>JANAVB010034417.1:37107124-37224624 GCA_029216955.1 Iris pallida
ATGTTTGGTATAAAAGATATATCTGGGAAATGCTTGTCCAAAAGTCAAATTCTGGAACAGGAGCAAAATCGTAATTTTGGGTCAAAACGATGTCCGCCGTTGGACCAATTTTGCACCGAAATGCGTGCCAGTATCCACGATCTCTAAAGTCTTCAAACTACATGTCTATGAATCCGGTTTGAGGAGACGAACCCAAACATATGACAAAAGTTAGATTCCGACGAGCCGTGCACAAATTTGCCTGTTAGAGCGGGCCGCGGACCCGCCAAATAGGCGTTCCGGTCGACCTTCTCAGAATCGGACCAAAAGTTGGATTCCGACGGGCCGTGCACAAATTTGCCTGGTGGAACCCTAGTGACTGCATGACCTAGAGCCTAACCATGTCATTAGGATGATTTATTATCATTTTTAGCCTAGGGGTATTTTGGTCATTTTGACTTATTTGAATTATTTGATGATTTGTTGAATTGGTGAATTCTAGTTTGACTTTGACTTGTTGAGACCTAGTAGACTAGCCTAGAACCTAACCCTAGCTATGGTAACCCTAGTCTAACTTAGGTTAACCTACTTTTAGTCATTAGAGACTAATTTTGGAATAGGAGGATTAGTTTGAGTGAAATCATTTCATGATTTATGGTTTAATGAAATGACTTATGATTTCATGACTCAATGACTTATGACTTGGCCCATGGCCCATAACTAGAAGCCCTAACCCTAACCAAACCCTAAATGACCAGCCACATAGGGATTCCCACCCTATTTAAACACTTATTCATTAGGGTTGCCTCTTTTTATCATTCCAACACTTGGAGAAAAGAGAGGTATTTTTTCCCCTTCCAAAAATTCCTATTTATTCATTTTAATTCCTTTTTAATCCTAGTCTTTTGCAATAGGTTATAATTTCTGTATATTTTATAATTCTGGAGGTTAATCTCAGCTTTGGGCTCATTTGGAGCATTTGGCCATCAAGAAGAACACCCCCATTTGAAGCTTTTCCAAGCTTTTTGCACCTATAGGTAAAACCCTCTAAATTGATTTAAATTTCAATTTTCTTTGCATGTAGGGCTAGATCTAGGAGTCCCCTAGGTGTCCCCAAAATTTAGGTGAATTTCATATCCGTTTGGTGTCCGTATCGGATACGTGTCGTAGTGTATGTTAGGTGTTCGATGAAATGCCTGTAAGGATTTTATTTTCGATTTTTGCTAAACTAATTACATTATTTTGTAGCCCTTGACATGCTGATCACAAATCATAATGACTGGGCACGATTTAGGCTTGTGTCCGTGTCCAAATTGGACACGAACACGCTGTACGATACTGTCGTGCAGTGTCCTGCTGCTCGACCACGTTTTCTCCGTGTCTGTGTCATCCTTTAAATTCTAATTCCTTGATCATGACCAGTCGACCGGGTCATCCTCCTTATCATCCAGTGTTTGGGATCTTATTCAATTGAATTAATTCAATTGTGACATGGATATCAAATCTTGGATACTCGTGCTCAGACTTCAATGGCCTCGTTCTCCATCTTGTCCAAACTTTGCCATATCCTGAAGTTGATCAACTTAGATCGTGCCGGGACTAAGTCTTCTTTTATATATGGTATTATTGGAATTCAATGCTATTGACACTCGTGCCTTAAACTTTCGATTTGATCATCTTTGGAATAGTAATCCTTTATAATTGATTCCTAGTTATCTTTACCAGTTTTATATAGGATGGTAGACTGTCCCTTTGTACCTCCTTTTGAGAGAGCTAGGCCACCTGTAGCTCAGCACCATAGGGGTGGAGCTTTGCGATGGCAGTCGAGGAGACTGACATTGCAGGTGATGGATTAGCAGGTTTGACCTTCTTATTCTTCCTTCCCACTTTCATGTGTGATTTCCCTTAGTACCTGCCAGGATATTGCTTGTGTTTGCTAGATAGTATAGCTACCCTATTCGAGACTGTGGAATAACGACCAGTAGGATTGTATTGCTTCGACTTTGATTGATTGGGGGTTTGACCTAGGAAAGGTGCGATCATCTTAATTTCGAGGACGAAATTTTTATAAGGTGGGTAGGATTGTAACACCCAGTTTTCCAGATGAGGGTATTTTTTAAATTTTTTAATTATAATTATTATTTATTGATATTTATTTTATATTATAATTTTTGGTGATTTTTAATTATTTTTAAACTATTTAAAAACTATTTTAAGTCATGACTTGTGATTTTGATGTGCTGCAAGTGTAACCCTAGTGACTGCATGACCTAGAGCCTAACCATGTCATTAGGATGATTTATTATCATTTTTAGCCTAGGAGTATTTTGGTCATTTTGACTTATTTGAATTATTTGATGATTTGTTGAATTGGTGAATTCTAGTTTGACTTTGACTTGTTGAGACCTAGTGGACTAGCCTAGAACCTAACCCTAGCTATGGTAACCCTAGTCTAACTTAGATTAACCTACTTTTAGTCATTAGAGGCTAATTTTGGAATATGAGGATTAGTTTGAGTGAAATCATTTTATGATTTATGGTTTAATGAAATGACTTATGATTTCATGACTCAATGACTTATAACTTGGCCCATGGCCCATAACTAGAAGCCCTAACCCAAACCAAACCCTAAATGACTAGCCACATAGGGATTCCCACCCTATTTAAACACTTATTCATTAGGGTTGCCTCTTTTATCATTCCAATACTTGGAGAAAAGAGAGGTATTCTTCCCCCTTCGAAAAATTCCTATTTATTCATTTTCATTCCTTTTTAATCCTAGTCTTTTGCAATAGGTTCTAATTTTTGTATATTTTATAATTCTGGAGGTTAATCTCAGCTTTGGGCTCATTTGGAGCATTTGGCCATCAAGAGGAACACCCCCCATTTGAAGCTTTTCCAAGCTTTTTGCACCTATAGGTAAAATCCCCTAAATTGATTTAAATTTTAGTTTTCTTTGCATGTAGGGCTAGATCTAGGAGTCCCCTAGGTGTCCTCGAAATTTGGGTGAATTTTGTGTCCGTTTGGTGTCCGTATCGGACACGTGTCGTAGTGTATGTTAGGTGTTCGATGAAATGCCTCTAAGGATTTTATTTTCGATTTTTGCTAAACTAATTACACGATTTTGTAGCCCTTGACATGCTGATCACAAATCATAATGACTGAGCACGATTTAGGCTTGTGTCCGTGTCCAAATTGGACACGAACACGTTGTACGACACTGTTGTGCAGTGTCCTGCTGCTCGACCACATTTTCTCCATGTCTGTGTCACTTAGATACGTGAAAATTAACACACAACTAGGGGACATGACTGACATATCATTCCCAAAGTTTCATGTCAATTGATAACGTGTCGGACACGATATTCGAAGTGCACTGTTCTTGTACACGGACACACGCGTGCGTAAAAGCCCACTGACACGAGTTCGATTCTCAGACACGGCGACACTTGGGCCCATTTCAGGGTGTTAGACACGAACTACTATACTTTACCTAGCTCTAGACTCGACCACGAGACCTAGGGTAGGACACGTCGTGTCCTATTGAGTCCTGCACACGTGCACGAGACAGTGCACTGTACTGTCTCTGACACTGTGTTCAACTGGGTTGTGGACACTTCGTGACACGATGTTTGACACTGTGTCGACACACACATCACCCCCAGTGTCGACACAATACCCCCCTGGACACGATTGGTTGTTTGGGTTTTCGATTAAGTGTTGGTTTCAAAAAAAAAGAATTTACTGATACACACTGGTATGTGGTTTACAGATTTTGAATTTGATTTCAAAAATATGTTCAAATTCGAATCCTGGGTTTAAATGAGTCTTTGTATGATTCACCAGAGTTCAGTTTGTTTTAAATTTGGTTTTCATGAATTGTATTGGGTTGAATTTGGATGAACTATCATATTTTACTGATACTCAGTTCTGATTTTTATATCCTAAGTTAAGTCCATTTAAAACTGATTCAAATTGATAGTTATTTGTCATATTTTGTTTCACACATGTGTATTAGGTTGCCTTGATATTGGTTACTGATATGGTATTAGGTTTTGGCTTTCGAATTTCAGTTTCCCAATGTTCACTGATACGTATACTGTTTTCATGGATTCTGAGTTTATGTAAACTGATTTTTTTGATTTCCTGAGATTTGTTACACCTAACTAAATTTTCATGTATTTTGTGAGTTCCCTGTAAACTGATTTATGGGGATTGTTTTGGTGATAGGAATTGGTTTTCGAAATTGATTTTAATGCTGAAAATGATGCATGTGTGAACCATGTATTTGCTCACTGCATTTCCTGAATTGTATAGGAATTAAAATCCTGAGTTTCATTTTGGATTGATTGTGTAAAGATTATGTTAGTTAGTTTTGGTTTTTAACCTGAAAACTGAACCTATAACCTGAGATGGTTCAGGATCTCATAACCTGAGATAGGTTCATGTTTTGGGTTCAATGGTTTGAGTATTCCTAGTTTCAGTTTTATATATGTATTGTTTTGTTGGTTTAAGTATAAGTTTAGATGTGAAGGTAGATTCATAAATCTGAATGTATATATATGGGTAAGTTTCTTTTAGTTTTATTTAAGAAGTTTGAATGTGTAGGTATGATTAGATATTAGGATTTGGTTCATAGTTATTTAGGTTTTCAATTACTATTTGGATTGAATTGGTTTATGATGTAGGTTTTAGATTTCCAAATAGATCTCAGATTGGGGATTCCTGTGTTTAGGATCAGCAGTAGGAGTTAACAGCAGCAGTAGCAAGGGCAGTGGCACATGAGTGCACACTGCCTAGTAGCAGCCACAGTAACAGTGGCATTAAGCCACTTGTTCTTCCTTGGCTTAGGATGCATGGCATGGGCTTAGGCAATAGGCTAGCAACAAGTGGCATTAGCAGGCAGCTAGGGTAGCAGTAGCTACCTGGGAATAGGAATATCTATTCCCTGTGCATTGAAAACAGAAAGATAAGGAATTAGTTCAGTGAAGAAAAGTAGGCATGCTTGACTGCAACACTTGTAGAGCAGAGAGCAGCAGCTGCTATATTTTGAAGTGCAGCAGTATCCCTTCCTCTGTTCTTGGTGTGGGAAACACTGCATGTGTATATGTTGTGTTTATAGGTATTTAGAATGTGTTTTTATGGCTCAAGATAAGTGGTAGGTTATTTATGTTAGTATTATTTAGAGGTGACTGTTGGGTGCTTGAGTAGACAGCATTGGACAAGGACTTACTTCCTTGTGGGTACCAATTAGCAGGTTTATTTAGTCTTCACCTTAGATAGGTATATGTAATGCATATATGTGGGTTGAGGTTAGTCTTGTGGGAATATATATATATATATATATATATATATATATATATATATATATATATATATATATATATATATATATATATATATATATGTCTATGTGAGTTATGGCTAAATGTATATGATATAAGGTTGTCTAGATAATTACTTATGAACTTGTTAGATAGATGTCTGTCATAGGAAGTGGTTTTGAGATGTTAGTTCCTAGGATATCAGTTTGAGGTTTTGAGTTGAACTGATTTCTGATATCTGAGATATTGGTTGAGTATGGATAGGTATAAAGGTGAGGTAAAATAGGTATATAGATATGAGTTATACTTTTGTCCTATAGGAAATGGTTAGACTTAGGATTTTTTACATGGATAATATAGATAGAATATATGACAGGTAGGTGATGACTTGGAATATGTTTAGTTTGATCCCAAACTGACTTAAAAGATTTGCCAGTTGACCTAGATTGGTAGATTGACTCTTGCTAGCCTAAGTTTGACCAGTTGACCAAGGTAGCCTTGTTGTTGACCTAGTTTGACCTAGATAGTTGACCAGGTTTGACTTAGAGTTGACTTTGACCTAGTTTGACCTAGAAATTATATAGTTTGCATTGTAGCCTTCATTTTTCTTATATTGAACATGTCATAACCTGTATTACTCTGTTTAGGACATTGTGACTCCGGTGCAGACATCTGATATATTACTACTCTTTTCAGAGTAGCAGGCGAGTACATTCTCTGATAGTTCTCTCATTTATTTGTCAATTACTGTACTTTAGTTCTAGTTAGCTGTATGTGATTCTCTGTTACAAACACGTATTTTTATTTCTGAATCCATGAATACGACACACCTACTTACTCGTCTTACCTCTATTATTCGAATCACCATACGAATCACTATTCGAATCACCCTATTCGTATCTTCATATGTTGGTTGGACTTTTATTCGATTGATGTATCGGATTTTGGATTCATTTGTATTAGATGGGCGGGGAAATACTTGATTAGACATGTGAACATTCCCACTATTAGAACCACCCCCTGTGAATATATTCGAACGATAGCCATTCCATACCCGGCCAGGTGTGTGATGTGCCGGATTTACCCTTAGCCGTTTATATGTCTAACTAAGTATTTTAAAACACACTTGGAGAATTTATTCGAATCATTATTAGAACATCATGTGAATCACTATTCGTATCACCTTATTCGTATCACCTTATTCGATTCACCTTATTAGAATAATGATTAGAATTACATTCGACTCATCTTATATTAGACTCACATTAGGATTACACTCGACTTATATTGTGCCATCTGAACTCATTATGTTATTCTAGTTCAGCTAGATCTTATTTTACAGTCTTTTTTGCTATGTTCTCTTCTTGTTTAGTTACTTACTTTCTTTGTACTTTATCTGTCTCTCTATACCATCACCTGAAAAATTAAACTGCCATATTCATCAATACAACTGTCTATAACTGCTTTATAGTTCTCTGCCATTTACTTGGGTTTTCTAGATGAGATTGTGCTCGTTCCTGTCCTGACTGGACCTGTTAAAAATATTACAGATGCTTGCCCTGAGGATATTTGCCCTACTTGCCTTGGAGCAGGAGATGACTTAGCTACCTATGGCCCCAACACTCAGGAGTGATCGGGAGACTAGCTAGTAGACTTGGTTTAGTTTTTTTTTCATATTTTAGAACTTGAATTGTAATAACTTGTGATATGAGTTGTTTTTGAGTTGTTTGAGATATTATTATTTAGTAGTTTATAAATGTTGTTATTTAGTCTTTAGTTATAAACTTCTATGTTATCTTATCGTGCTTAGACTGTGATTGAGATTTGACAAGTACATTATATAATTGTGTGAGTTGTTGATTAGATAGTAACCTAGGACAGCGTTCTACCGCCGACTCTGTGGCGTAGGCTGGACGTACCCACTTCTCGTGTCCCTACACAGGGTGCGGGTCGTGACACGTTTTTAGTGGTGGCCCATGCAGGTCGAGAGTCGCATTAGTGCGATATCGTGGTAGTACGACGACTTAGTTGTACTGCTGCGAGCCTGCGATAGGATTGAGAGATAGGCTTAAACGGAGAGGTACTCAATCACAGTAGGACTACCTGAGGGATTCCTGGACGGCCCTTGAGAATCTCATTATGAACTTCAAATTGAAAATCCTTTTCTCTTGTTTTGATTCACCCTCAATCCTGATAATTTAGAAATCTTGGACTATTAACTTCCTTCATCGTATCCTTACTTACATTTTGTCTATCTTATGTTGCTAATTTAGCACCAGTTTTGCAAGCTAATCTTTTCGTGCTTGATCATGACATATTTTATTGGGGGCTGGCACCCACTAACATATTGTCTAATCAGAACCGGTGCATGATAGTCTAATCAATCTATTGCACTTTGGTTCGCTTCTCATATAATATTCTACATGGAGGGAGACATAGTTAAATTTGCCCTAGAGTCTCATCCACGATAGCTTTGGCAATTCTCTTTTAAATTATTTCCATCGCCTATGAACCACATATTGTACTTAATAACATCGCCTTTGAACTCATTATTGTTTTGCCTTTCACATATTTTAGATAGAAAAGGCACTGTACTTGATAGATCAACCCAAGGTATCATGTTTAGTTTTCATATCCAAAGGAAAAAATTGTCATATTTCCATATCCTTGCATCATCCTTTAAATTCTAATTCCTTGATCATGACCAGTCGACCGGGTCATCCTCCTTATCATCCAGTGTTTGGGATCTTATTCAATTGAATTAATTCAATTGTGACATGGATATCAAATCTTGGATACTCGTGCTCAGACTTCAATGGCCTCGTTCTCCATCTTGTCCAAACTTCGCCATATCCTGAAGTTGATCAACTTAGATCGTGCCGGGACTAAGTCTTCTTTTATATATGGTATTATTGGAATTCAATGCTATTGACACTCGTGCCTTAAACTTTCGATTTGATCATCTTTGGAATAGTAATCCTTTATAATTGATTCCTAGTTATCTTTACCAGTTTCATATAGGATGGTAGACTGTCCCTTTGCACCTCCGTTTGAGAGAGCTAGGCCACCTGTAGCTCAGCACCATAGGGGTGGAACTTTGCGATGGCAGTCGAGGAGACTGACATTGCAGGTGATGGATTAGCAGGTTTGACCTTCTTATTCTTCCTCCCTACTTTCATGTGTGATTTCTCTTAGTACCTGCCAGGATATTGCTTGTGTTTGCTAGATAGTGTAGCTACCCTGTTCGAAACTATGGAATCACGACCAGTAGGATTGTATTGCTTCGACTTTGATTGATTGGGGGTTTGACCTAGGAAAGGTGCGATCATCTTAATTTCGAGGACGAAATTTTTATAAGGTGGGTAGGATTGTAACACCCAGTTTTCCAGATGAGGGTATTTTTTAAATTTTTTAATTATAATTATTATTTATTGATATTTATTTCACATTATGATTTTTGGTAATTTTTAATTATTTTTAAACTATTTAAAAACTATTTTAAGTCATGACTTGTGATTTTGATGTGCTGCAAGTGTAACCCTAGTGACTGCATGACCTAGAGCCTAACCATGTCATTAGGATGATTTATTATCATTTTTAGCCTAGGAGTATTTTGGTCATTTTGACTTATTTGAATTATTTGATGATTTTTTGAATTGGTGAATTCTAGTTTGACTTTGACTTGTTGAGACCTAGTGGACTAGCCTAGAACCTAACCCTAGCTATGGTAACCCTAGTCTAACTTAGATTAACCTACTTTTAGTCATTAGAGGCTAATTTTGGAATATGAGGATTAGTTTGAGTGAAATCATTTTATGATTTATGGTTTAATGAAATGACTTATGATTTCATGACTCAATGACTTATAACTTGGCCCATGGCCGATAACTAGAAGCCCTAACCCAAACCAAACCCTAAATGACCAGCCACATAGGGATTCCCACCCTATTTAAACACTTATTCATTAGGGTTGCCTCTTTTTATCATTCCAATACTTGGAGAAAAGAGAGGTATTCTTCCCCCTTCCAAAAATTCCCATTTATTCATTTTAATTCCTTTTTAATCCTAGTCTTTTGCAATAGGTTCTAATTTCTGTATATTTTATAATTCTGGAGGTTAATCTCAGCTTTGGGCTCATTTGGAGCATTTGGCCATCAAGAGGAACACCCCCCATTTGAAGCTTTTCCAAGCTTTTTGCACCTATAGGTAAAATCCCCTAAATTGATTTAAATTTTAGTTTTCTTTGCATGTAGGGCTAGATCTAGGAGTCCCCTAGGTGTCCTCGAAATTTGGGTGAATTTCGTGTCCGTTTGTTGTCCGTATCGGACACGTGTCGTAGTGTATGTTAGGTGTTCGATGAAATGCCTCTAAGGATTTTATTTTCGATTTTTGCTAAACTAATTACACGATTTTGTAGCCCTTGACATGTTGATCACAAATCATAATGACTGAGCACGATTTAGGCTTGTGTCCGTGTCCAAATTGGACACGAACACGCTGTACGACACTGTTGTGCAGTGTCCTGCTGCTCGACCACATTTTCTCCATGTCTGTGTCACTTGGACACGTGAAAATTGACACACAGCTAGGGGACATGACTGACATGTCATTCCCAAAGTTTTGTGTCAATTGATAATGTGTCGGACACGATATTCGAAGTGCGCTGTTCTTGTACATAGACATGCGCGCGTAAAAGCCCACTGACACGGGTTTGATTCTCGAACACGGCGACACTTGGGCCCATTTCAGGGTGTTAGACACGAACCACTATACTTTACCTAGCTCTAGACTCGACCACGAGACCTAAGGTAGGACACGTCGTGTCCTATTGAGTCCTGCACACGTGCACGAGACAGTGAACTGCACTGTCTCTGACACTGTGTTCAACTGGGTTGTGGACACTTCGTGACACGATATTTGACACTGTGTCAACACACACATCACCCCCAGTGTCGACACAATACCCCCTGGACACGATTGGTCGTTTGGGTTTTCGATTAAGTGTTGGTTTCAAAAAAAAAGAATTTACTGATACACACTGGTATGTGGTTTACAGATTTCGAATTTGGTTTCAAAAATATGTTCAAATTCGAATCCTGGGTTTAAATGAGTCTTTGTATGATTCACCAGAGTTCAGTTTGTTTGAAATTTGGTTTTCATGAATTGTATTGGGTTGAATTTGGATGAACTGTCATATTTTACTGATACTCAGTTCTGATTTTTATATCCTGAGTTAAGTCCATTTAAAACTGATTCAAATTGATAGTTATTTGTCATATTTTGATTCACACATGTGTATTAGGTTGCCTTGATATTGGTTACTGATATGGTATTAGGTTTTGGCTTTCGAATTTCAGTTTCCCAATGTTCACTGATACGTATACTGTTTTCATGGATTCTGAGTTTATGTAAACTGATTTTCCTGATTTCCTGAGATATGTTACACCTAACTAAATTTTCATGTATTTTGTGAGTTCCCTGTAAACTGATTTATGGGGATTGATTTGGTTGTAGGAATTGGTTTTCAAAATTGATTTTAATGCTGAAAATGATGTATGTGTGAACCATGTATTTGCTCACTGCTTTTCCTGAATTGTATAGGAATTAAAATCCTGAGTTTTAGTTTGGATTGATTGTGTAAAGTTTATGTTAGTTAGTTTTGGTTTTTAACCTGAAAACTGAACCTATAACCTGAGATGGTTCAGGATCTCATAACCTGAGATAGGTTCATGTTTTGGGTTCAATGGTTTGAGTATTCCTAGTTTCAGTTTTATATATGTATTGTTTTGTTGGTTTAAGTATAAGTTTAGATGTGAAGGTAGATTCATAAATCTGAATGTATATATATGGGTAAGTTTCTTTTAATTTCATTTAAGAAGTTTGAATGTGTAGGTATGATTAGATATTAGGATTTGGTTCATAGTTATTTAGGTTTTCAATTACTATTTGGATTGAATTGGTTTATGATGTAGGTTTTAGATTTCCAAATGGATCTCAGATTGGGGATTCATGTGTTTAGGATCAGCAGTAGGAGTTAACAGCAGCAGTAGCAAGGGCAGTGGCACATGAGTGCACACTACCTAGTAGCAGCCACAGTAACAGTTGCATTAAGCCACTTGTTCTTCCTTGGCTTAGGATGCATGGCATGGGCTTAGGCAATAGGCTAGCAACAAGTGGCATTAGCAGGCAGCTAGGGTAGCAGTAGCTACCTGGGAATAGGAATATCTATTCCCTGTGCATTGAAAACAGGAAGATAAGGAATTAGTTCAGTGAAGGAAAGTAGGCATGCTTGACAGCAACACTTGTAGAGCAGAGAGCAGCAGCTGCTATATTTTGAAGTGCAGCAGTATCCCTCCCTCTGTTCTTGGTGTGGGAAACACTGCATGTGTGTATGTTGTGTTTATAGGTATTTAGAGTGTGTTTTTGTGGGTCAAGATAAGTGGTAGGTTAGTTATGTTAGTATTATTTAGAGGTGACTGTTGGGTGCTTGAGTAGACAGCATTGGACAAGGACTTACTTCCTTATGGGTACCAATTAGCTGGTTTATTTAGTCTTCACCTTAGGTAGGTATATGTAATGCATATATGTGGGTTGAGGTTAGTCTTGTGGGAATATGTTGTATATATATATATATATATATATATATATATATATATATGTCTATGCGAGTTATGGCTAAATGTATATGATGTAAGGTTGTCTAGATAATTACTTGTGAACTTGTTAGATATATGTCTGTCATAGGAAGTGGTTTTGAGATGTTAGTTCCTAGGATATCAGTTTGAGGTTTTGAGTTGAACTGATTTCTGATATCTGAGATATTGGTTGAGTATGGATAGGTATAAAGGTGAGGTAAAATAGGTATATAGATATGAGTTATACTTTTGTCCTATAGGAAATGGTTAGACTTAGGATTTTTTATATGGATAATATAGGTAGAATATATGACAGGTAGGTGATGACTTGGAATATGTTTAGTTTGATCCCAAACTGACTTAAAAGATTTGCCAGTTGACCTAGATTGGTAGATTGACTCTTGCTAGCCTAAGTTTGACCAGTTGACCAAGGTAGCCTTGTTGTTGACCTAGTTTGACCTAGACAGTTGACCAGGTTTGACTTAGAGTTGACTTTGACCTAGTTTGACCTAGAAATTATATAGTTTGCATTGTAGCCTTCATTTTTCTTATATTGAACATGTCATAACCTGTATTACTATGTTTAGGACATTGTGACTCCGGTGCAGACATCTGATATTATACTACTCTTTTTAGAGTAGCAGGCGAGTACATTCTCTGATAGTTCTCTCATTTATTTGTCAATTACTGTACTTCAGTTCTAGTTAGCTGTATGTGATTCTCTGTTACAAATACGTATTTTTATTTCTGAATCCATGAATACGACACACCTACTTACTCGTCTTACCTCTATTATTCGAATCACCATACGAATCACTATTCGAATCACCCTATTCGTATCTTCATATGTTGGTTGGACTTTTATTCGATTGATGTGTCAGATTTTGGATTCATTTGTATTAGATGGGCGAAGAAATACTTGATTAGACATGTGAACATTCCTACTATTCGAACCACCCCCTGTGAATATATTTGAACGATAGCCATTCCACACCCGGCCAGGTGTGTGATATGCCAGATTTACCCTTAGCCGTTTACATGTCTAACTAAGTATTTTAAAACACACTTGGAGAATTTATTCGAATCATTATTAGAACATCATGTGAATCACTATTCGTATCACCTTATTCGATTCACCTTATTAGAATAATGATTAGAATTACATTCGACTCATCTTATATTAGACTCACATTGGGATTACACTCGACTTATATTGTACCATCTGAACTCATTATGTTATTCTAGTTCAGCTAGATCTTATTTTACAGTCTTGTTTGCTATGTTCTCTTCTTGTTTAGTTACTTACTTTCTTTGTACTTTATCTGTCTCTCTATACCATCATCTGAAAAATTAAACTACCGTATTCATCAATACGACTGTCTATAACTGCTTTATAGTTCTCTGCCATTTACTTGGGTTTTCTAGATGAGATTGTGCTCGTTCCTGTCCTGACTGGACCTGTTGAAAATATTACAGATGCTTGCCCTGAGGATATTTGTCCTACTTGCCTTGGAGTAGGAGATGACTTAGCTACCTATGGCCCCAACACTCAGGAGTGATCGGGAGACTAGCTAGTAGACTTGGTTTAGTTTTTTTTTCATGTTTTAGAACTTGAATTGTAATAACTTGTGATATGAGTTGTTTTTGAGTTGTTTGAGATATTATTATTTAGTAGTTTATAAATATTGTTATTTAGTCTTTAGTTATAAACTTCTGTGTTATCTTATCGTGCTTAGACTGTGATTGAGATTTGACAAGTACATTATATAATTACGTGAGTTGTTGATTAGATAGTAACCTAGGACAGCATTCTACCGCCGACACTGCGGCGTAGGCTGGACGTACCCACTTCTCGTGCCCCTACACAGGGTGCGGGTCGTGACACTTGGCACACATGACCAGAATTTCGATACTGTCTTGCTAGCGCAACTTTCGTCTCGATACTACGAACGTACACAAAGTTATGGCCAAGTTTAGAAAAGGTCGATACGGTGGTATTTTGACGGATACGTACTGATTTCGTCGCGCACACGCAACGAAATCGAGTTCCGTCAGTTCCCACACGTCGACAACATCCAGACGCGCCTTTCGATGCTTATAGTTTGCGACCACGTCGTCCGATTTGTCGGAACGCACACCGTATCGGGATGTTTTTTTTCCAAATTCTACAGTTTTTTATAATAGTTTTTGACAATTTTGTGAGATTGATTTCTTGAAACACGGTCGACGAACCTAACTTCTACGACAGGTGTTTTGCAGCCCTTTAGGCTGTCTCGAACTGTGTTTCATTGGTTTTGCCAATTTTCTAATGTTTTGATCATAGTTTGTCTTCCAATACAGCCTCAATAACTGCTATAACAGGGTGCATGCATACTATTTTTCGTCAATTTTTTGACTCATTTTTCCTAAGTTTTATGGCATCTGAATTTAAACTATTTGTTAGGTCAGATAGCCGTATATGTTGGGTTTACTATGAACTAACTTGTTCAGTATTTGATGCCCAAATGAAGAAGAAAAAGAATGGTAAACAGAGGTACCTGGATATTACAACTGGACAGAGGCTCCTATGTTCCGGTGGTAAATTCAATGTTTCTGGAGGTTGCGACAGCTCTTGGCGACGACACGCGGCTGTAGGCAGCCAAGAGTGTTCGTCGGTGGTTAGGGGAGGCGAGGGGCATCGCGTGGTGGAGATTTAGGGTTTTCCTTTCAGCTACCTATATAGCGGTTGCTATATCTGAACATGGGGTCGGGTGATATGGGCCTGAGGCTTCTCGCGAGATTTTCAATCTCGCGAGAAGTTGAGTTCAATTTTTTTTAATAAATATATACATGGGTAGAGGGGTTGGTTTGATGTCCTGCGGAGGAAAAAGTTGGGTTCTCATTATTTTTTTCTTTTACTTTTTTATTTTTTTACTTTTTATCTCTTTTACTCTTTTGAAAAGAGTAAAACAAAGTATTTAAAAATTTCCAATAAATCATCAAAATTTCTAAAATATTTTTCTTAATGGACTAAAAACATCTACATAAAATATTTGTGCCTGCATATCATATTGATTATATTTATGAATATAGTCATATACAATTTGTATATGTATATATAACAAATCACTTAAAATCTTTTAAAATTATTTTAGAATATTTCTAACTTTCCAATAATATTTGATCATTTATACATATATATTTCTCATATATATATATATATATATATATATATATATATATATATATTTATATATATATATATATATATATATATATATATATATATATATATATATATATATATATATATAATATAGTAAAAATATAGTTAAAATATATATATATATATATATATATATATATATATATATATATATATATATTTATATATATATATATATTTATATATATATATATATATTTTTTTATATATATTTATATATATATTTATATATATATATTTATATATATATTTATATATATATATATTATATATATATATATATTTATATATATATATATATATATATATATATATATATATATAGTAAAAATCTAGGGTAAATCTTATACTTTACAAGGAAAGTATATCCTTTTACTAAAATAAAAATAGAAATTTGAAAATAATATAGTAAACTGTATAGAAAATTTTGAGGGGGTTTACATCCTACCCAACTTATAAAAATCTCGTCCTCGAAATTAAAAATAATTCTTAATATATATAAAATATAAAATGACGAGATTTGGTTTATGGGAGGGCAGGCACGTCAAGTCATAACTTGGTTTTCGAAACGACGGAAGAGGTCGTTGTCACAGGAATACGAATTGTCACCATAAACTATAAGATAGGGTATTCTTGGTTTAATACCCTACCCAACTTATAGAAGTTGGCTAACCGTATAATCGTTATTACAAAATTTCTTGGAAAGGACAGTTTCTAAGAAGAGGCACGTGGGTATTGGACACTTCTATCCGCACTCACGAATTCTAAGTGAGCCTAGATATGATCATGGTGTTCTTGGTCATTATCCACTATAAGAAAGTTACTACAATCAAACATTGCCACTCTAGAGGTCAAGCTTCTGACAAGCTGGTAGGGACCTCTAGTTTGAATATACTAAGGTGTGTCGGTTCAAAAAGATTTCTTTCTTCGTCTAACCTAGGAAACTAAGAAGTGAGTTTGGAGAACTGAGGGAAAAAAGAATTTATGGCCAAGTGATGAGAATCTATGATAATTAAAGAACCTATGCTATAGAATATGATTAGGTAAGTGTTTGGAATCTTTAAGTCATAATGACTAGTGTGTGCAGGATCGATGTTTTGGTGTTGTTTAGAAGGCATGTGCTTGCTAGGGTGAAATGCTCAATTCATGTGTGTGATGCATCTTGCATGGATTATTTTAGTTTATTTAAAGGAATGGGTCGGTATTTGCATGGTCAAATCAAATGGGACAAAAATGGACATTTATGGTTTGCTCTAAGGAAACTGTGTTATGTGGTGTAATTGCAATGGAGCACAAGATGGTGCATTTGTGCGAGGCATGTATGTTATGTGTATATCTTGATTGGTCTAGTTTATGAGTGTGAACCTTATTGGAAGAAAAAGGCTAGTGTTGTGCTCAAAATATCTCAGTCACGGTAGAGGGTATCAATTGATACGGTATAAAGCTGTACGTTATGAACCACTATTTTATTAGTTCAATTGGATCCAATCTATCCCAATCATTTACAAATTCTTAGAGGGCTTGCCTACACACTTCGGGAATTCCGTTCTCGAAATTAAAACTAAGGCACAATTCTACGATAGATGGAATTTGAAAATTTAAAGTCACGATCTTTTACTACGGTTATCTAAACACACGAGCAAAGGGATATAAGATACAATATGAAGATCGTATCACAACATCCAACTAGATGGAAGGACAGTTACGAATAACATTCCATTTTAAGCGATAAGAGCACGCTAAGTTTAAGGTTCTACTCAACCTACAGAAATTGGTTAATCGTAGAAAGCACGGTAATAGGACTTCTAAGAAAGTCAATCATAAAGAGATGTATAAGAATATGAGGTTCTTTTGATCACGATCACGGACTCTATAGGAGGTATAGGCATTACATCTTTAATATTGCTCCTATATCGACCATGTCTTATCAAGGCAGTAGGAGAGGTCTTGGTTAAACATAACCGAAAATTTATACATAAGGATTTCTTTCCTCTCATAACCTTGGCTACAAAAGGTACGGTTAAGGGACTGATGGAAAGAAGGTTCAGTAAGTCAAGAGGTGGGGCCTACATAAAAGGGGTGAGGGCATATTTCATAAGGTTTGGTTTTATCCAAGTATGGCGATATGCCATGGATGGGTTTAACTGGGTTTTAATGGGTTCCCTAATTGGACATCAATTTTTAATTGAATGAATCTTGGGTTTTAATCTATATTGGCTGGACAAGATCCCATAGAATCAATCTAAACTATTCCTATTAGGTTAGCGTAACCTAGAATAGGTTCAAACTCAAGTGATTAGGCTAATTATCAGTCGAGTTGGTTAACTAGGTTCCTTAAGTCCAAAAATGTGCCTTCTGTGGCTTTTGTGTTTAAGTCGCAAAAGAGGCCTCTATTGAGTGGCACATTAGTAGCATGCACATAGAGGGCTTCGAGTAGATCATAACCATATATTGGGCTAAAATATTTGAGTCAAGATTGGATCTCTAACTGCAGTCGGAAAGTATATCGGTGTTATGGTAAGGGTTATCCCTAGTCCCTTTTGACCTGAAAGGCGTATCAAAAAAATAGAGTACAAGGAGATGTGTTTGAGTGGGACATGATATGTCTTCTTGAAAATGGACTCGTCTAGATCTTGCATATGAATTTTGTTGGAAGGTAACAGCTAGTATTACACTCTGAATATCAAAGTCACGGTAAGGGGTACCAAAAGATCTAAAAAGAAAGTAGGAGTTTACGAGTCACTAATTTATCATCCTAGTGAGAACCAATTTCAATCAAACAATGATCCCATAATTCCTAAAAAACGAACGACTTACAATCTATTCACTCTAGAGACTAGGACATGGTTTTAGGAATAATATGGCTAGAAATATTTGAGTCGCGACATCGTACCTTGACCTTTGGTAATAATAAGTCACGATATGATCGATAACGTGATATGGTAAATATGAATCAAATTCGAGGACCCTACCCCGATTTCTAATAAATGGATATGATTTCTTACAATGATACATGAGTCGATAAAATATAATGACCCACTCCTCCATAATATAAGAGGGTCTATCGATGGGATAACGAACTCTAAAGCATGTCATATAAAAGATCTCTAACGACTAAGTCATAAATTTTCTATTTGTGTCAAGCCTGCCAAACTATGGTCATAAGGGTTCTAATGTTATCAAATGTAGTGCTCATGCGTTGCTTGTTGATAACTAGTAAGTTAATATGATAAAGTGTTAAGCTACAGATACTGGCTAAGCTGGAGAATGTGTTGTTCTAATGCTAAGTCACTTCTTTAATAATAAAATTGTATGCCTAGAGTAACACCTGCTGGATCCTAACCTCAAAATGGATATCTATCATAGTCATGGTAAATGCTTGTCTTTGTTTCTGTCTGTTCCCCTCAAGTCTAAACTGTGGGCTTGGTCGAGTAAGGGTTGGGTTAAGGCATAAGGGTTGCTAGTTAAGGCAAGAATTAAGAAAAATATTTAGAGACCTATAATAATTAGTTTCCTGATAACAGATAGTCTCCAATGTTGGTGTTTCGACCAAGGGTATGATTCTAATCATTATCATATTCAAATGACTAGAAGGTCACAATAGTAGTTTCAGGGTCGAGGGAAGAACGAGTAATCTCAAGGCAAGGTTGTAGTCACATGGCTTGGCCGATAGTAGCTACGTTTGTGTACACAACTATCGTGGCCATGGGGGATACTCTGTATCTATCTACTAAATATGAGCGTTCGCCTTTTCAAATCAGTAAAAGACAACAGCAATATAGAGTTCAAGAAAGATATCACCGAATACAATTCCGTGCTTCAAAGGCGAATGTATAATTCAAGAGGAATTGTCAATGCAATCGTGGATGAGATCCTAGATACCTCGATGTCTCCATCCATATAGGATAATCAAATGAAGAGCAAACCAAATGCACCAAGGTTGATCAGGCTATAATATACTGATTCTGATTAGACAATATGTTAGTAGGCGTCCCCAGTATACATATGTCTTGAACAAGCTCGATAAAGAATAAGCTTCCAAAACTAGGCTATAAATAGTGACTTCATTTATGGTAGTACAAAGTATAAGTACGGAAGATAATGATGAAAGCAGTTATAAATAGTTCAAGTTTTACAAAGATTTAAGTCTTGTCCGGTGTTCCTACTTATATAGTCGTCCTACTACCTCTTGTATTAGGCCGTGGTTGACCAATGGAGTGTGGGCTACTAAAACTCTATTTTCTAGGTTAATATAACTCTCTACACTAGCATATATTCAGTGCCACCCAGTTATAGTTCATTAGTGGGTCATAAGAATACTGGGTGATAGGCCGTGAGGCATACTACCCAACTTATAAGTCAACTAATAAAGTAACTGAGAAATATAACAGGTATTCCTAGTATGAATCATCTTTCTAACCTCTTTATCAAGTACGAAAGGAAATAAAGAAAAAAAATTCAGTAGCAAAGGAATCAAGCAAGAGACAAATCAAGGCAGTCAAACGAAAGTTCGAAAATTAGAATTCAAGGAAGGAGGTCAAGCTTATGGATGAGATCTTAGACTCTAATCCCATATGCAGGCTCACATCGGTACAGTAACGTAATCGAAGTGATAAACTTGACCTGTATGGGCCACCACAAAAATATGTAACGTTCCAGTCCCAAAATACTTAAGACTAAGTACGTAGACATGCCAGCTGTATACATACGAAGTATACTCCAATGTATAAATTTCTCGTATGTATACATAAGCTGTAAAATACAGTAAACCAAGATAGCTAAATCTCATCTACATAAATAAAGAATAATAATATAATCACTATGAATGTATCATTTGTACATGTAGTTGGACGGAGACAAATCCACTACCAAGTAATTTAAATGAGAAGAATATACAAGGAAAGGATGGTTAAAATAGCAGGACGAACCAAGATCAATCATCTTCGAAGAATGGAGAAGATCATGGCCTTGTCTAAAACACCTACAAATAGTCACAAAGCACACACCTGGAGAGATCACCAGGTCCTCAGAGGGACGTAACAAGATACAAAAAAATACCATGTCATATAAACTGTGATATATAATCGAAAATAAAGGAATGCATGCAATATGGTGCCTACTGTTTCACTTAACAAAATGCCTGGAGAAATTGGCTTTTGAAAATAAAACGAGAAAAAGTACAAGAAGTACAAATTTGATTCTGGGAAAGTATTGCTGTAGAAGTCTGATCTGTAAATGATCACTTTGTTCCTTGGACCATACGATGATGATGAAGATCGCTGCTTGAAGTTGAACAACCGGAAGAACTAAGTCACCAGAAAGGTATCGACGCACTTGGGCACTGATGGCGAGGCCGAATGCTTTCCTGCTTTGCTTCACTCTGTTCTGGAAGAAAGGTTGAAGAAGAATGCTCTCGAAAATCAAAATCTCTAAGTTCTGATCTCCTGTCCCTGTCTGTCCCCGTGTTGAGAAAAATAAGTCCATTTATAGACTTGGGCTCTTGTGCGTAAAAACTCAGCAAAAGTTCCGTCTTTACGCCAACAACCGTCACCCACGACCAAAGTCATCCTCTGTATATATTGACACGTGTCCCATCATTTCAGTAAGAATATGATGCACGCACACACGTTCTTCGGGATGTGTGGCATGAAAGCCATGTAGGCAAACCACGTTCCAAGGTGGTCAGAAAGAATAGGGCGTAGAACAACCCCAATGTACTCTGAGCGTAAAGCAGTAGACTACGCGTAAAATAGCCCCGACATAGACTTCCCGCGTAAAGTGGTTGTTAGATAATCTTGAGCGTAAAAGTAGTTCAAATAGACTTTACGCACACGTCAACTGTTGAGCGTAAAAGCTCGTATAGTCTTCATGCGTAAAAGAAGCCATAGTGTGAGCGTAAAGTAGCTCAATCCACATACTAAACGACAACATTGGTCTCTGTGTAAAAACAAATTCCTTTGAATTATGTGATATATGCCATCATTAATATCTCCATGTCAGAGTTTGCATTAAATGCGAGACTTGACAGCTTTGTCCAGCGTAAAAGTGGCTGATCTGTCCTTGGCGTAAAATCATGGGTGTAGACCCGAGCGTAAAATGATCTGCCTACTTTAGGCATTAGTGATTAGCCTTGTCTTGGGCGTAAAGTATTTAGCCTCTCTGCAGCATAAAGTAGATCAATTTGAGTGGAATGATCTACACTTTGGCTCTTTCTTTGAAGCACTTTTTACGCTCCTACAAGATCCCCTTCAAAGTTTTCAAATATCTCCAAAATTTGGAACACTTTGAACAAAAGCGTAAAAATTGAGTTTTGACCAGTCAGCGTCATTTTGA
The DNA here is from genome assembly GCA_029216955.1 of Iris pallida. Taxonomy (NCBI): domain Eukaryota; kingdom Viridiplantae; phylum Streptophyta; class Magnoliopsida; order Asparagales; family Iridaceae; genus Iris; species Iris pallida. Next base: position 37,128,601 of record JANAVB010034417.1, read on the forward strand.
TCTCAAGAATCAGCTGTAGAAGATTTTACTGCAACTGAAGCAGTGTAGAATCCTACGGAGCCGACAGTTGAAGAAGGTGCTGAACCCAGAGAAGTGATAGCATCTTCTACTATAGCTGTTGATTCAATATCAGTTTTTGATAAGCCAATACCGGAACCTGAACCAGCTCCTGCAATTGTCACGACATCCACTGTCACGACCCGCACCCTAGAGTATGGGCACGAGACGTGAATACGTCCAGCCTACGCCGCAGTGTCGGCGGTAGAACGCTGTCCTAAGTCACATCATCTAGCAGTATATATCTAAACAGTTTATACTCCCCGAACGGGGGTGACATAGTAATAACAAACTCAATCACAGCTAAGGAAGAGATAGCACGATATGAAATAGAACTCAAGAAAATAAAGAGATGAAATAGTCGAAGATAATCCCAACAATATCCAGAGAAATACAACTCAGCTACAGCATGAAAGAATATACAAACTGATCTCCAAATAAAGAGTCTAACTAGAATATGATCCAACTACATAAAGATAATAGCCTAACTATCTAGTCTAGGCAGTCGGGGGAAAGTCCCCAGCTACTGCTGGATCCTCCTGAGGGTCCAGCTCACAGGTGTCATCTAGCGCTGTCCCGTCGTAGGTGTCCAGGCAAGCCTCCTCCTCGTCCTCAGTAATATTTTCAACAGGTCCAGTCAGGACAGGAGCGAGCACAGTACATCTCAACAATTTATAGCAGGTTAGAAAATATGAACATGCAGTAAAGTAAGATACAAGTACTGAAAGAAGTGCAGTATAAAAACAGAGAAAGAACTGTAATAGAAATATCCACTATACATAGGGAACTAGCAGTGACTAGTGAGTCAGAGTACAATATGAACATGTAATACTCCCCCGTACCCCCGATCAATACACAAGGATCCAGCCAGGTTATGTTATATGATGCTATGTAGCAGACCCCGAAGGTGATAGACCTCGAGGGTGATAAGCCCCCGAAGGGTGGTAGACCCCGAAGGTGATACATAGTAGTCCCATAAAAATAGGGATTCTGGGGGTAACCCAACAATGTAAGTCCTATAAAAATGGAGATTCTGGGGATAACCCAACAGTGTAAGTCCCATAAAAATGGGGATTCTGGGGATAACCCAACAGTGTAAGTCCCATAAAAATGGGGATTCTGGGAGTAACCCAACAGTGTAAGATTTCAGGAAGACTCTACGATCATGAGGGTACATGTCGTAAATGATCAAAGAACCAAGAAGCATATGATACGCTATGAAAGTGAAACGCACAGAACATAGAGTACCCGATGCTCCCTAAGGATAACATCTCAAGAAAGGATCCATATAGTACCAATCCGTGTGACCAACGTGACAGTACAATTAAAGTAATCTACTGCAGGAAATAATTCTAAGCAGGATATGAAATGATCAGAGAATGTACTCGCCTGTATCTGAGTGTCCGATATGAATCGTACAGTCCAAGGAGTGGTGTCTGGCTCCTAAACAGAACAGCACAAGTCACAACAAGTCCAGAATAGTGAAATGGAGTCCTACTATGCATTCTACATGATTCTAAGTCAATCTAGACCAAAGTCAACTCTTGGTCAACTTTGGTCAACCCTAGAAGTCAAACTAGGTCAACCTTGTCTAAACTAGGCTAAACTCAACTAGCTAGGTCTAATAAGTCATGCTAGGCTCTAACAAGGCTATACTAGACTACACACAACATTCCAAGTACCTATTACACCTATACATATACACACCATATATAGATACAATATATTGAACTAACACTAAGTATACCTAGGCCAACACTATAGGTATATTCATATAGACATAAAGCATTTCACACCACCATAGGCATTCCTATCTAGGATGCATAAACATGTGAATATAGGAAAAAAGCATGTGTGTGTGTCGACAATTAAGGGTGTGTGTATACAAGTGTCTACAAGGATATGTATGCAGGAAATCAGGTAAATGAAGAAGAGGATAGTGGTGAGAGTGTGCACCAGTGTCAACATGGGTGCAGGAAATTAATGACAGTGAATGGGACAAAACAGTGTGAATGTAGTGATACATGACAAGGTGCAGGAATTAATAAATGTAACAGTGTGTGCAGGAAATATGCAGTGCAAAGTGTGTGTGTGATGAAGCAATGTGCAGGAAACATAAAATAGGGAGGAATCATGTGTGTGGGTGTGCAGGAACCCAAACAGTGAAGAAATGTGTATTAAGGTTCACTGGAAAACAGTGTATACTGTTTGCAGGCAATTACAACATAAAGAGGAATGTGTGTGTCATGTCAACAGGAAATACAAGAATGTGTTCAGCAAGTAAATCATGGCCTATACTAGGTTACACCAAATCTGGGATCAACTCAGAAATTAAAAGGCATTTCCCCTCCTTCCTATTCTCAGGTTTACACAATTAAACCAAACCAATTCCCAGTTCATCCTCATGAAGAACATTCAAACCATTTCAATAAGAACCCAAAATCAGTTTGCAACTTAGTTTCCAGCTTATCACTTATATATTAAATGAACAACAGTTAAGAAGGAAAAAGGAAAAGAAAGAAATAACTTCTAATTTTTCCTGAAACAGTCCCCTTAGCAAGGCTCATTTTGAATTCAAAAACCCAATTACACATCCCAAAACTTGAGCTATAGTTAGGCAACACATAGGAGAACAAATTTGGGTTTTAAAACATGCTATTAATAGTGATTAGCAGGTTAATTCATCAAACAACTCAACTTGGAAAAACTGGAAACAATTTAGACATCAAGTATCAGTCAACACAAGGTGAATCTCAAACGAATGTCTAAATTCTTATTTACTACCCAAAAACCACTCTCGAATGCAATTAATGAGTTATCCTAAGCTAACAATCATGTGGGGATGGCCCTCAGTGGGAAAAACATGAATTTACATTGAAGTTTAAGGTTAGAACAAACTCGAATAAAAGAGTATCAGTTGGTATCGAAACATGGCATCCCAACTTAATTCAAACCACAATTTCCACATAAAACCTAACTAAATCATGCAACCTAATCCTACACAGAATATCAAACATATTAGGGTCTTAATTATTAACTAAAACATGATTAAAACATTCAAACTCGATAATACACAGAGCAACACACCGAACATTAACACACAGGCTTGCACAGTCAAACGTGACCAGTGCGCGTGTCCGCACGCACCCGACACGTCACCTCGTGACATGAGACTTGGGGAGTGTCGTGTCAGACACTGCCCCAAGCTCCACGTCCAATGGCACGCGCCCACATGCCCTGGGTAGCCCGCACGAGCACGCTGGTAGCAGGGGAGCTACAGTGCTCGTGCACGCGCGCCTGAACCCGTGTGTGCGTGTCAAATATCGACACGACACAACACGAAAACCACTCCAGTGTCCCAGAAATGTGTAAGCGAGAACAAAACAAAGATTCCTATTCAAACACAAAATCGAAATTGATACAAAATGCTCACTGAGACATTTTGTCAAACACCTTCGACTAGTGATTGATACGTGTCCAGAATGGACACGAATCCATCGACACTGGACACAAAACCTATCCAGACCTTAGGGGGACCCTTAGGGTTTCCTATTGGTGAAGACAAAATGGAAATCCATGGAGGAATGGAGAAGTTACCTCTTGAAGAACAATGGGTGGAAAAGTCCTCAAATGCAATGAACTCCTCAAGCCTCTAAGTCTCACAAATTGTTTCTTCCTGCAACCAAATTATTCCAGCAGCAAGAGGATGAATTTTAGGTCCTAATGGAATTGGTTTGGGGAAGAAAGGATTTAAAATGGATTTTTAATGATTTTAGGAAGATGGGACTCACCTCTTTCCTTAGAACTTTTGAAAGAACCTTAAAAGAGGCTAGCCCTAAAAACTAGGAGGGATTAAATATGGGGGAATCCCTAGGTTAAACCTAGCTGGTCCGCCATGTTGGGTTACGGTGGGGTTTGTGCTAGGTTAGCTAGTCCTAACTAGTTTAGTCACAAAATGACTTGTGTAACCACAAGCCATTTATCAAATAACTTGATTCCTAATTTCCTAATTCAAGTTCTAAAGAATCACTAACCACTAACTTGAGTCATACTAGGTTAGACTAGGGTCACTTGATCTAACCAAGCGCAACTAACTAGGGTTAGTTCCTAGGTTGGTCTACATGAGTCAAAACTAGTCAAAAATCAAACTAGTCCAAATAAATCCAAAATAAATCCTAAAAATTCCCATAAATCCTAATTAATACTAATAAATTTTATTTACCCCAAAAATGACAAATTTACCCTCAAACTAGAAATGTGGTAGTGATAAATCTACCCTCCTTAAAAGAATTTCGTCCTCGAAATTGAAAGGCGAAACGCAACTGATGAGAAGGATAGAAAGTATACCTCAAGGTCCAAATAGATAAGGGTACCGCTCGCGCATCTCATCCTCCCGCTCCCAGGTAGACTCTCCTGGAGAATGATGCCTCCATGCGATGCGTACCAAGGGTATCACCTGGTTCCTCAGAACCTTCTCCCGTCGATCCAGAATCTCTACTGGCTGCTCTAGATAGCTGAGAGAAGGACCCACCACAATCTCCGAATGATCGAGTACATGGCTAGGGTCAGCCACGTACCGTCTCAACTGTGATACATGAAATATGTTGTGGACCCCCACAAGTGCAGGCGGCAAGTCTAGCCTGTAAGCCACGTCACCGACTCTCCCGCTGATAATGAAAGGGCCGCTGAAGCGCGGGCTAAGCTTTCCGCCTCCACCAAAACGTATCGTACCACGAGTCGGAGATATCCTCAAGAAAACCTGGTCTCCAACCTAATCACAAGCAAGGTCTCAATTAATAATAATAAACAAACATGATCAAAATCACAAACAAACAACCTAATTCTAATCTTACTCTAATCTGTACCTCAAACTCCAAGGGCCTCCGGTGGCTATCGGCCCAGTACCGATGTCTGTCCTGCGCCACGCGAAGTCTGTCCCTGATGAGCTTCACCTTCTCGGCCGTATCCACAATCATCTCTGGCCCCAGCAAAGCTCGCTCACCAACATCATCCCAGGATAAGGGTGTACGGCACCTATGCCCGTACAGAGCCTCGAAAGGTGACATCTCGATGCTGGCCTGGAAACTATTGTTATAGGCAAACTCCCCCAAATGAAGATGATCCTCCCAGGAACCTCTAAAGTCTAGAACGCACGTCCGCAACATATCCTCAAGGGTCTGAATAGTCCGCTCTGACTGTCCGTCCGTCTGGGGGTGGTATGCAGTACTAAACTTGAGCTGAGTGCCCAAGCTGGTCTGCAGACTCCTCCAGAAATGGGAAGTAAAATGGCTATCCCGATCTGAGACGATGCTGACCGGAACTCCGTGGATCCTGACTATCTGCCGCATATACATCTCCGCCAGCCTCTCTGTAGACGTACCCACCTTGAATGGCAAGAAATGGGCCGATTTGGTCAACCTGTCCATGATGACCCAAATCGCGTCTTTTCCTCCTGGAGTACGCGACAATCCTGATACAAAGTCCATCGTGATATGCTCCCATTTCCACTCGGGAATGGGCAGCGGCTGCAACAATCCACCGGGCCTCTGCCTCTCTGCCTTGACCTGCTGACAGACCAAGCACCTAGCTACAAAGTGGGACACCTCCCGCTTCATTCCTGACCACCATACATGCTCCTACAGATCTCGGTACATCTTGTTGGCACCCGGGTGTATAGAGTATTGCGATCTGTGGGCCTCCTGCATAATCTGCTCTCTGAGCTCCCCGCTAGGCACACATAATCTGGCACCGTGCCTCAGGGTACCATCCTCTGCAAGTGAGAACTCCGGATCCCCCACTCCTATACTGATCTGCTCTCTGATACTCTGGAAAACTACATCCTGAAACTGGGCCGCCTTGATCCTGTCCACCAAGTTCGACTGAATCTGCATCCCCCATAGCTGCATCTGCACTCCCGGCATGATCACCTCAATCCCAAGGCTCTCCAAGTCGGCAAGCAAATGCCGATCCATGGTCAAACACATGGCTGTCGGATACCTACTCAAGGCATCGGCAACCACGTTGGCCTTCCCTGGGTGGTACTGAAGTAGGATGTCAAAATCCTTCATCAACTCCAGCCATCTGCGCTGTCTCATGTTCAACTCCTTCTGAGTGAACACATACTTAAGGCTCTTGTGATCTGTGAAGATCTCCACCCTCTCACCATATAGATAATGCTTCCACAGCTTCAATACAAAAATCACTGCTGCCAGCTCCAGGTCGTGGGTAGGGTAGTTCTTCTCATGGGGACGTAACTGCCTGGAAGCATAGGCAATCACCTTCCCGTGTTGCTACAACACACAACCCAGCCCCTTCCCTGAAGCATCACTATAAATAGTGAATTCACCTGATCCTGAAGGCAACGTCAGAATCGGAGCTGTCGTCAGCCGCTTCTTCAACTCATCAAAAACTGCCTGACACTCCTCTGACCATACATACTCAGTATCCTTCCGGGTCAACCGTGTCAACGGCTCTGCAACCTGGGAGAAATCCTACACAAATCTCCGGTAATATTCTGCCAGCCCCAGGAAGCTCCTGATCTCTGCAACTGATGTCGGCGCTGTCCATGCCTCAACTGCCACGATCTTCTTGGGGTCAACTGAGATACCATCTCCAGTCACCACATGCCCCAAGAAATCCACCCGGTCTAGGAAGAACTCACACTTGGAGAGCTTCCCGTAAAGCTGCTCCTTCCTGAGAATTTCCAGCACTATCCTCAAATGCTCCTCGTGCTCCTCCTCAGTCTTGGAATAGATCAAGATATCATCAATAAACACTACTACAAACTAATCCAGATACTGATGGAATACCTTGTTCATAAGGTTCATAAACACTGCTGGTGCATTGGTTAGCCCAAATGGCATAACCAGAAACTCGAACTGCCCATACCGCGTCCTGAAAGCGGTCTTGGGAATATCCTCCCCCTTCACCTTCACCTGGTGATATCCCGACCTCAGATCAATCTTGGAAAATACCCGAGCTCCGCTCAACTGGTCAAATAGATCGTCGATCCGCGGCAGTGGGTATTTGTTCTTGATCGTGAGGTTGTTGAGTGCCCTATAGTCAATACACATGCGTACTGACCCATCCTTCTTCGGCACGAACAACACTGATGCACCCCATGGCGACGAACTCGAGCGGACGACACCAATATCACCGCCGCCAGAACTCCAGAACTGGCTGGAGTAACAGATATTGAAGACATTGCTCCTGAAGTTCTTGGGAAGCAAATAACAGCAGTGACAACAACAGCTCCACCTCCGTATGTTGTTACACCAATGGTAGCTATGGGCGTTGGAGATACAATCCCTGAAGCTCTTAGGGATAACTTGGCCATGGCAACAGCAACAGCAACAACTTCGTCTCATCCTGCTGTCGTGCCAACCACACCTGCTCCCGACCTCCAAAGAAGAGATTTATTAGATATTGCCGCCACGCCAAGCTCCAGCGTAGAAATGAATCTCCTGGTTGAGATTCATACTGAAACTTTTTATAAAACTCTGGCAACTTTGATAAAGATGGTCCTGAATAAGGGTCTCAGCTATAAGATTTTGAAGACGGCAATGGCTCTGACTATCAAGAATGTTGCCATGTTCAATGATGTTGAGAGGGCTACCACATTGGAGAAAATTGTAGAGGACCTTGAGCAGCCGATTGGAGAATATCTCAGGCTATCAAATGAGACTGTTGAAGGCCTCATTCAGGAAGAGTATGATGCCTTAACGGCTGATTATCTTGCTCGAGAGACTACATATAATGCAGCTCTCCATGAACACAGTCTGAAGGTTGCCAAAGAGAAAGCCTTTTTGGCTGGCATAAAACCTGTACTGCATGGTCACAGAGTGGCTTATGATGCTTTAAACATAGATATTCAGAGCAAGAATGACAAGATCCGCGAAGTCGAGGCAGAGTTAGCTTGCTTGAAGGCTGAAAGGGAGAAGATGATCGATGCTCGAAATCTGCACCTCACCCAAAGCTTAATTTTAGAAGAACAAGCTTTTGGGGCTGAGTCGACCATCAGAACCCTTGATGAAGCCAAGGACAATCTGATAATCACTTTCGTTGAACTTTCTTGTATTTGTACCTCTGAAGCTCGACGTGCCGAGGCTACCAAGAAGGGTATGAGTTCTCGTGGCAGGCGGCTAGAAGAATTAAAGAAGTTGCTCCAAGATGTTTCCACTCCACCTTAAGAGAGTGTTTTCTCATCTTTTGTCTTATTCACTTTGTAGTATTTCCACCAGAAAAGAATGAAAGATTTGTTTTGTGATCCTATCATTTATTTGGAATTTAAACAATAGGTATGAGATAGAAAACACTTATCAGAGGCAATATGGACGTGATAAGTCTTTTAAACTCAACGTATTATATCTATCCAGAGGTAATATGGACATGATAGATAATGAAATCGTATTTTCTATTTCAGAGCATAATACTATCAGAGGTAATATGAACATGATAGTATGTAGGAACTCAAAGAAAAGTAGATTAATATCTATGCAGAGGTCAAATTGACATGATAGATAGGAAACTCCAGCAAATTTAATATTTATTCAGAGGTTATAAGAACGTGATAAATAATAAATTTAGCTTTCTATATCAACTGATAAGATGGAAGATAAAAATTTCTCTCAAAAGAGATGAGTAATCAGCTTAACCAAACTTTAGTAACTGGGGATTAAGAAGACAGGCATCATGAGCATAATATCGTGCCTTCAACTCTCCACCAATGCTTCAAGTATATGGATTCCCAAGGAGTTGTGAAGACTGAGTTTGCTGATATCAATCCTTTCAAGGGTGTCGAAGCCTATTTTTCTGATTCAAGGCTTTATAAACAAGAGCATATGAAAGAGATATCAGACATAGCTGAGGATCGATCATCTACTGAGGATCAGTCTCTTAATGAAGATCTACCAGAAGAGCAACCTTTGAAGATCATAGTCAGAGGACGAATCCAATCCCTACCTGTCAATGATCAACCTTTGATAATCAAAGTTAAAGGAAGAACTCAAACTTCATCCGAGGAATCAATAAATATTCCTGCTAAGAACCAAGTTCAACCTTTTATGATCAAGGTCAAAGGGCGTACCTCTTGTACGAATGATCCAGAACCACCATTGATTGTCAATCTTAGCAAATCTACGCAGAAGACGGATAATGGTCCACTGTTGATTAATCCGAAGCGTAGTAATTAGATTGTAAATGATGTAAATATTGATCATTCTGTACTTCTTGATATCAATGAAGATTTCCTTTTCGAGTATATGGCTGTCAAGTTTATTGAAAGAATGACTTTATCTTCGGATAAGCAAAGTCATCAATATAAAGGCGACATAGAGCCAGAAGGAACTTTATACATTGATCATAAGGAAAATTCTTTTCCTCCTCATGTAGATGTTGGACCTTATGCTCAAAGGTTCCTGACATCTTCTTCCTATCTTCTACCTGTAGCCGCTTCATCACAAGCCTGTGTAACTTTTAGACGTCACGAAGAATCTTATTTTGTGGTTCCATCTAATAGAAAAAACAAGCGCCAAATCGTGTTTGGTCTGGTTAGAAATATCACTGTTGCTCAGGCAGATGAGCTGAAAGATAAAGACAAAGGAAGAATCCAAATTGACAAGTATAGTCAACAATCTATCAAGATTATCCAGAACTTGGGATATGATTTGAAGACTATGCAAGGTCTCAATCAAGGCAAGGGTAGACGACTCCCATTATGTGGTGATCCGTTTTATCAGAAGACTCGTCATGGGTTGGGATATGATCTGTCCCACATGTTTAGTGATGATATACAAGAAGAATTCTCTTCTAGCTCTTCGCAGTCATCAGATTCGGAAGAAATCCAATTCATCAAATCCGATATGTTTCATTCCTCATATGATGAATCCAGACAAATATTCTCAGTCAATATGGTTCAAATTAATGGTGAATCAGAGCCATTTGAAAATAATCCCTGGGCTCAACAGATGGATACTCAGTGGGAACTCCGTTTTGAACAGCGACAGCCACCTACAGAAGATGAGGTTATCCAGATTGATGTTGGAGATGGAATAACGTCCAAACCAATATTCATCAGTAAGCAGGGATTTATTCTGGATATGAGATCATCGTATGGTCCAAGGAACAAAGTGATCATTTACAGATCAGACTTCTACAGCAATACTTTTCCAGAATCAAATTTGTACTTCTTGTACTTTTTCTCGTTTTATTTTCAAAAGCCAATTTCTCCAGGCATTTTGTCAAGTGAAACAAAAATGACGACTCTGCTGGGGACGACCTTCTCTTCTGACGAGGAGGTAATTGCTCAATACGATGATGTTTCGGTCGGTTCGACCAAGAAGACTCTGGTTGTGCACTTCGACCAGACTGCCTATGAAGAAATGCTCCGAACTGGGGGTGGTTCTCGCTACTCCAGTGTTTAAAAATCCCGCAAAGCACGAAAAGTTTGTATTCCTAAATCCAAAATATCTTCTGATCTCTCTGTTGCTGCTGGTGGCAAGGGAATTCTTCCCACTCCTGTCGTAGGGGCTCCTGTTCGTAACGAGGCAGTCCTTACTTCAGAGTTGCACTCAAAGTGTGATAATTTATCTCCCGTTTGTAACGGTGAAGATAATCAGGTTTCACGCCCACTGCGTAAGAACCAGGTTTTACGCTCAGTGGGTAAAAACCAACTTTTACGCTCAGTACATAAAGATGAGTCTCCCATTTGTAATGTGGCAGACCCTAATGCTTATGAGTGTAAGAATAAGTCTTCCGTCTGTGACGTGGTAGATACACACAAGTTATGCTCTTCGCGTAAAGGAAAATCTCCCGTCTGTGACGTGGTAGATAACCAATTTCTACGTTCTACGCGTAAAGGTAAATCTCCTGTCTTTGACAGTGTAGATAAAATTTGCAATGATATTTTTATATCTAATGTGAATGTACCTAAACATGTGCAGCGTAAAAATAATGTTAGTAAAACTTCAGTTCTACACCAACAGCCTTGTTATACTGCTCTATGCAAAGTACCAAATCTACAAATTACACGCAATAAAAATGGAGTCCTTCGTGCTAAAAAATCTCAAGATTTACGCACACAACTCCAAACGCGTAGAAATGTACAATTTGGTTCTGCGAATGCTGCCAGTAATCTTCTTTATACACAGGGTACTAAACATTTTTCTACCCCTAATGTAATAAAGAAGACTACTCCCTCCACTCCTTCTGACTTACGTGAATTGCTAATACAAAAGCGTAAGAATAGACAATCTCCGGTGACATTTTCCCAAGAAAAACATCATTGTGATTATCACCAGGTTGTAATCAATTGTTGTTGTTCGGCTTCAAAATGGTCAGGTTTTGATCGATTGAGTTTTAATGTGCCTCAACAACAAACTGAAGACCAAGAACATGAGTTATCATATGTGTCAGTGAACATGGCATCTCATACTAACAGAGAACGACGTCCAAGACGGAATACGTCCCAAACCCCAGGTCAGCAACAGTTCAACAGACTTCTTGATTCTTTTGAGGGGGTATATCAAAACACTCGATCAAGAAGACAAAGACAAATACAGACTTCTGATTCAGAAGCTGGGGGTACTCAATCTTTTGAGTCCGAGACTGACAGTGTCGATTCATACTTCTATACTGATCCTTCTATATCTTCAAAAGAGGTTGAATCCTACGATGTTGGAGATGAACCAGAGACCTCATCTGTTAATACAGAGCAGCGTCTCACTGCCGTTGAGCAATCACTGAAAGACAAGCTTAACATGGTACAAAACATGCATCAGATAATATTGAATCAGCAAACTGCTCAGCCGACAGTAGTAATACCGACACCAGTAGCAGCACCAACTCAAGATAGTCAAGGGGCTGAAATACCTTTGAATATTCAGGAGCCTGCTGTTAATCAAAATTCTGCATCTCTAGATTCCATCATTCCTGAAGACATACCACCTCCAGTGGGGGTTACGGTACATCCAACAACCATTCAATCAAATGTGCTTCCTCAAACCAGTGAAGCCATTCAAGCAGTACGTGAGCTCAAAGCACAGTTTGAAGTTTTGAGGCACAAGGATCAACTCCAGAGGTTAAGTATTAAGCAACCTTATCCTCCTCATTGGAATGATGTACCCTTTCCACCGAAATTCAAGCCACAATCTATGGTTTTGTTCGATGGAAAAGCATCTCCCAGTCAATATATCAATTACTTTGATATTATGACTGTACGTCTGCAGAAAGATGACGCTCTTCTCACTCGAGTGTTCATCGGGTGCCTGATGGGTTCGGCTTATGATTGGTATTGAAGTTTACCCGACAATTGTATTTCGTCTTTCGACGAATTTAAGGCAATGTTTCTCTCCCGCTTCTATGAAGGAGGTATGGACATGAATATGTCCTCCTTGATAGAAATTAAACAAAAAGAGAAAGAAGGTACTCGGACGTTCATCGAACGTTTCCGACAGGCGACTTTAAAGATGCCCCCAGGTATGCCAGATTCAGCACTCATTGATATATGCAAGATGAATCTGCGACCATCTATTGCTGTTTTTACGGGTTCTCAATTCACAGATTGGGCTTCGTTCATCATAGCAGCAGTTTCTGCCGAGACCAATGGTAGGTTGGCTCGTGAACATGGGATGATTTTTGCCTCAGATGATAGAGAAAAGAAAAGTAATCCTGGTAATAACCCCGGTAATCGTAATGTAAAAGGAAAAGATACCCTCATGGTTAATCTTTCCAAGAATAAAACGATACCGAATAGTCAAGAATCTTCCAAGCCAAAGGAAGAATACTCTTTTGATGAGAGTGATATCCCAGGGATATTTCAGTGTCCGATGAAGAGTGGCAAACTTCAGATTCCAGAGCCAAAGAGGCCTAATGAGGTAAATCTGACTGACAATCCAAAATATTGTATCTATCATAGATACATTAATCATCCTACAAAGAAAATCCAGGAGCTGATAAATGGCGGTGCTATCGCCTTAACTAATGATGACCATACGGTTACAACCAATATGGTTTCTCTTCAATTCGGGGATTTTTCTCCACAGCAAGTAGCAGATGGAATCATCCCAATCCCGAAGGCGACCATGAAGATCGTGAATATCCCGCCTGCTAGAAAAGAAAATACAGGATTGCTGCCACTCACACTAAAGAATGGTGAAATCATGTGGGTACATCCTGACTTAGTGCCTGAATTGGAAAATGAAGGTAAAACTTCAAAATCCAAGAAGGGTAAGAAAGTCAAAACCTGCAACACGATTTCTCATGATATTCCAGATTCTGATGACTTAGATCGGCTATGGGATGGCTTTCCTTTAGAAGATAGAATGAGAGGACTGAACATCTGTCCTCCAAGTCTAGCTCCTCCTACCAAGCTCAAGCTTACTCATCAGCAGTGGTTAGCTATGAATAGTGTCCCTTTATACCGGGCACAACAAGTCTTCGCTGCTTATGAAAAAGCTCCGACAGGGATTTTTCTCGTATCCCGAATCCTTCTCCTCCCATAGCTACAGAGACATATATTCCTTATTCTCCTGTGGATACAGAGATCTCTTCTTCTTCCTCTGTGGAACCATTTGCTAAAAGTCTACTGCCCATTTATTTGTACAGTCAGCAATCTGTCCTTCTCATGAAGAAAATAGGTTATGAATTTCAGAAGGCAAAAGGTTTGAATTATGATAAAGGAATATGACTTTCTTTTCAAATTCAAAATCAAAAATCCACTATTGGACTGGGTTCTAAAATTCCTCACAACAAACCTTACAAGAAAAAAGCTAAAGGGAGGAAGACTAAATCCTGTAATATGGTACTTCCTTCTCTTGAGTCTGAGGAAAAAACTTTTGCTGGTACAAGATCAGGGAAGGAGTCCCACAAAGAATATGAGGGATCTTCCAAAGAAGCAGAAGATGTAGTGGAAACACTACCAGCTCAACCTTCTCCTGTTCCTGCTAAACCCTCGGTGGTTGAAAAGGAGAAACAGAAAGCAGTACGTTTTGACGTTCCATTGAAGTCTGCTTCCAGTCAGGGGGTGGTGATGAAACCTTACAAATTTGATATTCTAGCTCAGTTAGCCAATACTCCAGCTAGACTATCCATATTTGAACTGCTTCGTCTTTCTAGAGAAAGCAGGAAGACTTTGAGTGAAGCTCTACTTCAGGCAGATTCATGCTTGGCTCAACTCAAGCGTCCTGATAATACTCCAGTTTCATGTCCGCAATGTCATAGTGTGATGGAAGCAATTCCCAACATCACCTTTACACAAGAAGATATGCTATTGAAGCATAACAAACATGACAGGCCTCTGTGCTATACTGGGTATATTAGATCTACTGAAATTGACAGGATCTACATTGATCCTGGGTCCTTAATTAGCATAATTCTTCATAGTATTCTAAGACCCCTGAGGATTCCTACTAGTGATTTGACTTACAATAGTACTACGATAGTCGGTTTTAACTCTGGCAAGAGTAAACCACTGGGGAAGATTCGTCTGCAGATTCAGATTGGCGATCTGCGAACTATGGTAACCTTCTATGTTATCAACTCAGACGTATCCTACAATATCCTTCTTGGAAGACCATGGTTACATGAGCATAATATTGTGCCTTCAACTCTCCACTAATGCTTCAAGTATGTGGATTCCCAAGGAGTTGTGAAGACTGAGTTTGCTGATATCAATCCTTTCAAGGGTGTCGAAGCCTATTTTTCTGATTCAAGGCTTTGTAAACAAGAGCATATGAAAGAGATATCAGACATAGCTGAGGATCGATCATCTACTGAGGATCAGTCTCTTAATGAAGATCCACCAGAAGAGCAACCTTTGAAGATCATAGTCAGGGGATGAATCCAATCCCCACCTGTCAATGATTAACCTTTGATAATCAAGGTTAAAGGAAGAACTCAAACTTCATCCGAGGAATCAATAAATATTCCTGCTAAGAACCAAGTTCAACCTTTTATGATCAAGGTCAAAGGGCGTACCTCTTGTACGAATGATCCAGAACCACCATTGATTGTCAATCTTAGCAAATCTACGCAGAAGACGGATAATGGTCCACTGTTGATTAATCCGAAGCGTAGTAATCAGATTGTAAATAATGTAAATTTTGATCATTCTGTACTTCTTGATATCAATGAAGATTTCCTTTTCGAGTATATGGCTGTCAAGTTTATTGAAAGAATGACTTTATCTTCGGATAAGCAAAGTCATCAATATAAAGGCGACATAGAGCCAGAAGGAACTTTATACATTGATCATAAAGAAAATTCTTTTCCTCCTCATGTAGATGTTGGACCTTATGCTCAAAGGTTCCTGACATCTTCTCCCTATATTCTACCTGTAGCCGCTTCATCACAAGCCTGCGTAACTTTTAGACGTCACGAAGAATCTTATTTTGTGGTTCCGTCTAATAGAAAAAACAAGCGCCAAATCATGTTTGGTCTGGCTAGAAATATCCCTGTTGCTCAGGCAGATGAGCTGAAAGATAAAGACAAAGGAAGAATCCGAATTGACAAGTATAGTCAATAATCTATCAAGATTATCCAGAACATGGGATATGATTTGAAGACTATGCAAGGTCTCAATCAAGACAAGGGTAGATGACTCCCATTATGTGGTGATCCGTTTTACCGGAAGACTCGTCATGGGTTGGGATATGATCTGTCCCACATGTTTAGTGATGATATACAAGAAGACTTCTCTTCTAGCTCTTCGCAGTCATTAGATTCGGAAGAAATCCAATTCGTCGAATCCGATATGTCTTATTCCTCATATGATGAATCCAGACAAATATTCTCAGTCAATATGGTTTAAATTAATGGTGAATCAGAGCCATTTAAAAATGATCCTTGGGCTCAACAGATGGATACTCAGTGGAAACTCTGTTTTAAACAGCGACAGCCACCTACAGAAGATGAGGTTATCCAGATTGATGTTGGAGATGGAACTACATCCAAACCAATATTCATCAGTAAGCAGGGATTTATTCTGGATATGAGATCATCGTATGGTCCAAGGAACAAAGTGATCATTTACAGATCAGACTTCTACAGCAATACTTTTCCAGAATCAAATTTGTACTTCTTGTACTTTTTCTCATTTTATTTTCAAAAGCCAATTTCTCCAGGCATTTTGTTAAGTGAAACAAAAATGGTGACTCTGCTGGGGATGACCTTCTCTTCTGACGAGGAGGCAATTGCTCAATACGATGATGTTTCGGTCGGTTCGACCAAGAAGACTCTGGTTGTGGACTTCGACCAGACTGCCTATGAAGAAATGCTCCGAACTGGGGGTGGTTCTTGCTACTCCAATGTTCAAAAATCTCGCAAAGCATGAAAAGTTTGGATTCCTAAATCCAAAATAGCTTCTGATCTCTCTGTTGCTGCTGGTGGCAAGGGAATTCTTCCCACTCCTGTCATAGGGGCTCCCGTTCGTAACGAGGCAGTCCTTACTTCAGAGTTGCACTCAAAGTGTGATAATTTATCTTCCGTTTGTAACGGTGAAGATAATCAGGTTTCACGCCCACTGCGTAAGAACCAGGTTTTACGCTCAGTGGGTAAAAACCAACTTTTTCGCTCAGTACATAAAGATGAGTCTCCCATTTGTAATGTGCCAGACTCTAATGCTTCTGAGTGTAAGAATAAGTCTCCCGTCTGTGACGTGGTAGACACACACAAGTTACGCTCTTCGCGTAAAGGAAGATGAGAAGCATCCAGAAGATGAGAAGCATACTGCTTTTCGTACACCCCTTGGGGTTTATTGCTATACGGTTATGCCGTTTGGCCTTAAAAATGCCGGTGCTACGTATCAACGGGCTATGAGCAATATCTTTCAAGAACATCTACGAAAAATAGTTGAATGCTACGTAGATGACATTGCTGTTAAAAGTCGGTTAAAGAATGAACACATTCAGGACTTGAAAACAGTATTTGAATTGATACGCCAGCATCAATTGAAAATGAACCCTACTAAGTCTTTCTTAGGGGTTTCTAGTGGCAAGTTTTTAGGGTTTATCATTACCTCTCAGGGTATCCATGTTGATCCTGATAAGGTTAAAGCAATTCTTGAAATGCGTCCTCCTCGTAATCTGAAAGAACTCCGTGGCTTTCAGGGTCGTATTGCTTATATCAGAAGATTTATATCCAATCTCTCTGGGAGATGCCAACCTTTTTCCCGTTTATTGAAGAAAGGTGTATCATTTGTTTGGGATGAAGCGTGTCAGAAAGCCTTCAATGATATTAAATAATACCTTACAAATCCACCTATTCTGGTACCTCCAGTAGTAGGAAGACCATTTTTGTTATATGTTCGAGCCTTGGATCATTCACTTGGCGCTCTTCTTGCACAGAAAAGTGATATGGGTCATGAACAAGCAATATATTATCTGAGCAGAATGATGGTCGAAGCTGAACACAGGTATACTCCTGTGGAAAAAGAATGTCTAGCCTTGGTTTTTGCCGTCCAAAAGACAAGACATTATGTGACAGGACAGACTATTCATGTCATCTCCAGAATAAATCCCATTCGGGTATTGATGAGAAAACCAAGCATTCTTAACTCCAGGTTAGCCACCTGGGCGATGTTACTTACTCCTTATGACATGGTTTATATACCTCAAAAATCAGTAAAGGGTCAAGCATTAGCTGATTTCTTAGCTGCTTACCCTATATCGGAAACATCGAAGTTATATGAGGACATTCCAGATGAAGTCGTGGATTGTAACATGACTTTGAAGAATGACATATGGCAATTATATTTTGATGGAGCGTCACGAGTGGGACCTAAAGGTAATATTGTCTCTGGAGTAGGAATCGTCTTGGTTTCCCCTGACAAAATAGTCATATACCGTGCCTATTCTCTTAATGAGCCATGCTCCAACAATGTAGCAGAATATAATGCTCTATTGATCGGTCTCCAAGTAGCAAAACAATTAGATATTGAATTCCTAGAGGCTTATGGAGATTCTCAATTGATCGTTAACCAAGTTAGAGGGACTTATGAAGTCAGAAATCCTGATCTCATTCCTTATCATCAGGTGGTAGTCGAGTTGGTCCTTTCATTTAAAAGATTCTTTATTGAATTTGTACCACGTTCTCAGAATATGGAGGCTGATGCTCTTGCTAGCTTAGCTGCAGACTTGGCTGTCCCAATCCGAAGGCAAAATATAATTACTTTGTTGGACCGAGACTTGTTCTGTGTGAAGAATAATCTGCATATTGAACAAAGTTATGTCACAGAGTCAAGTTTCCAACAGAAGGATTGGAGAACTCCATTCATTGATTATGCAGTTCATGGGATTTTGCCTGAAGATCCTAAAGAAGCTGCATCAATCAAGAGACGATCGTTTAGATTCTATTATGATTCGTCTTTGCATATGCTATACCGTCGTTCATATGATGGACTCTTGCTGCGCTGTCTCTCAAAAAGTGAAGCCAAACAAACGCTTCGAGAAGCTTATGATGGTATTTGTGGTGCTCATCAACCGGATCCTAAATTACAAGACCGTATTCGAAGAATGGGGTATTATTGGCCCTCTATGATAGCAGATGCTGTAGACTATGCCAGAAGATGTAAAGCATGTCAAATTCATACTGATTTTATTCATCAGCCGTCTGAATTTCTACATCCTACAGCAGCCTCTTGGCCCTTCGAAGCTTGGGGTATGGATATCATTGGTCCTATTAACCCTTCTTCTTTCAAGGGGCATCAGTTCATATTAGCTATAATCGATTATTTTTCTAAGTGGGCAGAAGCAATTTTCCTTACTGAAGTGAAAACATCTAATGTGATCAGCTTCATCAAACATCATGTCATTTATCGCTTCGGGATTCCTCGACGAATAATTCATGACAATGGTCCGCAATTTGCCAGTCAGGCATTTTATCGGTTCTGTGATAAGAATCGAATTCAGAATCTGGCATCTACGGCTTATAATCCAGCTGCTAATGGTTTAGCCGAAGCTTTCAATAAGACGATCATCAAACTTCTCAAAAAGTTTGTCTCTTCTAATAAACGTGATTGGAATGAGAAACTTGGAGAATGTTTATGGGCTTATCGAACAACAGTCCGAACTCCTACTGGTTTTACACCATTTTCATTAGTTTATCGATGTGAAGCTGTCCTCCTATTGGAAATCCAGATTCCATCCCTTCGAATAGCCATTACTAATAAGCTAACTACAGAGAATAATGATCGCTTACGACTCCAAGAACTTGAAGGATTGGATGAGAAGCGTCTTCAAGCACAACAACATATTGAGCTATATCAAGCCCGTATATCTCGAACTTTCAATCGTAAAGTTAAAGAGAGGGTATTCAAGATTGGCGAACTGGTATTAGCTGTTCGAAGATCGATGGTGATGACTCACAAAAGCAAAGGGAAATTCCAAGCAAAATGGGAGGGTCCTTATGTTATTGAGACCGTATTTTCCAATGGCGCCTATCGGTTATCAAAGCCTAATGGAGATCTACTCATGATGCCAATCAATGGCAAATTTCTTAAGAAATACTATGTATAAAAAAAAAGAGACAGAATAAAAATAAAGTTTCTTTTATATTTATTTTTGTTCAAGACAAAAGATTAAGGACGAGGGCCACTCCCTTCCTTATTGAATACATAGTCAGCCAATGCATAGAAGGCATCGTTTCCTGAACTCATGAAAAATTTGCAGACAGCCATCCTCGATGCTTCTTCTTCAGGAGTTTTCCCTGGCTCTACTAAGAAAGCAAGGATGTCTTGGGGTGGCTTGGGCGTAGAAGAGCTTCCACCTATTTCGGTTGGGCCTGATACAGTGGGTTCAACGGGGCACGTCTCAATGATGTCCTCAATTTTCCTGGAGACTTCATTCTTTTGCCGTACATCCTCGGAAGACATTTCCAATAGAGGAGGAGAATTAAGAATGAAATGTTACAAGCAGTTCTCACCTATTTATAGAAGAGGACTATAAATGAACCAGTCTTTGAAATTGAGAACAACCTTTCATTCCCGAAAAGACCTGTCCGTTCGTTCTATCAGGTTCATTCATTTAATTATGGAATTAAATCAATGTTTTCTTTTTCCAAAAGTTACGTTGATTCATTCATACATTGATATAGACCTATATGCTCATGACATCTGCCTCGTTATTCCCCAGCTACCAAGGTTTGGTTAAGCTGATTTCTTGTCTCCTGGGAAAGGGATTTTATATCTTCTATTTTATCAATTGATTAGAAAGTGGGATTCGTTATTTATCGTGTTTCCATGACCTCTGGATAAATACTAAATCTACTTACTTTTCCTATCTATCATTTCTATTTGACCTCTGCATAGATATTAATCTAATTTTCTTTTGAGTTTATATATACTATTATGTCCATATTACCTCTGATAGTATTATATACCCTAAAAACAGAA
Organism: Iris pallida; assembly: GCA_029216955.1. NCBI lineage: Eukaryota > Viridiplantae > Streptophyta > Magnoliopsida > Asparagales > Iridaceae > Iris > Iris pallida. The sequence goes on from JANAVB010034417.1 coordinate 37,149,041, forward strand.
AACAAGATTTCATTTATCTATCATGTCCATATTACATCTAGATAGATACAAATCATTGAGCATAGAAGAATTATCATTTCCATTCTCATATCATAAAAAGTCTATTACATTTCTTTGACTTTCTTACAAATTATAATGGAAATCTATTACATCTTGGATTTTCATTCTATACACACAACGATAACCTAATGGAGATCTATTTCTTCTTTGGATCTTCTTCCTCGAATTCATTTTGGTGTCAATTCCTTGCTGTCCGACCCTTTGTGGCGACCAGAACAGTAGGAATCAAACTCTGGTCTTCTCTCTCAGACGAGAGGAGAATCCCAGTGTATGGCAGCCCGAAGACGTGTTGCTGCCAATACAATTGGTGGAGGAGTGGCAGCCCCTCAAAGGAGATAGGAATGTATCCAGCTTTGGGATACAATTTCTAGTCATGCCGTGAAAGGAACTCTACTACCCGATTTCTCGGGATAGAGTTGACTCCACCATCCAACTCTCCGTGTATAAAGGCTCTTACTACCAACAGAGGAAGACCCTTCTATCTCACGAAGAATTCTGAGTTGTCTGATTCGCGCGTCAAAAGCACATGAGCTCCCTGATGTTGATGCCAGAAGCACGATCTTCACAGCGTCAAAGTCACCAATGCCGGTTCTGGAAAAACTCTTCAGCCAAACTTCTGCAGAAAACAACAGAAGTATCATCAGATGCGTATTAAACGCTAACTAAAAACAGATGACAAGGCTTTTTACGCCAGTGCTTCAGGTGTATCACTATTCGGCAAAGCTTTTACGCCAGTGCTTCAGGTGTATCACTATTCGGCAAAGCTTTTACGCCAGTGCTTCAGGTGTACCACTATTCAACAAGGCTCCTACGCCGTTGCTTCATGTGCACTTCATTAGCAAGGCTTTTTACGCTCACAAAAGAATTCGAAAGGCAGACAATTGCTTACGATCAGACTTACCACTTAGGTCAAATGGTATGGCTCTAATAGTGGATGAATCTACATCTGGTGATTGGGCGTACAAAGGAACGCCATTGGAAAGCATCGCCATTGTCATTTGTTGGAGAACGACATTGCAAAAAGTTATCTTCAGAAGAATGAGAATGAGAATATATAAAACATTCTCGGCTATTTATAAAGACTGAAGAAACTGTTGGAAGTCTATCTCGGGAAAAGATCCTATTAAAAAGCTCTCGTGACCACAAGACAGACGCCACTTGTCGGTTTGTTTCTTGGGAATGAACAACCATAGAAGCAGTCAAAATAAGTGTTAAACAGTTCTATGTACCAACAGATGAGATTAACATCAGACTTTATTTATAAAAAGGGGGGAGTGGACCCCTACATATAAGAGAGTCGCAATACATGGAATATTATTTTCTCTCTCCTTCGTTGGGTTGACGAAGGGAGGTACCTAACTCGCGCATGTTACGAATTCCAGAGCGATGCATCAGATTTAAAAATGCCTCTGCATCTCCTGAGCCCTCATATGCAGTTGGGGGACCACCATCGATGCGATTGAAGACTGCTGGAGTTAATCCGAAGCACTCTACAAAGTTGCGTGCTCGCTCAAAGTCAATCCTTGAGTCCGAAGCCTCTTCATTGTTAATCTCCTTCTTTGGCGCCATGTCACTATGAGGATGAATAGCAAGAGTGAAGAATTTCTTCTTATTTATACAATTAAATCAACTCTTCATATTCCTCGTTGGAAACTGCTCACTATTAATGCAAACTCGGGGAAGCAAAAAGGCATTCGAAAGTTTCGAGAAAGAAATTCATTGTGACGGTTAAGTGTTGACCGACACTATTAGAAATTACGCCGACTGTTGGATGTCCCCGCTTTTACGCGGATGACTGTTGCGTATCCCGAATTTTACGCTGACTGGTCAAAACTCAATTTTTACGCTTCTGTTCAAAGTGTTCCAAATTTTGGAGATATTTGAAAACTTTGAAGGGGGTCTTGTAGGAGCGTAAAAAGTGCTTCAAAGAAAGAGCCAAAGTGATAGATCATTCCACTCAAATTGATCTACTTTACGCCGCAGAGAGGCTAAATACTTTACGTCCAAGACAAGGCTAATCACTTTACGCCTAAAGTAGGCAGATCATTTTACGCTCGGGTCTACACCCATGATTTTACGCCAAGGACAGATCAGCCACTTTTACGATGGACAAAGTTGTCAAGTCTCGCATTTAATGCAAACTCTGACATGGAGATATTAATGATGGCATATATCACAGAATTTAAAGGGATTTGTTTTTACACAGAGACCAATGTTGTCGTTTAGTATGTGGATTAAGCTACTTTACGCTCATACTATGGCTTCTTTTATGCATGAAGTCTATACGAGCTTTTACGCTCAACAGTTGACGTGTGTGTAAAGTCTATTTGAGCTACTTTTACGCTCAAGGTTATTTAACAACCACTTTATGCGGGAAGTCTATGTCGGGGCAATTTTATGCCTAGTCTACTGCTTTACGCTCAGAGTACATTGGGGTTGTTCTACGCCCTATTCTTTCTGACCAGCTTGGAACGTGGTTTGCCTACATGGCTTTCATGCCACATATCCCGAAGAACGTGTGTACGTGCATCCTATTCTTACTGAAATGATGGGACACGTGTCAACATATACAGAGGATGACTTTGGTCGGGGTGGCGGTTGTTGGCGTAAAGACGGAACTTTTGTTGAGTTTTTACGCACAAGAGCCCAAGTCTATAAATGGACTTATTTTTCTCAACACGGGGACAGAGGGAGACAGGAGATCAGAACTTAGAGATTTTGATTTTTGAGAGCATTCTTCTTCAACCTTTCTTCCAGAACAGAGTGAAGCAAAGCAGGAAAGCATTCGGCCTCGCCATCAGTGCCCAAGTGCGTCGATACCTTTCTAGTGACTTAGTTCTTCCGGTTGTTCAACTTCAAGCAGCGATCTTCATCATCATCGTATGGTCCAAGGAACAAAGTGATCATTTACAGATCAGACTTCTACAGTGATAATGTAGTTAAGAACAAACCTTCAACGCATGGGCACTCTGGCTGCAGGTACAAAAAACTTAGGTATGGTCTCACCAGGATACCAGGGACCTCAAAGCGTAACACTCATCGAATGTCAGAGGCCAGCAGGATCAGGAATAGGAAAGTGCATACGTGGCCCATACGTTAAGCAACTGTCCTCCCCATCCAATGTCTAGTAGGGTCACATCCATGCCCCATAGGAACCTCTAGTAACTGCCAAGTCCACTAGTATGCAATTCTATTAGCAGTTACTCCTAACCGTCGCACGTCACATACGTATCGGTGGCCGGCCAACTACACGAGTACGTGTCCTATATGTGACTCATAACACGTGATAAAACATGTGTCAAGGCCATATGAGATATACTAATACCTCATCACCAATGGGTGGTCACTAGTCTAAGTTAATGTAAGAAAATAAAACAAAACAAGAAAAATGACTAATACAGTCGCTTGCACGAAAGTGTAACTTGGATGCACAATCATATAATACTATCAACAGGTAAAAATGCTAAAAATAAATAACTAAAAATAAGATAAATTAAATCACAGAGTAAGGTGGCAAGGTATCTTGCTTGGCAGAGCGGGAATAACAACTCCAAGCAATCAATCACGTCAGCAAGAAATTTCAAAATCTACGAAGAGCTCCGTATGTTGAAACAAATATCACGAACGTGTTTGGTACAAAAGATATGTCTAGGAAACGCCTGTCCAAAAGTTAAATTCTAGAACAAGGACAAAATCGTAATTTCAGGACAAAATAATGTCCGCCGTTGGACCCGTTTTGCACCAAAATGCATGTCAGTGTTTACGGTCTCTAAAGTCGTCAAACTACATGTCTATGAATCCAATTTCAGGAGACAAACTCAACCGTTTGTCCAAAGTTAGATTCCAGTGGACCGTGCACAAATTTGCCTGTTAGAGCGGGTCGCGGGCTCGCCAAATAGGCGTTCCGGTCGACCTTCTCAGAATCGGACCAAACATGGCACACAGGACCAGAATTTTGATACGTTCCTGCTGGCGCAAGTGTCGTCTCGATACTACGAACGTACACAAAGTTATGGCCAAGTTTGCAAAAGGTCAATACGGGGGTATCTTGATGGATACGCACTAATTTCGTCGCGCACATGCAACTAAATCGAGTTTCGTCAATTCCCACACGTCGGCAACATCCAGACACGCCTTTCGATGCGTATAGTTTGTGACCACGTGGTCCGATTTGTCGGAACTCACGCCGTATCGGGATATTCTTTTTTTCTAAATTCTACAGTTTTTTATAACAGTTTTTGATAATTTTGTGAGATTGATTTCTTGACGCACGGTCGACGAACCTAACTTCTATGAAAGGGGTTTTGCACCCTTTAGGTTGTCTCAAACTCTGTTTTATTGGTTTTGCCAATTTCCTAATATTTGATAATAATTTGTCTTCCAATACAGCCTCAATAACTGCTATAACAGGGTACATGCACGCTATTTTTTGTCGATTTTTTGACTCATTTTTCCTAAGTTTTATGGCATCTAAATTTAAACTATTTGTTAGGTCAGATAGCCGTATATGTTGGGTTGACTACGAACTAACTGGTTCAGTATTTGATGCCCAAATAAAGAAGAAAAAGAATGGTAAACAAAGGTACATGGATATTACAACTGGACAGAGGCTCCTCTGTTCCGGTGGTGAATTTAATGTTTCTGGCGGTTGCGACAGCTCCTGACGACGACACGTGACTGTAGGCAGATAAGAGTGTTCGTCGGAGGTTAGGGAGACGAGGGGCATCGCGTGGTGGAGATTTAGGGTTTAGGGTTTTCCTTTCGGCTACCTATATAGCGGTTGCTATATCCGAACACGGGGTCGGGTGATATGGACCTGAGGCTTCTCGCGAGATTTTCAATCTCGCGAGAAGTTGAGTTCCTTTTTTTAATAAATATACACATGGGTAGAGGGGTTGGTTTGATATCCTGCGAGGGAAAAGGTTGGGTTGTGGGTTACTGTTCCTCGGAACAATAACCACAGCTCATTATTATTATTAATTTTATTTTATTTTTTTCTTTTTTTTCTCTTTTACTCTTTTGAAAAGAGTAATACAAAGTATTTAAAAATTTCCAGTAAATCCTCAAAATTTCTAAAATATTTTCCTTAATGGACTAAAAATGTCTACATAAAATATTTGTACTTGCATATCATATTGATTATATTTATGAATATAGTCATATACAATTTGTATATGTATATATAACAAATCACTTAAAATCTTTTTAAAATTATTTTAGAATATTTCTAACTTTCCAATAATATTTGAAAAATCATTTATATATATATATATATATATATATAAAATATATATATATATATATATATATATATATATATATATATATATATATATATATATATATATATATATAGTAAAAATCTAGGGTAAATCTTATACTTTACAAGGAAAATTTATCCTCTTACTAAAATGAAAATAGAAATTTGAAAATAATATAGTAAACTGTATAAAGTATCCTGGTACCTATAGAGTATCCTGGTACCTACGTATAGAGTATCCTAGTACCTATAGAGTATCCGCTAGAGTGTATAGAGTATCCTAAGATATTGGGGATTACCTACTCTGAGAACCTTGTTAAGAAGTATCCTAGTACCTACAGTGTATAGAGTCTCCTAGAAGTGTAGGCATGATTGGTACAATGTTTTGTGCCTTCTATAGAAATTAAAATTACTTATGCCAAGCCTTTTGGACTTATCAGAGTTATACATTTTTTTGGAAATCTAGTATAATGCTGATTGCCTCAAAATTCTTGCGTAAGTAAGAGTGTATAAAGTGAGTAAACTAGTAGTATATCGTAGTATCCTAGAGTGTATAGAGTGAGCTTGCCTACTTCCTTTTTTCTCATTCGGGTCATTGAGCCGACTATTCCGCATCATAGTATATCAACCTCTACCTCAACCTCACCCTAGAGAAGTGTGGAAATATTAATATTAACCAAGGTTCACAGTATCGGTTTCGGTATCATTTACGGTTGATATCATGAATCTCATAGCTTCTGCTAGCAGAGCACAATATAGAGCCAAACGTGAAGCAGAGCTTCACATTGAAAATATTAGAAGTAAAAAGTTTTCGATTGGTGGTGGGACGAGAAAGGATTATGACCCGTCCCACCACCATTCGAAAACTTTTTACTTCTAATATTTTGAATATGGAGCTCTGCTTCACGTTTGGCTCTACATTGTGCTCTACTAGCGGAAGCTATGAGATTCAGGATATCAACCGTAAATGATACCAAAACCGATACCGATACTTATACTGTGAACCTTGGTTAACATTAATATTTCCACACTTCTCTAAGCTGATGTTGAGAAAGATAACATATGATGCTGAATCGGATGCTGAGAGAGTCGAATGAGAAGCAGGGAAGTAGAGGGGGGTCAGAGAGGGGGGTCAGAGAGGGGGCCTTCTTGTTGAACATGTGACGACACTCATTTGATACTCATGTGTCTATATACATCAATTTGGAAAATACTCGAATAATGTGTATCTATCATTGCAAAATTATTGTCAAATGGATATGAATTATTAACTGTGGTATCGTTCGTGGATGTTCAATCATCATCCTGATGACATGTGCGGTGGACGAGATGAATTTATACATGGGATAGAGCAATTCTTGTTGTTCGCCAAGGCGTTCCCTCAGTACATGGACCGTACCAAAATTAAGTGTCCTTGTGTGAGATATCGTAATGTCATGACCCGTATCCTGTTTAGGGGCACGAGCACGTGGGTACGTCTAGCCTACGCTGCGGTATCGACGATAGAACGTTGTAAAGGTCATCTAGAACATATAGTATCTAAGACACAATAATATAACCTGTCATCTTCGTACGGAGGAATATAATCACAACTCAATCACATAATTCTAAGGAATATAAGAACGATGATACATATAAAGTTAAAGATGAGATAAATAGTCTAAAAAAATGCTGAGTCACAATCACAAGTTCAAAAACCAAGACATAAAATAATATCCCAAATAAATACTAGAAGTCTCAAGTGTCAAACTGGAATATAATCCAGACAAAATCTAGGTAAACTAGGTCACTACTGGTGGTGCATCCTCTACGAGCACCGGATCCACAGGCAGGTCCTGGTCGTAGACTCCATCTATGCCAAACACGTAGTAGGTCGGGCAGTCTGTATATAAATCCTCTAAAAAATAACGGAGGTTATCCTGTCAGGATATGAGTAAGTACAAATACCAACAACAGTTCCATGTGAATTGATCAATACTATAAGAGACAATTATAATGAACTAAATGATGAATATCAAAACTGGAAGTAAAACTGTATAAAGAACTGAATAGCATATCATGGGTGAGATGTAAGGTAAAGCTGGAATAAGTAGTAAATGTAATATGTTGTACAATGTAAACCTATAAAGTAAGTGCCATGAGATATTAGAGCGTTATGTGATCGGCTTGGGTCAAGATCAGGATGTTCCATTTGACCGGCTATGCACAGGTAGTATAATAGTGTAGGGATCAGGCCAGCCAAAATGGAAATCTATGCACAAGTAGTATAAGGTCAGCTACACCCTACGTGTGGTGAGGGTGGAGCTATGTACAAGTAATAAACAAGTATGGGTAATGATCATATAACCTCTAATAACTCCCCATCCCCGAGTAGTATAATGATTCCAGACATGACAGGTCATGATACGGGATTCGAAGAGTAGGGGGCCAGCCCACTCCCAAAATGGTGTCTATGCAAGTACAGGAAATAATATCGAATAATGTACTCATATACCAGATAAACCAGGAATGACATCTCATGACGAGATTCACGTATACTAGTCCGTGTATCCTCGTGTCAAGAAATAAAAATAACACTAAAACTGAATCAGATATAGGAGATATCAAAGCATGAAAACTATCGAAGAATGTACTTGCCTGCTGTCCTGAGCTGAGAAAATCGAACTATAAACCACTCAATGAGCCACGAACGGTCAACTCGCATAACAATCTCCTAATACTGAAACATACATTACCAACGTTCTTAGAATGGTCAAATTAGCTAGAAATGCTTACCCAAAAGTCTAATTCTGGACACAGTGGCAAAATTATAATTTCGGGTCAAAACAGTGTCCCCGTTGGACCCACTTTGCACCGAAAAGTGTGTCGGAACCTATGATCTCTAAATTCATTAAACTATATGTATACAGTTCCAATTTGACGAGAGGAACCAACCGTATGTCCAAAGTTGGATTCCGGTGGGCCGTGCACAAATTCGCCCGTTGGATCGGGTCGCGAGCCCGCCAAAATGGCGTTCCGGTCGACCTTCTCAGATTCGGACAAAACTTGGCATACAGGACCAAAAAAATGATATGGTCCTATTGGCGCAAGTTTTGTCTCGATATGACGATCGTGCATAAAGTAATTGACAAATTTATAAAAGGCCGATACGGTAAATTTTGACGGATACGCATCAAAGTTGTCGCGTACACGCAACCAATTTAAATTCCGTCAAAGTCCACACATCCACGAAGTCGATACGCACCTTTAGAAACTTTCGGTTCGCGACCACGTTGCCCGAATTGACGGGACGTACGGCGTATTGGGACAATTTTTCTAAAAGAATAGTTTTGAAAACTAGTTTTTTCTCAATCTTCACAAACCAATAACTTTCTGTATAATGCATAAAACTCAAATCTACAAGAAGGGTTTTGATCTCCTATATGTTGTCTATAAATCTCTTCAGAAGATTTTCCAAAGTTTACGATATTCTGGTCGCAAATCGACCGCAAACGTAGAGTTTCGGGACAGTTTCTAAACCAAGAAAATTGAATTTTTTTTCTCGATTTTGGAACTCATTTTTTGTCGCACATGATATGACTCGGCACGAACTATTCGAAGGAGATTAAAGTTGTATAGGTTAGGATAATACCCAAAGAAACGGATCGAAAATCGATCAAGCGTGCGTCAAGAAAACTCACGACGAAGTCGGGCTGTTGCAATTGTTCCTGCTGTTGCCGCCTTTACGTCCTGTCGTCGCTGTGCGCGTGTCCGGCCTGCTCCGCCGGTGTTGCGGCACCTATATAGCTGACAGCGAGGTCGAGGTGCACGTTGGGTTGGGGTGACGGCTTAGGGTTAGGATTTTCGAGAAAAATTCCTCTCCTTCTCTCGAATATATACGCGTGTGTATAAGGAAAAAGAGGGCTTGGGTTCGTACATAATTGGCTGATGGGTTTAAAAGGAAAATTACAAATAGGGCTCGGCCCTTTGCTAAGGGCTGATGTGCTCGGTTAAGCACAGCATGTGGGTGATTTGTTTTTTTTTCTTTTCATTCTTTATTCCTATATATATATATATATATATATATTTATATTATATATTTTATATATAAAATATATATATATATATATATATATATATATATATTATATTTTATATATAAAATATATATATATATATATATATATATATATATATATATATATATATATATATATATATATATATATATATATCCCCCTTAAATAATATAAAAAAATATATACCCCTTAAATAAACAAATCCCCAACGATATATACATACAAATAAAATCTGAACTATTTATAAATAAAACAAAATATTTTATATTCTATATTTATTAAATATATTAAAAAATTTTATAAATAAAACTCTATTGAACATATATATATATATCTATATCAACAAAATACTTATTTAACTAATAATGTAAAAATATCTAACAATATTAATTTAAATAATAATAAAATAACATAATAATATAAATGACCATATTAGTCCTATCTAGGATAGTGGGGGTGACAAATCTACCCTCCTAAAAAATTTTGTCCTCAAAATTAGAGCAAACTAGCACAATAACACTAGCAAGAACAAAAAGAAAAAAATACCTCAAAGCCTCGAAGAGATAAGGGTAACGCTCCCGCATCTCGTCCTCTCTCTTCCAGGTAGACTCACCTGGAGAGTGATGCCACCATGCGACATGAACCTAAGGAATAACTTGGTTCCGGAGCACTTTCTTCCAACGATCCAGAATCTCCACAGGCTGCTCTGGATAGCGGAGAGTAGGCTCCACCTCTAACTCGGAGTGATCCAATACGTGACTGGGGTCTGCCACGTACTGCCTCAACTGTGACACAAGGAACACGTTATGAACTCCCTCAAGCGTAGGTGGCAAGTCTAGTCGATAGGCCACTACACCGACCCTTTCAAGAATAGTGAAAGGTCCGATGAAGCGCGGACTAAGCTTCCCGCCTCGGCCAAAGCGAATCGTGTCCCGTGTCAGAGAAATTCTCAGGAATAATATATCGCCAACCTAGACACAAGATAAGACTAAATACAAGACCCTAAAGCAAACAATCACAAGCAAGCACAAACAGAAAAACTGATACTAACCTCGAACTCTAACGATCTCCGGTGGCTATCGGCCCAATGTCGCTGTCTATCCTGAGCCATCCGAAGTCTATCCCTGATCAACTTAACCTTCTCTGCTGCATCCACTTCCATATCCGGTACAAGCAAAATTCTTTCACCGACATCATCCCATGACAAAGGAGTGCGACATCTTCGTCCATATAGAGCCTCGAATGGCGACATCTCTTTACTGGCCTGATAGCTGTTGTTGTAAGCAAACTCTACCAGGTGAAGATGGTCCTCCCAAGATCCCCCGAAATCTAACACACAAGTGCGAAGCATATCCTCAAGTGTCTGGATGGTCCTCTCTGACTGTCCGTCCGTCTGGGGATGATACGCGATACTGAATTTGAGCTGGGTGCCCAAGCTAGTATGCAAACTCCTCCAGAAGTAGGAAGTGAAACGACTATCCCGATCCGAGACTATGCTCACCGAAACTCCTTACAATCTGACTATCTATCGCACATACATCTCTGCCAGCTTCTCCGTAGATAGTTGTGAGACTCGTCTCACAGTATCGATATTTATATACGGATACGTATTTTACAGCATATTTCGTATTTTTTTGGTTTTCAGAATGCTTAAATTTTCCCAAAACTATAGGTTTTCTTCTTGATCGGCATACCGTCGGTATACCGGTGTATACCGACGGTATACCGCCCGGACATGTTTTCTACACTTTAGATAGTTTCGATTTCTGATATTTTTGTGAATAGTATTTCGGATATTTTCATGAATAGTGTTTAGATATTTTTGTGAATAGTGTTTAGATATTTTCGTGAATATTGTAGATGCACCCTATTATCCAATGGATAATTGGTTTTGTTTGAATGGCCATGATTGACCTAGACTTTGACATGGATCATGATCCAACGGCTAAGATTAATTCCCCCTTATATATATACCATTTTACTTTCTCTCTCCTCTCTCTTTTCATTCTCTTTACTCTCTCTTCATTTCTTCTTCCCTTCTCTTCCCTTGGAGCTTGCCAAGAGCTTGGCCTTGAGGTCTAGAGTATGGTTTCGTACCCCTCTTGGTGGTGGAGTAGAAGATTAGGCTTGGAGCTTAACCTAGGCAAGTACATCTTGCCAAATTCTTGAACAATAGTAATCTATTGTCATTTTTGTTTTTCTTGGTATTAAAGGCTTAAAATTTTCCTAAACTTATTTTGTTAAATATGTTTTCCTGATGATTCTCGTATATGTGCATGTTTCCAAAAGTTTGTTTAAGCAAGATTTGATTTTCTGTTAAAACCCAATAGTGACTTGGTAGAAAAACTTGGTATCAAGAGTGATACTAGAGTTACCATCATAGATCTTGGTCACATATACATATATGAGGTCCTTACCTAGCTAGTAGACATGGATTTTGAATTTAGTAGCAATCGGGACTCGTTTAGGTGTTTCGAGAACCTCTGTTTTGGAGTATCTTGAGATATTAATCTATCAAATCTTTGAATTTGTGAAATCTAATAGTTCCATGTTGTAGGGAATTCAATTTTATGCAATTTTGACTTTTGAAAATCCGAATTCCGAATTGAAACATAGTTTTTATGGCCGAAACAAATTTTGGCAAAATTTGGATTTTTGTTGCTGTTTGAAAAACCGGCATACCGCCGGTATGCCGATTTTTGCACCAGAAACTTTCTGTCTTTAAAATCGGTAAACCGCCGGTATGCCGCAGTAAACCGCCGGTATGCCGTTTTATGCCGTTTTGGTCTGTTTTTGCCCATTTTCATCCGTTTTTGTCCGCTTTTGATATTTTCTCTGACTATAATGATTTCTTAACATGATAAGATGATCTTGCTTAGTTAGAGAATGATTGTACACCCTATATAGACTTGATACTAGCACATGTTCAATCATTTTATGAAATGTACTTAGCTTTGATTATTCTTCTCCATATGCCAGGATATGTCTTTTGATAGGTTCTTTCTTATAAGTTATGAAAATTGTTGCCATGCCTTCTTGCTTACTAGATAGTGGCCCGTCGTGGTGCACTCATGATACATGTCCTTCTTGCTTACATGATAGTGGCCTGTCATGGCGTACTCTTGATCTAGTACATGTCTACCTCCTTGATAGTGGCTCGTAGTAGCGCACTCTTGTCTTGATATTGTCATGTCTTATTGTAGTGCACAATCTTGCTTGACTTGTCCAGTCTTGCATATCTCATGTCTAGGATGGATTCTGCGGAATGCCACACCTAGAATCCAACAAGAAAATGTTAAGGACTAAACAACTAGCTTGATTACCTAGATCATTAGAGACTTTCCCGATTACCTGTTGCCCCTTTGATCTTGGTCTTATATATATATATATACTTGGGATTTGGAGCTATCTGTAATGATGAGCACTCTTCCAGCACACCGTCGAGTGGGGCACCACTTTAGGACACATGTATCTTACAGCAGTGTGTCTGCTATACTTTTTTTCTTTTTGGCTTGGATCATTCAGGTAGTAGCAGGTGGGTAACTGGACTTGGATTTCTCAAACTTGCATGTGTTAGTAATTAGGATTGTGGCAACCCTAGTTAGCTAAAGTATCAAGCCGTACTCATTGCTTGGCCATGATTGATGGATGGAGTCCATTCTTGTCTATTCTAGTCTTGCTCCAGTTTTTGTAGTACTTAGCTTCCTGTCTTTTCTTACATGCTATTCTTCCTACTATATGCTCGGCTTCTCCATATGCTCATATGTCCAGTTTATTCTATGTATTCACTTGATATCCTACTTGCATGTCCCAGTTTCCTTTCGTAAACACTATGGTACCAATTTACTATTCTAGTCTCGTTTACGGCTTTATCTTAGAGATGTTATGAATTGCATGCTGGTTTTAGTTCATAAGATTAGATTCCTTTGTGGTACTTGCTATTGGGGTTCTGACCCCACTGGTTTTGTATTGACCAGATCTAGTTGAGGAGCCCGAGGATCTTCCGGACCTTCCACTCGATGGTGACCACCCAGAGCACCAAGGGACTTGAGTAGGTGTTCTTTCTCTTACCCACTCTTTTCTGTAAATATTCTTTTGAGGCGTTTAGCCACCGAGCACGTGTTTAGCTCGTGTTTTGGAATTGACATTTGGCCTACGGGCTTAGACATGATGTTATATTTCTAGACTGCAGCTAGAGCAGATCATGTATTACTTAGTCTTGCTAGTTCTTCATTTTGTATTACTAGCTTCATGATCATCTCTATATTATAGTTTGGGACGCTTTACTGTCTTATATGCATGATGATCATATTTTTGTACCTTACTTCTTTTCTGGGACTGAGATATGTAGGATTATGTGACCTAAGATTGACTGTTGGTTTGTAGCAGTGACCTCCATCTATACAGCTTATACGTTGTTTCGGAGTACTGGAGTACTTTGGTATATGTAGCTGGCCTGGTCCGTCCCTACTTGCCAGTATTCTGGTTCTGGGGCGTGACATAGGTTTTAGTGGTGGCCCATGCAGGTCTGATTTATCAGATATGTGGGGGTTACTGGTAGTTATCTCAGTCATAAATTCTTCTCTATTGATATCCTCAATATTACTCTTTACCTCTGATCCTTGACCTGATATCTGCTTTAATCGTTGATCTTTTCTGTTCCTTCAACCTAATCCTTGTGTCCTTAAACTTTCAGGGGCACCGTTCTTGGTCCTTCTGATCAGCTTGTACGGGCTTTGCCGATGGCAGATCAGCATCCCTTAGTTTCGCCAGTTTAGGAGGAGCATCCTCAGCATTCGGGTGCATAGTCTAGAGTGGACCGAAGGGTAGAGTCGCCAGTTCCTCCTATTCAGCCAGCAGTACCAGTTCAGCCAGAGCAGCCAGAGGGTGTTGTTCGAGCACTGGTAGATGTTCTGAGAGATCTCATAGCGTCGCAGCAGCGTCAGAGTGATGTTCTCACCCATTCTGTCCAGACGGCTTTGGACAGAGATGGTACTCAGGTCTATAATTCTGCGAGCAGCTTCAGGCGTCTTCATCCCCCGTACTTTTATGGTACAGAGGATGTTATTGCATCTGATACGTGGCTTTAGGATACTGAGGCCATTCTGGAGGCGGTAGGGATTCCGGCTAGGGAGCGTGTGGCAGTTGTCAGGTTGCAGCTCTTGGATTTGGCCCGCGACTGGTGGGCAGCTCATGAGGTGTCTCTTAGGGCACCAGTAGCCTGGGCCGATTTTAGCGAGAGGTTTTAGACTCACTATTTTGATGTGGTGTTGCGTTATGATCTGCAGCAGAGGTTCATTAGCATACGACAGATGAGCAGGACCGTCGACGGCTATACGACAGAGTTTAGCAGTCTCAGTCGGTTTGCCCCTTTATTAGTGGCGACCGAGTTGGACCGGGCGAGGAGGTTCCAGCAGGGACATCGTCTGGAGATCATACTGGCAGTTGAGAAGCATGAGTTCCAGACTTTTGATGCAGTGATGAGGGCGGCAAGGAGGCATGAGTACACCATGCAAAGGATCGTCGATAGAGTCGGAGGTCAGAAGAGGCCTCACATTCAGAGGGGATCTTCTTTCTAGTCGTCAGCACCAGCTCCAGCAGTCCGAGCTTTGACGATTAGATCTCCGAGGGGACCGGTTCCGGTGGCTTCCTTTCAGCAGTCGTCTCAGCCGCGTCCTCAGCAGCAGAGGCAGTCTTCCTCAGTTGCTTGTTTCTATTGCGGGAAAGGGAGGGCATGTCTTATCAGAGTACCGTAGGGCACAGGGCTTGTGCCTAGCTTGTGGAGCACCGGACCACAGGATAGGGGCTTGTCCCAGGAGGAGTTCGGCTGGATCAACATCTTTCCAGCCAGCGGTTCAGCAGTTTAGGGCACCAGCACCAGTTCAGTAGCAGCAGGCCCAGAGGCCATTATCGACGCAGTCTCAGCAGTTCCACCAGCAGAGGCCTCAACAGTATGCTCTGGCTCAGGCTCAGAGGCAGAGGGGTCCAGCAACCAGAGTTCAGGATCAGGCTTTCACGCTTTCTATGGAGGAGGCGCTAGCAGCAGGGGAGGTGGTCGCAGGTACCATTCTTGTTCACTCTCATTCAGCTTCAGCTTTATTTGATTCTGGTGCTTCGCATTTGTTTATATCTGTATGATTTGCGACACATATTGGTTTAGAGCCAGAATCTTTACCTGTAAGGATGAATATACTTACTGGTAATGGTCTAGTAGGAGTAGACCGAGTCTATGCCTCGTGTAGAGTCATAGTATGTGGGAGAGAGTTTCCTGCTAGGCTGATAGAGTTTCCTGTGGGCGATTATGATGTCATCCTAGGTATGGATTGGTTGAGTGCTCGACACGCTTCGATAGATTTCCATGCTGGCAAGGTTATCTTTCGTGTTCCGAATGAGGAGGAATTCTCATTTTTAGAGGCGAAGTGGAGTCTTCACCAGCGGTCTTGTGGATGGCAGTAGCCGAGGAGGTTCAGTTGCCCAGAGTAGTTTGTGAGTTTTTTGATGTGTTTCCTGAGGAGCTTCTGGGTATGCCTCCAGTTCGGGAGATTGAGTATTATATTGATTTAATTCCGGGAGCAGAGCCAGTGTCAGCGAGAGTCTACAGGATGTCTCCTTCATAGTTGTTGGTGTTGTATCAGTCTATTGAGGAGCTTAGGACCAAGAGATTCATTCGTCCTAGTGGATCGCCTTGGGGAGCTCCAGCCCTTCTTGTGAAGAAGAAGGATGGTTCATCACGTATGGTCATTGACTATCGTCAGCTTAACGCGGTGACCGTAAAGAACAAGTATCCCTTGCCCAGGATAGATGACTTATTCGACCAGCTTAGTGGAGCGGCTGTGTTTTCGAAGATCGATTTGCGGTCTAGGTACCATCAGATCAGAGTCAGAGAGCAGGATATACCCAAGATGGCGTTTAGATCTCGATATGGCTATTAGGAGTTCCTTGTTATGCCTTTCGGAGCGACCAATGCGCTAGCGATCTTCATGGATCTCATGAATCGCATCTTCATGCCCTATTTAGACCAGTTTGTGATAGTATTTATTGATGATATCTTGGTCTATTGTCGGACTGAGGCAGAGCACGAGCAGTATCTTCGCATGGTTCTTCAGATTCTTCGGGACCATCAGCTTTACGCGAAGTTCAGCAAGTACGATTTCTAGCTCGATCGAGTCTCTTTCTTGGGTCATATTATTGCCGGAGGTAGTGTTAAGGTGGACCCCAAGAAGGTTGAGGCTATCGAGGGTTGGCCAGTACCTCGTACAACTTCAGATGTATGCAACTTTCTGGGATAAGCAGCCTACTACAGACGGTTTATGGCAGACTTTACTAGGATCTCCGTACCCTTGACACGGCTGACGTATAAGGATGTGTGCTTTGAGTGGTCAGATGCTTGTCAGGTTTCTTTTGAGAAACTCAAGCAGAGTTTAATTTCAGCTCCTATTCTGACATTACCCGTCGGACCAAGTGGGTTCACGGTGTATTACGATGCGTTAGGCCGGGGTCTTGGTTGTGTTCTTATGCAGCACGGTCGAGTGATAGCTTATGCGTCTCGGTAGCTTCGGGACCATGAGAAGATCTATCCGACGTACGATCTTGAGTTGGCCGCAGTTGTGTTTGCCCTCAAGCTCTGGAGGCATTATCTGTATGGTGATCGAGTAAAGTTTTTTACTGACCATAAGAGCTTGAGGTATGTGTTCACCCAGAGGGATCTGAACATGCGGCAGAGGAGGTGGCTTGAGTTATTGAAGGATTATGATATTGATCTTCAGTATCATCCCGGAAAGACAAACGTCGTTGCAGACGCTTTGAGCAGGAGACCCGGAGTCTATTTCTTGACGGAGCAGCGTCACCTGCAGGAGGATCTGCAGGAGATGGGCATTGAGGTAGTGCTACCTGGTGAGGCAGCTATGATGGCAGGCTTGCAGGTTCAGTCTACCATTGTGGATAGAATCAGAGCAGCTCGGTCAGGGGATGCCAGGCTTCAGCAGCTTAGAGCAGAATATGTGGCAGGGCGCAGAACAGAGTTGTCCATCCATGAGGATGGGACACTCCGATTTGGTAGTCGTCTTTGTGTGCCGAGTGGAGATATTCGACATGAGATTATGTCGGTGGCCCACAGTTCTCAGTATTCTGTTCATCCTGGAGGGACGAAGATGTACCGAGATATTCGTCATCATTTTTGGTAGAATGGTATGAAGAGGAAGATAGCTCGGTTTATCTCTCGATGCTTAGTTTGCTAGCAGGTCAAGGCTGAGCACCAGAGACCGGCCGGACTTCTTCAGTCTTTACCGATTCTGGAGTGGAAGTGAGATCATATTACTATGGACTTCGTGACTGGTCTTCCTAGAACCCCGACTGGTAGAGATGCCATTTGGGTTATAGTGGATCGACTCACGAAGGCTGCCCACTTCCTACCTTTCAGAGTTGGTCAGTCTACAGAGCAGTTGGCCGACTTGTACATGAGGCAGATTGTCATATTGCATGGGGTGCCAGTTAGCATAGTCTCAGATCGGGATTCCAGATTTATTTCTCATTTCTGGCAGAGTCTTCAGCAGAGTCTGGGTACCCGTTTGAGTTTCAGTTCAGCATACCATCCTCAGACAGATGGTTAGTCGGAGCGTACGATTCAGACCTTGCAGGATATGCTTCGATCATGCATTCTCGACTTCAGTGGTTCTTGGGAGGATCACTTGTATTTGGTGGAGTTCTCTTACAATAATAGCTTCCAGGCGAGCATTCAGATGGCTCCTTTCGAGGCTTTGTATGGTAGGAGATGTAGGTCACCCCTAGCTTGGGATGACATTGGAGAGAGGCAGATGCTTGGTCCAGAGATGATTGCTCAGTCAGTTGGAGTAGTCAGGCAGGTCAGAGAGCATCTCAGAGTAGCTCAGGATCGACAGCTTCATTGGGCAGATCAGCATCGACGCCATCTTGAGTTCTTTGTCGGCGACCACGTATTTTTTCGAATTTTGTCTACCCGTGGTGTCATCAGGTTTGGCGTACGGGGAAAGCTTAGACCTAGATTTAGTGGGCCGTTCGATGTTCTCGAGCGAGTAGGGCATGTATCTTATCGCCTTGCTCTTCCACCATCGTTGTGCGAGGTACATGACATGTTTCACGTATCTCAGCTACGTCGGTATGTTCAGGATCCGAGCCATATCCTAGATCATTCCGAACTGGTCGTTGGTACCGACCTATCGTATGAGGAGAGGCCCATATCCATTTTGGATCGGAGGGAGAAGATTATCAAGAACCGGACTATTCGATTAGTTCGTGTTTCCTGGGATCATCACTCACCGAGCGAGTCGACTTGGGAGCGCGAGGATGATATCCGAGCTTGTTACCCGTATCTGTTTGACTTGTGAGGTATACTTATTTTGTATATCTATGTTCTACCTTTTTGTGTGATTGTAGAAATACATGATGTTCTTGTTTACGTATGTTTAAATTACTTTTACATTTCTTGTATGTTACTCTAGTTTGATTTCATGCTTTATGAGTTTCCCATCTTGATCCTGATAGCATGTTTTCTTGGATTTCTTGCTTACTTTTTGATTACCTTTAAGAAATTCCGAGTACAAAATTTTTCTAAGGAGGGGAGAGTTGTGAGACTCGTCTCACAGTATCGGTATTTATATAAGGATACGTATTTTGCAGCGTATTTCGTATTTTCTTGGTTTCCGGAATGCTTTAAATTTTCCCAAAACTATAGGTTTTCTCCTTGATCGGCATACCGCCGGTATACCGGTGTATACCGACGACATACCGCCCGGTCATATTTTCTACACTTTAGATATTTTCGGTTTCTGATATTTTCGTGAATAGTATTTCGGATATTTTCATGAATAGTGTTTATATATTTTCGTGAATAGTGTTTAGATATTTTCGTGAATAGTGTAGATGCACCCTATTATCCAATGGATAATTGATTTTGTTTGAATGGCCATGATTGACCTAGACTTTGACATGGATCATGATCCAACGGCTAAGATTAATTCCCCCTTATATATATACCATTTCACTTTCTCTCTCCTCTCTCTTTTCATTCTCTTTACTCTCTCTTTATTTCTTCTTTCCTTCTCTTCCCTTGGAGCTTGCCAAGAGCTTGGCCTTGAGGTCTAGAGTGTGGTTTCGTACCCCTCTTGGTGGTGGAGTAGAAGATTTGGCTTGGAGCTTAACCTAGGCAAGTACATCTTGCCAAATTCTTGAACAATAGTAATCTATTGTCATTTTTGTTTTCCATGGTATTAAAGGCTTAAAATTTTCCTAAACTCATTTGGTTAAATATGTTTTCCTGATGATTCTCGTATATGTGCATGTTACCAAAAGTTTGTTTAAGCAAGATTAGATTTTCTGTTAAAACCCAATAGTGACTTAGTAGAAAAACTTGATATCAAGAGTGATACTAGAGTTACCATCATGGATCGTGGTCACATATACATATATGAGGTCCTTACCTAGCAAGTATACATGGATTTTGAGTTTGGTGGCAATCGGGACTCGTTACGGTGTTCCAAGAACCTCTGTTTTGGAGTATCTTGAGATATTGATCTATCAAATCTTTGAATTTGTGAAATATAATAGTTTTATGTTGTAGGAAATTCAATTCTATACAATATTAACTTTTGAAAATCTGAATTCCGAATTAAAACGAAGTTTTTATGGCCGAAACAAGTTTTGGCAAAATCTGGATTTTTGTTGCTGTTTGAAAAACCGGCATACCGTCGGCATGCCGGTGTATACCGCCGGTATGCCGATTTTTGCACCAGAAACTTTCTGTCCTTAAAATCGGTAAACCGCCGGTATTCCGCAGTATACCGGCGGTATGTCGTTTTATGCCGTTTTGGTCTGTTTTTGCCCGTTTTCGCCCGTTTTTGTCCGCTTTTGATATTTTCTCCAACTATAATGATTTCTTAACATGATAAGATGATCTTGCTTAGTTAGAGAATGATTGTACACCCTATATAGACTTGATACTAGCACATGTTCAATCATTTTATGAAATGTACTTAGCTTTGATTATTCTTCTCCACATGCCAGGATATGTCTTTTGATAGGTTCTTTCTTGCAAGTTATGAAAATTGTTGCCATGCCTTCTTGCTTACTAGATAGTGGCCCGTCGTGGCGCACTCATGATACATGTCCTTCTAGATTACGTGATAGTGGCCTGTCATGGCGCACTCTTGATTCTAGTACATGTCTTGCTCCTTGATAGTGGCTCGTAGTAGCGCACTCTTGTCTTGATTTTGTCATGTCTTGTTGTGGCTTGTTGTAGTGCACAATCTTGCTTATCTTGTCCAGTCTTGCATGTCTCATGTCTAGGATAGATTTTGCGGAATGCCACACCTAGAATCCAACAAAAAAATGTTAAGGACTAAACAACTAGCTTGATTACCTAGATCATTGGAGACTTTTCCGGTTACCTGTTGCCCCTTTGATCTTGGTCATATATATATACTTGGGATTTGGAGCTATCTGTCATGATGAGCACTCTTCCAGCACACCGTCGAGTGGGGCACCTATTTAGGACACATGTATCTTACTGCAGCGTGTCTGCTATACTTCTTTTCTTTTTGGCTTGGATCATTCAGGTAGTAGCAGGCGGATAACTGGACTTGGATTTCTCAAACTTGCATGTGTTAGTAATTAGGATTGTGGCAACCCTAGTTAGCTAAAGTATCAAGCCGTACTCATTGCTTGGCCGTGATTGATGGATGGAGTCCATTCTTGTCTATTCTAGTCTTGCTCCAGTTTTTGTAGTACTTAGCTTCCTGTCTTTCCTTACATGTTATTCTTCCTACTATATGCTCGGCTTCTCCATATGCTCACATGTCCAGTTTATTCTATGTATTCACTTGCTATCCTACTTACATGTCCCAGTTTCCTTTCGTAAACACTGTGGTACCAATTTACTATTCTAGTCTCGTTTACTGCTTTATCTTAGAGATGTTATGAATTGCATGCTGGTTTTAGTTCATAAGTTTGGCTTCCTTTATGGTACTTTCTATTGGGGTTCTGACCCCACTGGTTTTGCATTGACCAGATCTAGTTGAGGAGCCCGAGGATCTTCCGGACCTTCTACTCGATGGTGACCACCCGGAGCACCAGGGGACTTAAGTGGGTGTTCTTTCTCTTACCCACTCTTTTCTATACATATTCTTTTGAGGCGTTTAGCCACCGAGCACGTGTTTAGCTCGTGTTTTGGACTTGACATTTGGCCTACGGGCTTAGACATGATGTTATATTTCTAGACTGCAGCTAGAGCTGATCATGTATTACTTAGTCTTGTTAGTTCTTCATTTTGTATTACTAGCTTCATGATCATCTATATATTATTGTTTGGGACGCTTTACTGTCTTATATGCATGATCATCATATTCTTGTACCTTACTTCTTGTCTGGGACTGAGATATCTAGGATTATGTGACCTAAGATTGACTGTTGGTTTGTATCAGTGACCCCGATCTATACAGCTTATACGTTGTTTCGGAATACTGGAGTACTTTGGTATACGTAGCTGGCCTGGTCCGTCCCTACTTGCTAGTATTCTGGTTCTGGGGCTTGACAATAGTCCCACCTTGAAATGCAAAAAGTGGGCCGATTTGGTCAATCTATCAACGATGATCCAAATCGCGTCTTTTCCTCCTTAAGATCATGGAAGTCCAAATACAAAGTCCATAGTGATGTGCTTCCACTTCAGTCTAGATGGGTAGTAGATGAAGCAGACCACCTAGCCTCTGTCTCTCGGCTTTCACCCGCTGGCACACTAAGCATCGAGATACAAACTGAGCTACCTCTCGCTTCATGCCATACCACCATACGTGCTATCTCAGGTCTCTATACATCTTGTTGGCTCTAGGATGCATAGAGTATTGAGAATGATGCACTTCCTGCAGAATCTCCTCCCGAAGCTCTCTACTCGAAATACACAATCGAGTACCGTACCTCAACGACCCATCGTCGACTATAGAGAAATCGTCTAGCAATCCTTCCTGCACCTGCTCCCTGATGCTCCTCAGGGCCACATTATCAAACTGTGCTGATCTGACTCTGTCCATCAATGCAGACTGAATCTGTAAACCCCACATCTGAACCTCCATCCCCGGAATGATCACCTTGATACCCAAACTATCTAGATCATCCAATAGATGACTATCTGCAGTCAAATACATAGCGACTGGATACCTGCTCAAGGCATCTACAACTACGTTGGCCTTTCCTGGATGGTACTGCAAAGAGATATCGAAGTCCTTCATCAGCTCAAGCCAGCGCCTCTGCCTCATATTTAATTCCTTCTGGGTGAATGTCACGACCCGTACTCTAGAGTAAGGGAACGAGACGTGGGTACGTCCAGCCTACGCCGTAGTGTCGGCGGTAGAACGCTGTTCTAGAACAGAAAATACAACTCAACCACAGCTAAGGTAGAACAGGTAAGATGGAATGATAATGAAAGATAAAATATCCAGAACAGGAGAAATCACAGAGATACAATCCAGAATTCTAAGTGTCTAAATAATACATATCTCAGAATATCTCAAAATCTAATACAGTAATCCAGAATAGTAAAGACAGTCCTAGTCTAAGGGAGTGTCATCTACAGCTAGTGGATCCTGCTTCTGGTCCAAGTCCAGGCACTCGTCTAGTGTAGCACCGTAGTAGGTAGGGCAGAACGCCTCAGCCTCGTCCTCTGTACTATTTCAATAGGTCCAGTCAGGACAGGAACGAGCACAGTACATCTCAATAATTCATAGCAGGTCAGGATATATAATCATGCTAGAGAGTAAGATACAAGAAACTGAAGAATAATATGGTAAACAGGAAAGACTATAAATAAATAGCTACAGTATATAGAGAACTGATAGTGTCTAGTGATTCAGAGCACAAGATGGTTATGTAAATGGCACGATGTTATACACGAGTAATCTACAGAGGTTGTACACGAGTAATCTACTAGATTGAATACATAACCACTTCTACTCCTCCGCCCTAATCAATACACAAGGATCTGGCTAAGTTATGTTATTACACACGAAGTATAGTCGCACACGAGATCATGTGAATACATGAATATACACGATTTCACACGATGTGTACACGAATGTCACGAATACAAGGAGTACACGATGTTCACGATAAAGTACACGAACACGAAATATTCGATGTATCCGCTAAGGGGATAACATCGCCCAACAAGATCCATATAGTACTAATCCGTGTTTCCAACGTGTCAGCATCATGTAAAGTAATCTAAAGCAGGAAATATACTCCTAATGCAGGATATAAAATGATCAGAGAATGTACTCGCCTGTAACCGGTGAATCTGAGAGAATATAGACTTTCCGAGGAGTGGTGTCTGTCTCCTATAGAACAGTACAAGTCACTATGAGTCTACAATGATAATAAGATGCAAATCAATGCATTCTGCATGAATCTAGGTCAATCTAGACCAAATTCAACTCTTGGTCAACTTTGGTCAACTCTAGAAGTCAAACTTGGTCAACCAAGTCAAACCTAAGTCAAATTAGTCAAACTAGTCTAATTTAGTCTATTCTAGGTCTAACAAGTCATACCTAGGTTTACTAGGCAATAACATGCCTAACCTAACCTATAACATATATCTACACAAGATATTATTTATATCTAACAATACACATATTGACTAGGCTACAATGTAACTTGAAATACCTAACCTATAGCCACTATACAATATCACCCATACACTATATATATCTGTATATATATACAAAGCACACACAAATATCTATAGGAACTTATATATACCACAATGCACATAATATATATATACATAGGAAAAGAGAGAGAGAGGGGGGAACACATGAATATTTTAAAGTGTGAAATAGATTAGAGACATGTGTAAAATGTTGACACAAAGTCACAGTCAACCAAATATTGACTACATTGACTAAATAATATCTGTATAAATTCAATACGACACACAACGTCTGCATTCAGTTCAGGACAGACAACAGCTCAGTTTCCGACTCTCAGTGTATTTTCGAGTCTGTACTTTTATATTTTATTGAGTCTAGAAGTATGTACTCTGAGTTATGCTGAGCTCTTGGAACTTAGTCTATAAGCCTACCCAAAATCCCAAGCTCCACCGAAACAAAAATTGCCCACAAGTCCCACTTAGGACCACTCTGTGCTCTGGAGACAGAGTTCGGGCCGAACTCTGCCTCCACACAGAGTTCGGGCCGAACTCTGTCCCCTAGAAATCAGGAACCCTAATTTTAGGGTTAGCTGGTTGCTAGCTGTCCAACGGCCAAATTTTTGAATTTTCCTACCCGAATTCTGGCCGAATTCTGCCTCTAAAAACACTATAAATAGGGCATGAATTCTCTCATTTCAATTCACTCAATCTTCTCTTCTCTTCTCTCCTACAAGCTCAATAAGCCATACCCTTCCTATCTACTAGCCACAAGCCTCCTAAGTCTCGAGTGCTCAGCATCTCTCAGTTAGGATTCTTGTGCAAGAGTGAAGAAGTCGCTTGGACAATTCCAAGCAATCGCCACTGCGATTCTCTTTAAGAAGTTGACGTGCTCTTCTGAAGAAAAGGCACGGGTTGTAAGCTATTATTTCACAAATAGTGGATTTAATCCTGAGCTAGAGTTCTCAGGCCTGGACTAGTGCTCCACGAGGGAAACCAGGTTAAAATCGCTGTGTTTGCGTATGCTCTTCTGCTCTTCATTTATTTTCCGCACTTTACTCTGATTATTTATTGTTGGTGAAAGAGTTATTTTTAATTGGTTATTTTTCTATATAAACTCTATTCACCCCCCTCTAGAGTTGCCAAACTGTTCTTCAATTGGTATCAGAGCACTGTTCTCTTTACAAGGACTAACATCCTAAGAGCTGATCCATGGCAACCACACAATCCTTGATTTCCAATCATGGTGAAGGTCAGTCCACTCACAGGCCTCCCCTATTTGATGGGACTAACTACACATATTGGAAAACAAGGATGAGCTTCTATCTTAAGTCTCTAGACTTTGACCTGTGGACTGTCGTCACTGACGGTTACAAAAAGCCCGCCAGGATAGTTGTCGATGGTGACCTCATTGAGAAACCACACGACAAATATTCTGTCGAGGAGAAGAAACAGGCAAGTCTATATGCTAGGGCTATTAATGCTTTATTCTGTGCTATAGACAGGAATGAGTTCAACAGGGTCTCTACATGCACCACTGCTCATGAAGTATGGAGACTTCTAGAAGTGACGCATGAAGGAACCACACAGGTCAAGGAATCTAAAATAAGCCGTCTCACTCAAGAATACGAAGCCTTCAAGATGAAGCCAAGTGAGACGATCACTCAAATGATCACAAGATTCCTCGACATCATCAATCCTCTATCTTCGCTTGGAAAGCAGTACTCAAACCACGAGAAGATTCGTAAGCTGCTCAGAGGGCTACCAAAGATTTGGAACCCTAAGGTGACAGCCATCATAGAAGGAAACGATCTCACAACAATGTCAATGGAGACCTTGATGGGTAAGCTTATGACTCACGAGCTTGACCTCAAGGACTTCGAAGAGCCTGCTCTGAAGACCAGGGAGATCGCACTCAAAGCTCATCAACGAAGAGCTAATCATGATGAGACCGAAGAAGATAATTCGGATGATGAAGACCAAGCTCTCATGGTTCGCAACTTCAGGAAATTCCTTCGCTTCAATCGAAGGAAGAAGGAATCTCAAGAAGACGATGAAGAAGAACCAACTTGTTACGGTTGCAAGAAAACTGGACATGTCCGAAAAGACTGCCCATTCCTGAAGAAGAGCAACCGCTATGAGAAGCCATACAAAAGAACTCATCAAAGAAATATGCCAACACAGGTATCTGGCATGAAAGTGAAGCGAGTGACTCTGAGGAAGAAAAGGACTCTCCTCAAGATACAGCAAATGTGTGCCTGATGGCAACTTCCAACAAGGTATCTAACGAAACTCTGGATGACTTCTCTTTTGATGAACTTGGCGATGCTTTCACTGATTTACTCGATGATCATAAAAAGGTCATCGGTAAATATAAACATGCCAAGGACAAAATCAAAAGTCTAGAAGATGAGATACAAAGAATTTCTTTACTTCTTGAAAATGTTAGAAACACATCACCCACAAATGACACTGATGAAGCATCCAAGCTTAAATTAAGCTTACATGATGCTGAAGCACGTATTGAGCAACAAACTCAAGAAATCACTACTCTCAACACGTTGCTTGCTGAAGAAAAGAGTAGACACAAGATTTCCATGACTAAGATTTATGGCTTAAATATTAAGGTTGATGAACTGCAAGCTGTTTCTAAAAGATTAGAAACCAAATTGGGTAAACAGGTTGTTCAACCTCAAACCCAATCACATGGGCACAACACCACTCATGCTAGTCAACCATGTCATTCTCATGCAGCACATAACCATGCATTTATATACACAAACTTTCACAAACCACGTGCACGTAAGAACAATTCTCACTCAGTACACACTCATCATGCACAAAGACACAATCAACATCACTCCACACATAAAAATCATCATGCCATGCCATATAGACAAAGTCATCATGTCATGCAATATAGACAAAATCATCATGCCATGCCATCTAGACAATATCAGCATGTCACACATCATAGACAATACCATCATTCTATGCCTCATAGACACCATCAACATGCCACTTATTCCATGCATAATCATCTTCACCATGCTAACTCTTCACATCATGTCCATCCTCATCCTGTTGCTTATAGATATTATTCTCATGCCCCTAGTATAAATAAGAATGCTATCTGTACTTATTGTGGATTACATGGACACATCTCACCACAGTGCAGAGTTAGAAGACTTGTAGATAAAAGGATATATGCTTGGTTCCCAAAGACTAACTTTTCAGGACCTCCAAGAACTCGGGTACCAAAGGTCACATCTACTCTTGATGTAGGTGGACCTTCCCTCCTCAACTGAAAGTAAGTGGATTCTCGATAGTGGATGCTCGCGACATATGACGGGAGATGCAAATCTTTTTGCATCACTATCGATGAAGAGAGAAGGATACGTATCCTTCGGTAACAATCTCAAAGGGCACATTATAGGTAATGGTATCATTGGTCATCCTCCTTCTCCTGTAATAAAGGATGTCTGCCTAGTGACCGAGTTAAAGCATAACCTGCTCAGCATTAGTCATCTTGCTGATCATGGATATGATATTAACTTTGGACAAAACAGTTGCTACATCTATGATAGGTCAACAGGAGACATTGCTTTTGAAGGAAAAAGAGAGGACAACATCTACATTTTCTATCTTTCTATAAATACTAACAATGCAGGTAGATGTCTATATGCCCACAAAGACGAACGACTACTTTGGCACCAGCGTCTTGGTCATGCCAACATGGATGCTATATCCAGGCTTTCCACCAAGAAGCTAGTGAGAGGATTGCCTGACATCACGTTCAAAAAGGACACGGTATGTGCCGAATGTGAACTAAACAAGGCAACTAAATCCTCATTTCATTCTATCAACTCTGTAAGTACTACTAGACCCTTGCAACTACTTCATATGGATTTATTTGGTCCTAGTAGAATAGCTAGCCTTGGAGGCAAACTTTATGCATTTGTTATTGTTGATGATTTTTCGAGATTTACATGGGTTTTCTTTCTCGCTAATAAGAGCGATGCTATTTCTGCTTTCAAAATTTTTGTAAAGAAAGTTCAAAACGAAAAAGGCTACATGATTACTCGAATCCGAAGTGATCATGGAGGCGAATTCGTAAATTATGATTTTGAAAGTTTTTGTAATGCAAATGGTTTTGATCATGAATTTTCTTGTCCTACAACTCCTCAACAAAATGGTATTGTGGAGCGGAAGAATAGGACTCTTGGCGACATGGCTAGAGTCATGTTGAATAAATTTTCTCTTTCGAAATATTTTTGGGCAGAGGCTGTAAGTACAGCATGCCACATTTTGAATAGGGTACTTATTCGTCCCATTACGAAGAAAACACCCTATGAGCTTTGGTTTGGGAGAACCCCCAATGTTTCTTATTTTAAAGTTTTTGGCTGTAGATGTTTTATCCTTAACACCAAAGACAACTTAGGCAAATTTGATGCCAAAGCTGACGATGGTATCTTTCTTGGTTATGCCGCCAAGAGTAAGGGATATAGAGTTTTCAATAAACGCTCACTTATTGTGGAAGAGTCAACAAATGTGACTTTTGATGAAGACAACAGTGCAGCAAGTACTCTTGATGATGACGTTGAGCCATCAACTTCTACTCCAATGAATACTTCAACCAAAACTAATTCTCTGGAGGGTTTGCCTAAGAAATTCTCTTTCAAACCTTCTCATCCAGAAAATTTAGTTATAGGAGAAGTTTCACGTGGAGTAACTACTAGATCATCACTAAGAGACTCCGTTGCTAGCACTGCCTTCATTTCACAAGTAGAGCCTAAAAACATTTCTGAAGCTTTTAATGATGAATTTTGGATTTCTGCTATGCAAGAAGAACTCAACCAATTCGAGAGAAGCCAAGTATGGGAACTCGTTCCTAGACCGGTTAATCACTCGATAATTGGTACTAAATGGGTTTTTAGAAACAAAGTAAATGAAGATGGTTCAGTCACACGTAACAAAGCTCGTCTAGTAGCTCAAGGATATAACCAAGAGGAAGGTATCGACTACGATGAGACGTATGCTCCTGTTGCTAGACTAGAATCCATTCGGATGCTTTGTGCTTTTGCTAATTTTCAAAACTTTAAATTATTTCAAATGGATGTAAAAAGTGCTTTCCTGAATGGCTTTATTAAGAAGGAAGTTTATGTGAAACAACCCCCTGGCTTTGAAAATCACAAATTTCCCGACCACGTGTTCAAGCTGAAGAAAGCGCTTTATGGCCTTAAACAAGCCCCCAGAGCTTGGTATGAAAGGCTAAGTAGCTTCTTACTTGAGAAAGGTTTTTCAAAAGGAAAAATTGACACTACACTGTTTATAAAATCTTTCAAAGACACTATTTTATTAATTCAGATTTATGTTGATGATATTATTTTTGGGTCTATTGATGAAACTCTTTGTCAAGAATTTGCCAAGTGTATGCAGATGGAATTTGAGATGAGCATGATGGGAGAGCTCAACTACTTTCTTGGTCTGCAAGTAAAACAACTGGCTAATGGAACTTTCATCTGTCAATCGAAGTATACCAAGGACATGCTGAAGAAGTTCGATCTTGACAACATCAAACCAATCAGCACTCCAATGGCTACTTCAACCAAACTCGAACCAGATGAGAGCGGCAAACCCGTTGACCAACGTAAGTATCGAGGTATGATAGGCAGCTTACTTTATTTAACTGCTAGTCGCCCCGATATCATGTTTAGTGTTTGCCTATGTGCTAGATATCAAGCAAATCCTAAGGAATCTCACATGACCGCGGTTAAGCGTATCTTTCGATACCTTAAGGGTACGGTTACAGTGGGCCTATGGTATCCCAAGTCAACATCATTTGACCTCATCGGTTACTCTGATGCTGACTTTGCTGGATGCAAGGTCGACCGTAAAAGTACGAGCGGCACGTGTCATTTATTAGGAAAGGCTTTAGTCTCATGGTTTAGCAAGAAGCAGAACTCTGTCGCACTATCCACAACAGAAGCTGAATACATAGCAGCTGGGCGTTGTTGTGCACAAATTCTATGGATGAAGCAAACCCTTGAAGACTATAAGTTATCTTTCATGCATATTCCTATATTCTGTGACAATACTAGTGCAATCAATTTGACTAAGAACCCTGTCTGCCACTCACGCACTAAACACATTGAGATCAGACACCACTTTTTGCGTGATCATCAGCAAAATGGCACGATTAACTTAGAATTTATTGACACTGATCATCAGCTGGCAGATTTCTTTACTAAGCCACTATCCGAAGAGCGCTTCAATTTTCTTTGTCGTGAACTTGGAATTTTAGATGAAGCAGTTATAAATTGAAACTCACCTGCGTAAATATCGAGTATATTGTGATTCTTTTTCGAAGAATTTGGTATGGGTACAAGCCGAAAGGGTCCTTCTGACAACAAGGCGTAAAAGCCTAAGCGACACGGTGCACTAGTCCTCAAGACTACCGCTAGCTGGGATCCGGCCCCTGCAGCTAACCCATGGAAAATTTGGACTATTGAACCACAGTATATGTCCTTATTTATTATATGGCTCGTTTTCGATTTAATATTGCCTAATTGAGATTTTCTAAAGTTCATTCTGTTTTCTGAGTACCTCTCTATCTATTTTTTTAAATTCAACACTCTTTGTTGTCCTCAACTATCTTTTGTTTAACTCTTAAACATTTTCTTCATGTTCTTTGCCTGTTTTCAGTTCTGGACCATTGATCCAGAACTCGGGCCGAACTCTGCCCCTATCAGAGTTCGGGCCGAGTTCGGTTAGTAGGTTCCAGGGTCGGGATCTGGATCTGCCGTTGGATCAATTTTAATCCAATGGTCAATTTTTCACCCGACCAAAGACCAAGCCCTATTTTTTTGTCGGGATTCCATCTCTCTCCTTCACTATTACCACCTTTCTCACCTATACAAACTCTTTCCTTGAAACCCTAACCCTAGTTTTTGATCTAGAGTGCTCCATTGCTTCTCAAAATCAAGAAAAAGGGGTTTCTCTCCATTCTCTTCCATTGTTTATTACCTGTTTGAGGTACCATTCCTATTTTCTATCTTCTAGTTATATTTTTTAATGGCTCCTTGCTTGTTCAATCGTGGGAAGAGAATTCGAGTTGAGAGTATTTCCTCTTCGGATTCTCCTCCATCAATTGAACAAATCATTGAACAACTTCAACCTCCTCATCCTTTGTTCAATCCACCTCGTCCTCAAAATCCTTCCACCTATGACAACAGACTTTTTGTCTCACAAGATGCATCAAACAACTGGTTTAGTGACTTTCGGAATCGTCAGGTATTCACAGGACATCCTATTAATTTTTCCATATTCTCTCAATATGATTCTTTATTCCATGATCTCTATCTTGATGAACTAGTTACCACAACTTCTGCTATCTATCGTCATGCCGTTCAAATGTTCTACTGCAACTTAACCTTTGATGACCTTCATATTTATTCACGAGTTGCAGGTATCAATATATCTTTTGATGACTTTGACTTAGCCGAATATCTTGATCTTCTAGAGCCCAATTCTTGGGAAAAGCTAGTTGACGCTCGCTCGTTCCGTTTTCCCGACGGAATTTCCCTTGAGAGCTTCAAGGACGATTTGTGTACTCCATACACACGTCCTCGCAAGCTCACGGCTAAATATCTCAACCCATATTTTTCTGACCTTCATTGGATTATTTCTAACACCATTCTACCCAAAACAGGTTCCCATGATGACATCACTTATCTTGAAATATCTGCTCTTTATCATCTTCATTTTGGAATTCCTTTCAATCTTCCACGTACCATGATGGACTGGATGATTCACTGTAGGAGGAAACCACGAGCTTTGGTTTATCCTCTGTATCTTCCTTTGATCTTTCATGCTTTTCATATACCACTTGATGCTTGTCCGTTCATGCCTGCACCTA
The DNA here is from genome assembly GCA_029216955.1 of Iris pallida. Classification (NCBI taxonomy): domain Eukaryota; kingdom Viridiplantae; phylum Streptophyta; class Magnoliopsida; order Asparagales; family Iridaceae; genus Iris; species Iris pallida. The sequence continues at coordinate 37,181,002 of JANAVB010034417.1, forward strand.
CCTTTCTATCCAAGGCACGACGCCTTCAGCCTGTCGCTGCTTCTGAGTCATCTGAGCATTCTGCTGATGAGGAGCCTGATGCCCCTCCACTCGGTCAGGATGCACCTCCTCCTTCTGCCAACCTGGATTCTCTTCAGACTATGCTTCGCGATCGTTTTGCCGTTGAGGATGATCGCTGGACGCAGCAGGATTACCGTACCACCTTGCAGATCAGTGCCCTTGGGAACTCTCTGCATGATATGCGGTATTCACTTGCTCGTCATCCTGATCTGCATGTGCCTATTGAGCGGGATCCAGATCGCGCGGGTCATCGTATAGACGATCCGTGGGTCATGAGGTATATGGATCCGGATGATGCTTTTGTGGATCTTCAGATGTTCCAGGACCTTTTCGATGTTCCAGGACCTTCTCGTGCTCCATGATGGAGATTGGCTTGATATCCTGCTGACACTGCTGATGGTCTTTGTTGCCTTTTGATTTTAGTTATTTCAGTTTGTTATGGATTTATGTACTGGTTTTATGTCTTCAAACCCTGATGATGTGCTGGTTGGTGGATAACATTTTATGCTATTTTTCGTAGTTCTACTTTATGTCAGTGACTTGTTTTATTAGTATTATACTGTTTCTTCTCTGCTTGGTGTGGTTGGATTACTTTTCATTGTCTATACTGCTATTTCCATGCTTTTCCTTATGCAGTCTATATGCTCCTTTATATTGCTAACTGCCAAAAGGGGGAGAAATATGTATATCTGTCTGTGCTTGTGTTTGCTTTTGGGAAAATATTTTTATCAGGCCACAGGTTCTATGCATTATTTACGCGGAAGAGCTATTGATTCTAGCTCGGCACCGTTCACTGATTACGGGGGAGCTATCTTATTCTAGCTCGGCATTATTTATGGGGGAGCTGTGTTTTAACCAACTGTGTCCAGGTATGAATATTGAAATATACATTTATTATTTTGTCAATTATCAATATGGGGGAGATTGTTGACACAAAGTCACAGTCAACCAAATATTGACTACGTTGACTAAATAATATCTGTATAAATTCAATACGACACACAACGTCTGCATTCAGTTCAGGACAGACAACAGCTCAGTTTCCGACTCTCAGTGTATTTTCGAGTCTGTACTTTTACATTTTATTGAGACTAGAAGTATGTACTCTGAGTTATGCTGAGCTCTTGGAACTTAGTCTATAAGCCTACCCAAAATCCCAAGCTCTACCGAAACAAAAATTGCCCACAAGTCCCACTTAGGACCACTCTGTGCTCTGGAGACAGAGTTCGGGCCGAACTCTGCCTCCACACAGAGTTCGGGCCGAACTCTGTCCCCTAGAAATCAGGAACCCTAATTTTAGGGTTAGCTGGTTGCTAGCTGTCCAACGGCCAAATTTTTGAATTTTCCTACCCGAATTCTGGCCGAATTCTGCCTCTAAAAACACTATAAATAGGGCATGAATTCTCTCATTTCAATTCACTCAATCTTCTCTTCTCTTCTCTCCTACAAGCTCAATAAGCCATACCCTTCCTATCTACTAGCCACAAGCCTCCTAAGTCTCGAGTGCTCAGCATCTCTCTGTTAGGATTCTTGTGCAAGAGTGAAGAAGTCGCTTGGACAATTCCAAGCAATCGCCACTGCGATTCTCTGTAAGAAGTTGACGTGCTCTTATGAAGAAAAGGCACGGGTTGTAAGCTACTATTTCACAAATAGTGGATTTAATCCTGAGCTAGAGTTCTCAGGCCTGGACTAGTCCTCCACGAGGGAAACCAGGTTAAAATCGCTGTGTTTGCGTATGCTCTTCTGCTCTTCATTTATTTTCCGCACTTTACTCTGATTATTTATTGTTGGTGAAAGAGTTATTTTTAATTGGCTATTTTTCTATATAAACTCTATTCACCCCCCTCTAGAGTTGCCAAACTGTTCTTCATAAAATTAGTGACATAGAGTGTGTGTAAGCTAGAGTGTGGTAAGAGTGTTCATGTGTGAATGTGAAGAGTGTTGTGATAGGGTGAGAGTGAGTGTGTCAAGAGGGTGTCATAGAGTGACAGGCCCAACAGTGAGAAACAGTGAGTGAGAGAGTGATCATGGAGTGTGTGAGTGAAGAGAGACATTGTGTGTGTAGGCTAGAGTGTTAGGGTGTGTGCCAAAAACAGTGAGAAGGGAAATGGCAATAATGAAGACAGCCCAACCATACTCAGAATCAGTTCAAACAATATTCCCAGGTTATACAACATTGGGATCACATTTTCAGTTCACAACAATACCATAAAACAGTTCAAACTTTTAACCCTCAATTCAGTTTTAATCACTGCTTCAAACTCAGATTTGAAGAACACACAATTAGTTACAACAGTCCGATTAACATGTCCAGGTTAAAAACATCATTGCATTCACATATTCCAGTTATAAACAACATAAGAACAGTTCATAAGAACTCAAAACAGTAAAACAAATAACCCAGTTTAGTCCCTCACTAAATCTCAGTCAAGAGATTTCCTCAGGAATCTAACAGCTAATGAAAACACCACTCATCATTCAGTCCCTTAACTCGAATTAAATTCCCAGGTTTTATAAAAGCCATTCACAAGTTCACAATTTCATTCTCAGGTTTTATGTCTAAACAGGAATCAAATCAGTTTATTAAAAAAGAAGGAAAACAAATTAGACATTCAATAATCAAGGGGGAACTCAGGTTACACATTCAAATAAAGGAAAAAATCTCAGGTTTATAAAAAAAGCAATGAACATTCTATTTCAGTGAGGGAACTCAGGTTATACAGTTAGGAAAGGAAATGAAAACAGTTTTCAAGGAAGGAAACATTGAAATCAATGAACAAAATGGAAATCAGTTAAGTAAACAATATGGTTTAACAATCCCAGGTTTAAAGGAGAATTCTAACTCAGTTATAAGAAAGAAACATTGAATCAAATATAATGTAAACTCAGGTTTTCTATTTCAGGTTTCCAATAACTGGAAACAAAATCCCCATCTCAGCTAAACAATGAACAAAGAAAATCAAATCAGTTGACAGACATTGCAAAAATGAAAGGGAATCAGTTCTAATCAACAATTCAAAGAAGAAATCGATTTACAAATCAGTTCAATTCCTTCCCTCCCCCCATTCTCAGTTATACCATCTCAGGTTTTGGAAGAATTGAAACTCAGTTTCAATACAACCTCAGTTCACATGAACAGGAAAATCACTTCAAGTACCAATATCCCCTTTACACACCCAAAGCCAAACTTGAAAGCCATATACTTAGTTAACATGATTTGTAACATGTAGGGACTATAATCAGTGAACAAACTTAACAAAAGTAGGGAATTAAATGGGTTGAAATTCCTGAAACCACCAAGTTAATAGAATGTATCAGAAATTATACAATTCGAACCAAAATCGAGCCAAAACCATCAAAACTGATCTAACTGGTAATTTATAATTTAACAGAGATTATACAAGATATTTAGGATCTATTTAGAAATTAAAAACACCATTAAAAGCAATTAAATTGATTAAGAAACAGAAACCAATCCTGTGCACTGAACCACACAGTGAAATGCACGTGCACGTGCAAATACGCCTCCGACACGACACGAGGACTCGTGAAACTTTACGAGCCTCGTGTCAGAACGTGCCCCAAATACTGTGTCAAATTTCTCGTGTCGAGGTGGCGTGTCCTGCGCGGAATAGCCCCCGAGTAGCAGGGGAGCTACAGTGCCGCGCGCACGCACCCGCACCCGCGCGTTCCTGTGTCCCCCGTGACCCGATACGACACGGAAATCACCACACGACACTGGAAAACCCTAAGCGACACCAAGGACTAATTTTCTATTCAAATAGAATTCTAAAACTCGACTGAAATGTCCTTTGAGACATTTCGTCGAACACCCTCCTAACCACACTGGTATGTGTCCGATACGGACACAAAATGGGTCCAAATTCTAGGGTTAGCCTATCCTACTGTTAGGTTAGGGTTAGGACATCCTAGAAATAATTTTTAACAGAATTTAAAAGAAAAAGAAGGAATTATACCTATAGTTGAACAATGGTTCAAAATCCCCAAATGGGAAGAGTTTCACAAGCTACCAATCTTTCTCAAATTGTGTTCTTCCTGCAAATACTCATCAATAACAGCAAGAATACTAATATTAGGTCCTATTACAATTTGTTTGAAGGAATTTGGAGTAGAAATAGATTTTCTAAGAATTTACAAGGATGGGGACTCACCTCTTCCAAATGGCAATGTTTCCTAAAGAGGCAACCCTAATTTCAAGAGGATATAAATAGGGGGGAACACACTATGGCTGGTCAGATTTTTAGGGTTAGGGCTTGGTTCAAAGAGTGGGCCTATGGGCCATTAAGCCTATTAATCATGAAATGACTTGTGATTTCACAAGCCATTACTTAACCAATCTAGCTCCTAATTTCTCCAAATTAATTCCAATGAGCTAAACCTCACTAACTTAAGTCAACCTAGGTTTTCATATCCTAACCACTTAGTCATGACCTAGGTTAGCCACTAGGTTAGTCTCCAAGGTCAACATAAGTCAAACTCACTAAAACACCAAAATCAATAATTCTAAAAATCACTTAAAAATCACAATAATTATAAATAATAATAATAATTCAAATTAAATTCTAAAATTTTGAAAATGACCAAAATACCCTCAAGCTAGAAAAGTGGTAGTGACAAATCTATCCCCCTTAAAATAATTTCATCCTCGAAATTTAAAGGCAAAACTAACTGCTAAGAAGGATAGAAAGTATACCTCAAGGTCCAAAAAGATAGGGGTACCGCTCGCGCATCTCATCCTCCCGCTCCCAGGTAGACTCTCCTGGAGAATGATGCCTCCATGCGACGCGTACCAAGGGTATCACCTGGTTCCTCAATACCTTCTCCCGGTGATCCAAAACCACCACAGGCTGCTCTGGATAACTGAGAGTAGGTCTAACCTCTATCTCCGAGTGATCGAGCACATGGCTAGGGTCAGCCACGTACCTTCTCAACTATGATACGTGAAATATGTTGTGGACGTCCACTAGTGCAGGTGGCAAGTCTAGCCTGTATGCCACGTTACTGACTCTCCCGCTGATAACGAAAGGGCCGATGAAGCGCGGGCTAAGCTTCCCACCTCCACCAAAACGTATCGTACCACGAGTCGGAGATATCCGCAGAAAAACTATGTCTCCAACCTAATCACAAGCAAGGTCTCAAGTTACTAAAAATCAAACACGATCAATCAAACAAAACAAAACAAAATACAACCTACTTCTAATCCTATCTCTAAATTTGTACCTCAAACTCCAGCGGCCTCCGGTGGCTATCGGCCCAGTGCCGTTGTCTGTCCTACGCCACGCGAAATCTGTCCCTGATGAGCTTCACCTTCTCGGCTGCATCAACAACCATCTCTGGTCCCAGTAAAGCTCGCTCTCCAACATCATCCCAAGATAAGGGTGTACGACACCTACGCCCATACAGAGCCTCAAACGGTGACATCTCAATGCTGGCCTGATAACTGTTATTGTATGCAAACTCCACCAAATACAGGTGATCCTCCCAGGATCCTCCAAAATCCAGGACGCACATCTGCAGCATATCCTCAAGGGTCTGAATAGTTCTCTCTGACTGTCCATCCGTCTTGGGGTGGTATACGGTACTAAACTTGAGCTGAGTGCCCAAGCTAGTCTGTAGACTCCTCCAGAAATGGGAAGTAAAGCGACTATCCCGATCTGAGACTATGCTGACGGGAACTCCGTGAATCCTGACTATCTGTCTCATATACAACTCTGCGAGCCTCTCTGTAGACGTACCCACCTTGAATGGCAAGAAGTGGGCTGATTTGGTCAACCTGTCAACGATGACCCAAATCGCGTCTTTCTCTCCTAGCGTACGCGGCAATCCCGATACAAAGTCCATGGTAATATGTTCCCACTTCCACTCTGGAATGGGCAACGGCTGCAACAATCCTCCGGGCCTCTGCCTCTCTGCCTTGACCTGCTGACAGATCAAGCATCTAGCTACGAAGTAGGACACCTCCCTCTTCATCCCGTACCACCAGACATGCTCTCGCAGATCCCTGTACATCTTGTTGGCACCAGGATGTATAGAGTATTGCGATCTGTGAGCCTCCTGCATAATCTGCTCTCTGAGCTCCCCGCTGGGTAAACATAACCGGGAACCGTGCCTCAGGGCACCATCCTCTGCAAGTGAGAACTCAATATCCTCCACTCCTGCACTGATCTGCTCTCGGATACACTGCAGAGCCACATCCTCAAACTGTGTTGCCTTGATCCTGCCCATCAAGTCCGACTTTATCTGAAGGCCCCATAACTGCATCTGCACCCTTGGCACAATCACCTCAATCCCAAGGCTCTCCAAATTTGCAAGCAAGTGCCGATCCATAGTCAAATACATGGCTGTCGGATACCTACTCAAGGCATCGGCAACCACGTTGGCCTTCCCTGGGTGATACTGAAGTGCGATGTCAAAGTCCTTCATCAACTCAAGCCACCTGCGCTGCCTCATGTTGAGCTTCTTCTGTGTAAACACATACTTCAAGCTCTTGTGATCTGTAAAAATCTCCACCCTCTTGCCATACAGATAGTGCTTCCATAACATCAAAGCAAAGATCACCGCCACCAGCTCCAGGTCATGGGTAGGGTAGTTCTTCTCATGGGGACGCAATTGCCTGGAAGCATAGGCAATCACCTTCCCATGCTGCTGCAAGACACAACCCAGCCCCTTCCCTGAAGCATCACTATAAATAGTGAAACCACCTGATCCTGAAGGCAATGTCAGAATCGGAGCTGTCGTAAGCCGCTTCTTCAACTCATCAAAAGCTGCCTGACACTCCTCTGACCAAACAAACTCAGTATCCTTCCGGGTCAACCGTGTCAACGGCTCTGCAACCCGGGAGAAATCCTGCACAAATCTCCGATAATATCCTGACAGCCCTAGGAAACTCCTGATCTCTGCCACTGAAGTCGGCGCTGTCCAAGCCTCAAATGCTACAATTTTTTTGGGGTCAACTGAGATACCATCTCCAGTTACCACATGCCCCAAGAAGTCCACCCGGTCCAAGAAAAACTCACACTTGGAGAGTTTCCCATAAAGCTGCTCCCACCTGAGAGTCTCTAGCACTATTCGCAGATGCTCCTCGTGCTCCTCCTCTGTCTTGGAATATATCAAGATATCATCAATGAACACCACCACGAACTTGTCCAAGTACTGGTGGAACACCTTGTTCATTAGATTCATAAATACTGCTGGTGCATTGGTTAGCCCAAATGGCATAACCAGAAACTCAAACTGCCCATACCGCGTCCTGAAAGCGGTCTTGGGTATATCCTTCCTCTTCACCTTCACCTGGTGATAACCCGACCTCAAATCAATCTTGGAGAACACCCGAGCTCCGCTCAACTGATCAAACAGATCATCGATCCGCGGTAGTAGGTATCTGTTCTTGATTGTCAGGTTGTTAAGTACCCTGTAGTCGATACACATCCGTACCGACCCATCCTTCTTAGGTACGAAAAGTACCGGTGTACCCCAAGGTGAAGAACTCGTGCGAATGAAGACCTTGTCCTGCAGCTCATCCACCTGCTTCTTCAGCTCCACTAACTCGCTGTTGTTCACTCGATAGACATGCTGGGAGATCGGTTCCGCGCCGGGAACCAAGTCTATCGAGAACTCTATATCTCTGTCCGGTAGAAGCCCTGGCAACTCCTCTGGGAATACGTCCATAAACTCTGCGATCAAGGGATACAGAGCCACCTGCTCCTCAACTGAAGCTCCACAAAAGACTCCGCCGTCCTGCTCTGCCTGCCGCCGGGTTTACTCAAACTCTGGCTCTCCTGGCGCCCCGAACAAAACTCTACCCCTACGGCAATCAATGCGAGCGTGGTGTCTACTCAGCCAGTCCATACCTAATACAATATCGTAGTTCGGTAATGGCATGACTAGTAGACTCACCCCCAACTCTCGGCCTCCCAATATGACACTCCGCCCTCTGCAAACATCACTCACGAGGATGACCCCACCCCCGGTCGTGATCTTACAGGTCCTAGGTAATGATTCAGAAACCAAACTGTGTCTAATGGCATACGATACTGACACAAGGCTGTGGGAAGCCCCGGAATCAAAGAGTGCAAAAGCTGGAAGGGAATCTAGAAGAACCGAACCTGCTATCAGCTCTTCGATGGCCTCAGCATCCTCAGCTGCCATGGCGAAAGCTCGCCACTGCTGTCCACCTCGTGCCTGCTGCTGGTGCTGCTGGAACCTCTGCTGCTGGATCTGCAGGGCTGGTCCCCTCTGCTGGCCTGCTGGAGCCTTGGCTGTCCCAGTTCCTCCTGGTACCGGACGCATCGAAGCAACTGGACACTCTCGCATCTGATAGTCTGCTGATCCATACATCAAGCATCTGCCGAGTCTCTTTCTGCACTCGTCCCACTTGTGCCCAGGCTTCTTACAGAAAGTACAACTAACAGCCTGCTGCCTGGGTGCCTACTGCCCTCTCTACTGCTGGTGTTGCACCTGCTGAAAAGGTGCACGGCCCTGATGCTGATACTGCTGCTGAGCTGGCCTCTACTGCTACTGCTGGAAGTGAGGCCTCTTGGCCTACCCCTGACTGCTATTGCCACCCTAGAAGTCACAACCCCTCTTCAGCTTCAGCCCTAGGTCGTCCTCCGCCGCCATAGCCCCAGAAAATATCTCAGCAAAAGTGGCATTCCGATCGCTCTTAGTCAGCGACCGAATCTCTCTAATCAGACCTCGGCGAAACTTCCTCGCCTTCGTCTTCTCAGTCAAATCATCTATAAACCGGGCCAATCTGCAGAACTCCCCGGCATACTCAGCTACCGTCTGGTTCCCCTGAACCAGAGCCTCGAACTGTGCCTCGATAGCTCCCAAGGCAACATCAAAAAAGAACTGCTCCTTGAACAGCTCCTTGAACTGGGCCCAAGTCTGGCCTTCAACTCCTACTCTGGGATCTGCCTGATACCACGCTCGGGCCAAATCCTGCATTTGACTGCCCGCCGCCTCAATCTGGAGTCGATCTGGTATCTCCGCCAGTCGAAAGATCTCCTCAATATGCTCTATCCAGTCGTCTGCAACATGGATGCCCTCTATGCCGAAGAACTCCCGAGGATGCATCTTCTGGAAGTCCTGAATGTCCTTCTCCCTCCGACGGGGCTGCTGTTGGGTCCCCTGAGATGTGATCATCTCGACTGTGGTGCGAACCAGCTGGTGCGCCTCGTCGATCCCCTACCTGAAATCTGTAGTCTGCCTCGTCTGCTGCTGCTGGTGGGACTCAAGAATCCTCTCCACGAAGGAGAAGAGATGTGCAGCATCTACCATCCCCGCAGGCGAAGGCTGCTGCGGTGGAAGGATCTCAGGAATCACAACTGGCCTCCTGACTGCTGGAGGTGCTCCTCCAAAAATGGCAGAAATACCGACTCCTGAGGGCTGCACTGGCCCTGTGGCACTGGGAGCTGGCTGCTGGACACGAGAGGTGGCAGACCCCTCTCTAGCCTCTCCCGTCACGGGGCTATGCGATCGCGTCTCAACCATCCTGGAGACACAGATCAAACAAGAAGCAATTACTGAGAATGAGTCGAAAAATCAAAGGAGGACAATTTAAATTTCTAAGGAAGACAATAAGCAGCAAAATAGATATACGAAATCTGATAAGGAATTTTCCTAGTGTGATTGAGTACCTTCAAAAAAATATATGCTAATTTCTACTGTAGGCTGCAGCGATATTCTAGTTCGAATACCACTACATTTCCAACCTAGACCTGCATGGGCCACCACTAAAAATGTGTCACGACCCGCACCCTAGAGTAAGGGCACGAGACGTGGGTATGTCCAGCCTACGCCGCAATGTCGGCGGTAGAACGCTGTCCTAAGTCACAACAACTAACAATTGAAGGTAATAACAGTTATACTCCCCGAATGGGGGTGACATAATAGAAATATAACTTAACCACAGCTAAGGTAGAATAGGTAAGATGGAATGATAATGAAAGATAAAATATTCAGAACAGAAAAAATCACAAAGATACAATCCAGAATTCTAAGTGTCTAAATAATACATATCTCAGAATATCTCAAAATCTAATACAGTAATCCAGAATAGTAAAGACAGTCCTAGTCTAAGGGAGTGTCATCTACATCTAGTGGATCCTACTGCTGGTCCAAGTCCAGGCACTCGTCTAGTGTAGCACCGTAGTTGGTAGGACAGAACGCCTCAGCCTCATCCTCTGTAATATTTCAACAGGTCCAGTCAGGATAGGAGCGAGTACAGTACATCTCAACAAATCATAGCAGGTCAGGATATATAATCATGCTAGAGAGTAAGATACAAGAAACTGAAGAATAATATGGTAAACAGGAAAGACTGTAAATAAATAGCTACAGTATATAGAGAACTGATAGTGTCTAGTGATTCAGAGCACAAGATGGTTATGTAAACGGCACGATGTTATACACGAGTAATCTACAGAGGTTGTACACGAGTAATCTACTAGATTGAATACATAACCACTTCTACTCCCCCGCCCCAATCAATACACAAGGATCTGGCTAAGTTATGTTATTGCACACGAAGTATAGTCGCACACGAGATCATGTGAATACATGAATATACACGATTTCACACGATTTGTACACGAATGTCACGAATACAAGGAGTACACGATGTTCACGATAAAGTACACGAACACGAAATACCCGATGTATCTGCTAAGGGGATAACATCGCCCAACAAGATCCATATAGTACTAATCCGTGTTTCCAACGTGTCAGCATCATGTAAAGTAATCTAAAGCAGTAAATATACTCCTAATGCAGGATATGAAATGATCAGAGAATGTACTCGCCTGTAACCGATGAATCTGAGAGAATATAGACTGTCTGAGGAGTGGTGTCTGTCTCCTATAGAACAGTACCAGTCACTATGAGTCTACAATGATAATAAGATGCAAATCAATGCATTCTGCATGAATCTAGGTCAATCTAGACCAAAGTCAACTCTTGGTCAACTCTGGTCAACTCTAGATGTCAAACTAGGTCAACCAAGTCAAACCTAAGTCAAATTAGTCAAACTAGTCTAATTTAGTCTATTTTAGGTCTAACAAGTCATACCTAGGTTTACTAGGCAATAACATGCCTAACCCAACCTATAACATATATCTACACAAGATATTATCTATATCTAACAATACACATATTGACTAGGCTACAATGTAACTTGAAATACCTAACCTATAGCCACTATACAATATCACCCATACACTATATATATCTGTATATATATACAAAGCACACACAAATATCTATAGGAACTTATATATATCACAATGCACATAATATATATATACATAGGAAAAGAGAGAGAGGGGGGAACACATGAATATTTTAAAGTGTGAAATAGATTAGAGACGTGTGTAAAATTAGTGACATAGAGTGTATGTAAGCTAGAGTGTGGTAAGAGTGTTCATGTGTGAATGTGAAGAGTGTTGTGATAGGGTGAGAGTGAGTGTGTCAAGAGGGTGTCATAGAGTGACAGGACCAACAGTGAGAAACAGTGAGTGAGAGAGTGATCATGGAGTGTGTGAGTAAAGAGAGACATTGTGTGTGTAGGCTAGAGTGTTAGGGTGTGTGCCAAAAACAGTGAGAAGGGAAATGACAATAATGAAGACAGCCCAACCATACTCAGAATCAGTTCAAACAATATTCCCAGGTTATACAACATTGGGATCACATTTTCAGTTCGCAACAACACCATAAAACAGTTCAAACTGTTAACCCTTAATTCAGTTTTAATCACTGCTTCAAACTCAGATTTGAAGAACACACAATTAGTTACAACAGTCCAATTAACATGTCCAGGTTAAAAACATCATTGCATTCACATATTCTAGTTATAAACAACACAAGAACAGTTTATAAGAACTCAAAACAGTAGACAGACATTGCAAAAATGAAAGGAAATCAGTTCTAATCAACAATTCAAAGAAGAAATCGATTTACAAATCAGTTCAATTCCTTCCCTCCCCCCATTCTCAGTTATACCATCTCAGGTTTTGGAAGAATTGAAACTCAGTTTCAATACAACCTCAGTTCACATAAACAGAAAAATCACTTCAAGTACCAATATCCCCTTTACACATCCAAAGCCAAACTTGAAAGCCATATACTTAGTTAACATGATTTGTAACATGTAGGGACTATAATCAGTGAACAAACTTAACAAAAGTAGGGAATTAAATGGGTTAAAATTCCTGAAACCACCCAGTTAATAGAATGTATCAGAAATTATACAATTTGAACCAAAATCGAGCCAAAACTCCATCAAAACTGATCTAACTGGTAATTTGTAATTTAACAGCGATTATACAAGATATTTAGGATCTATTTAGCAATTAAAAACACCATTAAAAGCAATTAAATCGATTAAGAAACAGAAACCAATCCTGTGCACTGAACCACACAGTGAAATACACGTCCACGTGCAAATACGCATCCGACACGACACGAGGACTCGTGAAACTTTACGAGCCTCGTGTCAGATCGTGCCCCAACTACTGTGTCAAATTTCTCGTGTCAAGGTGGCGTGTCCTGTGCGGAATAGCCCCCGAGTAGCAGGGGAGCTACAGTGCCGCGCGCACGCACCCGCACCCGCGTGTTCCCGTGTCCTCCGTAATCTGACATGACAGAAAATCACCACATGACACTGGAAAACCCTAAGCGACACCAATGTCTAATTTCCTATTCAAATAGAATTCTAAAACTCGACTGAAATGTGCTTTAAGACATTTCGTCGAACACCCTCCTAACCACACTGGTACGTGTCCGATACGGACACGAAATGGGTCCAAATTCTAGGGTTAGCCTATCCTACTGTTAGGTTAGGGTTAGGACATCCTAGAAATGATTTTTAACAGAATTTAAAAGCAAAAGAAGGAATTATACCTATAGGTGAACAATGGTTCAAAATCCCCAAATGGGAAGAGTTTCACAAGCCACCAAACTTCCTCAAATTGTGTTCTTCCTGCAAATACTCATCAATAACAGCAAGAATACTAATATTAGGTCCTATTGCAATTTGTTTGAAGGAATTTGGAGTAGAAATAGATTTTCTAAGAATTTACAAGGATGGGGACTCACCTCTTCCAAATGGCAATGTTTCCTAAAGAGGCAACCCTAATTTCAAGAGGATATAAACAGGGGGGGAACACACTATGGCTGGTCAGATTTTTAGGGTTAGGGCTTGGTTCAAAGAGTGTAGGCCTATGGGCCATTAAGCCTATTAGTCATGAAATGACTTGTGATTTCACAAGCCATTACTTAACCAATCTAGCTCCTAATTTCTCCAAATTAATTCCAATGAGCTAAACCTCACTAACTTAAGTCAACCTAGGTTTTCATATCCTAACCACTTAGTCATGACCTAGGTTAGCCACTAGGTTAGTCTCCAAGGTCAACATAAGTCAAAGTCACTAAAACACCAAAATCAATAATTCTAAAAATTACTTAAAAATCACAATAATTATAAATAATAATAATAATTCAAATTAAATTCTAATATTTTGAAAATGACCAAAATACCCTTAATCTAGAAAAGTGGTAGTGACAGTGAACACGTACTTCAAGCTCTTGTGATCCGTGAAGATCTCAACTCGCTCACCGTACAGGTAGTGCTTCTACAGCTTCAAAGAAAAAATAACAGCTGCCAACTCCAGATCATGGGTAGGGTAGTTCTTTTCATGAGGACGTAATTGCCTGGATGCATAGACAATTGCCTCATGTACTGCTAAAAAATGCAACCCAAGCCCTTTCGAGATGCGTCACTGTAGATAGTAAAACCACCTGTCCCTATGGCAACGTTAAGATAAAAGTTGTGGTCAACCTCTTCTTCAGCTCATCAAAAGCAGCCTGACATTCCTCTGTCCAGACGAACTCCAAGTCTTTCCTGGTGAGTTTAGTCATCGGCTCTGCAATGCGAGAGAAGTCTTGAATGAACTTCCGATAATAGCCTGCCAGACCCAAAAAGCTCCGAATCTCTGCAACTGAGTTCGGCGTGGACCAAAACTCAACTGCTGAAATCTTATTCGGGTCCACTAAGATCCCATACTTGGTCACAACATGACCCAAGAACTCTACCTTCTTCATAAAAAACTCGTACTTCGACAACTTCCCATACAACTGCTCCTTCTTGAGAGTCTCTAGCACAATCCATAGATATTCCTCGTGCTCTTCTGACGTCTCAAACTCTGGCTCTTCCAGCGGTTTACCTCTTATAATACTACTAGTACACTATGGTTCCATGCCATGGGCATACTTAACTCACTGACACACACTATCCAAAATAATATATCACAGCTTATAAGGTACTATCTTTTATTGTCTGCCTCAGCTCCTCTACCACCTAACATTGCTTAATTATGCACTCTATTGATACACCCATCTATCTAGAACACTCTCTCTAGGGTGTCTACCCAAGTCTTGACAATGTCTACACAAGGCACTAACTCCTCTGTTTGATACTTGAATGGTACTCCTATACTAGGTTGCTCACGTCTCTCCTCCAACTAGTCACTAAACTGTTGGTGCATAAACTTCTATAATATTTGAGATACTTCGACTCTTGCTACTAGGGTACTCCTCCTATTCTGGTACCTGGGGGAACTCCTACCTTAACACTTATCAATCACACTAGGGTTTCTTATCTATATTCAATTATCAACAATCATATACCATACTTCCTAACCATACTCTAAACTATTAACACTAATACTCAAGCACACAGACCAATTGCAAGTCACCAAACCATCACACTATGAAGAACCTATAATGAAATGAGACACGTGGAATAAAGAACCGAAGGTATCCTTACTCCTAAGCTAATTGGGGATGGAACATAATCTATAATAACAAAAGTGAAATGATAGAGATGACATGTTAGGACCTTTCTCAAGATACAATCTGATAATCATACGCGTCTGTCCAAAATTATGATACTCAGAATCCTCGCCACCCCAGTAAGCAAGGCTGCGATAAATGGTAGATTCCATAACTGGGTATGCACCTCTACAATTATGTCATCTAGAATTCTCGCCACGCCGACTAGTATGGCTGCAAGAAATCCCAAATCTCATAACTAAGATATGTACATCCGAAGTCAGGTCTCTACGTTCTCGCCACGCCGGCTAATATAGCTGCGATAAATTCTAGGCTCCATAATTAAGTAGATGTTTTACCTTCCCTGTTATTCCCGTCAACATATGTTATCAAAAGATACCGTAATTTAGGCCATAAAATTCATCTCGATATGAAAACTCAAAATCAACGATGGTACAACAAAATCAGACTCAATAACAAGGAGCAAGGGTGAAAAGAAACAAAAGGAAGTATTTCAAATTGACGTTCAACCAAGATTCTCAAGGGTCATCCCAGGAATCTCTCAGAAGTCCTAAGCAAAGAGATCAATATGTCACATGATAGGATATCATCAAGGGAGGACAATTTATTTCGAAATACAAGAAGATTTTGTCATGGTAATCAAAAGATCGGAATTTTTCTAATATGTGATTGAGTAACACCTATCATAACCTAGTACCTATATCTTAACGGTAGGCTCGTAACTTGCACTCTAAGTCGAGCACCATAACGAGATCACACTAGTTGCGACTCTGACCTGCATGGACCACCATAAAAATGTGTTACGACCTGCACCCTGTTTAGGGGCACGAGCACGTGGGTACGTCCAGCCTACACCACGGTATCGGCGGTAGAACGCTGTAAAGGTCATCTAGAATATATAGTATCTAAGACAAAATAATATAACCTGTCATCTCCGTACGGAGGAATATAATCACAACTCAATCACATAATTCTAAGGAATATAAGAACGATGATACAGATAAAGATAAAGATGAGATAAATAGTCTAAAAAAATGTTGAGTCACAATCACAAGTTTAGAAACCAAGACATAAAAAAATATCCCAAATAAATACTACAAGTCTCAAGTATCAAACTGGAATGTAATCCAGACAAAATCTAGGTAAACTAGGTCACTACTGGCGGTGCGTCCTCTACGAGCACCGGATCCATAGGCAGGTCCTGGTCGTAGAATCCATCTATGCCAAACCCGTAGTAGGTCGGGCAGTCTGTATCTAAATCCTCTGAAAAACAACGGAGGTTATCCTGTCAGGATATGAGCAAGTACAAACACCAACAGCAGTTCCATGTGAATTGATAAATACTATAAGAGACAATTATAATGCAATAAATGATAAATATTAAAACTGGAAGTAAAACTATATAAAGAACTGAATAGCATATCATGGGTGAGATGTAAGGTAAAGCTAGAATAAGCAATAAATATAATCTGATGTACGATGTAAACCTATAAAGTAAGTGCCATGAGATATTAGAGCGTTATGTGATCGGCTTGGGTCAAGATCAGGCTGTTCCATTTGACCGGCTATACACAGGTAGTATAATAGTGTAGGGATCGGGCCAGCCAAAATGAAAAGCTATGCACAAGTAGTATAAGGTCAGGCTACACCCTACGTGTGATGAGGGTGGAGCTATGCACAAGTAATAAACAAGTAGGGGTAATGATCACATAACCTCAAATAACTCCCCATCCCCGAGTAGTATAATGATTCCAAACATGACAGGCCATGACACAGGATTCGAAGAGTAGGGGGCCAGCCCACTCCCAAATTAGTGTCTATACAAGTACAAGAAATAAAATCGAACAATGTACTCATATACCAGGTAAACCAAGAATGTTATCTCATGACGAGATTCACGTATACTAGTCCGTGTATCCTCATATCAAGAATCAAGTATAACACTACAACTGAATCAGATATAGGTAATATCAAAGCAATAAAATCTATCAAAGAATGTACTTGCCTACTGTCCTGAGCTGCAAAAATTAAACTACAAACCCCTCAACGATCTACGAACGGTCAAGTCGCACAACTGTCTCCTAATGCTGAAATAGACACTACCAACGTTCTTAGAATGGTTAAATTAGCTAGAAACGCCTACCCATATGTCTAATTCTGGATACAGTGGCAAAATGGTAATTTCGAGTCGAAACGGTGTCCGCCGTTGGACCCGCTTTGTACTAAAAAGTGTGCCAGAACCTACGGTCTCTAAAGTCAATAAACTATTTGTCTACAAGTTTGATTTGACGAGACGAACGCAACCGTATGTCCAAAGTTGGATTCCGGTGGGCCGTGCACAAATTCGTCCGTTGGATCGGGTCGCGAGCCCGCCAAAATAGCGTTCCGATCGACCTTCTCAGATTCGGACAAAACCTGGCATACAGGACCAGAAAATTGATACGGTCCTGTTGGCACAAGTTTCATCTCGTTATGATGAGCATGCACAAAGTAATTGGCAAATTTGCAAAAGGCTGATACGATGAATTTTGACGGATACGTATCAAATTCGTCGCGCATACACAACCAATTTGAATTCCGTCAAAGCCTACACGTCCACGAAGTCGATACGCACATTTTGATGCTTTCGATTAGCGACCATGTTGCCCGAATTGACGAGACGGACGGCGTATTGGGACAATTTTCCTAAAATTTCAGTTTTGAAAACCAGTTTTTTCTCAATTTCACAAACCAATAACTTTCTGTATAATGTATAAAAATAAAATCTACAAGAAGGCTTTTGATCTCATATATGTTGTCTACAAGTCTCTGTAGAAGGTTTTCCAAAGTTTACGATATTTTTGTCGCAAATCGACCGCAAACGTAGAATTTCGGGACAGTTTCTAAACCCAGAAAATTGAGTTTTTTTCTTGATTTTGGTACTCGTTTTTTATCGCACATGATACAAATCGGCACAAACTATTTGAAGGAGATTAAAGGTCTATAGGTTAGGATCATACCGGAAGAAACAGATCGAAAATCGATCGAGCGTGCGTCAAGAAAATTTACGACGAAGTCAGGCTGTTGCAACTGTTCCTGCTGTTGCCGCCTTTGCATCCTGTCGTCGATGCGTGCGTGTCCGTCCTGCTCCGGCGGTGTGGCGGCGACCAGATGGCTGGCAGCGAGGTCGGGGTGCACGTTGGGTTGGGGTGACGGCTTAGGGTTTGGATTTTCGAGAAAAATCCCCCCTCTCTCTCTCGAATATTGTCACGACCCACACCCACTGTGAGGGTACGAGTACGTAACGACGCCCAGCCTACGCCACAGTGTCAGCGGTAGAGCGCTGTCCTAGGTTACTATCTAACCAGCAACTCACGCAATTATAATGTACTCATCATGATCAACTCCAAACAGAGGACAAGTATAAGATATTGTAACTCAATCACAGTCTAAGCAGGATAAGATAATCACAGAAGAATTAACTAAGAATAGAAAGACAACTACTAAAATAATAACAACTCTCAACAAATCTCAAATACTACAAAAGTCTCAAATCTTCTATAACAAGTTCAACATGAAAACATATGCTAGTCTACTAAACTAAATCCCGATCACTCCTGAGTGTCGGGGCCAAAGGTAGCCATCCCGTCTCCGGGTCCATAATATGTAGGGCATGTGTCCTCAGGATAATCATCTGTAAAATTTTCAACAGGTCCAGTCAGGACAGGAACGATAGTACAATTCAACAAGAAATCCCAAGTAAATGACAGAGAACTATAAAGCAGTTATAGACAGTTTTATTGATGAACATGGTAGTTTGTATACAGGTGATGGTATAGAGAAACAGTTAAGATACAAGGAAAGTAAGTAACTAAAAGCAAAAGCAGAATCTTGGCAATGAAGACTGTAAATAGAAACTAGCTGAACTAGAGTAACATGATATGAGTCCAGACAGTAAATGTAACAAGTGTAAAATCCAAGTAAGTCCAGACAATATAAATCTGATACCAGGTGATTCCAGTACAAGATGAGTCCAGTATAAGATGATTCCAGTCAGTGATCAAAGATTCCAGGGTGAGTCCAGACTATACTCTAATAGTGTGTTTTAAAATACCGAAATCGACATGTAAACGGTTGTAGGTAATACAGCACATCACACACGTGGCCGGATGTGAGATGGCTATCATTCCAGTAGATTCCAGTTGGGAGATTCCAGATTGGGGTAGGTCTACATGTCTTACTCTTGTATTTCCCCTCCCAGTAAGTACAAGTGATTCCAGAATACGACACGAGAATCGAGATGAGTCCAAACAAATATGATGATACCAGCAATGATTCCAGAATGATTCCAGTAGATTCCAGTAGATTCCAGTAATAGATTCCAGAAGGTGATGCCAGTAGTGGTTCCAGAAATAGAGGCCAGACAAGATGGTATGTGTGTCGCATACATGAATCCAGAATATCCATACGTGTGGTATCATAGAATCACATAAAACTAAATAGAACTGAAGTACAGTAACTGGCAAATAAATGAGAGAACTATCAGAGAATGTACTCGCCTGATACTCTGAAAAGAGTAATGTAATATCAGATGTCTGCACCGGAGTCACAATGTCCTAAATAGAGCAGTACAGGTTATAATGTGCTTAAAATAAGATAAATGAAGTTTACGATGCAATCTATATAATTCTAGGTCAAATCTAGGTCAAAGTCAACTCTAAGTCAAACCTGGTCAACTGTCTAGGTCAAACTAGGTCTAAGTCAAACTTCTAGGGTATTAGTCAACTCTGGTCAACTGTCTAATCAAACTAAGTCTATCCTAGTCCATCAAGTCTCACTAGGCCTAACCAAGCCTAGACTAGCACTCAAACAACAATCACCAATCCATAAGCATCATACATTATATACTATATATTAATACATGATACATTCCTATTTATAGAGAGAGTGCAATTGTGAGTGTCAATGCATCAAGGTAAAAAAGTGTGTGTGTGCATTACAAGGTAAATGGCATGTGAAGGTAAGGGTTACACTAGTGCACATACCATATATCAATGTCCAATTGAACTCAAGTTTACATATAGGTCTAAAGGTTTAGTTTTAGGCATATTTACATACATTCACATAGTTATATATATACATTGCATTGCATCACATCAATCTTGCATATATTCATCCACTCTACTCACAACATACATTGCCTATATTCATATGAGTGCATTGCTTACATATATGTATACATGTATTATTCATGTCTAACATTACATTCAAATATCAATTTCCAATTTCAGCTTTGTGTGTGTGTGTAATCATGTGAGACAATGTGTTCAGTTAAAGGGGATTAGTTTTCTGTGTTCTCAGGAAATAGGCAATGTGGGTGTCTATTCAGTGTGTAACAAAGTCCTATATGCCAACAGTGAAGAGTGTGTATATTCAACCAATTCATTTCAGTTTTCAGAAAAGTACACGTGTGTGTGACTGTAATCAGATTTTGTGTGTTTGTGTGAGTGTGTAGATGAATAGGAAAGCAGTGCATAGGTGTGACAGCCTGTGTGGGTGTGTGTGTAACAGTAAGAGGGGGAAAAGTCTTGTGTGGTAAACATATATAGAAAACAGGGAGGCAGAGAGCAGGGGGTAATGTTGCAGTCAGTAAAAAGACTGGGGTGTCTGTGTACAGACCTATATAACATCACAAAATCCACAATTAAACCCAGTTTCAGCTGTACATCAAGGGTTAACATGGTATACAACAAGGGTTTTATGTTCATATCAACAACCACAACAAAGAACCCAAACTACAACCTATGTTCAATGTATCAGAACTTAAAATTCAATTGCATTATGTACATAAATTCGAATCTCATGATAACACAAGTTATCCGACTCACAAACTCAGGAGCACATAATATGAACTTAACATGGCAGTTCATTTCAGTTACATTCAATAGGGTTTTAAGTGGTGTCATTGTCAAGGAAAAACAAGGATATGCAAAAGGACACTTCAGTTCAGTCCTCAGGAACAGGGAGTTATAGGCTATGTATTGCAGCAGTGAGAGTGAGACATGCATCCCTACATACCTACAAGGCATTCAAATATTACTTCTCATTCTTGCATTCATTCATGCTATCATTCAATCCCTCAGTTTAAACCTAAACTTATGTGAACTCAAACACAATGTAACCAACCTACATAACAAGTATTATATAACTCGCATATATATGTATACAGTCAAACCGAACATGATATCAACTGAACACTTTATCAACTAAACATATTATGAAAACTTAACACTTATTAACATTAATTGACCAATTAAAAGCAATTTAACTTCTGAGAACATATTGAACAATGTAGGTATCAGAGATTTGTGTTCAACATGTGCTCGAACCCAATATTTGAACCCCAATGCATATCCTATATGAAACCTAGAAATGTAGGCTTGATTCTCAGGCATGTACATACATGTAGACATTATAAATCGACATCAATTTACATTATTTAACAATTAATTAACATTAACCTCTGAAACTGAACACAGTATCAGAAAAATAGAAATTCTCAGTTTGAATTCGAAAATAGAATGAAATATATACAAAATATGTTAGGGTAGTGTCGTGTAGGTGTAAGGGTACTCCACAGGTCGTGTTGTGTCAACAAAATTGGACACGACATGTCCAAAAGCAGAAATCTAAGTATCAGAAAAAAAAACAGTACACCCAGGCCTCGTGCGTGCGTGTCGAGCCTTCGTGGGCTTGACACAGAGCTCGAGGTGGGGCGAGATCATGCATGTGGGTTCGCCCAGAGTAGGGCTACATGCACAAGTGTCTGCATCGTGTCCACTCGAGCCGTGTCCAGAGAAAACAACACGTATCAGGACACGTCTGTGCGTGCGTGTGTACGTGTGGAATTTCAGTGCGGGTTGAAAATCTCTCGAACCACTCAATGAAATCCTCTGAAATTTTACGTGCATGGTGTCAGTCACTAGGCCCTCATGTCTACCAATTTTTATGACTTGAGTCACCGTGTTGTGTCCTGTGTCAACCCTGATCAGCAGGGCACTGAACCGAGCCAGTGCGCAGCGTGTCCAACACGGATTTGGACACGACAAGGACACTGATTCGTGCTCAGTCAAGCATGAAATCAATATGTATATATAATACAACAAATCTATTTAAACACTTTTCAAAAATATAAATTTTAAACCCTTTGTGGCATTTAATCAAACACACAGCAGTACAACTGATACGTGTCCGATAAGGACACGAAATTGATACGACTCGACACCAAACCTATGCTAGCAGCTAGGGGACTCCTAGGGCTATGCACTCATGCAAAGAAATCAAATTTTAATGGTGATTATGAGGGTTTACCTATTGGTTGAACTTTCAATAAAAAAGCTTCAAAGGGGGAAATCTCCTTGATAGCCAAGATCTCCAAATTGATTCAAACTTGAGATTTCTCTCCATGGACATAAAGTAGGGATTAATTAGAACCTATTGCAAAAGATTTGAGGCAAAAAGGAATTGAAATGAGGAAGTTATGGATTAGGGAAGATGGCTCCTTACCTCTTTCTTCAAAGCTTGAAAAATTAATAAAAGAGGCAAGAACAAGAAAGAGATTATTTATAGGAAAGGGGGAAGCCCTAGTGGCTGGTCATAAAGTGAGAAATTAGGGTTAGGGTTTAGTCTAATGGCTATGGGCCTAATTGCACTAGTCATTGAACCAATTTCTAAGTCTCAAGTCTATGGATCAAAACACCAATCCTCCTATTTCAAACTCGATCCTAAGTGTCCTAACTTGAGTTGACTTAAGTTAGACTAGGGTCCATACCATGTTAACTAGGTCATCAAAGTCAAGGTCAAAATCTAGGACAGTCTCTTAAGTCACAGCTAGTCAAAAGTCAAATTAACAATCACCAATATAATAATTCATAAAATAATTCAAGGAGGCCAAATGACCAAAATACCCTCATGCTCAAAAGTAGAAATAAATTATCCTAATGACATGGTCAGGCTCTAGGTCAGACAGTCTCTCAGGTTACACTAGCAAGGCATCAAAATCACAAGCCATGACTTAAAATATTTTTAAATTGAGTAAAAAATCACCAAAATCATAATGTGAGTTAAATACAAATAAATAATAGTTATAAATACAAAATTTCAAAAATACCCTCATTCCAGAAATTGGGTGTTACAATCCTACTCCCCTTAGAAAAATTTCGTCCTCTAAATTAAAATGATCGCACCCCTTCTAGGTCAAACCCCCTGCAAATCAAGCTCAACAGATAACATGCAACACAGTCCTACTGGTCGTGATTCTACAGTCTCGAACAGGGTCGCTATACTATCTATCACAGTACAAATCATCTTGACAGGTACTAATGGAATCACACAACAAGATGGAAAGAAGAATAGGAAAGACAGACCTGCTAACCCGTCACCCGTAGCGTCGGTCTACTCGACTGTCAGTGCAAAAGCCCTGCCCCTCTGGGGTATATCACTCTGATGGTGTGGGGCACAGTGCTGCGCTATAGGTGGCCTAGCTCCCTCTATCTAATCCATGACGCTCAAGTAATATCCACACTGATATTCCACTCAATTATACTAGGGCACCATCTATATGGTATCTATTCTGCAATCTGATAATCATACCCGTCTATTCAGAATCATGTTACCAGAATTCTCGTCACACCAGTAAGTATGGCTGTAATAATCCATAGAGTCCACAACTAATGTACATACCTCTAGAATCATGGTATTTAAAATTTTTGCATTGCCGCTAGCTTCGCTACGAAAACTTTAAATTCCCACACCCGAGAAATACATCCAAAATCAGACTCTATCTTATCGCCAACCAGCTAATATGGCTGTAGAGGACTCTAGATTCCATGACTGAGGCAACCTAACCCACAATGTTATCTTGGTAGAAAATCAAGTCAATAGTGAATACCAAGAATCAAATTCAATGATGAACAAGGAAGATAGACAGATACTGTCAGAATCAAATTTCGAGATAGTTTATAATGAGATTATCAAGGGTCATCCCAGGAATCTTCTCAAGTAGTCATAACTTGTGATTGAGTACCTCTCCATTAAAGCCTATCTCTCAATCCTATCGCAGGCTCGCAGCAGTACAACTAAGTCGTCGTACTACCGCGATATCGCACTAATGCGACTCTCGACCTGCATGGGCCACCACTAAAAATGTGTCACGACCCACACCCACTGTGAGGGTACGAGTACGTAACGACGCCCAGCTTACGCCGCAGTGTCGATGGTAGAGCGCTGTCCTAGGTTACTATCTAACCAGCAACTCTCGTAATTATAATGTACTCATCATGATCAACTCCGAACGGAGGACAAGTATAGGATATTGTAACTCAATCACAGTCTAAGCACGATAAGATAATCACAGAAGAATTAACTAAGAATAGAAAGACAACTACTAAAATAATAACAACTCTCAACAAATCTCAAATACTACACAAGTCTCAAATCTTCTATAACAAGTTCAACATGAAAACATATGCTAGTCTACTAAACTAAATCCCGATCACTCCTGAGTGTCGGGGCCAAAGGTAGCCATCCCGTCTCCGGGTCCATAATATGTAGGGCATGTGTCCTCAGGGCAATCATCTGTAAAATTTTCAAAAGGTCCAGTCAGGACAGGAACGAGTACAATTCATCAAGAAATCCCAAGTAAATGACAGAGAACTATAAAGCAGTTATAGACAGTTTTATTGATGAACATGGTAGTTTGTATACAGGTGATGGTATAGAGAAACAGTTGAGATACAAGGAAAGTAAGTAACTAAAAGCAAGAGCAGAATCATGGCAATGAAGACTGTAAATAGAAACTAGCTGAACTAGAGTAACATGATATGAGTCCAGACAGTAAATGTAACAAGTGTAAAATCTAAGTAAGTCCAGACAATATAAATCTGATACCAGGTGATTCCAGTACAAGATGAGTCCAGTATAAGATGATTCCTGTCACGACCCGCACCCACCGTGAGGGTACGAGTACGTAATAGCGCCCAGCCTATGCCGTATCGGCGGTAGAACGCTGTCCTAGGTCTCATGCATCTAACAGTATAAGGCTAAACAGTTTATACTCCCCGAATGGGGGTGACATAGCAGAATGTAAACTCAATCACATCTAAGATAGAGCATAATGGAAGATAGATAAAACATGAAATCCAAAAGAGATACAGCAGATAGAAGTCTAAGTGTCTAAGATACACAAACCCAGAAATACATCTCAATGCTCAAATACAGTAATCCATAAAGTTAATACAACTCCAGACAACTGAAATAGCTATCTAAACAACCTCTAATGAGTCTCCTCTAGGCTAGCAGGCAACCTCCAGGCTATCTGTAAAATTTATCAACAGGTCCAGTCAGGACAGGAGCGAGCACAATACATCTTAATAGTTCATAGCAGGTTAGAAAATATAATCATGCAGTAAAGTAAGATACAGGTACTGAAGGTAATACAGTATGTAAACAGAGAAAGAACTGTAATAGAAATATCTACTATACAATAGAGAACTAACAGTGGCTAGTGAGTCAGAGTACAATATAGACATGTAAATGGCATAGGAGATTCTGATGAGACACTATGGAAAGATTCTGATGAGATACTACTTGGATATTATTCACATGCCTACTTCTACTCCCCCGTAGCCCCAATCAATACACAAGGATCCAACCAGGTTATGTTATGATTCCATGCAAAGGCCCCCGAAGGGTAATACATGGATGTCCCATAAATAGGGATTCTAGGAGATTCTAGGTTACCCAGTAAATAGGATAAGGATTCAAGGAGACTCTGTGATCATAAGAGTATATGTCACAAGTGATCAATGAACCAACGAAGCATAGTGATACGCCATGTAAGTGAAACGCACAGAACATGTAGTATCCGATTCTCCCTAAGGATAACATCTCAAGAAGGGATCCATATAGTACCAATCCGTGTGACCAACGTGACAGTATCAAGTAAAGTAATTTAATACAGGAAAATAATTCTAAGCAGGATATGAAATGATCAGAGAATGTACTCGCCTGGTATCCTGAATATCCGAAGAGAATATACTATCCGAGGAGTGGTGTCTGTCTCCTATAGAACAGTACAAGTCACAACAAGTCTAAAATAAGGAAATAGACTGCTACAATGCATCTACATGAAGTTTGTGGTCAATCTACGCTAAAGTCAACCTTTGGTCAACTCTAGTCAACTAGACTAGTCAAACTAGGTCAACTAGGTCAAACCTAAACCGAACAAGTCTATACTAGTCTAACTAGTCTATTCTAGGCCTAATCAAGACTAAACAAGTCTAACTAAACTCTCACTAGGCAAACAGACACACCATAGGCTAAGAGCCCTAGGCTATAGGCTATTTTATGCCTAAGCCAAACCACAAACACATATACACATAAAAATATATATATCTAATATATTGTAGTACACTCATAACATATAGGCTACCTATATGTACATCCCACATATATATATATATATATATATATATATATATATATATATATATATATATGCATCAAAAAATATATATATATATATGCATCACTATTCACATATTCATATACATAGATATATATAGGAAAGCTATATATATAGGCACATACATATATATAGAGAGAGAGAGAAAGAGAGGTAAAAGAGTAAGTGAGTATGTGTGTGTTTGGTATGTGTGTGAAAGGATATGTGTTAATGTTCTAAAATTTAGTGATAGGTAGGTGTATGTGACATGGGATACATGATGTCAAAGGGTGTATGAATGCATGTGTGTAAAAGGTTATAGGTTAACTCAGTTTATAGAAATACATACATACATACTTACCTTGTATACATGCATACATACATATCATGTATATTACATTTACATGATACATACATGTATACTTGTATTATATTATACTTACATTCATGCATATTAGATACTTGTATTTATATTAACATATTGCAAACCTTCATTTCATTCATGCATCTATGCATTACCTACATGTTTTATACATATGCATACATTGTATATTCATATCATTTTATACATTAACATAGAGACATACAAAAATGCACACATCATATATTTCATACCTTGTATTATCTTACATATCATGTTATATATTATCATTCATTCCTTTCATATATTACATTATCTTTAAGTTGAATACATCATATATGGATACAATACATTATCTTGCATGCTTGTATTCATATATTACATTCTATATTACCTATATACATGTATTTTCTCCATTCATTCATGCTTGCATCATATACTCTACATTACCATACATGTTATCATTATATATTGCATTACAATATTTATACATTATGCATTCATATCTATCATTACATATATATCTTGTATTCATATCTAGCATTCATTATATACTTTCATGCATACATTGTATATCATTCTTTCATTCATGCATTGCTTATATGCATTATATTAATAGCATTCCTACATGCTTGCATTCAACCATATATATACATTAATGTAAAGAGAATATATATCATATATATATATATATCATTTCATTCATCTAACATATCATGCATTACATACTCTATATTCATTTAATATCCATACTACATAGGCTCATAGGTTACACAAAATACATATATCGTATAGTCACTCTTCTACTTAAAACCAATACTGTACCAATTGGACATTCACTAAATTCTAGGATTAAAGTATGTCGTAGCCCTTTGCGTTAGCTTTCCGAAACTTTAAACGGATCACATTTTCGTGTCCGAAAGCACCCGAAATCGTGAAAATACCGAAACACGTTCGTCTTTCGTACAGCTGACACTCAAATAATTCTACAGAAAGTTACAGAAAGAATTTGGCTTATTACAATATATATTTGGAAAGCTAACTTCGATACGGTTCTTTTAAAAAAACAGAAGATAAATCGGAGTTCTAAGCTAAAAGTTATGACATTTCTAAGTTGCTTTGGTTAATAAAAACGTGGATGAAAATTATGACGGATTTGACAAAAGAACACATATAGGCCAAGATACTTGCATACAAACATAGGTATCCAAATGAAACTCATTCTAACCATCCTAACAAAGATCAATCCACTCTCTAACCATTATAAAACTGAATTTAAATATCTATTTAAACTATTATCATACATACATACACATGGGGTGTCCTAATTTGGGATCCATCAAGTAGGACACAAGACACATATCTAAAATCCTCAAGAGAGCTCCAAATGGCCTCAAATTAAATCTAAATGGGACACATGCATGAGGATGGATCCTACGGATTCAAGACTAATTTATATGCAAAGGAAATCGATTAGAGGATGGGTTTTACCTATTGGGAGTGGAATCCCAATGAAATCCTTTAGGACACGGCTTCGATACGAAGATCCCTCAAAGTGGACACTCCTCCTTGCACTCCTCTTCCAATCCTTGGTAGCACCCTTCCCTTGGAGAATGGGAATGATTGAGGGAAGGTTTGGTGAAGGAATGATTTGATTTGGAGATCAAATCAATGGGAAGGCTCTCTAAAATTGGGAAAGAACAAAAGGAAAATAAAAGAGGCAAGATTGTAATGAATGAAATGAATCATTCTCTCCTAAAGGTGGCTTCCATAAAGAGTCCCTTAGGGCTAATGGGAAATGTCCTAATTGCCCCTCTCTAGTATCATATGGTTAAGTCTAGACTAGGTTCAAGTTTGGGGTCAAAATAATCTAGTTTTGAGTCTCTAACTTAACCATTCTAACATGATAAAAATTAGTTTAATTAACTAACTTAATGTTGGATCTTGTGAGCCATGCTTAACTTAATATTGGGTCCCATCTAGAGTTCAAGCTACCCGGGTCACAATACAAGTCGGAACGAGACGAAACTCAAACCCGACTAAACAAATCCAATAAAAACAATATTAAAAATATAAAATTTTCCCAAAATATTAAAATATGAAAAATGACCAAAATCATAATACATCAATTTAAATATTATTAAAATAATCTAAAATTTACCAATTAATTAAAATCTTAAATAATTTAAAAGTCACAAAATGACCAAAATATCCTTAGCCTAAAAGTTGTAAATAATCATTCTAATCACATGGTTAGGTCCCCATGGTTAGTCTCTAAGCTTAGCAAAACTAGAGATTAACTAGTTAACCATCAAAATCACAATTCAACATTTTAAATAGTTTTAAATTGATTAAAAAAATTACCAAAAATTACAACATGAGTTAAATCTTATTATCGATTAATCAAAATTATAAAAGTTCCAAAATTACCCTCATTTAGAAAAGTGGGTGTTACAATTCCAGTCAGTGATCAAAGATTCCAGGGTGAGTCCAGACTATACTCTAACAGTGTGTTTTAAAATATCGAGATCGACATGTAAACGGCTGTAAGTAATACGGCACATCACACACCTGGCCGGATGTGAGATGGCTATCATTCCAGTAGATTCCAGTTGGGAGATTCCAGATTGGGGTATGTCTACATGTCTTACTCAAGTATTTCCCCTCCCAGCAAGTACAAGTGATTCCAGAATATGACACGAGAATCGAGATGAGTCCAGCCAAATATGATGATACCAGCAATGATTCTAGAATGATTCCAGTAGATACCAGTAGATTCCAGTAATAGATTCTAAAATGTGATGCCAGTAGTAATTCCAGAAATAGAGGCCAGACAAGATGGTATGTGTGTCGCACATGAATCCAGAATATCCATACGTGTGGTATCAGAGAATCACATAAAAATAACTAAAACTAAAGTACAGTCACTGGCAAATAAATGAGAGAACTATCAGAGAATGTACTCGCCTGATACTCTGAAAAGAGTAATATAAAATTAGATGTCTGCACCAGAGTCACAATGTCCTAAATAGAGCAGTACAGGTTATAATGTGCTTAAAATAAGGTAAATGAAGTTTACGATACAATCTACATGATTCTAGGTCAAATCTAGGTCAAAGTCAACTCTAAGTCAAACATGGTCAACTGTGTAGGTCAAACTAGGTCTAAGTCAAACTTCTAGGGTATTAGTCAACTCTGGTCAACTGTCTAATCAAACTAAGTCGTTCCTAGTCCATCAAGTCTCACTAGGCCTAACCAAGCCTAGACTAGCACTCAAACAACAATCACCAATCCACAAGCATCATACATTATATACTATATATATGAATACATTATACATTCCTATTTATAGAGAGAGTGCAATTGTGAGTGTTAATGCATCAAGGTAAAAAAGTGTGTGTGTACATTACAAGGTAAATGGCATGTGAAGGTAAGGGTTACACTAGTGCACATACCATATATCAATGTCCAATTTAACTCAAGTTTACATATAGGTCTAAGGGTTTAGTTTTAGGCATATTTATATACATTCACATAGTTATATATATATATATATATATATATATATATATATATATATATATATATATATATATTGCATTGCATCACATCAATCTTGCATATATTCATCTATTCTACTCACAACATACATTGCCTATATACATATGAGTGCATTGCTTACATATATGCATACATGTATTATTTATGTCTAACATTACATTCAAATATCAATTTCCAATTTCAGCTTTGTGTGTGTGTGTAATCATGGGAGACAATGTGTTTAGTTAAAGGGGATTAGTTTTCGGTGTTCTCAGGAAATAGGCAATGTGGGTGTCTATTCAGTGTGTAACAAAGTCCTATATGCCAACAGTGAAGAGTGTGTATATTCAACCAATTCATTTCAGTTTTCAGAAAAGTACACGTGTGTGTGACTGTAATCAGATTTTGTGTGTTTGTGTGAGTGTGTAGATGAATAGGAAAGCAGTGCATAGGTGTGACAGCCTGTGTGGGTGTGTGTGTAACAGTAAGAGGAGGAAAAGTCTTGTGTGGTAAACATATATAGAAAACAGGGAGGCAGAGAGCAGGGGTAATGTTGTAGTCAGTAAAAAGACTGGGGTGTCTATGTACAAACCTATATAACATCATAAAATCCACAATTAAACCCAGTTTCAACTGTACATCAAGGGTTAACATGGTATACAGCAAGGGTTTTCTGTTCATATCAACAACCACAACAAAGAACCCAAACTACAACCTATGTTCAATGTATTAGAACTTAAAATTCAATTGCATTATGTACATAAATTCGAATCTCATGATAACACAAGTTATCCGACTCACAAACTCAGGAGCACATATATGAACTTAACATGGCAGTTCATTTCAGTTACATTCAAAAGGGTTTTAAGTGGTGTCATGGTCAAGGAAAAACAAGGATATGCAAAAGGACACTTCAGTCCTCGGGAACAGGGAGTTATATGCTATGTATTGCAGCAGTGAGAGTGAGACATGCATCCCTACATACCTACAAGGCATTCAAATATTACTTCTCATTCTTGCATTCATTCATGCTCTCATTCAATCCCTCAGTTTAAACCTAAACTTATGTGAACTCAGACACAATGTAACCAACCTACATAACAAGTATTATATAACTCGCATATATATGTATACAGTCAAACCGAACATGATATCAACTGAACACTTTATCAACTAAACATATTATGAAAACTGAACACTTATTAACATTAATTGACCAATTAAAAGCAATTTAACTTCTGAGAATATATTAAACAGTGTAGGTATCAGAGATTTGTGTTCAACATGTGCTCGAATCCAATATTTGAACCCCAATGCATATCCTATATGAAACCCAAAAATGTAGGCTTGATTCTCAGGCATGTACATACATGTAGACATTATAAATGGACATCAATTTACATTATTTAACAATTAATTAACATTAACCTCTGAAACTGAACACAGTATCAAAAAAATGGGAATTCTCAGTTTGAATTCGAAAATGGAATGAAATACATACAAAATAGGTTAGGGTAGTGTCGTGTAGGTGTAAGGGTACTCCACAGGTCGTGTTGTGTCCACAAAATTGGACACGACGTGTCCAAAAGCAGAAATCTAAGTATCAGAAAAAATGGTGCACCCAGGCCTCGTGCGTGCGTGTCGAGCCTTCGTGGGCTCGACACAGAGCTCAAGGTGGGTCAAGATCATGCATGTGGGTTCGTCCAGAGTAGGGCTACGTGCACAAGTATTTGCATCGTGTCCACTCGAGCCGTGTCCAGAGAAAAAAACACGTATCAGGACACGTCTGTGCGCGCGTGTGTACGTGTGGAATTTTAGTACGGGTTGAAAATCTCTCGAACCACTAATGAAATCCTCTAAAATTTATGTGCATGGTTTCAGTCACTAGGCCCTCGTGTCCACCAATTTTTACGACCTGAGTCGCCGTGTCGTGTCCTGTGTCAACCCCGATCAGCAGGGCACTGAACCGAGCCAGTGCGCAGCGTGTCCAACACGAATTTGGACACGATAAGGATACTGATTCGTGCTCAGTCAAGCATGAAATCAATATGTATATATAATACAACAAATCTATTTAAACACTTTTTAAAAATATAAATTTTAAACCCTTTGTGGCATTTAATCAAACACACAGCAGTACAACTGATACGTGTCCGATGCGGACACAAAATTAACACGACTCGACACCAAACCTATGCTAGCAGCTAGGGGACTCCTAAGGCTATGCACTCATGCAAAGAAATCGAATTTTAATGGTGAATATGAGGGTTACCTATTGGTTGAACTTTCAATGAAAAAGCTTCAAAGGGGGAAATCTCCTTGATAGCCAAGATCTCCAAATTGATTCAAACCTGAGATTTCTCTCCATGGACATAAAGTAGGGATTAATTAGAACCTAATGCAAAAGATTTGAGCCAAAAAGGAATTGAAATGAGGAAGTTATGGATTGGGGAAGATGGCTCCTTACCTCTTTCTTCAAAGCTTGAAAAATTAATAAAAGAGGCAAGAACAAGAAAGAGAATATTTATAGGGAAGGGGGGAAGCCCTAGTGGCTTGTCATAAAGTGAGAAATTAGCGTTAGGGTTTAGTCTAATGGCTATGGGCCTAATTGTACTAGTCATGGAACCAATTTCTAAGTCTCAAGTCTATGGACCAAAACACCAATCCTCCTATTTCAAACTCGATCCTAAGTGTCCTAACTTGATTTGACTTAAGTTAGACTAGGGTCCATACTATGTTAACTAAGTCACCAAAGTCAAGGTAAAAATCTAGGACATTCTCTTAAGTCACAGCTAGTCAAAAGTCAAATTAACAATCACCAAGGTAATAATTCATAAAATAATTCAAGGAGGCCAAATGACCAAAATACCCTCATGCTCAAAAGTAGAAATAAATTATCCTAATGACATGGTCAGTCTCTCAGGTTACACTAGCAAGGCATCAAAATCACAAGCCATGACTTAAAACAGTTTTAAATTGATTAAAAAATCACCAAATCATAATATGAGTTAAATACAAAAAATAAAATTATAAATATAAAATTTCAAAAATACCCTCGTTCCAGAAACTGGGTGTTCAAATATATACACGTGTGTTAAGGGAAAAGAGGGCTCGGGTTCGTACATAATTGGCTGATGGAGTTAAAAGGAAATTACGTATAGGGCTCAGCCCTTTGCTATGGCTACTATGCTCGGTTGAGCATAGCATGTTGGGGTTCGTTTTTTTTTTTTCTTTCTTTCTTTATTTCTTTCTTTATTGTATAACAATATGTATAAAATATATATATATACACATACCACATTCAAACATACATACATACATTTATATAAAAAAAAGTATTTGCCAACTATTTTATTTCCTTTATAATATATATAATAAAAATAAAAAAATAATAAATAAATAAATAATATATATAGATATATATATATATATATATATATATTATATATATATATATATATATTTAAGGGGTATATATATTATATATATATATATATATATTATATATATATCTATATATATATATATATATATATATATATGTATATATAAGGGATATAAAAAAAAATTATTATATATATATATATATATATATATATATTATATATATAGATATATATATATATTAATATATATATATATATACACACACATATATATATATACCCCTTAAAAAAAAAAATTATATATATATATATACCCTTAAATATATATATATATAATATATATTTTTTTTTATACCCCTTAAATACACATATATATATACCCCTTAATATATATATAGTATATATAATTATATTATATATATATATATAATATATTAATATAAAAATAAAAATATAATATAGATATATATATATATATATACCCCTTAAATAATATATATATATATATATATATAATATATATATATATAAAATAAAAAATAAATATATATATATATATATATATATATTGTATATATATAGCACATCGAGTCGTGGTGTACTGGTAACACCACCGTGCACCGGGGTGAGGGCCGGTTCGAGCCCTCCCACCCACGGAGGTGGCTGGGTGGCGGTGGCCACGGCCGGGCCAAGGTCGGATGGAGTCGTCCACCGGCTTTGGTTTTAAAAAAAAAAAAAATTATATATAATATATATATATATTTTTTTTTTCTTTATATATATATATATAGATATATATATTATAATATATATATATATATATATTTATATATATATATATATATATATATATATATATATATATATATAACCCCTTATATATATATATATATATATTATATATATATATATATATATATATATATATATATAAAATATTATATATATATATATATAATATATATAATATATATATATCTATATATATATATATATATATATCTACCCCTAAAAAATAAATACCCAACGATATATATACAAATAAAATATGAACTATTTATAAATAAAACAAAATATTTTATATTCTATATTTATAAATATATTAAAAGTTTTTGTAAATAAAACTCTATTGAACATATATATATATATATATATATTTTATATATATATATATATATATATATATATATATATATATATATATATATATATATATATATATATATATATCAACAAAATATCTATTTAACTAATAATATAAAAATACTAACAATATTAATTTAAATAATAATAAATTAACATAATAATGTAAATGACCATATTAATCCTATCCAGGATAGTGGGGGTGACATGCAACATGAAATATCATCAAGAAGTGGATATGTCATATCATTTGTACTCGAGAGGTTCTATGCTGAATTACTATTAGTGGACGTCACACGGAGAACTTGTGCCTTTAGCATCGAAACTAGAGCCTAATTTCTCGTATATGGATGTCCATGATCACGCTGGTTACGATGAAGGGTGGGTGAACATGGTTTTTGACGCTGCGGGGCCTAGTTTCGATCCAGACAATCATGATGCGGCTGAGGAGGCACTGAATGCCGATGCTGCAAAGTTCATAGAGTTGCTGGAGAATACAAGAACTTCTTTGTATTCTGATTGTGAGGATCATTCACCGTTGGAGGTGGTTACAAGACTGCTGAGCATCAAGTCCGATTTTAACATGTCTCAAGAATGCTACAACCGAATCATTGAGTTGATTATAGAGATCTTGCCTGAAGGTACAAAGTTACCTACAGACTTCTACCTGTCTAAGAGGATTGTGAGAACTCTCTGGATGGTATACGAAAAAATTGATACATGTCGCAACGGGTGCATGTTGTACTACAAAGACGACAAGGATGAAGACGTGTAGAGATTTTGTGGTGCTGATCGCTACAAGGCAACAAGTTCAAGTAGGACTCCCGGTGCAAGGAAGCTTACTAATTCGATGTACTACTTGTCGTTAACGTCGCAGTTGCAGAGGTTGTGTACGGTGAAGGACACTACAGAAAATATGAGCTGGCACAGACGGGAACAGATCGAAGGAGTATTGGATCACCCATCTGATGGAAAAGCATGGAAGTACTTTGATCGAGAGTATCCAGATTTTGCTTCAGATCCGCGTAATGTCAGATTGGGTCTCTCCTCCGACGATTTTACCCCATTCGGACTTTCGAGCTCCGAGTATTTTGTAGGATCGTTGAGCACCTCTAGAGGGGGGGGTGAATAGAGTGTGTGTGTGCAGCGGAAAATAATCACCAATTAAAAAACTTAAGTAATAACTATGGCAGTAAATAGGAGACAGTAAATAAATGCAGTAAAGTAAGAGTCAAGAATTCAAACTCAGTGACACAGCGATGTATACTGGTATCCCTCTGAGAGGACTAATCCAGTCTCGAGTACTCTTGCTCGATGTTAATCCACTATGACACAAGCTTTAACTGAGTGCTTGCAACTCTTACAACACCGTGCTTGGCGACAAGTGCACGACCGACTTCACAACACTGTGCTTGGTGACGAGTGCACGACCGACTCCACAACACCGTGCTTGGTGACGAGCGCACGACCGACTCCAGAAGGCAATTGGAAAACTGGAACGTTTTCTGAATACAACCTCCGATACAACTCTTCAACACCAAACTCTAGATTAAACAGAAACTGTACTGGCTTGGCTAAGAGTCGTAAAGGCTTAGATATGAAAGTAAAAGCTCAGAACACTTTAGATAGAGAAGAGAAGAGATGAAATTGGATTATTTTAAATGAATGGTAATCTCAACTCTATTTATAGTATTTTTGGGGAACCGAACTCGAGCAGAGTTCGGACAGAGTTCGGATGCTAGGATTTCGCATACGAACGTTGGATGCAGATTTGGTGGGAACTGTATTTCAAATAACCCAGACCGAACTCGGGCCGAACTCGGTCAGAGTTCTGTCAGAGTTCTGCTGGTTCAGAACAATAAGGAATAAACCAAATTTGTATAGGTTTTGGGCTTTTTGGAATTGTTGATTTTTAGGATACGTAGGTAGGCTTATTTTTGTTTGTGGACTGAGAAAAACCTAAGCCAGTACCGATCCGATAAATCTCACATTTTTCCTAGACTCAATAAAAGAAAAAATACAGAATAAATATGAAAACTAATAGCCCTTTTGATGACGTCTTTTTTCTGACATAGAAGACGCATTTTCCTTGACGGCAATCGTCCAAAGATAAACAGATCTGAAAATCTGAATACCTTTTGGGGGCTTCGCCCCCGAACCCCTGACGGGGGGCGCTGCCCCCTCGACCCCTGTCCGCTGACCGGGCAGCGGAACCCCCGATGCGAGGCCCCGGATAGGTCGTTAGGCGGTTCAGAGAAATCTTCTTGTATGACGCCGTTTTTGGCCCATTGCATATGTCCTAGTTTGATCATATTTGATCATGCTTATAGCATGTTTACAAATACATGTTAGGCAAACAAAACAACATTTATAGCATGTCTACAAATACATGTTAGGCAAACAAAACAACATGATACAAGCATAGCAATATGATATATAATATTTAGGACAATGCTAACATTAGGACAATGCTAAGTTTAAGTAGTAACTTGATAGAGATTACATGAATATTAGTGACATCACTAGTTAAACTTAATTGATTAGCCATATTCAAAAACATGATATAATCATTGGACTAACAATCTCCCCCTTTTTGATTATGGCAAATCGGTTAAGTTTAAGATATATACAATAGATGCATGTATCACTAATAAACACATAATACTAGAATATTGTGTGCTAACTTAAACTTATTTCTCCCCCTTTGACATGATCAAAAAATTAAGCTCCCCCGTAATAAGAGAAAAACGAACTCAAGCATACAAGTTTAGAAAATTACATAAAATGCATAACTAAAGAATAAAAACTTGTCAAAACACAACATAGTTGGTTGAACTATAACAAAGAACACTGAAATCAAGCAATACATAGTTTACTAACTAGAAATCCAAAAATGAAATATGTTTTGAAATAGACCAAAAAATATATCAATATAGTAGGAATCAATCATTGCTCATAAATAAATCATGAGGTACGACGGGAGGGGGTGGCGGGGTCAGCCGACGCTGGCCGGGGAGGGGAAGCCGTGGGCGGAAAGACCTGGGGGTGAGAGCGCTTGGCCATTATATATATATATTATATATATATATATATATATATATATATATATATATATATAAATATATAAATATTCGTATATATGTATAGGTATATATATAAATATAAGTATATATGTATAGATGTATATATATAGGTTTAGATATATAGATTTAAATAAATATAGTTATATACATTATAACTGGCCTAATTTCCCCCAACAAAACATAACCCAAGGCCCATACAAACCCTTTTTCCCGCACAGTGAGACCCCCACCCCGTTCGGTTCAGTAGAGAAATTTATATACATCTATATTCATCGAGAAAGAGAGGAAGGGAGAGACTTACAAACCGAAACCCTAAACCTGATACGCCACCACCTCCATGCGCCCTGCCTCCGTTGACATGCGTGCGCCATCCTGGGTGCCGCCGCGCGGATGCAGCAGCACGCGCGCGGGAAACAGGGGACTGCTCTGTCCCGATTCCAAACCAGGTATCTACTTCCCGATCTAATTATTTCGTGTATTCTCCATTAAATTCGATTTCGTAAGTTGGTATAGAAACCCTATATGACCCTTTAGAAGTCCCCATAAATGAAATTCGATGGGGACACGCCATCGCTCCATAAAATCAATGCATACATCGACGAAAATTATTTCAAAAACAATTTTCCAAACAGTCCAAGTGGCTCAGTTGGGAGATCGATTCTGGTCGATTCATCTATAGTATCAAAAATCTAATTAGACATACTTGAAGACAATATGTAGGGCTTCATAACCTAATTTGTAGTTTTGAATTTTATCAAATGTGTGCAAAGAAATCAGTTTTCAAAGTTCGAGAAAAATAGGATTAAAAACAGTTTTCAAAACTTTGAAATTCACCGATACAACGTACGTCCCGCCAAACTGAACGACATGGTCGCGAACCAAAAGTATCGAAAGGTGTGTATCGACTTCGTGGACGTGTGGGCTTTAACGAAATTCAAATTGGTCGCGTGTGCGCGACGAATTTGATGCGTATCCGTCGAAATTCACCGTATCGGCCTCTGTGCAAATTAACCAATTACTTTGTGCACATTTATCAGATCGAGATGAAACTTGTGCCAGTAGGACCGTATCATTTTTTCGGTCCTGTATGCCAAGTTTGGTCCAATTCTGAGATAGTTGATCGGATCGTCGTTTCGCGGGCCCCACGATCCGATTCAACGGGCAATTTTGTGTACGGCCTTTTGGAATCCAACTTTGGACATATGGTTGGGTTCGTATCATCAAAACGAATTCGTAGACATGTAGTTTGACGACTTTAGAGACCATGGACTCTGGTACGCTTTTCGGTACAAAGTGGGTCCAATGGCGGACATCGTTTTTGCCCGAAATTACCGTTTTGCCTTTGTCCAGAATTGGACTTAAGGACAGGCTATCCTAGCTAATTTGAATAATCTGGAATGTTGGCAACATCTATTACAGCTTCTGGAGGCAGTTGTGAGACTTGGACTTTCTGACTTGTTGATTGGCGATGTATTATTGGTTCTCCATACAACCCTCAGGAAAGTATACATTGTCAAACATATACAGTATTTATATTGTTTTTTCTTTCTTTATTGTATTCCTTTTTATATTGTCACATGATTCCATATTGTGATTGATTTGCCCTTGATTGTCTTACTTGTTTTAGATTACGTGCACATATAGGATATTCGATATTGCTTGATTATTGGTCTTTTCGTGTTACCTTGTCTCGTGATTGAGTTGTCAGTTTCTATATGTTGTTCTTGACCTGACCATTCTTGACTGGGAGTATCTTGTATTGTACTACAGTTGAGACATACTATAGATTGGGAGTATCTTACATTGTACTACGACCTATAGCCGATTCTTTTATCTTGATATTGCTTAATTGACCTGACTTGAGGTATACTATAGATTGGGAGTATCTTATATTGTACTACGACCTATAGCATATATTGATTGATTGATCGACTTGATTTGTGACATTATGAATTGGGAGTATCTTGCATTGTACTACGATTTATAGGAGTCTGCTTGACCTTGTATCCTTTAGGAGAGGAGATCGATACTAGAATTGGCTAATCTCGACTGAGAGTATCATGCTTTGTACGTTAATTGAAATACTATAGATTGGGAATATCTTGCATTGTACTACAAGCTATAGGAGTTCTGATTGATAGTTAGCCAAGCCTAGTATTACATTTCCATACGACTCGTTGTCCTTAGATATTCTTTTTGCAGTGTTGTTATCCTCCATACATGTTATTTACTGTCAAATTAGTAGGCATATTTTATGTATCATGCTAGTCCTCTGAGGACCTGATGATCTCTTAAGGTAGCTGATTGCACGGAGTTAGTTAGCTGAGCATGTGGTAATTGACTTCATCTGCATGATTCAGGTATTTTGTTAGTGTTATTGATTTCCTATTCTCCTCGTGCTTTTAAGACATATCCTGCTTATCAGCTTAACTTTATGGACTCATGTTATTCTTGGAGTCTAATCGGACATATATGCTAGTAGGCTGCAGACCACGACCCATACTTGTTCATTCTTGTCTTATATATTCTTATGGATTGAGATACACTATAGATTACTATATTAGCCATGATACCATGATCTTGACAACTTATACGTACTCGAGTCAGACTGGAGTCCGCTTGATACGTAGCTGGCTTGCTCACGAGCTCGCGTCTAAAAAGTGGGTACGGGTCGTGACAAGTTTTTTGGTGGCCCAGCAGGTCATAGTATATCGTATCGGTTACGTAACTGTACTGATACGAGCCTGCGACTATGACTAACCTTAGGAATCTCAATCCACACTGCTTTGAAAATTCTCCTATAAATTCTCTACGTTCTTCAAAACTCCATATTGCTCTCGATTATACTTTCTTGCTTTCCGTATTATTGATTCTCGTCCCTTTTTATTCCGAGGAGATGAACGATCGTGCTGTCTAGGATTTATCATAACTTCTTAAGTTATAATATAATATTTCTTGATTATTGATTATTTGGTTGTTTATATATATGAGGGATTATAGTTGCCATATATCTAGATATCTGTCGGTAGAATTGTTAGCAACTAGTTAGAAGATTATAAGATTTTAGTTTTGAGGAGCAGTGTGACCAAAGGTGGGTAGAAGTCCTCAAGTATTCGGAGTTATAAAATGACTAGAGAAGGTTATAAAATATTTTTGAGAAATAAAATTTGAGGAGATTAAGGTAGTAGTAGACCTTGAAGTTTTAAGGAATAGTTATGAATTAGAATTTCGAGGACGAAATTATTTTTAAGGTGGGTAAATTTGTAAGTCCTCTTTCCGAATTTATTTTTGAAATATTTTAGTATATATTTGATTTAAATAGTGATTTTAGAATTTTATAAATAATTATTTAGTTATTATTACGGTAGATGACTTTAGCCATGGTTGAGTTTTGAAGATTGTAACACCCAGTTTTCAGATGAGGGTAATTTTAAAATTTTGTAATTATCATTATTATTTATTGATATTTATTTCACATTATGATTTTTTGTGATTTTTAATCATTTTTAAACTATTTTAAAATTGTTTTAAGTAATGGCTTGTGATTTTGATGTGCTGCCAGTGAAACCCTAGAGACTGCATGACCTAGAGCCTAACCATGTCATTAGGATGATTTAATTATCATTTTTAGCCTAAAGGTAATTTGGTCATTTTGACTTATTTGAATTATTTGATGATTTATTGAATTGGTGATTCCTAGTTTGGGCTTTGACTTATAGAGACTTGTAGACTAGTCTAGAAGCTAACCCTAGCCATGGTGAGGTTAACCTACCTTAGTCACTTAGAAACTAATTTTGGATTAGGAGGATTAGTTTAAGTGAAATTATTTTATGGTTTGTGGTTTAATAAAATGACTTGTGATTTAAGGACTTAATGACTTGTGACTTGGCCCATGGCCTATGATTTGACACCCTAACCCTAATTCCTTCCTTTATGACCAGCCACATAGGGATTCCCACCCTATATAAACACTTATTCATTAGTTCTTGCCTCTTTTATTTTATCTCAACACATAGGAAAAGAAAGGTATTTTTTCCTTCCAAAAATTCCCATAAATTTATTTTAATTCTTTTTTAATCCTTTTCTTTTGCATTAGGACCTAATTGCTGTATGGTTAATATTTTTGGAGGTTAATTTCAGTTTGGGATCAATTTGGAGCATTTGGCCATCAAGAAGAACACCGCCCATTTGGAGCTTTTTCATGATTTTTGCACCTATAGGTAAAACTCCACAAATTGATCTAAAATTCTGTTTTCTTTACATTTAGGGCTAGATCTAGGAGTCCCCTAGCTGTCCCTGAAGTTTGAGCCAATTTCGTGTCCGTTTGGTGTCCGTATCGGACACGTGTCTATGTGTATTGCTAAGTGTTTGTTGAATTGCTTGAATAGATTAAAATATTGTAATTTCGAAATCTAATTTCATGGATTTGTAGCCCTATGTGTATTCTTTAAATTCGTGTTCGACTGAGCACATTTCTGGACACGTTTTATGTCCAAATTTAGACACACACGCACGCACGCACGAGGCCTCGGTGCGCTGCCCTACTGCTCGGGGTCGACACAGGACACGACACGGCCCTCATGGCCTGATGTTTGGTGGACACGTGCGCCTAGTGTCTGAAACAACACTCACAAAATTTGGTCGGGTTTCGTTGAGTGGTTAGTGAGAAATCTCACTCGTACTGAAATTCCTGACACGCACACACGCGAATTTTGATCCACTGATACGGTCTTGTATCGACACGTCGATACCACGTGGACACGGGACAGGCACTTGAACACGTCCCCCTAGTCTAGGCGTACATGTGTGCACGGCCACGTGTCACCACGTGGCCTGTGTCGTGTACTAGACACACGTGTACGCGTGCACGACGCTGTCGAGTGCACAGTTCTTGTGTCTGTGTTGTGTTGTGTTTAGACCCGAATGTGTCCAGTTTCTTGGACACGGGGACACCCATGACACTATCACATATGTGACTTCATTTACCAACCTATTAAATCGATTATTAGTTGTTATTTTAAATTCGAATTCAGGAAATTTCCCATTTTTTTGATACTAGACTGTAGGTTTAAATTCTGGATTTCGAAAACTGGTTTAAACTGATTTCTAATTGATTAAATTGCTATGTTTTTTCATCCATATTAATCTGAGAATTAGCCCACCATGTTGGGGTTTATAATGGCATAGCAATTCAGTATTAAATTGCATTGGCTTTCGAATTTGCATTTAACTATTTGACTGATACACTCACATTGCAAACTGTTATGTTAATACACTATTTTCCCTATGATTCACTCATTCACTAAAACATGAGATTGGACACTGTCATGAGTGTACTGACTTGTTGATTTGGTTTTATTTCAATGGTGTTCACCTGTGTAAAATGAGTTAGTTGCAATAGGAATCATCATGGTATTGATAAATGGATTTTTGATTTGATTGGGATGTGTGACTGTCATTGTTTCCTGAAAACTGATTGGGTCGGGGGCTTGTCAAACTGATATTTCATGAGTTCATCACCCTCTCTGGACACTTGTGTGGGCACTGTTGTTTTGTGATTTGGATTGGTTTGGATATGTATATTAGCCAGGGGAGGGTCGGGCTATTCTCATTTGTTCCCTGTTCTTGGAACTGTTCTGTGTGTAGTCATTATTTTGGCTTTTCACTTGTTGGTATCACCACCTGAACACCATGGTGTGC
>JANAVB010034417.1:37229624-37557367 GCA_029216955.1 Iris pallida
ACCTTGTTTGCAAAAACAAAAGTCTTTATTTCACAAACTTTATAAGAAGATTACAATTGAATTCTGAGAAAGTACGACTGTAGGAATCCGATCTGAAGACGATCGCTTTATCCCTTGGACGATGTGAACTTTGAAGACGATAGCCTCTGAAGAATGCAGCAGCACTTGGACAAGAACTTCGGATCTCTGATGATAATAATGATCTCCCCTCTTTAATGAAGGACTTGAAACTCTTTTTATAGAGTTCTAAAAATAACTAATTTGTAGTTATTCTGGATTGTGCATGGTGAACTGTGTTGGTGACAGATTGC
The DNA here is from genome assembly GCA_029216955.1 of Iris pallida. NCBI lineage: Eukaryota > Viridiplantae > Streptophyta > Magnoliopsida > Asparagales > Iridaceae > Iris > Iris pallida. The sequence continues at coordinate 37,229,936 of JANAVB010034417.1, forward strand.
GCAGACTGAGAACTGCACTAGCGGTTACTCGATCGTGGGCTAACTGTATTGAGACGCGTGGTATTGTTTGATTGAAATACGCATGGTCATGTACAAGCAGTTGCCACGTGGCGAGCAATTGATGGTATGTAAGCTACGTAATAAATGTCAGTTATCTTGATGGATTGCGCCACTTGAAAAGTGCTAGCATCAGACTGCGCTGAGACTCGGGCTTGGTCAAACTGTGCTGAAGTTGAGCTATCATACTGCACTGGCTGTACAGCTGTCCTCGAGCGCTGTGCTGCACAAGAAATAAAAGGACTCCTCGTTTATCGGGCTGTCAGCTGTCAGAAGATCGAATTTTTGTCAGATAATGATGGCATTGCCACGTCAGCGTAGCGTGCTTGGGTGGTAGCGCAGTTCAGCTCGCGCGTTCGATTTGTAGCGCAATCTGCCTCATACGCAGTCCATTTGAAGTGTGCGCAAATTAGTTTCCTCTGCCTATTTGATGAATGTAACTTGATTTTTAGGGCCTACAAGACCCCCTTTAAAGTTTTCAAAATTTGAAAATATTCAAAGTTTCGAAATACTTTGAATTTTAAATTTAAAATTAAGTTGCGCAAGTTGCGCTTTGACTGCACGTTTGGAGGAATTAGCTCCGACTTTTGTGGCGCAATCGGAGGTGGCCGTTTCACTTCTGGAAAACTATAAATAGTTTTGTTTTTTCTTCTTTCCACCATTACTTGTTTTCGACTGTTCAAGAGATAAAATCTCCACTCCTACTCCGACTACTTCTTCTTCTTCCCGCCGACGACAGCGATAGCTCCCAAGCAAACAGCCACTGAGAAGGGTAAGGCCCCCGCCGAACACTCGACTCGTGTTGCGCCACGAGTTTCTCGTCATGAGACAGGTCATCCAGCATTGCAAGGTAAATGACGAACCATGATCGAAACCCTTTTTAGGGTTCTTGATATTTTCAGACCTTTATACCTCTCTCTTTTTAGAGATTGATGGTATTTGTACCACCATGTTTAGGGTTTCGGTTGCATTCACAATAGTTTTCATTTTTATGAAAACTATACTCTTGCGCAATCGGATAGAAAGCGCTGACAAAATGTTCGGCGTAATCCATCGTTTTGCGCAAGTCAGTTATGCCAGCGCAAACTGATGTCTTGTGCAAGTATGTTAGCACAAAATAATAACTTGCGCAAGCTGACTGTGCTGGCGCAATCTGATAACTTGTGCAAGCTGACTGTGTTGGCGCAATCTGACAACTTGCACAAGTTGATGATCTTTTGTAGAATTTTGAATTTGTATGTACTGATCCTTGTTTCTTTATTTGATGCAGTTAACCACAGGGAAGACCCCAACTATGAGGTCTTTGCAGGATCCTTGACTGAACCTGAATATTAGGAAGATCTATCTCATGTGACATTTCCTCAGTACGCCTTACCGTCATCTCGGCAAGCCGTATTGATTGTACAAGACAATGAGACTTTACTGTGTCTGATGAACGGGCAGCCTCTTCAGACTGATGACACAGTTACTCATAAGAAGCCGTTGTTCTTGTTTGGTGAGGCCTTTGACAAGAACTCTCAGCCAAGACCTCGAATAGAACAGAGACTTATCCAGAGGGGCGAGAAGACAATCCTTCTGCTAGAGATCTCTAGATGCCTTCCTCTATCTCGATATGCTTTTACAAGCTATTCCAGAAGAATGGAATGGGATATAACTCCACTTCAGCAAGCCCGAACAGGGAACATCTGTGTCTAGAAGGGGTCTGACAACAAGGATATATTCTACAGTTTCTTTGAGCGCCATAGCTCCTTGCTTAGAGGACTAAAGCCTGGCTGTATCCCGCCAGAAGATTCTTCCTTGTTACTACCAGTGAGAACTCCGATATTCGTAAATGAGTTTGCGAAGGTAGAAGGAAGGTATCCGGATCAGGAGTTGCGGCTGACCGGCCTCGTGAACCCGGATAATAATAGATGGATCTGTATAGCCAATTGGATATTGGTCCAATTTGAAGAGCGACTTAAGGAGATTGATCTATATCAAGCAGTGTATGCCACTGTTTATGGCTTTCCCCCCAATTCTTATCTATTCCTCGTGTTGGCCGAGAGATACAACTATAGAACCGGGACTTTTATGACACCCTACGAAGAGACTGGGTTAGCTTTGCACGAGATAAAGTACATCTCCAGCCTGCCAATGGGGGATATCCCCTATGAAGAGTTTGTCCCGACAAACGATGAATTGGACAGACTCCACCAAGAGAACGCTGACATGGTGGCTGTGTTTGAGGAGCTACTATGTCACTACAAGATCTGTTCTCTCTACTACAAGAATGGCACGGCCGGCACCTGCTATTCTACCAAATGGTTGCCGTACCTTTTCCTCAACCATATTATCGAGAAGAAGACCAAGGAGCATAAGAACTGCCATCCTAACTACTTCCGACCACTTAGCGACAGCGAAATGATATGGCTGATGGAGACATGTGATGATATGGATATCAAGATCAATGATGATCTCCAGTGTCCTCCTTTCAAGGAAGGAGACATTATTGAAAGCTACATGAGGATGGGCTACAGGCCCATGTCAAAGGAAGCCCAGTTGGCAGTTTTCCTCACTTACTGGCTCCGACGATACGTCGTCCCTGGGGCCAGTGCAGTCGATCGCTTCCACCCCGGTGTACTTTTTGCTGATGTCCGTCTGGTCTTCCGCTACCGGATGGATCTGCTGTCAGCAATGACATGCATGGTGAACGCCGGCCTTCGCCGCTTCGTCGATTCAATGATTAAAAGGAAAGACGAGAAGGAACACTTCCCCCGGCTGGAACTGCCATATACATACTTGTTCGGATGGCTGCTTCTACACCATCCTTCACTAATGAACCCCGACATGGGGGCAGTGGGCGGCAGCTTTCTAAGATGATTTTCTAGATATAAGTGGATTTATACCACTTTGAGAGGTTGCCGACGCGCTCTGAACCTTGGTAGAGGATGGAGCTTCTACTGCGTTACCCCTCCAGTCGGTTATGAGTATATGTCTACAAACCTTGTGGACTCCGGGAGGATGCAGCCTTTGGGCCACACAGCTTTCGATTGGCTGAGGACAATCTGACCGTCACACCTAGTATATCGGTTCGAGGATGAATGCTATCTCGAACCTTATCTTCCCAGTCGTTTTGTGCGCCAATTCGGTTATGACCAGTTCCATGTAGGTAATGCTATCACATGCCTACAAGAAAAAGGGTTTTTAATTGATAGAGCCCGGGCTTGGGCATATTATAATGCTCGGGACACAAGGACGACGTTCTCGATGTCGTCCACAAATGATCGAGGTCCTCGCATGCTGTATACATACTCGATCTTCTATACATCAGCAAACACTTTTGCTGAAAACTTTAATTTGGCAGACTGCTTCACAACGACAACTCGATTTAAGAAAGGAGCACCTGTTCTGGTGCTTCCTGGAAATGATGAAGATCATGAGCCAGCCGATGTACCATTAGAAGCTTCGAGGGAAGCCAACTTCCCTGAAGAAGTCTATGAGCCGCTGCACGTCTCCCTGAAATTTGTAAGATCTCCGGCCAAGGAGAAAAAGAGGAAGGCAGAAGAACCTTCTTCTCTAGTCTCTAAGAAGAAGATCGTTTTAGAATCATCGGAAAGGGTCACTACCCGGTCGCAATCTCGGCAACAGGCTGAGTCAATTCAGAGAGAAGAGGCAACGACCCCGACCTCCATTCAAAGACAAGAACATGCTATAGACGTAGAGAGCCCGGAGAGACCTCTACATAGAAAAAAATAGCCTTCAAAAAGAAAGTAGTCACTCCTCCAAGACCTATCCTGGCATAGGTCCTGACAAGTGCGGTCGCCGGAGTTATGATACCGTCTCCTACACCTGCCCCTGAGCCCAGAAAAAGTTTCCAGTGTAGAGAAGAGGGACGAGGTTGTAGAGACAAGAGAGGAGATCGCGGAGACAGAGGATGAAGCAGCAAAAACAAGAGAGGCGACTGCAACTCTGATTCCAATCAACGAGTCAGAAATGTCTCTCGACGTATTGTGATCTCCTACACTTGCACCGAAAACTGCCCATCTTCCAGCTTCTCCAAGATCACTTCGTGCCGAAGAAGACAAATTAATGATTAAAGCTCTAGAAGGCTGTGACTTCGGCTTCCATGATGATATAGATCCGGTCGCCGTAAGTGATAGTGAGGAAGCCCGAGAAGAAGGTGCGGATGATGAAGAAACATCAGCAGAGATTGTTGGTGATACTCTGAATCCGTCAGAGGATGCTGATGCTCATGCGTCCCAAGAAAAGAATGCTGTTAATGACATAGCACCGGAGGAAGCTACTGTCACTGATCCAAGAGGTATTAGCTGATATTGATAATCTTCTTTTATAGATTAAATGACTGACATCTTAACTTTTATTTATGCAGAAATTCAATCTTCTCCAATTCCTCCAGTATGCACTGATATAGTGCCAACAACAGCGATAGCTAGCAGCAGCCGACATTTTTCAGGCGGCTCCGAAGCAGGAAGTAGTCAGGCAGTAATATCTGAAGCTACCTCTGCTAGGCTGCAACCTATGTCAACAGACGACAAACTTGTCACTAGACCCAGCAATGGTAAGCTTGCCCTTATTTTTGATCCTTTTTGATAGTCGCTAATGACAGCAAACTGATGGTGTTTATTTGATTTCGCAGAGGAACATTTGGGAGGGGCAACTAGCTCCACCATGGCTCCTTTGTCCAGAGAGATTTTAGCTCATGTTCAAGAAGCCGAACGTCCACCTGTACAAGCATCTGCTGCTTTAACTTCCACAGGAGTAGTTGCTACACCCGGTGCAGCGGCTACCAACAGATTTATAGTTGGTTCCTTCACCAACCTCTTCTTCACTTCCTTAGGACCTTTAGTAGAAAGGGTAATGGAAAGAGAGAATGTTGGTTTCATCACCGTTAGAACCCCAACTACTTATCTGATCGGTGCTATCCGAAGTCAGGGTGATGAAGCTCAAGCTGTCTATCTTGAACACATATTGGATGAACTGGAGGTATCTATTAAGATTAACAAAGATCTTAATCGGGGGGAGGTAGAACCCCTAGTGAGTGCTGAGTTTGAAAGGATGACTCGCGAAGCTAAAGTCACAAAAGCTACTTTCCAGACTTTTTTGGACACTTATGCCACAAAGGCTGCAAAGTATGATTCCTGGATGGAGATATTAGCATCTGCTGCTGGGGAGAAAGAAAAAAGGTTGCTGAACTGAATGCAGAGTTTGTTCGACTTCAGGAAGAGTTGAGAATCGTTCAGCTTGCTCTTGAAGAAGAGACTACACAGCATGAAGCTGCCGTTCAGCAACTAGACATTCTAACCCATGAGAAGAATAAGTTTGTCACTTCCCATCAAGATAAAATCGCTCGCCGCCTAGTGACCTTGCCATCCTTTGACGATGAATCTGGAATGGCGGAAGCTAGAAGGCGGGTGTTGGATTCGCATGAAGGACGACTTCAAGCATTGAAGTAGCAGATAGCTAGTTTGATGACCCCACCGATTGAGTGAAGGAAGATCTTTTGTACTTTTTCCTTCTTTATGATATATCTTTTTGTAATGCCTTTTATTTTGATCAATGAAAAGATATTATTTTTTGTGGCTCTATTATTTTTTGTATATCCCATTAAGGATATAAATAATAGCGATGTAAAATATATTCAGAGGTTCAGGACATTATATATTTCTTGATTTAGAAAATAATTATATTCATTATATCTGCTCAGAGGTAATGTGGACATGGCAGAATATAATTCGTTGAATATCATTATTTCGGTAGACAACTTAATCAGAGGTAATAAATATGTGATAAGTTGCTGATATGAATGAACGGATGAATCGTCAAAATGTATGAACGAAATGAATCGTCGGAATGAACGGATGAACCGTCAGATAAATGGAATGAACGGGTGAACCGTCGGATGAATGAAATGAACGGGTGAACCATCGGATGAATAGAATAAACGGGTGAACCGTCGGATGAATGGAATGAACGAGTGAACCGTCGGGTAAATGGAATGAACGGATGAACCGTCGGATAAATGGAATGAACGGGTGAACCTTCGGATGAATGGAATGAACGGGTGAACCGTCGGATGGATGTAATGAACGGGTGAACAGTTGGATGGATGTAATGAACGGATGAACCGTCGGATGAATGTAATGAACGGGTGAACCGTCAGATGAATGTAATGAACGGGTGAACCGTCAGATGTAATGAATGTTGCGAAGAACGCATTGCTTTGATGTTTTAAGAATTTCTTCCTATAAATAGAACAAAAATTGAAATGGAATGATCACTTTCACTCTTCAACACAAAAATGTCGTCTGAAGATGCATCCAAGAAGGCTGAGATTGTCCCGAAGGTTGAAGAAATCATGGAGGAACCTCCAGTCGAAGTAAACCAGCCAATGCAGATGGAAGCGGGCGAAAGTTCGTCCGTACCCAAGCCACTGCGGGATATCTTGGACTTCCTACTTAAACCAGGGACGACGGACGAGGAGGAAGCCATGAAGATGGCCGCTTGCAAATTTCAGGTGGGTTCGAGCAAGGATGTTCTCGGCTCTTTTGCCGATTACATTTTTGAAAAGGACGGTAGTGGTCCTCGTCCTGTCTTCAAGAAGGACGATAGTGATTCTCGTCCATGATATCTTGTAACACCATTTATGATGAAATAAAAGAAAATTTTATTTATGAACTGTTTTGTCGTATTTACAAGAAATTCCTTTTCCATTCACATATAGTACTTTTTAAGGAATTTGCCATTGATAGGCATTATTGCAACTCGACCGTCCAACTCTGTAAGTTGATAGGCTTCATTTGAGAAGACTTTGCTCACAATATATGGACCTTCCCACTTCGCGTCGAATTTGCCCTTGCTCATATGAGTCATGGTCATAGGACGTCTGACGGTTAGAACCAGTTCTCCTTTCTGAAATGCTCTGACCTTAACTTTGCGATTAAAAGCTTTTGAGATTCGGGCTTGATATAACTTAATATACTGTTGAGCCAATAACCGTTTCTCGTCGAGCACTTCTAATTCTTGAAGTCGAAGGAGGTCATTGTTCTCTGTAATGAGCTCGTTGGCAATAGTAATCCGCAGGGATGGGATCTGAAGTTCCAAAGGCAGAACTGCTTCACAACCATACACAAGAGAAAAAGGTGTACAGTCTGTAGGGTTACGGAACATAGTACGGTAGGCCCATAGACATTCTCCAAGCTTTTTACTCCATTTCCGTTTGTTAGTAGACACAAACCTCTTAAGGATCTTGATGATAGTCTTGTTGAAGGCTTCAGCCAAGCCATTAGCAGCAGGGTTATAAGCTGTAGAGGTGTCACTCCCCGTTCCCAGAATACGTATTTTTAATACATGTACTGCTTTAATATATTTATTTAAATATTTATCATGTATTGTTTTGTATTTAAATCTCTTTAAATTCATGTTAATTAATTTTCTACAATTAATTTTCTGTATTTTACATTCTGCTTTTATTCTCTGCTTTAGCTTACTTTAGGTTTGGCCTAGGTTGGTTTATTTTCGGGTTATGGTGGTTCATCATGAACCGAACCCACCATCACCATTTAAAGCCCCAATCCTTTCTCTCTCTCTTCATTACTTCTCCTTCTCATTTACTCTTCTTCTTCTTCATAACTCCCTCTACCTACCAACTCGTAGGCAAGTACAACTTGCTTCCACAAGAGAATCCATTTTTATTGTTCCATTAGCTTCTCCTCATGTTTCTAAGACACATTAGAACTTGTCATTTTCCATTTTGAGGCTTTAATTTTTGTAGATCTAGAAATTAGTTATTTTTGTATTTTGGTGGTTTTGATCTATCAAACTTCTTTGTTTTCAAGTTTTGATTGTTCCATGTTGTAGAGAATTTTATTCTACCCAATTTTGACCTTTGAAAAGTTGGATTTGGACTTATTTTGACCAAGTTATGGACTTTTGAAGCTTTGGGTTCAAACCATGGAGTTCTTGCTGATTTGGAGAAGACAGTGAGCAGTGTGCACGAGCTTTTTAGCTAGCGCCACTGAGCTGTACGTGCTCTTTAGTGCAGCGCAGTCTGACTCATATGCTGCCTTTTGGAGGCGTATGTCTTGCATACGCTGCCTTGATGAGAAGTCGTATGGAGTACATACTTTGCCTTGAAGAGGAGTCGTATGGAATCCATATGCTGCCTTTTGGAGGTGTATGTCTTGCATACGCTGCCTTGATGAGGAGTCGTATGGAGTACATACGCTGCCTTGAAGAGGAGTCGTGTGGAGTCCATATGCTGCCTCTTGGAGACGTATGTCTTGCGTAGCCTGACTTGAGCGTAGCCTGACTTGAGCGTAGCCTGACTTGAGCATAGCCTGACTTGAGCGTAGCCTGACTTGAGCGTAGCCTGACTTGAGCGCAGTCTGACTCAGGCACAACCAGATGTTTAGGCGCAACTGGACCTGACCCTACTTACCCTGGATCTTCTATAGCCCTGTATATTGATATTTTATTAGATATTTAACGTCCATTTTGGCATAAACTTGATATAATCATGATATGTTAATATTTCTGTTAAATATAGATTGTTACTTGGGATGTACCATGTGTCGTGAATTGAGTTATAGATACCCCGATTGACTGGAATTAAACCCTGAGAGTTGTAGACTCGACCCCACTGAATACTAGTTGACTTCATGCCTTGTCACCATTGATAATGATTGTGACCTTGACTCATAATTGATCATGCGTTCCTAGTTGGAAATAAGAGACTGGCTAGTCGTCTTTTTGAATTGAATGAATGAGACACATTCATATTAAATATGAACTACTGAAATCGACTGGCTAATCCCGAATATTGGCATACAGGCACATGCAGGCTTCAATTCATTTATTATTTACTTATCTTACCAAAGAAACATGTGTACTTTATGGTTAAGGCATGATTACTCCGTGGTTAGTTTTGATTGTTGCATTACGCTATGTATGACCTACAACCTGACCGCACTGGTATCATTGTAGAGTTGTGCATATCGTACCGCATACGAAAGTACTCATTCTGAATGACCATGATCTACGACATGGTACTTCACTCAGCGTAGAGACTATTAAGTTAAATAAAATAATGATTGCATGGAGAGAATGGATTCTCGAGTTCTTACATGGCAGCCCTCTTGGGACTAGTAGTGCCCGACAAGCCGGTTGGTCCCCACAGATACTGCAAATCTGCCACACGGGTAGGGAACGGTATCTGGTTATATTATCTATTGAATATTGTATATTAATGATGGGCGTCCCGCTGGGACTCGTCTAATTCATGATTGGCGCAATTGATTGACTGGGTAAACTAGCCTTGCTTGCGCATAGTAAGAACTGAGAAATCCTTTATTGCATAATTCCAGGATAACTTGGGACTCACAATAGCAAGCCGTAGTAGTTGTCTGGCCGTTTAAATTAATTTGTTTGTGTACTGTACCTACTCTGTTACTTAACTGAGATGATCAGAATGTCAGGACATGACGGACCAACTTCTGTCCTTGTTTGGTTGGGAGGTTGGTTCGAAGTGTCATGATGTTGTGTGAGTCCTAGTAGATAGCAGAGATCTATTATCATATTCTCTTATTACTGGCTTCATTCCTCATATCGTGCTCCCTTGCGGTACTTGCTATTAGAGATTTAACCTCTCTGGTTTCGCATGGCCAGATTTAGAGCCGGTCCCTGAGGATCCAGCTTACTTCTACCTCCAAGATGGTCAACACTAGTGGATGATCGCAGGAGGACTCGAGTGGGTTTCTTACTTCCCTGCCCGTTTTGTTATCTACTTTATACTTTGCCGTTTGGCACCGACATGTTAGTCGGATTGTCTTGTACCTACTTTTGCATAATTGTAACTAAGTCAGGCTGCAGCTGCTAACAATTGTGTATGCTTACTACATCATCTGGCTGTGTTTTGTAAAGCCAGATATCAAGAACATTTTGACTGAGCGTTTGGGACGACTTACTGCTTTATCTCACATGTTCTCTATTTCTATTTCTTGTTTGAATGATTGAGACAATAGAAGTAAAGTGACCATAGGGAGACTTTTATGTAGTATGCACCCCCTCGTCTTATAGACAGCATTGATCGTATTATACGGTATTCATCTACCCGTAATACGTAGCTGGCTGAGTCATTCCCCCGCTCTCCAGTATTCTGGTTCTGGGGCGTGACAAGGTTTTAGTGGTGGCCTATGCAGGTCTGGTTCTAGACTTGTGGGGTATTTTAAAATATAGGGTGTCTCAAATCACACATGTTCCCCCTTGATCTCATGATTCGTTGGTTCTTAACTCTATCTTGACATTCCAGTATCCTTTGACTTCATTGATCCTTCCTGTCCGATCGTTTGATTTTTCTCTTGTCCCTTTTCTTAGGGGCACCTCGTCCGCACCTGTCAGAGCTGGACAACAACAACATGGACAGCAACATGGACAACCTGACCATGTTGGTCAGCAAGAAGGGCCGGTACTAACTCAAGAGACTACCCAGGAAGAAGTGATAGTGGAAGCAGCAGCTGGACCGCAGTATCCGGATGTTCCACCACCACCAACAGTTCCACCTACCCTTGCGGGAATGGACACACCGGCTCTTCTGGATATCATGAGAGGGATGATGGCTACTCAACAACATCAGATGTTAGCCCAACAGTGCATGCACGCTCAGTTGCAGGATCAGAACGTACTACTCAACCAAGGGTTGCAGACAGCTTTGGAAAGAGGGGCAAGGCCGGATTCTGGAGCATCAACCAGATTTTGCAAGTTCAATCCCCGCCGTTTTGAAGGAACGGATGATGCCATCTCAGCAGATGCATAGCTTAAGGATATTGAGGCTATTTTGACGGCGGCTAAGGTACCGGCAGAAGAATGTGTGGATCAGGTGAAGTAATTACTTCAGGATCTCGTACGTGATTGGTGGGAATCAGAGAAGATAGGCATCAGACGTCCTGTGGCTTGGAACGATTTTACAGCAAGATTCAAGACAAAGTACTATGGAGTTGTGGCGCAGTTTGAGCTACAACAGAAGTTTATCAACCTCAAGCAGGCCGGCAAGACGGTAGATGCTTATGCAGCGGAGTTCTGCAGATTAAGTAGGTTTGCCCCAGAGATGGTAGCGACGGAGCGCCAGAGGGCTATGAGGTTTCAGCAAGGGTTTCATCTTGAGCTCTTGCAATTGATAGAGGGGCACAATTACCAGACTTTTGATGAGATATTGACGGCAACCCGAAGGCATGAGATCACCATTCAGAGGATCACAGTAAGGACTGGAGGTCAGAAGAGATCTCACAGTTCGAATGAAGGAGGAGGGGGAGCAGCACCCCGAACAACAGCACCATCCCTTGGTATTCGTATTCACGATGTGGCAATGCGAGGGCCAGCACCACCACCCAGGCAGCAGCAGCAACAGAAGAAGAACCAGCAACCCCCAGCGGGCTGTACTTATTGTGGGAAGATGGGGCACACTAGAGATGTGTGTCGGGCATTAAACGGACTGTGTTTGATATGTGGAAATCCAGACCATCGGGTTACCACATGTCCCATGAATTCGAGGTCAGAAGGACCAGGACAACCGTTTCCTGCTCTGCCAGCACCAGGGGCAGGACAGTATCGAGGACCAGCGGTAGCAGTGAGACCATTGGCCCAGCGTCCGTTAATGCCACAGGCTCAGATGTTTCGACAGCAGGGACCGCCGATGCAGCAACACCAGCATAGACCACCCCAGCATCACCAAGGCAGGGGCCAGCAGCAGCACCAGACTAGGCCATCGCATGGAAACCAGTAAGGAGGTCGAGGGCAGGCATTCATACTGTCCTTGGAGGAGGCATTAACATCGGGAGATGTTGTGGCAGGTAACATTCTCGTCGGCTCATATCCCGCAGTAGCATTGTTTGATTCAGGAGCATCACACTCATTTATATCTGCACAATTTACCACACGGCTAGGAATGGAGTTCGAGGCATTGCCAGGGAGGTTGAATATACTCACTGGCAATGGGCTCGTAGGAGTTAGTAGAGTTATTCTAGCGTGTAGTATTGTAGTTTGCGGGCATTCCTTACCCGCCCAGTTGATAGAATTTTCTGTTGGAAATTTCGACGTTATCTTAGGCATGGACTGGCTGAAAGACAGTCATGCGACAATAGATTGTCGTAGTGGGAGTGTACCTTTTGATATTCTAGGCATGAAGAAATTCACCTTAGTCAGATCAGAGGCAACTCAGCAAGAGCAGGGAGTAATAACGACAATGGAAGAAGTTCAAGTTCCGAAGGTAGTTGAAGAATTTCTAGACGTGTTTCCCGAAGAACTTCCAGGTCTACCACCGGTTTGAGATATTGAGTTCAGCATAGAATTGGCACCTGGAACTAAACCAATATCAGATTGGGTTTACAGAATGGCGGATTCGGAGCAGGCCAAGGTGTATCAGCACATAGAGAAATTGAAGGAGAAGAAGTTTATCCAAGCTAGCATATCACCATGGGCAGCACCAGTGGTACTTGTGGGAAAGAAGGATGGATCATCCAGATTATGCATCGATTACAGGAAGCTTAACGCGGCGACAGTAAAGAACAAGTACCCACTATCCAGGATCGACGACTTGTTTGACCAGTTGAGCACAGCTAGAGTTTTCTTCAAGATAGATCTTCGTTCAGGGTACCATCAAGTGAGGGTTCGAAAGAAAGACATTCCCAAGACAACATTCAGGTCGAAGTATGAACATTATGAATTCTTAGTAATGCCGTTTGGTTTGACCAATGCTCCAACTATATTCATGGATTTGATGAACCGCATCTTTATGCCATATTTAGATCAGTTTGTCGTGGTGTTTCTCGACGACATTCTCGTATACTCTGCTAGTGAAGAGGAGCATGAAGACCACCTCAGGAAAGTGTTGCAGGTACTGAGAGAGAACCAGTTGTATGCCAAGTTCAGCAAGTGTGAGTTCTGGATGGACCATATTTTAATTCTGGGTCACATCATATCAGGAGCTGGAGTAGCAGTGGATCCCAAGAAGGTAGAAGCAGTAGAGAGTTGGCCAGTACCCAAGATCGTAGCTGATGTACAGAGTTTCTTGGGATTGACAGGATATTACAGAAGGTTTATATCAGGTTTTGCAAGACTTTCAGCACCCATGACCCGCTTGACACGAAAGGATGTACCATTCGTCTGGTCGGCAGAATGCCAGGCATCATTTGAGAATCTGAAGCAGAAGTTGATATCAGCACCTATCCTTACATTGCCAGTTGGGCCCGGAGGTTTTACTGTATATTGTGATGCGTCAGGTAAAGGACTTGGATGTGTCCTTATGCAACATGGGAAGGTGATAGCGTATGCATCTAGGCAACTTCGAGACCACGAGAAAAATTATCCAACTCATGATTTGGAGTTGGCAGCAGTAGTATTTGCTTTGAAGCTATGGAGGCATTACTTATATAGTGACCGAGTGGACATGTACACAGACCACAAAAGTCTGAAGTATATCTTTACTCAGAAGGAGCTGAACATAAGGCAGAGAAGATGGTTAGAGCTGATCAAGGATTATGACGTGGAGCTTCAGTATCATCCAGGCAAGGCTAATGTGGTAGCAGACGCTCTCAGCAGAAGAGGCGGCGCATTTAGGTTGACAACGCAGAAGCACATCTTAGAAGACCTTCAGGAGATGGGCATCGAAGTTATACTTCCTAATGATATAGGAATTCTGGCGAGTCTACAAGTTCAATCCGACTTGGTAGGCAGGATCAAGGCAGCCCAGGCACAGGACCCAAGATTCAGAAGCTTAGGGCAGAATGTGAGTCAGGGCACAGAAAAGAGATACAAATCCACGAAGATGGTACGCTTAGGTTTGGATCACGTCTATGTGTACCTAGTGGAGATATCAGACAGAAAGTTATGACAGAAGCTCACAGTTCTCAGTATTCTATACATCCTGGAGGGACCAAGATGTACCAAGATATCAAGCAGCACTTCTGGTAGAACGGGATGAAGAGGGAGATAGCTAGGTTTGTTTCCCGTTGCTTGATATGTCAGCAGGTAAAGACAGAACAGCAGAGGCCAGCTGGATTATTACAACCGCTTCCTATCCCGGAATGGAAGTGGGAACACATCACAATGAACTTTGTGACCGGTTTATCGAGATCACCAAGTGGTAAAGATACTATTTGGGTGATAGTAGATCGGCTTACAAAGGTAGCACACTTTCTTCCTTTCAGAGTAGGACAATCTACAGAAAAGTTGGCGGAGTTGTACATGCAGCAGATAGTCAGGCAGCATGGAGTCCCTGTCAGTATTGTGTCAGACAGAGATACCCATTTCATGTCACATTTTTGGAAGAGCTTACATCGTAGTTTGGGCACCAAGTTAAAATTTAGTACGGCTTACCATCCACAGACAGACGGCCAATCAGAAAGGACAATTCAGACTTTGGAAGATATGTTGTGAGCTTGCACCCTAGATTTTGGAGGATCTTAGGAAAGCCACCTGCACTTAGTTGAGTTTTCATATAACAACAGTTATCAAGCCAGTATCCAGATGGTGCCATTTGAGGCACTATATGGTAAGAAGTGTAGGTTGCCACTAGCATAGGATGATATCGGGGACAGAAAGATGTTAGGCCCGGAAATGATTGTTCAGACAGTTGAATTGGTTAAAGGAATTAGAGAGCGACTTCGAGTTGTACAGGATCGACATCGTCATTGGGCGGATCAGCATCGTAGGCCGCTAGAGTTTTCTATTGGAGACCACGTATTCTTACGGATCTCACCTACCCGTGGGGTCATTAGATTTGGCGTTCACGGGAAGTTGAGTCCACGGTACGTGGGCCCATTTATTATCCTTGATAGGGTGGGCGATGTTGCTTATCGTTTATCCCTTCTGCCTTCGTTACGAGAGGTACATAACGTATTTCATGTATCTCAGCTGCGAAGGTATGTATCGGACCCAAGCCATATCTTTGATCATTCTGAGCTGGTTGTTGGTACCAACCTGTCTTATGAGGAACAGCCTGTGTCTATTTTGGACCGAAGAGAAAAGATACTCAAGAACCGAACAATTAGTCTTGTCCGGGTTGCTTGGGGTCATCACTCATTAGGAGAGTCAACATGGGAACGTGAGGATGATATCCGATCACGGTATCCACATCTGTTTGACTCACAAGGTATATTTCTTCTCGTGTACCTTGATTGTCTTAACTCCGCATGCTAGTCGCCCTATGAGTAGAAATTACATGATATCGTAGATTGATAAATATAGATATGTTACTTGCTATGGACATTGTAAAATGATTGCTTGCTTAA
The DNA here is from genome assembly GCA_029216955.1 of Iris pallida. Lineage (NCBI taxonomy): Eukaryota > Viridiplantae > Streptophyta > Magnoliopsida > Asparagales > Iridaceae > Iris > Iris pallida. Next base: position 37,245,274 of record JANAVB010034417.1, read on the forward strand.
ATTGCTTGTACTAGTTTGGCCTTGATATTCCTATCCTGCTTGGATTTGAAATTTCGAGGACGAAATTTTTCTAAGGAGGGTAGAGATGTCACTCCCCGTTCCCAGAATATGTATTTTTAATACATGTACTGCTTTAATATATTTATTTAAATATTTATCATGTATTGTTTTGTATTTAAATCTCTTTAAATTTATGTTAATTAATTTCCTGCAATTAATTTTCTGTATTTTACTTTCTGCTTTAGCTTACTTTAGGTTTGGCCTAGGTTGGTTTATTTTTGGGTTATGGTGGTTCATCATGAACCGAACCCACCATCACCATTTAAAGCCACAATCCTTTCTCTCTCTCTTCATTACTTCTCCTTCTCATTTACTCTTCTTCTTCTTCATAACTCCCTCTACCTACCAACTCGTAGGCAAGTATATCTTGCTTCCACATGAAAACCCATTTTTATGGTTCCATTCTCTTTCCCTTGTAATTCTGAGAGAGTTTAGAACTTGGCATTTTTCGTTTTGAAGTTTTATTTTTTTGTAGATCTAGAAATTAGTTATTTTCGGATTTTGGTGGTTTTGATCTATCAAACTTCTTTGTTTTCAAGTTTTGATGGTTCCATGTTGTAGAGAATTTTATTCTACCCAATTTTGACCTTTGAAAAGTTGGATTTGGACTTATTTTGACCAAGTTATGGACTTTTGAAGCTTTGGGTTCAAACCATGGAGTTCTTGCTGATTTGGAGAAGACAGTGAGCAGTGTACGCGAGCTTTTTAGCTAGCGCCACTGAGCTGTGCGCGCTCTTTAGCGCAGCACAGTTTGACTCATACGCTGCCTTTTGGAGGCGTATGTCTTGCATACGCTGCCTTGATGAGGAGTCGTATGGAGTACATATGCTGCCTTGAAGAGGAGTCGTATGGAGTCCATACGCTGCCTTTTGGAGGCGTATGTCTTGCATACGCTGCCTTGATGAGGAGTCGTATGGAGTACATACGCTGCCTTGAAGCAGAGTCGTATGGAGTCCATACGCTGCCTCTTGGAGACGTATGTCTTGCGTAGCCTGACTTGAGCGTAGCCTGACTTGAGCGCAGCCTGACTTGAGCGCAGTCTGACTCAGTCGCAACCTGATGTTTAGGCGCAACTGGACCTGACCCTACTTACCCTGGATCTTCTATAGCCCTGTATATTGATATTTTATTAGATATTTAACGTCCATTTTATATCCTTACGCCTTTTGGCATAAACTTGATATAATCATGATATGTTAATATTTCTGTTAAATATAGATTGTTACGTGGGATGTACCATGTGTCGTGAATTGAGTTATAGATACCCCGATTGACTGGAATTAAACCCTGAGAGTTGTAGACTCGACCCCACTGAATACTAGTTGACTTTTATGCCTTGTCACCATTGATAATGATTGTGACCTTGACTAATAATTGATCATGCGTTCCTAGTTGGAACTAAGAGACTGGCTAGTCGTCTTTTTGAATTGAATGAATGAGACACATTCATATTAATTATGAACTATTGAAATCGACTGGCTAATCCCGAATATTGGCATACAGGCACATGCAGGCTTCAATTCATTTATTATTTATTTATCTTACCAAAGAAACATGTGTACTTTATGGTCAAGACATGATTACTCTATGGTTAGTTTTGATTGTTGTATTACACTATGTAAGACCTACAACCTGACCGCACTGGTATCATTGTAGAGTTGTGCATATCGTACCGTGTACGAAAGTACTCATTCTGAATGACCATGATCCACGACATGGTACTTCACTCAACGTAGAGACTATTAAGTTAAATAAAATAATGATTGCATGGAGAGAATGGATTCCCGAGTTCTTACATGGCAGCCCTCTTGGGACTAGTAGTGCCCGACAGGCCGGTTGGTCCCCACAGATACTGCAAATCTGCCACACGGGTAGGGAGCGGTATCTGGTTATATTATCTATTGAATATTGTATATTAATGACGGGCGTCCCGCTGGGACTCGTCCAATTCATGATTGGCACAATTGATTGACTGGGTAAACTAGCCTTGCTTGCGCATAGTAAGAACTGAGAAATCCTTTATTGCATAATTCCAGGATAACTTGGGACTCAGAATAGCAAGCCGTAGTAGTTGCCTGGCCGTTTAAATTGATTTGTTTGTGTACTGTACCTACTCTGTTACTTAACTAAGATGATCAGAATGTCAGGACATGACGGGCCAACTTCTGTCTTTGTTTGGTTGGGAGGTTGGTTCGAAGTGTCGTGATGTTGTGTGAGTCCTAGTAGATAGCAGAGATCTATTATCATATTCTCTTATTACTGGCTTCATTTCTCATATCGTGCTCCCTTGCGGTACTTGCTATTAGAGGTTTAACCTCTCTGGTTTTGCATGGCCAGATTTAGAGCCGGTCCCTGAGGATCCAGCTTACTTCTACCTCCAAGATGGTCAACACTAGAGGGATGATCGCAGGAGGACTCGAGTGGGTTTCTTACTTCCCCGCCCATTTTGTTATCTACTTTATACTTTGCCGTTTGGCACCGACATGTTAGTCGGATTGTCTTGTACCTACTTTTGCATAATTGTAACTAAGTCAGGCTGCAGCTGCTAACAATTGTGAATGCTTACTACATCATCTGCTGTGTTTTGTAAAGCCAGATATCAAGAACATTTTGACTGAGCGTTTGGGATGCCTTACTGCTTTATCTCACATGTTCACTATTTCTGTTTCTTGTTTGAATGATTGAGACAATAGATGTAAAGTGACCATAGGGAGACTTTCATGTAGTATTCACCCCCTCGTCTTGTAGACAGCATTGATCGTATTATACGGTACTCATCTACCCGTAGTACGTAGCTGGCTGAGTCATTCCTCCGCTCTCCAGTATTCTGGTTCTGGGGCATGACAAGAGGCGACATTATCAATCCGATGATCATCACAGAATCTGGTGAACTTTTAACTGATGAACTGAGGTCCATTGTCGTGAATGGTTCGTCGAGGAACACCAAATCTGTAGATGACATGATGTTTGACAAAGTTGATGACACTGCTGGTTTTGACTTCAGCCAAAGAGATGGCTTCGGCCCACTTGGAGAAATAGTCCGTTATAGCTAATATAAACCGATATCCTTTAGAAGAAGGAGGATTGATGGGACCTATAATATCCATGCCCCAAGCTTCAAAAGGCCAGGAAGCAGCAGTTGGATGAAAAAATTTCGACGGTTGATGAATGACATCTGCATGGATTTGACAGGCTCGATATTTCCTTGCATATTCGATGGCATCAGACACCATAGAGGGCCAATAGTAACCCATTCGTCGGATACGATCTTGTAGCTTATGGCCTGGTTGATGTGATCCGCAAACACCATCATGAGCTTCACACAATACTTGCTTCGCTTCATCACCAGCAAGACAGCGCAAGAGTAGGCCGTCATAAGTCCGTCGATAAAGAGTCTTGGTGGTCTGGTTATAGTAGAACCGAAGAGATCGTCGGCAAATACTCGTAGCCTCTTTAGGATCTTCAGGGAGTATATTATGAACCACAAAGTCAATGAAAGGAGCTCTCCAATCTTCATTGATAACATTGATTTCAGCGAAGTTACTGAACTCGATCTCGATACTATGATTGTTTTCCACACAGAACAACTCTCTATTGGAAACAACAACCACTTGTTATCTTTTGACAGGAATTGCTAAGACTGCCGCGAGATTGTTTAAAGCATCTGCCTCAGTGTTGCAAGCTCGTCGGACATATTCAATGAAGAAAGCTTTAAATGATGTCGCCATGTAAATTGCAGCTTCATGATAGGGTACTAGATCTTGATGGTGGACTTCGTATGTTTCTCTAACCTGATTAACAACCAGTTTAGAATCGCCATAGACTTCAAGATATTCGACCTCCAACTGTTTAGCTAATTGGAGTCCGATAAGCAAGGCATTGTATTCAGCCACATTGTTAGAGCATGGCTGATCTAAGGAGTAAGCTCTTTGGATGGCTAATCCTTCTGGAGAAACTAGAACGATTCCAACTCCTGCGACAATGGTCCCATTGGGTCCGATCCGGGATGCTCCGTCGAAGAATAGACGCCAGGTAGGAAATTCTTCAGCGATCATGTTTGATTCTAATGTTTCATCTGGAATTTCATCATAAAGTTTAGATGTCTCCGGAACAGGATGAGCTGCTAAAAAATCAGCCAGTGCTTGACCCTTAACAAACTTTTCTGGAACATAAACTATGTCGTACTGGGCTAGCAGAATGGCCCATGTAGCCAGTCGAGAATTGTGTGTGCTGGGTTTCTTCATCAGTACCCGAAGAGGATTAACTCGAGAAATGACATGAATGGTTTGGCCGATGATATAATGCCGAGTCTTTTGAACAACGAACATAAGAGCTAGGCATTCTTTTTCAACCGGACTATAACGGTGTTCAGCACCAATCATAGTACGACTAAGATAATCGATAGCTTGTTCATGGCCTTCCTTGTTTTTCTGGGCAAGTAAAGTACCCAATGAATGATCCATAGCACGGATATACATTAAGAATGGTATGCCTGAAATTGGTGGCACCAAGACTGGAGGGTTCATGAGATATTGCTTTATATCATCAAATGCTCGTTGACATTCTTCAGTCCAAACGAAAGATACACCCTTCTTCATTAACTGGGTAAATGGTCTGCAGCATCCAGACAGATTAAAAATAAATCTCCTGATGTACGCAAGTCGACCTTGGAATCCTCGTAGCTCTTTTAGGTTGCGTGGAGGACGCATCTCTTGAATGGCTTTGATCTTCTCGGGGTCCACGTGTATACGCTTAGAGGTAATGACGAAGACGAGAAATTTACCACTAGAGACACCCAAGAATGACTTGGTGGGATTCATTTTCAACTGATGTTGGCACATTAGATTGAAGATAGTTCTTAAATCTTGGATGTGATCTTTCTTTAGACGACTCTTGACAGCAATATCGTCTACATAGCATTCGACAGTCTTACGAAGATGATCTCGAAAGATAGTACTCATAGCTCGCTGGTAAGTTGCACCAGCGTTCTTGAGACCAAATGGCATCACGGTATAGCAGTAGACTCCGCAAGGAGTGCGGAAAGAAGTGTGTTTTTCATCTTCAGGATTCATCCGAATCTGATTGTATCCAGAGAATCTATCCATTAAGGATATCCTTTCGAATTCGCAAGTGTTGTCGATCATGACATCCGTGATAGGGAGAGGAAACTCATCCTTTGGACAGGTTTCATTAAGATACCGGAAGTCGATGCAAACTTGAGCTTTGCCAGTTTTCTTTAAGACTGGGACAACGTTGGCTACCCAATCTGGATGTTGTTCTTCTCGAATAAAGCCACAAGCTATAAGCTTTTTGACTTCATCATCAATCGCATCCATCATTTCTGGCTTGAATCGCCTTTGATACTGTTTAACTGGCTTTGTATTTGGCAAAATATTCAATTTATGAGTTGCAATTTTGTGATCTAAACCTGGCATGTCTTCATAACTCCAAGCAAAGACATCAATGTATTCTCGAATAAGAAGAATTAATTCTTGCTTATCCGCCTCTGGAAGGTTCTTGCTGATGAATATTAAACGAGGTGACCCGTTTTCTCCTACGTCAATTGAACTAATTGATCTTCGGTAGGAGGTTCGCGTTGTTCGAATCGGAGTTCCCATTGGGTATCCATTCATTGAGCCCAAGGATCTGTTTTGGGATTTTCTTTGATATCTTCGTCATAGCCTTCTGGAAGTTCAGCGGAGACCATATTAGAAGATACAATTAATCGATGAACTTGACCGATGCTGGTGTCAGAATCCCATAATCTTGAATCAGAAGAGTTTGAACGCTCTTCACTATCGGATTCAGAGACTTATGGAGATAAGACTGGAGGTGAAGCATATCCGAGACCTCTTTTCGTCCTGCTGTAGTACATCTCTGATTTTCCTTTCGAAACAACCGTACGGATAGGAGTTCGTCTACCCTTACCGTAGTTGAGGCCATTTTTGAAGTCATAAACCATCTTTCGGATGATGTCTTTTGATTGTTGACTATAACGACGAAGTTGGAGACGTCTCATATCGTTATTTTTGATATCATCCGTATAGCTGAATTTTTGTTCTGGCCCTTTACTAAAAAGTATTGGACTCTCGCCTCTCTTTCGAGAAGGGACAACAAAGTATGAATCATCTGGGTGTTCGAGTAAGACCTCCGTTTGAAGAGACTGTACAACTCCCATTGTAAATGACTGAAAGCTATCTAACATATCCAAATAGCACTTAGCATCATAAATGACATCAGTATACTGGAAAGGAGATGTTTTTTCATTGATTTGTATATCTGTATTTACAACAGGACCTTTAGCCTTAGCAGGCTTGGTCATATTGATTACAAGAGGGGGAGAAGAAGAACGTGGAGGAGGCTTGCTACGACGAAGGTCAATAACAAGTGGCTCAGAAGAGGTGAGCTCCCTTTTATCCTTGTTACGAGATAAATCAATAACAAGTGGCTCAGAAGAGGTAAGCTGCCTTTTATCCTTGTTACGACGTAGGTCGATAACAAGTGGCTCAGAAGAGGTGAGCTCCCTTTGATCTTGACCACCATCGGTTGGTTGCTTCCGGACTGGCAAGTGAATAGCCAGTGGTTTGGAGGACTGAGGATGAGAAACATGCCCTTTAACAGGTATGATGAGGGTGTCATTAGGCACTGCTTCTTCTTCTTCTTCAGTGTCCAGAGCCAGTACTACCTTCATGAACTCATCTTTATACATGCGAGCATCGTTACAATATGCTTCGACACCTTTGAAAGGGTAGAGATCCGCAACGTCTTTTTGAACCTCTCCCTTGTCATCAACGTATTTGAAACATTGATGGAGAGTCGAAGGAACAATATTGTGTTCGTGAAGGAATGGTCTCCCCAAAAGAGCATTGTAAGAGCAACCATGGTTGTCTATAATGTAGAAGGTCACCTTTGTGCGGAGATTGCCTATTTGGAGTTTTAGGCAAATCTTGCCCAGAGGCTCACTCTTTCCCCGGTTGAACCCCAGGATGGTGGTGATTGTGCTAGAAAGACTATGCACCGGGATCTTCAATGCATATAGCATTGTCTTCGGCATGATGCTGAGTGCTGACCCGGGATCTATCAGAATACGATCGATCTTCATCGTGTCGATGTATCCTGTACAGTATAGAGGAAGGTCATGCCTATTGTCTTTCATCAGCATATCATCCTGTGTGAAGGTAATGTTTGGAATTAACTCCAACACACTATAACAGTAGAGGCAAGAGACGGGCTCTGATTCTGGCTTCTTTATTAAAGATAAACAGGTTTTCGCCTGCATAAGAGCTCCACTCAGAGTTTCTCGAATCTCTTTGGAGAGTCGCAAGAGCTCAAAGATCGACAGCCTAGCCGGTGTATTAGCTAGTTGAGCCAAAATATCAAAATTGTATGGTTTCTCAAGTCCAGAAGGAGATGACTTCTTCAAAGGATTGTCAAAGCGAACTTGTTGTTTGCCTTTGTCGGCTGCCGTCGGCTTAGGGGGAATGGGTTCTACAACCGGTGAAGACACAGCAGGGACGCCTTCAGTAGAAACATGTTGCACTGGAGCAGTCTCCGAAGAAGAGGCAGGGTTTTCTCGAGTTTCGGGAAATTCCCGTAGATAGGCTTTTCCTGACCTGGTGCCCAGCAGGATTTCCTCTTCAACTATGGGATCAAAAGACACCATATTGCAGACTTTTGTTCTGCCCTTAGAGCGGTCTTTCTGTTTAGACGAGAAAGGAGCCTCAAAGTCTGCAACAAGGTCAGGGTGGATCCACATAATCTCACCGTTATCAAGGAACAAGGGGACGAGACCTTCACTCCATGGAGGAGGGAGGTTCTCGATCTGAAGAGTGGATTTGGGGATAGGGATGACACCATGCTGTATCATTTATGGAGGGAAGTTACCAAACTGTACTGAGACCATGTTTGCGGTAACAGTCTTCTCATCTTGTTGAAGGGTGACAACACTAGCATTGACTAGCTCTTGAATCTTGCCTTTGAGCACATAACATGCTCGAGTGGGATGCCCAATGAACCTGTGATAAACACAATATTTGGGATGATCAGTCTTACCGACCTCGTCATGCTTCTTCGGGTATGGTAGTTGGACCTTATTGCTTTTGATGAAGCAATCGAAGATGCTCACAGTGTCGTTCTCGTCAAAGGAGTACTCTACTTTCGGACGAGGTTCCCTTGGTGGGGGGGCAGAAGGAGTAGAAGTAGACGTAGGTGGAGCTACGTTGACAGCCAGAGATTCTTTGTTCTTCAGATTGATGTTCAAAGTTTCTTTACCTTTGCGGTTGTTCTGGCGATTACCACTACTAGATGTCGGGTGTTCATCCCGGTCGGGGTTAGACATGTATACGCCCAACTGCTTGAATTTGTCAGCACTAACTTCGGCTGCTTTAGCATTGACAATGAATGATGGCCAGTCTTGAAATTGAGTTGACCCCGTCCACATGCTGATGATAGGCAAAAGATTTGCCTTACAGGTATCCATAGTGACAGCGGCCGGAGTTCCAGGAGGCATCTTTACTGCTTTTCTGCGGACTCTTTCAATGAAACTCTCAGCGATTTCATTATTTCTTTGTTTGATCTTGTTGAGGGCCGACATAGTCATATCATTGATTCCCTCGTAGAATCGCTCCAAGAAGATTTGTTTAAGACCCGAGAAAGAAGTGATACAGCCATCAGGCAAGCTTCTGTACCAATCGTATGCTACACCGGCTAAACAGCCGACGAATACCCTGGTAAGAAGAGCGTCATTTGGCTGAAGTTGAACAGTCATTACTTCAAAGTAGTTAATGAACTGACTCGGAGAAGTGCTGCCGTCAAACAGCAAAATTGTAGGAATCTTGTACTTTGGAGGGAATGGGACTTCCTTCCATTCAACCGGATAGGGTTGTTTGATCCCCAATCTCTGTAAATTGTCCTTCTCTTCAAAAGCCTCGAATTGAGTGCACAAGAGTTTGACAGCTTCATTAGCATCCTCCGATGATGCAGAAGGAGCAGGCTGAATTATAGTATTAGGGGGAGGAACAGCATGGTTAGTGCTACCCCCAGCTCCTGATTGACTGGGTGTGGGTCAAATTTGTATAGGGGGTATTTGAGGAGATACTACCCCCAGACCTGCATTAACAGGCACCAACGATGCTATAATCTCAGGGTTTGGAGCAGGTGTGGTCGGTGGTACCGTATGTTGAGCCACGATGATAGAATGAATACTTGCGACCATTTCAGCCATGGTCTTCAACTTGTCCTCCAGTGCAGCTATTCGTTGTTCTTGATTTGCCGAACTAGAAGCATCTGGATCTTCAGTGACAACGTATGCTGACACTTCTCTAGGTATAATAGAAGACACTGTCTGTTCAGAACATTCACTGTATGCATCATAATCAGAGAAGGAATCATCTCCTGAATAAGAAATAGGGAGATGACCAGAAGGATTTTAGAGAAGATTTCTATGACCGATTGTATCTCGGCTCCAAGACCGGGTGTGTCGAAATACTCCTTCAGAAGATTCTTGGAGTAAATCTAAGTACCGCTGGCTGGGCCTGCGAGGCTTGCCGTGTTTGGAGCACTTTCTACCTCCAGTGTCTCGGGAAGCCATGTTGACAGAAGCATACAACATTCGTCTTCGTCTTCTGACATTGGTTCAGAAGTTGCAAAATTCAGACGATCGAAGACAGATTGTTTTGTTGTCTGGCAACAACACTTGATGACAACCTTGTGATTACAATGATGTTCAAGTGGTTGAACTGGAGGTGTTGAGATGTTGTCCCATTTTTGCTTGAGGTGCTCTCGGAGGTCAGGAATAATGACGGAACGAGAAGAAGTTTGAGGGACATATTCTTTGACAACATTCGGAACATGGTTCCGGCTCTTCAGATGTTTTGTCCCGTGAGTATACAGGGAAGTACTCACTTCGGTAGCATAGGTGTCAGGATTTTTCATCCTGGAAATTTACCTTTGATGCAGGTTGATCTTCGGCATTGGCTGCTTGCGTTTCATAGAAGCTGGTCTATTAAGATAAGTCCATAGATCAGCAAACTCACCCCAGGGGTTTCTGTCTGAGACACCAGTAATTTTTCTTGTTTTGAGCTGGATATCCGAAGAGTTGGGAGATCTTGGAGTTCCGCTACCGGAGTAGGCAGAATACCTCTTTGATCAGTACATTTCCCTTTGGCAGGGAAAGAAGAGCTCTTGCTTGAGAGAGTTCTTGTACTGATTGGTACCGAGGCACGTTCAGATGGATCTTCTACGGTAAAAACCGGAGAAGACTGAGAAAAGACCAAAGGACCTTTTCCCTTGTTTTGTGAAGAAGGGTTGGCTAAAAAGCATTTCCCTCTGTTGACCTCCAAATCGTGGAACGAAGAAGTTCGAGAAAAGACCAATGGGCCTTTTTCTTTGTTCTGAGAAGGAGGAGGAACAGTCAACAGACTACCCCCAGTGGATTGCGCTGGAGCAACAGGGTGCTTGGGAAGAGAAGCAGAGTTTTTCCCCCTGCTGTGAGAAGAAGGGAGATTAGCCAAAGGGCTATCCCTATTAGACTGCGCTGGAACAGCTTACGCAGAGGTTGAAGTGGCAATAGGCACATTGGCTGATTACACTTGGAAAGCTTTGACAGATGGCCTTTTGGCCACAGAAACTGTAGTTTGCGCAGCAGGAGTCCTGGCTTCAGAATATTTAAGTTGCACTTTGGTTACAGAAGTAATTGGTTGCGCAAGAGCAAAAGTGGCCGTAAGTTGCGCTAGGGGGAGAGGAGTCTTGCACTTTGCCAGAGTAGCGTAGGAAGTGGCTTGTTCAGGGGCAGAAGAAGAAGTATGCTGCACCTGGGCAGTAGAAGCATTGGCTTGCGTTCTGGCAGCGCAGAGGTGGTGTTTTGTGCATGAACAGAAGTGGCTGCTGGCTCCTTAACAGCAGAGACAGCATGTTGCGCAGATGACTACGCAGAAGACTGCGCAGAGGACTTCGGAGTCCATACTAAATAGACCTTGCTCTTGGTAGAGGCCACAGTGCGACGAGTAGCCCCAGAGTTAATCATTGTTTCATAGACAGTCTGGTTGACCTTCACAACCAGCATCTTCTGGGTCTTTTCGATAGACGCAACGTCACATTGAGTTGTCATTTCCTCGTCGGAGGAGAAAGTCGTCCCCAGCAGAGTCGCCATTTTGTTTGCAAAAACAAAAGTCTTTATTTCACAAACATTGTAAGAAGATTACAATTGAATTCTGGGAAAGTACAACTATAGGAATCCGATCTGAAGACGATCGCTTTATCCCTTGGACGATGTGAACATTAAAGACGATAGCCTCTGAAGAATGCAGCAGCACTTAGACAAGAACTTCTGATCTTTGATGATAATAATGATCTTCCCTCTTTAATAAAGGACTTGAAACTCTATTTATAGAGTTCTAGAAATAACTAATTTGTAGTTATTCTGGATTGCGCATGATAAACTGCGCTGGTGACAGATTGCGCAGACTGTGAACTGCGCTAGCGGTTACTCGATCGTGGGCTAACTGTATTAAGATGCGTGGCATTGTTTGATTGAAATGCGCATGGTCGTGTACAAGCAGTTGCCACGTGGAGAGCAATTGATGGCATGTAAGCCATGTAATAAATGTTAGTTATCTTGATGGATTGCGCCAGTTGAAAAGTGCTAGCATCAGACTGCACTGAGACCCCGGCTTGGTCAAACTGCGCTGAAGTTGAGCTGTCATACTGCGCTGGCTGTACAGCTGTCCTCGAGCGCTGTGCTGCACAAGAAACCAAAGGACTCCTTGTTTATCGGGCTGTCAGCTGTCAGAAGATCAGATTTTTGTTAGGTAATGATGGCATTGCCATGTCAGCGTAGCACGCTTGGTTGCTAGCGCAGTTCAGCTCGCGCGTTCGATTTGTAGCACAATCTGCCTCCTGTGCAGTCCATTTGATGTGTGCGTAAATTAGTTTCTACTGCCTATTTGATGAATACAACTTGATTTTTAGGGCCTACAGAACTGACTTTAGGTATACTATAGATTGGGAGTATCTTACATTGTACTACGACCTATAGCATATATTGATTGATTGATCGACTTGATTTGCGACACTATAAATTGGGAGTATCTTGCATTGTGCTACAATTTATAGGAGTCTGCCTGACCTTGTATCCTTTAGGAGAGGAGATCGATGCTAGAATTAGCTAATTTCAACTGAGAGTATCCTACTTTTTACGTCAATTGAAACACTATAGATTTGGAGTATCTTGTATTGTACTACAAGCTATAGGAGTTCTGATTGATAGTTAGCCAAGCCTAGTATTATATTTCCACACAACTCGTTGTCCTAGATATTTTTTTTGATGTGTTCTTATCCTCCATACATGTTATTTACTGTCATATTAGTAGGCATGTTTTATGTATCTTGCTAGTCCTCTGAGGACTTGATGATCTTTTCAGGTAGCTGATTGTACGGAGTTAGATAGCAGAGCATATGGTAGTTGACTTCATCTACATGATTATGGTATTTTGTTAGTGTTATTGATTTTCTATTCTCCTCGTGCTTTTAAGATATATCCTGCTTATCAGCTTATCTTTATGGACTCATGTTATTCTTGGAGTCTAATCGGACATATATGCTAGTGGGCTGCAGACCATGACCCATACTTGTTCATTCTTGTCTTATATATTCTTGTCGATTGAGATACACTATAGATTACCATATTATCCATGACACCATGATCTTGACATCTTATACGTACTCGAGTCGCACTGGAGTCCGCTTGATACGTAGCTGGCTTGCTCACGAGCTCGCATCCGAAAAGCGGGTGCAGGTTGTGACAGAAGCCTATGTTCTCGAGGAGATTACAAACTTCTGCTCGATGTATTTCAAGCCACATGTTGCTACTAATAGAACAAACTCTCTCAGAAACGACGATGGATATCTTGAATCTAATTATGCAATACTGAAAGTCTTCAATGCTTTCGGAAAGCCTTTCGAAAAAAAAAAAAAGATATTTGAATGACGATGATCTAAGGGCTACTTAGTTATATATATTGCTCAACTGCGACGAGGATGAAGTGGAGAAGCTCGAGGGGTAAGTAACTAATACGTCCACATTTACGTCATCTATGTATGTAATAGTATCCAATATTATTATTACACTAATTGGTATATGTATTGTTATTTTCAGCACATTCAATGACGAGGTGAGGTCGAGTAGACAGTACATAACGGCTGAAGAACTCGAACAGGAAATGAGACGTCATTTTCCTTCATAGTCGAGTGCATATTTAAGATGATGCACTAATTACTTCTCATATATGCACTTTGCACAGTAATTAACGGAACGTTGAATTTAATTTCTGTTCTTGTGGTATTTAGGTCGATCGTCTGGACGCAATACTAGAGAATGAGTCTACTAGAACTCTAGCCAAGGGGCCCATTTATTCTGTCAAAATATGGCCAAGCTATTGTGTGAATGGGTTTAGGTTCAAGTCAACAAATGCTCCGATCAGAGAGAACTTTCCAGATCTTGATTCGACCAAAAGTAGTTGTTTGTGTATCCGATCTACAAACTACAAAGATGTAGATCCGGGTAATGATTTATATGGCGTCTTACGGGAGATTGTAGAGTTGACATATAACTATGGCATAGAGCCGGCTAAGATCGTATTGGTCAGGTGTGATTGGTTCGATCCGATCCAAGATCAAGATTGGAAAATTGACAATCATGGTCTTGTGAATATTAACTACCGTCGTCGATATCAAGGATACGAACCATTTGTCCTAGCAAGTCAGGCTCAACTAGTTAACTTCACTACTTATCCTAGACAGGGAACAACTAGGTTGGACTGGTGGGCAGTATGCAAGACTAAAGCCAGGAATACCTACGATGTTGACAAAATAGCTTATCATGAGGACGAGCTACCTCTCATAACAAATACAGTTGACGTAGACACAACGAAAGTTCCATATTACACGTCTAATTGTATAGAAGAGGTAGAAGTATCCGAAGAGAAAAACGAAGTAGATGAAAGTGAAGATGAGGAGGAAGACGAAGATGAGGACGCAGAGGACGAAGAAGATGATTGAAAGTAAAATAAAATGTAAAATATGTTTAACATCTAATTAATCTCCATACAACAATGAATCTTCCACATTACATATCTAATACTGTCATTTTGTTTAATCCCTAATTAATCTCTATGTTTCCATCAATCTATCCAGATGGCACCTATGACCCGAGCACGTCGCTTGAGAGAGGCACAGATGGCTGCTGAGGAGGTAGTGGTACCTTCTGTTGCTGAGGAGGTAGTGCTTCCTCCTGCTTCTGAGGAGGTAGTGGTACCTAAAGCAGAAATGAAGGTCAAAGAAGAACTTTCTTCTACTATTAAGGAGGAAGTGATTCCTAAAGCCGAGATAGCTATGAAGGAGGAGGTGGCACCAGAAGGCAGTTACACCGGGAGTTCCAGTCATCCAGCTCCTACGGATATTGATCCCTCTGGCGTAGATCCTACTTATGCACAGTGGCTGAGGAGGGAGATCTCTCTACGCCTGCGTAGAGGGTAGAGCAATATAACATGACTTTTGACCGAATTTGTTTCCGGTAAACTTATTTCTGGGTTAGACTTAGATGTTTTTACAACTCTTGATATTTCTTATTTTCTAGACAAGGTTATTATCTAGACTTGGATGTTTTTGGATGCTATTATCTAGACTTGGTTAGTATCTAAAAATTCAACGGAGTGTTGTTTTGGGTCTATTTTTATGAACTATGATATGTTAAATGCATGGTTATTATCTAGAAATTCAACGGATGGTTGCTCCGGGTCTATTTTTATAAACTATGATATGTTAAATGCATGGTTATTATCTTGTAGATATCTATTTCTATCAGGTATGGTAGGACACAAAGGATTGTACCACCATAGCGGTAGAGGAGTATCTCGTGGATGTAGAGGTTCCACCGGTGGAGGGAATGGTACTCCGTTAGTGGATGACGGTGTCGGTCCCTCGTCTCCTAGTACTCCAATGTACCAGCCACTCAGATCTCCGTCTGCGTTGACGGTACGTGGCAGTACTCCTAGGACGGA
Source organism: Iris pallida (assembly GCA_029216955.1). Lineage (NCBI taxonomy): Eukaryota > Viridiplantae > Streptophyta > Magnoliopsida > Asparagales > Iridaceae > Iris > Iris pallida. The sequence goes on from JANAVB010034417.1 coordinate 37,260,390, forward strand.
CCGTTCCAGGCCTGAACCTATCCCGTCCAGCAGCGTTCCTCCTGCGGACGGTACTATAGAGACGGAGGAGCAGGTGGAGTAGGTCGCACCTACGCCATCTCCATATGATCCGAGCGATCCCCCATGTGCCCCTCCGAACGAGACAAAGTAAGTTAATTAGTTAACAAATATTTATATATACATATATCTATATATTAATGAATTTAATTATCGTTGTGTAGATATCGTCCCCCGTCAGTTTAGAGGGCATTAGGGCTATTTCTAAGGTCCAACTACGGGGGCCCTTGGATTAACTACTCGGAGGCCTCGGATGAGAGAAAGGCATTCTGGTTTGCCCACTTCAAGGTAACTAAAGTATATTGCTTTTAGTATAAATCATATTTTATGCATATTGTACAGCTAACTAATTTAATTCTTGTAGAAAACATATTTTTATCCACCACACAGGGCTGAGACGATTAAGAAGCAATTCCCTGTCGTTGCTGCCAAGTTGATCTGGGATGCGATCGACGACCAGAAGGCTCGAGACTGTTCTAGAAAAGTGATCCAGGTTGGATCACGCCCGAGCAGTGGACTGCCATGAAGGCTAGATTCGACGCTCCTAGGTACAAGGAACGGTCGGAGAAGGTGAAGGTGGCAAGGACGAGGGCAGGGAAGTGGTGCGGTGGCTCGATTCCCATGACGGAATATTTTGGTCGCCTGGTATGTGTTTTACTGTAATATATTATTTTAATAAAAGTAGTAATAAAATGGTTAATTTTAATGACAAACATTTTATTATAACATGTAAAGAAGGATACGAATGGTGACAGTCTTCTAGGCTATCCATCAGAAGGTTGAAAAGCTCATCGATGATCGGATGACGCAGAGCTATGTAAGTACTACCTTACGTGTCAGTAACTTTATTATAACTTTAAAAATATGCAAATATATCCATAGACGTGGAACAACTAGGTTGGTAGTAAATATTATGCTTATCGAGATGCGTATTTTCTAGGATGAGTATCTTAGGCTAGAGCATGAGCTTACTAGTGCATCTGCGGAGGGAAGGGCTGGTAATTACTCGCAGCCCCCTCCGGCTCGGACGATGAATGAGCTTTGAATGACCGCTGTTGGTGGTCTTCAAATGGGTACGTACTATGGTACGGGATCCGATAGCGCCTTTGTGGCGACACAGTCATCTAGAACTGTTGCAGAGGATGGAAGAGCAGCCCAGTCTCAGCCGTAGACGGACAATGTGGCCCTCACCGCATTTTTGATATACTCGAGCGCACCATTAGAAAGACGGACGAGAGGACGGATCGTGCCGTTCAGGCGGTGCAGGAGAGGACGGATCATGCCGTTCATGCGTTGTACGAGACGCAGGCGGCCATTGGCTAGCAGGTTTCGAGGCTGGCCGTTGTTATGGATTCCACCAACTAGAGACTGTTGTCCATGGAGCTGACACTTTCTGGTCGTGCTTCGGCATCCACACCGAATGCAGCGGCTCCACTGCCTCCTCTTCCTCCTAATGATGGGTCATCACCGGTGATGCTGACCCCAGAGCAGTATAGGTTCCTGGTGTCCCAGGTGCAGGCACTGCCTACTCCTCCTCCTTCTCCTTATCCTGACCAGGTGTAGTCCTGTATTGGACTTTTTTGCATTTGTTGTTTTGGTGACCCATTGTTGGGTCTTTATGTATTTGTTGGTGACCCATTTTTGGGTCTTTATGTATTTATTTTATCCCAGGTATGACTATTTGTCTTATGTTATGTTGAATATTATCGGACACACTTTTTTATAACCGTTTGGTAGTGGATTTGTATCCACCCGACTATTTCTTGTCTTTCTGATCGGTCGATTCTATTTATTTGATTATTGGTAGTGCATTATTATTATTTGTCTCTATATTGGTTTACCGGTGTTGAATGTTCCACCGAAGGGGTCGACGGACCCAGGAAATTCTACGGAGGGTTGTTCCGAGTCTATCATTTGCAAACTGAAACTCTAAATACAGGTACAATGTTTTTAATGTAACTGTTATTTATGTGAAATGCATACTGCATTCTATTTTTTTATATTTTTTTGGAATTAGCGAAGTTTAGCGACGCTTAGCGACGGTCAACAACGCATACATACGTCGCTAGAACGTCACAAAACTGAGAATCAAAATGTCGCTAATCGTCGCAGATACGTTGACGTGACAAACTGTACAGGTCAGCACATCTAGTATCCAAACATCGGTATTCAAGTATCATAACGTCGTAAAATATCGCAAAAATGATGACATGGCAACCAAAATATTGCCAGATGTAGAGTCGAAAAATGTCGCTAATCTCTGACTGTAACGTCGCTAAAACCTGAATGGACAGCGACAATCAGCAACGAAATGTCACGTCGCGAATTAGCAACGTATTTGTCGGTACGTCGCTAAAATTAGCGACATCAAGCGTCGCCAAATGACGTCGCTATAGCGACGAATAGCAACGTTTTACAAGTTAGCGACCATGAATAACGCGACATGCCCGAAATGTCGCTAAAAACAACGCTGTCAGAAGTTAGCGACATTTTTTTGTTGTTTAGCGACGTTGTTAGGCGTCACTAATATGAGATATTTTGGTAGTAAATGCCGAAGCCTTTACAAGTAAGCACGAAGTAGGAAGAAGAACAAAACAGAAGGCTTCCACGAACTCCACAAAGATTAGGATAGCACGGACTGCCAGATGTCCTCCAGGCCGTGTTTGCAGTGTCTGTGACTTTGTGGGTCTATCGGAGAACCTCTCGGATGAGTTGGTTAGACGAGTATTGGTGTCCCTTGTATCTAAATTTGTTATAGTTTTTCCATATAATCCACGTGATGGCGGCTGTGACGATCTGGTGGCCGTGAGAGACGTTACTCCAAGTGTCCAGAAGATCGTTGAAGCTCCCACCGTTATGATCCAGTCTGCAGAGGTGGGATAGAGCATACCAAACACGAGCAGGCAGGTCTCCTGAGTGCAAAATATAGTCAACAGTTTTATGCTGTCTCTCCGTGCAGTAATTACACGCCGAAGCTAAGCTGAAACTGATGGTGTTGAGAGAATCGTCCGTGGGGAGCTTCTTGCGAACCGCTCTCCACATAGGAAAGGACCCTTTTTTTGGGAATACAAGCTTGCCAGAAGGATCCTATGGTAGGAAAAGGAACCCGAATTCCGCAAGTAACTCTTTTGGCCGATGCAACTGAGAATGATCTATTGGCCGACATAGACCACTACAGAACGTCTGGTTCCATATTGATCTTAAGCCCAACATTGAGGAGCAAAGAAGCGGTTCCTTCTCTACTCCATTCTCGCACACTCCTCCAATTCCAGTTGCCTGAGCAATCCCACATATCTCCGATCGCACTGTTGGTCGGGGCCGCCGGTAACTGTGGTTGGAGGTCTTCTCCCGTCTAACATTCAGAAAAAAGAGACGATTCGCCTGATCCCAACTGAAGATGAATCAGAGGCTCAGCAAGGCTCCGACTGTGAAGGATCGCCACCATGATACGGAGGATCTACAGTTATAGTCTGCGTCGGTCGGATGAATGTTCTTGAAATATCTGGCCTTCATGAACCTTGCCCAGAGAGTACGGCTCACTCGAGGCTTCCACCACAGCTTAATCGAGAAGGCTCAACAACCTGCGATGGCCTAAAAAAACCTAGGCCACCCTCATCGGTAGGTCTGGCCAAGGTATCCCAGCTCGCCCAATGATGCTTGTCCTTACCGTCGTAATGTCCCTAGAAGAAGTTGGCGAAGAGATTTTCAATGGAAGTGAGCACTTTTTCGGGGGGAACACACGACTAAGGTGTATATGTGGACAGAGGAGAGCACGTGATGAATCAGAATCATCTTTCTGCCAGGCAATAGGGTGGCATTGTGCCACCCCTCAAGTTTTTTCCTGATCTTGCCTATCAGCCCTTCAAAGATGCCCGTATCGGATCTTTCTTATACCAACGGACAGCCCAAGTAGAAGAAACATGGGTATACAACAGAGAAGGAAGTGATATTGGTAAGAGTGGAGGACTGGCCTCTGTTGGTTTTGTGGTGGACATAGATGACACTCTTGTTGGGGTTGACGCGTTGACTAGAGCATTGTGCGTATCTCTGCAGCGTATTGTGGACCACCTCCACGGATCCGACATCCCTAGAGGAGAAGATGAGGATATCATCTACATATGCTAGGTGGGTGATGATCGGACAACCGCTAGAGATGTAGAAGTGCTGGAAATACGGGAAGCCCACTATATTGTTCATATTTCTACTCAGAGCTTCCGCGACGATGATGAAGATAGTAGAAGATAAAGGGTTACCTTGCCTGACGCCACAACTAGATTTGAAGAAGCCGTCAGCTTGGTCATTTATGACTGTAGAGAACTACGAGTTGCTGATAGATCTCCACACGATGTTGGTCCAGGTTTTCGAAAACCCGAAGGCCCTGAATACCGAAATCATGAATTACCAGTCCAGCTTGTCGTATGCTTTTTCCATGCCCAACTTGATAGCAATATTCCCCCCTAGGAATTTTATGCACGTTATCATTTCCTGAGCCATCAGGGTGTTGTCCAATATGTTTCGACCACGAACGAACCCGCTCTGTTCTTCGGAGATGATTTTGGAGAGGATCTCAGTCATACGGTTGGTAATAATCTTGGAGATGATCTTGTTAGTGAAGTTGCACAAGCTTATAGGGTAGAAGTCTTTGAAGGTCTCCGGATTATCCTGTTTGGGGATAAGAATCAGGTTAGCGCAGAAAATTGATCTGGGATACCTGGTTACTTGAAAAAAGGCTATGACCGCCTCGTGGATATCCAACTTGATGATGTTCCAACATGATCTGAAGAACACCCCAGTGAATCCGCGGGGCCCGGGAGCGCTATGCTCGTTAAGGGCCCAGACCGCATCTTTGACTTCCTAGTGAGAGGGACGAAGTTCCATCTGGGTGTCGTCTCCGTCGTCGATCAGGCAGGGAATCATATTAAGAAAATCCTCGTGCCTGGTAATGCCACACTTGGTGAACAACTGGGAATAGAAATTCGCGATAGCCAATTGAATACCCCGTTGATCTTTGATAATTTCCCCGTTCTCATCAGTAATCTGGAGGAGATTGAGCTTATGCCTGCGTCCCTTGATACATGAGTGGAAATAGTTGGTATTTCTGTCACCCTCATTGTCCCAGGTCAGTCTATCCTTCTGCTTTCAGAATTCAGTCTCAACCTTAAGGCAGAATTTTAGCAGCACTCTGGTAAGTTTCAGGGAGGTGTGGGCGACAGGAGATCTATCGTTGGCAAAAAGAGTTTCTATGCTAATGACGTCATCCTCTGTAGTACGAACAGCCTGAAAAATATCCCTGAAGGCTTCCTTGCTCCAAGCAGAGAGGGCTTGCTTGGTAGATTTGAGTTTGTTAGCGACATGTACAAGGGGTGCAAGTGTGTCATCTCCACTCCAAGCAGTGGCCATGATGTTCCTAAACTGGAGGTGGTGACTCCATAAGTCGAAGAATCAGAAGTTTTTTTTTGATCTGGTTCAATTTGCTGCTAATTTCAATGAGGAGGGGGGAGTGATCCGACTCGGTAGCATTGAGGTAGAAGAGACTGGAGATAATCTCCAAATCCGACTACTTCGAGTTGATGAGGGCGCAGTCAAGGCGGGAGTATTGTCTTCGAGTTCCCTCATACATATTGCACCAGGTGAAAGCGCTGCCGGTGAACTCGAGGGGGGTCAAGTGCGCATTAAAGATGAAGCTGGTCAAGTCGTGAATGGCCGCGGGAGGAGGGGGCCGGCCTCTCGACTTCTCCTTTCTGTAGGTAATCGCATTGAAATCACCAACACAGAGCCAGGAAAGAACGATGTGGTACAGGTGAGTGTTCATCAAGTATTCCCAAAGTTGTTTGCGCTCGGGGATGTCGCAGCTGCCATGTACGGCGGATAAGAGGGAGCAGGAATAGAGCATGGGATGTTCCACCCAACACGAGAGGGCACCCAACACGAGAAGCCTGTCTCGAGTCGTATATGATGTCGAACTTAACGTCAGGCCTAAAGAGGATCCAAATATCATGACAACCGACTATGCTGAGGTGAAGCCAAGCTGCAGCTACATGGACTTAAGTTTGTTTGGAGGAATTTTAGGTTTAATAATCACGAGGATATCGATTCTGTGAATTTTCTTGAGACAGTTTAATCTTCTCAAGGTTGGTTTATTGGCGAGGCCTCTAACATTCCAAGAGAGAATGTTAAGCATTGAGGTTGCTAGATGGGGGGGGGGTTTGTTGAGTTTTGCGGCTGACCTAGTGGTTCTCATCGTGACCTCTATAGCACTTTCGAGGGTGCTTCCTTGTTGGTTCTTCCTGTAATGGGGACGGCCTTGCCGACCCCCTTTATGATTATGTCCGTCTTCTTGTTCGGGTGCATGTAAACCTCTTCGGCAATCTCTGCGACGGCTCCGAAGAAGCTATTTGTGTTGTTGATCCCAGCGTTTCAGGCTTATTGCATTTTGGCAATCAGTTCTTGGCCAATATTGAACAAGGCTTCTACACAAATATTGGCGACCTCTAGGAATATGGTGGGGTTGGCTGTGTTGGGAGTTTGGGGGACCTCCTTGCCCATTGAAGCTAGTAGGGATGTAGGTTCGGGTAGAGTTTCCTGGGGAGAGGACTCTGCTGAATCCATGTTGGGAGCCTCAATATTCTTTATCTCCTCACCCAGGATGTGGGACTCTGACTGTTCTCCATAGGTGGAATAATCCGGGGAGGCGTCTGAAAGAGCCGATGCTAGAATGTCAAATTTGTTGGTAAGGTTGAGGACTGGGGATTTCTAGGGCACGATGGCTCTTTTCGGGGGTTCGAGTTCTGTAGTGCTGGGATTCCCATCGCTGGCTACAAACCGGATGTGGGAGTTGGATAACTGGAGGAGAGGTCGAGATCCACGCAAAATGGATGTCATAAACAACTTGCTGGGTGTGCATCCTGTTGCCGAGTAAGATTTGAATGTGGTTGGGGGGTCTTTTGTGTGGTCGAGCCCCATGCAAATTTTAGCATAGTTTGCTTTGGAGAGGTTACTAGATTATTCTGCTGCAGCCACATACGTCCCAAAGGAGTTGCCAATGAGCTTTAACGCAGCCGAAACAAAGCAAATGAGAGGAAGGTTGGGTAAGGTCACCCAAGTCGACACAATGGATGAGTCTTCTTTAGTGGTAAAATCCTGGGTCCATCTGATGATTTTCATGAGGTGGGAGTCGACCTTGCTAGAACCTTTCGCCCAAACGTTCTTGTGATCCATGAGGGAGGATAGGTGGAGGAGGATATGCTTAGGGTCCAAGGGGGCCACACTGTAAACCGTGGTGAGTCCCCATCCTGCGATCACTTCTTGGACTCGCTGAAGTTTAGGGCACCCGGTAGAGAACTTGAGGACGATGGTGCGTGGAAAGGAAGTTGTCAGCGTTGTCATTTCAAGGTTTGAAAATGGCACGTAGATGAGAGATGACTCCGACAAGTAATCAACCTCAGGAAGTTTACGTCATGGAACAGCAAGGGTTGCTTGTCCGATCTGTCCGGGTAGAGCTTATCCGAATATGACGACTTCAGGCTGGGTAGCGTCGAAGGAGGGGGTGCCCGAATGTTAGGGGTGCGAAACACGGAGGAAAGGAAAATGAGTGTGCCGCTATGATGGGAGAGTGGGTCGACACCGCAGAGCGGGACGCTGAAGAGGGAGTGGCAGGAGAGGACACCGCCGGTGCTGGGGGGGGTTTGAGGGCAGCTGCGCCAGGAGCTCCGGAGGAGGGGGACGACGGGGGGAGTGGTTGGGGGACCCAAGAACAAGCGTCGACGGGGACCGCAGATGGGAGAAGTTGCGCCAGTGCCAGGAGGTCAGCGGGAAGCACCTGAGAGAGTGGGAGAGGCACTGACGAGGGGGTGAGCTGGGGGGTGCACCTTCTGGAAAGGAGAGAGAAAGTACGCAGAACATATGAGGTACGGGGGCGGCCAAGCACGGAGCACCCGAAATGGTGCCACCGGGAGGGGGAGAAGAAGCAAGGTGCACGCCTGAACAGGCTCCAGGGAGAGAGGCAAGGTGTGCGCCGAAACAGGCACCACCTGGGAGAGAGGCAAGGTGTGCACCTAAACAGGCACCACTGGGGAGAGCGAAAAGGTATGCGCCTAAGCAGGCGCCACCTGGGGCAAGCAACTCGAGCTGGGGCCGAGCGCCTGTACAGGCGCCAACCAGCTGAGGCAGAGAGCGCGTGAGCCCTAACGAACGGGCCGGGTCCACCGACCTAGGGAGCGTCGCGACTATCGAAAGAGGGAGGGAAAAAATTCAAAAGCCTGACAGCCGACCTCGAAGAAAGGGCAAGTTGAGGGGGACCGAGGCAGCAGGAGGAGCGGTCCCAGAGGGGGACAGGAGGGCGACGAGGGCGTGATCTCCGAGAGGGGTGGAGAAACTGAGACCACCACCCTCGGAGGAACCCTCGTCGGGGACTGAGGAGCAGGGGGCCAAGCCCAGGCAGAAAGGAGGTGGAGAAGGATGAGGAGAGCCTGGGCGGGCCAGGCCGTGCTCTAGCAGAAAGACGGAAGGGGGAGGAAAGGGGGAACGAGCGGAGGGGGATCGGAAGGCAGCCCTAGCAAAGCTAAAGTGTTTGGCGGCCAGGGCGCCGCCCGCGGAGAGAACCTGATGGGATCTATCAAACAACACATGTGGAAGGGAGAGGTTGGAGAGGGAGCGGAGGGGCGGCCGCCGGGAGCAGAGGGCCTGTCAGAGGGCAGGACCTAGAGCAAGGGACCCAAATATATATATATATATATATATATATATATATATATATATATATATATATATATATATATACACACACTATACTAAGAGGAAAAAATACAAAACCCCCTGGGTTACTGTTCACGAGAACAGCAACCCAAAGACCAGATAGACTATCTTCCATCTCCCCTGCGTACTGCAGTACACTGCCACTATGCCTCTAGTAGAAGATCGCATACCTAATTCTTTGGATACATCACCTATTACGAGTGTCCTTGGATGGTCTGGCATGAATTTTATCTTTTTAGGTAGACTCGCTAGATAGCTCTCGCTGGTAACAGTATCTTCAGGTGCTTTGGATTGATTTTATATATCCTCGTCTTCACTATCGCTATATCTATTACCATTGAGCTCATCAAAGGAAACATTAATTGATTCTTCAACAATCATACATCTTTTATTTAAAAATCTATATCCTTTACTCTTGGCAGCATACCCAAAGAATATTCCTTCGTCTGCCTTCGAGTCAAACTTACCCAAGTTGTCCTTGGTGTTCGGGATATATAGCGACAACCAAAAACTTTGAAGAAAGAAATGTTTCGAATCCTTCCAAACCATAATTCATAAGCGGTTTTCTTTGGTATAGGTCGAATAAACACCTTATTCAAAACATGACATGTTGTACTTACAGCTTTTGCCAAAAAATATTTAGAAAGATTATGCTGATTAAGTGTGACTCAATCAATATCACTTAGAGTATGATTATTCCTCTCTATAACACCATTTTCTTGAGGAGTTCTAGGACAAGAAAACTCATGGTAATATCCATTATCATCATAAAACTTTTTACGAATTCGCCACCATGATCACATCGGATTCGAGTAATCATGAAGCCTTTTTCATTTTGTATCTTTTTGCAAAATACTTAAAATTCAAAAATAGCATCACATTTATTTGATAAATAGTACACCCAAGTAATGAGAGAAATCATCAAATATAACAAAAGCGTAGAGTTTACCGCCAAGACTTGCGATTCTACTAAGACCAAATAAATCCATATAAATTAGTTCCCAAGGTCTAGAAGTGCTTACAACATTGATGGATTTAAAAGATAACCTAGTTGCCTTATTCTTTTCAAAGTCAGAACATACCATATCTCTCTTGAAGGAAATATATGGGGGTCCTTTTACCGGCTTTTTAGTGTATAGCCTTAAAATGGTGTCCATGTTTGCATATACTAGTCTCATGTGCCATAGCTAGCTTTCATCCTAATTGGCTGCTAGGCACTTGCCAACACTGTTAGTATGTTCTAGAAAGAAAACATAAATATTGTCTTCGTTGATCGCTTTATATACGACATTCCCAGTAGACATATCATATATAGAACATTTGTCTTTGACAAAATTGATGCCATAACCATTATCGGCCAAATGACTCATGCTCAATAGGTTATGTTTTAATTCTGTGACTAGACAAACGTCTTTTATTCCTGGATAGAGAGACATACCAATAGTACCTATTCCTATAATATTACCTCGAAGATTATTGCCAAAGGAAACATACCCTTCTCTCTTCGTCGATAGCGTAGCGAATAAGGATGCATCACCTGTCATGTGTCGCGAATATCTGCTATCGAGGGATCCACTTGCTTTTAGCATGAAAGGGTTGAGGGTCCACCTACAAAACGAGTAGCTGTAACCTTTGGTACCCATTTCTTCAAGGGTCCATTATGATTAGTTTTAGGAATCCAAGCAAGTATATTTGTTTCAACTAGCTTTCTAGCTCTATAGTACTGTGATATGTGGCTGTGTGTACCATAATATGTGCATGTGATTTTTGAAATTGTGTTCTTGGTTTCTGTGTTGACAAATTTCTTGTGTTATTCTTGGAAACCTGTATGTGAAAGCATGATTGTGAGAAACGTGTTGCTTATGTTCTTTCTATGGTTTAGTCATTTTTGGTATATGCTTGGTGCAAGGACTAACATTAGGCCGTATAATAGGGATGACCTATTTGCCTAACTTGATCTTTAACTTTTTAGAGATTGCACCAAACTCCTCGAATTTTGCAGTTAAATCCGTGAGTCTTTGCTCAGTGACTAGGTGTCTCTTCTTCTCTATGTCATAAAGTTCTTGCACCTTGACATAATCTCTTTCTTCTCTATGGTGAGGATAGCCTTGTGATAGTCCAATCTAATTTTGGCTATTTCCTCCGTGTTACTGGTAGTAGATATCTATTTAAATCTTCAATAAGATTAGACAATCTGCTACTTCGGTGTGTATGCCTTAATCTCTTTGCGAGATTGCTTATACTTGTCTAATACATTTCTGTGATCTTCAACTAATTCACTAAAGACATTTTCTAACTCATCCAAAGTAAAATTATCATACAGAAGGTTTTCAAATACCTTATCATATGTCATTCGACAGACATTTGTACTGTTGTTGGGTCTGTCCTCCTCCTCTGATTCACTGGCCTTACTTTTGTGCAAGATGTTGGTATTTGCATACTTTCGACTAGTTGTAGCTTTTCTATTCGATCTCAATCGGTCATATCGACTGCTTTTCTTCGTTAGTGGATAGTCCTTCTTTATATGCCCTGACTTCTTGCATCCGAAGCAGATATTTTCTTCTTTGTTGCTTTCGTGGATGTCTTTCTTCTTTCAGTTTTATCTCTCAAACTTTAAAAATTTTCTAAATTTTTTGACCAGTAGGACCTGTTCATAACCATCGGAATCTTCTTCGTCAGAATCATTACATGAGACTCTTCTGGCTTAAGCTTTGAAGGCGATTGATTTTTCTTTGGGAGTTGCTTCTTCAAAGTCTTGTAGGTCCAGCTCATGGGTCATGAGCTTGCCCATCAATGTCTTCAATGTTATCGTGGTAAGAACGTTTCCTTCTATGATCGCGGTGGCCTTCAGGTTCTAGTTCTTTGTTAGAGCCCGTAGTACCTTCTTGATCGTATCGTGATTGCTGTAATCCTTACCAAGAGTGTAGAGGATTAGTAATATCAAGATAATGAGTGAATATCTGTGTAATTGACACACCAGGTTTTATCTTGAATGATTTATATTCCTCTAACAATCTACTGATTTTGGATTCCTCTACTTGGGAAGTTGTAACGCCCCAGTCCCAAAATACTTAGAAATAGGTACGTATCTATGCCAGCTGCATACATACGAAGTACACTCAAATATATGGAAACCTTATATGTATACATAAGCTGTAAAATGCAGTAGAACCGTAATAACTAAATCTCATCCACTAGATAAATAAATGATATAAAAGCAACTTTGAATTTGTCATGTATACAATCGTTGGGCGGAGACAAAGTCCACTACCAACTATCTCAAATAAAATGTACAAGAAGTGATCGATAAAATAACGAGACGAACCAAGTACAATAGTCTTCGAAAGAATGGAGAAGATCACGGCCTTGGCTAGAACACCTGTAAAATCACAGAAGCACACACCTGGAGAGATAACCAGGTCCTCAGAGGGACGTAACAAGATACAGGAAGAACATGCCATATAATACTGAATATAAAATATGCCACGATCAAAGAAAGTGACATGACACAATAAGGTAATCTAACCATACTAAAGTGAACATACAATTTGAGAAACAATCCTTCGACGCATGAGCCCTGGCTGTAAATAGGATCGGCATAGTCCCCATTTAGGGCACCAGGGGCCTACGTCCTTTACGTCCGAAGATCGTCAGAGGGCATCATGTGCAAGGGGCTACGTCCATAACGCTCTGGAAAACGTCAGAGGGCACCTGGAGCCTGCGTCTCCGGCGGAGCGCACAGGTAATAAGGGAAGTACATAGAAGCCTATACGTCAGGTAATGTTCTCCCCACCTAATGTACCTGTCAAGCCGCATCCACGACCATGTACCTCTACTAACTGCTAAGTCTTCTAACACGCCTCTATTAGCAGTTAGCCCTAACGCATGCGCATGGGGGATCAGCCCACACGCAAGAACCTCTACATGCTACTCATCTCACACATCATCGTGCTACAACTGTGTCAAGGTATATGCAATACACTACAACGGTGGTCTCTTAACTTTAAGTCCATATGCAATCAAAGGATAATCACAAAGTATATCTAATATTACTGAGCAAACAATGAATCAAGAACTGTAAATAAATAAACAGCGATATGTAATAAAATATAACTGAATCTAAGCAGTATAATGGCAAGGTATCTTGCCTGAGGTTATGTGCAAAAGGGAATAATCCAGTAGCTCGAACCGGCAAAATAAACAAAGTAAGAAAAGCCAAATGCCGCAGATGACTCCGGATGCTGCAACAAACATCACGAACGAGTTTGGAATATAAGATATGCCTAGGAAACGCCTGTCCAAAAGTTAAATTTTGGAACAGGGGCAAAATCATAATTTCGGGTCAAAACAATATCCGCCGTTGGACTCGCTTTGCACCGAAATACGTGCCAATATCTACAATCTCTAAAGTCATCAAACTACATGTCTACAGATTTATTTTGAAGAGGCGAACCCAACGGTATGTCCAATTTTGGATTCCGTTGGGCTGTGCACAAAATTGCCCGTTGAGTGGAATTGTGGGCCCGCCAAAATAGTGTTCCGATCAACGGTCTCAGAATCGGACCAAACTTGACTCACAGGACCAGAAAAATATTTTGAGTCCGATGGCGCAAGTTTCATCGCGATATGATGAGTGTGCACAAAGTTGTGAATTAATTTGCAAAGGGTCGATACGGGGTATCTCGACGGATACGTACTGATTTCGTCGCGCAGATGCAACAAAATCGGGTTCCGTCAGTTCCTACAGGTCGACAACATCCATACGGGCCTTTCGATGCGTATAGTACGTGACCACGTCGCCCGGTTTGTCGGGGCGCACGCCGTATCGGGAAAATTTTCCATATTTTGAAAACAGAATTTATAATTTTTCGTGAAACTTTAACAACGTGTAACTTTTTACACACTAAATGAAAAGTAAATCCAGAAGGTGCGTTACAATCTCGGTTATGTTTTCTTTGACTACCTTCAATTAGTTTTTATGAAAGTTTAATGGACAGGGAGAAAAGTGGCCGACAAGTTGATATTTCAAAACAGTTTTTAATAATTCAGAAAAGTGGTTTTTCTCCATCTTCGCCTCGATTTTTCGAGCAAGTTGGATGGCCATGTCAAAATCCACCTAGGGGATCTCGAAGAGGGTCATGTGGGTTTTCTACACGAATTTACGGATCAAAAAACGGACTAGAATCGAGAGAGAAATCAAACGGGAAAGTCGGATACCTTCTAGTTCAATTCTGTTGTTACCGTTGTCGCCGTTGTCGTTTTTGCGGGTGAGGATGCTGTCGCGGCACACGAGAATGGCCTGGCTCGCCTGGAAGAGGAGGAGGAAGGATGTGGAGATGGATTAGGGTTTGGGTGGAGTTGTGGTGGTAGCGATGTAGGTGTTTGTTGTTGTTGTTGATGTAGTTGGTGTTGTTTGTTGTTTAAACAAGGTCGGCCCCTCATTCCTTTTATATGAAAACTTTGCTGCTGCTTCTTGTTGGTGTGCGCGCAAGCTATAGGCTTATAGCTGTTGCTGCTCTCAATTAATTAGTGGTCGGTTCCCCCTTTGTGGGGCCGACCACTATATGTTTTTTTTTCTTTTGCTTTTGCTTTATCTTTTCAAAATCAAAATATTTTAAATATATATATATCTATATCTTTATATGTATATGTATATATCCATACATATACACCATAAATCTATATAAAAATCCAAATAAAAATTTATTAAAGGATAGAAAAGAATCAAGTAGATTAAGGGGAAAAATAATTTAGAGAAGTAACTTTAATATTAATAAAATAATAATATCTCAATAAGCATATTTATTAAATGTTCACAAAGTAACTTTAATATTAATAAAATAATAAAAATTTTGCTCCCATGGGTGAATTGTACCACACACCCTTATACGGGTCCAGAAAAATATACAATTTTATAAAATATTATTTAATAATAAAAATAGCAATAATTTTACACATAATTAAATAATTAGAACTTGTACATAAAATTCTAAAATAAGTTAGAAAATATTTCTACGTACATAAAATATGTCTACATGACCACCTTGGTCCCATCATATGCCTACATGGGCTTAAATTCGGTCCGGGCCCAGTTCGGACTGAATTGGACAAACCGGTCATCTAAAAATCAAATATATAAAATAATAATTTAATTTAAATAATTTAAATGAGTTAATTCACAACTTGACCTGGTTTTTCTAGTTTGGACAGAACTATGGCTAGGCTTCCCCCGGCATGGCTAGTACACTAGTCAAGGCACACTGCTACATATTCTGTGCTAAAAGTCATTGTCGTCTTGTGTTCCAAAATTCAACAATGGCTAAGGTCATTTAAAAAAATAAATAAAACCATAAATTGTATAAATTCATTTTTATGTCTAATAAAATAATAAAAAAATAGTTTTTAAAAAATAGGGGTTTTACATCCTACCCAACTTACAAGAATTTTGTCCTCGAAATTTAAAATAAGTAGGGGGTTGAGAAGGTCACATGGGTATATCGATGAGGAATCATCAATTCACAACGCTCAACAAAACATGAATTAGAAAATCATAATTTAGATAAATACGAAAATAATCATGGATATGGCTAATTAATGCAAGAATAAAAATGATCAAGGGTTTTAAGTAGATCAAGATAAAACACGAGTTTAAAGAATAGAAAAGAATCAAGTAGATTAAGGGGAAAAATAATTTAGAGACATAAGAGAGATGGTTCCTTGAGAGAAAACTGGATACTAATCATCTGGGTTGAGAGTTAGATTTAAGTGAACGATTAGAATCATTCTCGAGTACTCAAGAATAATTGGGAGGGCACGATAACAATTTTAGGGTTGAGGAACGAGGAGTAGTTAAAGGCGAGAATATAACCACATGAGTCGATCGATGGTTATCTACATTTCGTGTATAAATAACAGGTAGGGCAACCAAAGATGATACCTTGAGTCTATCTAGCAAGTACAGTGTCTTGTCTTTCCAAAATAAGTAAAAGACAATAACAACAAAGGTTTCAAAGACGGTGTTATATATTGAGTAAGAATTGCGGGGTTCATAGGCGGCAAAAATAATTCAAACGAAAATTGCCAAGGCTGTCGCGGATGAGACTCTAAGGCAAGTTTACTATGTCTCCATCCACGTAGAATAATATGTGATAAGCGAACCAAAGTGCAATAGGTTGATCAGACCATCATGTACCGGTTCTGATTAGACAATATGTTAGTGGGTGCACCCAATAAAATATGTCATGATCAAGCTTGATAATGAAATAAGCTTGCAAAACTGAAGCTACATTAGCAGCATGAGATAGTTAAAATATGAGCAAGAAAGGTACTGATGAAGGAATTTTAAATAGTCCAAGATCTTTTTAAATCAATGCTCGCCCGAAGTTTGGGCCTATACAGTTGTCCTAGTGTTTCTTCATTTATGGCTAGGTAGACTAGATAAGGTAGAGTCCTCTGAATTTATAGTCTAAGTGAACTTACCAATGTGGTTCACAAGGAAAAAGGTTTGTTAGGGGGTGAGGTATTCTACCCAACTTACAAGAGTTAAACTAATAGTATCATGGGACAATGGGTCAAGTAATCAAGATAAAGTACAAATTTAAGCATTTAAGGAATTTAGTAGAACACAATCACATATCGGGTCGAAAGAATTGAGTCGAGGTTGAATCCCTATCCGTGGACGAAAAATATATCGGTATCATGGTAAAGATTATAGTTTGGCCATTTTGACCATAAGGTCATATCAAGAAACAGAGTACAACGAGATGGGTTTTGGTGGAACATGATATATTTACATGAAGGTGGGCTTGTCTAGATCTAACATATGAAATTTGTTGGAAGGAAAAGTCTAGTGTTGTGCTCCAAACATCTAAGTCACGGTAAGGGACGCCAAAAGATCAAAAATAGAAAGTGGGAGTTCACGAGGTGATAATTAATGCACGAAATAAAGAAGATCAAGTTAAAGCATGAAATAAAATTAATTAAGGAATCCAGTAAAAATAATTCAGGAACACAATTCCGGAGAGAAGATAGTCTCCTAGATGAATATAGTTAAGGAACCATTAAATCGTTATTCAAATTGCAAGTGGGTTAGAAGATCTCAATTAAAAGATCTAGAATTAAAGGAAGGTCGAGTAAGCCGAGGTGGAAATTCAGTCACATAGCTGGGTAGATGACTAACAACACTTGTGTATATACTACTATCATGGTCATGGGTGACATGGCAATTAGTGTGGAATACTCAGTAGGGTTATCTTGGGGCCTACCATTAAAATTTAACTCAAGTATCCTCCAAAAGTTTCAAAAATAACTTTCAAAAATAAACCACCAAAATTTGTATTAACTCCAAGCAGTTCAAATTCATCATAAAAAATTTAAATCACTTTCATAAATCTCAAAGCAAAATTTTATCACGTTACTACTAACCTTTTCCAAAGTTAACGTTTAAATTCAACTATTTAACTCAAGAGTTCATAATTTACGAATCCATAAAATTTTTACAATCAATCAAAAGTTTAACACTCTAAAATTTTCAAATAACTCATAATAAAACACTTAGCGTATTAAAGGCAATCTCAAAATTAAGCTCAATGCTCTCATAAATTTTAACTTCTATTCATGCTAAGTTATTCCAACAAAATCACAACTTTAAATGGTTACTTCCTTTAATCAATCAAATAACTTTCCATCACATCCTTCAAAATTCTCCCAAAAATTTAATATTAGCAATCCCTCATTAAACTAAATTTTCAAATAATCTTATCAGTCAAAATCTTTTTTTTAACCAAAAATCTAAATAGATTTGTAAATTCTCAATCATAGGACACCATTTAAAATAAAGAAAAATTCTCAAAAATTGTTTTCAATTATTGTAACCAAAATTTACCATCATTACTTCCACTTAAAATTCAAAATTTAATAAACACGAAAATCGCAAGTTGTACAACTCAAATTTAAATAATTCCTACGGCCATTTTTAAAAGCTAAGATAATTTTGAAACCAAATTTATAACCGTTCAAAGGTGTATAACCATAATCCAATAAATCATAAACATCAAAACTCGAAAGTCAAATAAATTTTATATTTGTTCAAAGATGTATATCTATCACCCAAAAATTATAAATATCACAATTCGAAAAGTAAATCAATTTTATACTTATGCAAAGATGTATAACTATAACCCAATAAATCATAAATATCAAATCTTTGAAAATCAATTAATTTCTTAAACCAAGTATGAAATCCTATAAATCCTCTGGTGTTTACTATTTAGAAATCTCAAGGTTAAAACTTTCCGTGGTAATATCATACTTTACCAATTACTAATCATTAAATGACAAAAAAAACTTTTTAACTCAATTAGAGTCTTGAATGTATTCCAATTGCCAATATAACCATTCTAGTCATGTGTTTGACCTATGAGCATATACTAGTGTAGTCATCTTCCTAGTTGACACTAAGCACAAAAATAAGAATCAACGGTAGAAAGGAATCAAGCAAGATGCAAGTCAAGGAAGTCGAACGAGAGTTCGGAATTTGAAGTCAAGAAAGGATGTCAAATAGGTGGATGAGATTCTAGACTCTAATCCTATATTGCAGGCCAGTTCGGTACAGTCATGTAACCGAAACGGCAAACTTGACCTGCATGGGCCACCACAAAAACATGTAATGCCCCAGTCCCAAAATACTTAGGACTAAGTACGTATCCATGCCAGCTGCATACATACGAAGTACACTCCAATATATGGAAACCTTGTATGTATACATAAGCTGTAAAATACAGTAGAACCGTAATAACTAAATCTCATCCACTAGATAAATAAATGATATAAAAACAACTTTGAATTTGTCATGTATACAATTGTTGGGCGGAGACAAAGTCCACTACCAACTATCTCAAATAAAATATACAAGAAGTGATCGATAAAATAATGAGACGAACCAAGTGCAATCGTCTTCGAAAGAATGGAGAAGATCACGGCCTTGGCTAGAACACCTGCAAAATCACAGAAGCACACACCTAGAGAGATAACCAGGTCCTCAGAGGGACGTAACATGATACAGGAAGAACATGCCATATAATACTGAATATAAAATATGCCACAATCAAAGAAGGTGACATGACACAATAAGGTAATCTAACCATACTAAAGTGAATATATAATTTGAGAAACAATCCTTCGACGCATGAGCCCTGGCTGTAAATGGGATCGGCATAGTCCCCATTTAGGGCACCAGGGGCCTACGTCCGTAACGTCCGAAGATCGTCAGAGGGCATCATGTGTAAGGGACGACGTCCATAACGCTCAGGAAAACGTCCGAGGGCACCTGGAGCCTGCGTCTCCGACGGAGCGCACAGGTAATAAGGGAAGTACATAGAAGCCCATACGTCAGGTAATGTTCTCCCCACCCAATATACCTGTCAAGTCGTATCCACGACCATGTACCTCTACTAACTACTAAGTCTTCTAACACGCCTCTATTAGCAGTTAGCCCTAACGCATGTGTATGGGGGATCAGCCCACACGCAAGAACCTATACATGCTACTCATCTCATACATCATCATGGTACAACTGTGTCAAGGTATATGCAATACACTACAACGGTGGTCTCTTAACTCTAAGTCCATATGCAATCAAAGGATAATAACAAGTACATCTAATATCACTGAGCAGACAATGAATCAAGAACTGTAAATAAATGAACAGTGATATGTAATAAAATGCAACTGAATATAAGCAGTATAATGGCAAGGTATCTTGCCTGAGGTTATGTGCAAAAGAGAATAATCCAGTAGCTCGAACCGGCAAAATAAACAAAGCAAGAAAAGCCAAATGCCGCAGATGACTCCGGATGCTGCAACAAACATCACGAACGAGTTTGGAATATAAGATATGCCTAGGAAACGCCTGTCCAAAAGTTAAATTCTGGAATAGGGGCAAAATCATAATTTTGGGTCAAAACGATATCCGCCGTTGGACCCGCTTTGCACCGAAATACGTGCCGATATCTACGGTCTCTAAAGTCGTCAAACTACATGTCTACAGATTTATTTTGAAGAGACGAACCCAACGATATGTCCAATTTTGGATTCCGGTGGGCTGTGCACAAAATTGCCCGTTGAGTGGGATTGTGGGCCCGCCAAAATAGCGTTCCGATCAACGGTCTCAGAATCGGACCAAACATGACTCACAGGACCAAAAAAATATTTTGAGTCCAATGGCGCAAGTTTTATCGCGATATGATGAGTGTGCACAAAGTTGTGAATTAATTTGCAAAGGGTCGATACGGGGTATCTCGACGGATACGCACTGATTTCGTCGCGCACATGCAACAAAATCGGGTTCCATCAGTTCCCACACATCGACAACATCATACACGCCTTTCGATGTGAATAGTGCACGATCACGTCACCCGGTTTATCGGGGAGCACGTCGTATCGAAAATTTCTTCCATATTTTGAAAACAGAATTTATAATTTTTCGTGAAACTTTAACAACGTGTAACTTTTTAGATGAAAAGTGAATCCAGAAGATGCGTTACAATCTCGGTTACGTTTTCTTTGACTACCTTCAATTAATTTTTACGAAAGTCTAATGGACAGGGAGAAAAGTGGCCGACAACTTGATATTTCAAAACAGTTTTTAATAATTTAGAAAAGTAGTTTTTCTCCATCTTTGCCTCGATTTTTCGAGCAAGTTGGATGGCCATGTCAAAATACACCTAGGGGATCTCGAAGAGGGTCATGTGGGTTTTCTACACGAATTTACGGATCTAAAAACGGACTAGAATCGAGAGAGAAATCAAACAGGGAAGTCGGACACCTTCTAGTTCAATTCTGTTGTTGCCGTTGTCGCCGTTGTCGTTTTCGCAGGTGAGGATGTTGTCGCGGAGTACGAGAATGGCCTGGCTCACCGGGGAGAGGAGGAGGAAGGACGTGGAGATGGATTAGGGTTTGGGTGGAGTTATGGTGGTGGCAATGTAGGTGTTTGTTGTTGTTGTTGATGTAGTTGGTGTTGTTTGTTGTTTAAACAAGGTCGGCCCCTCCTTCCTTTTATATGAAAACTTTGCTGCTGCTTCTTGTTGGTGTGCACGCAAGTTATTGGCTTATAGCTGCTGCTGCTCTCAATTAATTAGTGGTCGGTTCCCCCTTTGTGGGGCCGACCACTATATGTTTTTTTCTTTTTCTTTTTCTTTTGCTTTTGCTTTATCTTTTCAAAATCAAAATATTTTAAATATATATATATATATATCTATATCTATATATGTATATGTATATATCCATACATATACACCATAAATCTATATAAAAATCCAAATAAAAATTTAAATGTCTCATATCCAATATTTAATATATTTAAACTTATCTATATATATATAAATTCAATCAACTTAAAATAATAATATCTCAATAAGCATATTTATTAAATATTCACAAAGTAACTTTAATATTAATAAAATAATAAAAAATTTGCTCCCATGGGTGAACTGTACCACACACCCTTATCCGGGTCCAGAAAAATGTACAATTTTATAAAATATTATTTAATAATAAAAATACCAATAATTTTACACATAATTAAATAATTAGAACTTGTACATAAAATTCTAAAATAAGTTAGAAAATATTTCTACGTACATAAAATATGTCTACATGGCCACCTTGGTTCCATCACATGCCTACATGGGCTTAAATTCGGTCCGGGCCCAGTTCGGGCTGAATTGGACAACCGGTCATCTAAAAATCAAATAATAAAATAATAATTTAATTAAAATAATTTAAATGAGTCAATTCACAATTTGACCTGGTTTTTCTAGTTTGGACAGAACTATGGCTAGGCTTCCCCCGGCATGGCTAGTACACTAGTCAAGGCACACTGCTACATCTTCCGTACTAAAAGTCATGGTCGTCTTGTGTTCAAAAATTCAACAATGGCTAAGGTCATTTAAAAAAAAAACCATAAATTGTATAAATTCATTTTAAAGTCTAATAAAAAAAATAGTTTTTAAAAAAATAGGGGTTTTACAGAAGTACCTTCATGAGTTACCTCAAGAAGTCACCAAATTTTATTAGATGTGGTATAGGTAGATATGCAATTAAACTCGATTTTATTAATTGTACAGAATAATGCATTGATGGCTCGTACATCTAGACTAGCCTATGTTTTTTTATCCTCAGTATATTTGTTATGGGGCTTGTCTACTAATACACCGTCAATCATTGTTCTAGGTGGTTTCTTGTAGCCGTCTATAACTATCGACCAAAGATCGAAGTCTAGTGACTTTAGAAAGAAACTCATCCGTGTTTTCTAGTAGGTATAATTCGTTCTATCAAATAGTGGGAGTCTATTTGTGGATTGTTCCTTACCGTTGACTATAGGTTCTATTTGTGGTATATACTCTCTAGATGGTTATGTATAATCTGTTCTGATACCAATTGTAGGATCGTTGAGCACCTCTAGAGGAGGGTGAATAGAGTTTGTGCGTGTGCATCAAAAAATATTACCAATTAAAAATATAAACTTATATACTATGGCAGGTAAAAGCAAATGATATGACAGTAAATAACTTGTAGTAAAGTAAGAGTCAAGAAGATCAAACTCAGTGACACAGTGATATATACTGGTTTTCCTCTGAGAGCACTAGTCCAGTCTTGAGTACTCTTGCTCCAAGTTAATCCACTATGGCATAAGCTTTAACTGAGCGCTTGCGACACTTACAACACCGTGCTTGGCGACGGACGCATAACCGACTCTAGAGGGCAATTTGAAAACTGGAACATTTTTTAAATGCAGCCTCCGATACAACTCTTCAACACCAAACTCTAGATTAAAAATAAACTGTACTAGCTTGGCTAAGAGTGGTATAGGTTTGATTTTAAAGTATAGCTCGTAGAAAATACTTATGAATGAATAAAGATGAGAAGATTGAATGAATGAGTGATTTGGAATTGTGAAAGTTCTTCTCTATTTATAGTATTTTTATAGACCGAATTCGGA
This sequence comes from Iris pallida, assembly GCA_029216955.1. Lineage (NCBI taxonomy): Eukaryota > Viridiplantae > Streptophyta > Magnoliopsida > Asparagales > Iridaceae > Iris > Iris pallida. The sequence goes on from JANAVB010034417.1 coordinate 37,283,200, forward strand.
TAGAGTTCGGGCAGAGTTCGGATGCAGAAATCTCGTATTCGAACGTTGGATGCAGATTTGGAGGGAATTCAAAAATAATTTGAACTGACCTGGACCGAACTCGGGCCGAACTTAGGCCGAGTTTTGGCCAAGTTCTGCCAGGGTCAAAATAGAACTATTTGGGCAAATTTTATTAGGTTTTGGACTTTTTGGTATGTAGGCTTTGGATATGTATATGTGGATAGGTAGGCTGCAATTTTTGTGGACTGAGAAATAACTTAGCCAGTACCGATCCTGATCAACCTTACATATTTTTCCTAGACTCTATAAAAGTGGAAGAAAAATAAAAAGCTTGATCTTGATTCCATTACGTTTGGTTCTTGATGATGACGAGATTTTTGTAGCTTTTAGCAGTAGTAGTAAGTTGTAGCAGTAGGATACATATGTTCTTCTGACTTGAAATCTGTAAATCTGTAGAAGTATATGTATTATGCATATCGACCAAAGTTGACGTTGATTATCAAAATCAGGTATGATCATTAACCAATGGGCCAACAAACAAATACTAGATGTCTGGGCAATATCATATCGAGTCGTGTTGTGTGGTGTTGGGTGTTGCAAGTGCCTCATTTTGGCACTACTCTGTATTTGCTTTTGACTCATTTGAGCTATATCCTTGTGGTCAGTCATGGTCAGTCTGTCTTCCCTTGCATTGAATGTTGTGCTAAATTGCATCTATACATAGAATGATTAGGATGCCCTTATTATTATTTTTGTGTGCTTTATATTTAGTTTTATATGACATGCTATATGTGCCTTGTTACATCCCTCTCAGGACCTGGTGATTTCTCCAGGTATTAGCTGAGCGGTTATTGTAGTGTAGTTGGATAGGTGATGATTGCTTTAGTGGGATTTTAGGTATATTTTGTTGGTTTTCATTATATCCTTTCATATCTACCATTTTGTCTTATATTGACTCTTGCTGCTATTATAACATAGATTTGCAAGCTTATTCTTTTCTCAAGCTTATTCGAACATGTATATTACTGGGTGGCCAACATTAATATATTACGTTTATTCTTAATACCTATTGCGTGAATTGAGATATGGATAATTTTTGTGTTATTATGTAGCGTTAGATATATCAGTTACCTAGAAAACTTATACGTATTCTAGCTGGGCTGGAGTCCACTGATTAAGTAGTTGGCATCTTTCATATTCTTAGTCCTACGTATTTGGGATTGGGTGTAACAAAGGGTCGATGGAATGATCATATATTCTTGTATCCAGGGATGCCTAGTAGGACATTGTAGGATACATCTACATCGATGACATAGCAGGTACCTTAGTTCGCAGATTGCCTATTTGGCATTTTAGGCGAATTATGCCTAGAGTGTAGCTTCTTTCGGCATTGAAGCCATTGATGGTTGTGTTTGTGGCAAACAATCGATGCATGGGGATCCCTAGAATTTAGAGCAGACTTCAGGGGATGATGCTGAGAGATGAGCCCGGATCGATGTGTATTTGGTCCACCTTAATTGTGCCACCATACCATATATAGTATAAGGGTCGATCATGTATTCTTCAGTAGCATGTCTTGCTAAGAGAACGTGATGTTAGGGATGTTGTCCATTACACTGTGGCAATGGGGACATGTAGTAAGGTCCTCCACCAGCTTCTTTATTTGTGCTAAATAAGAGTTGACGTGTTATAGAGCTTCGCTCAGAGCATCTCGGATCTCTCTAGATAGATATAGGAGCTCGAAGAGTGACAACCTGACCGGTGTATTGGCGAGCTGCACCGGGATGTCAAAGATGTAGGGCTTGTAATCCCCATAATTTTTGATAATATTTTTAATTATTTTTATATGGATATTTAATATTAAATTATATTTTAAAGTCAATAATGACTATAGTAGTACTTTACCGTAGCCTTAATTTTTGAAGCACAACAGTTACCAATTTCTCAAATCTAGCCCCATCATCGTATTCTAGATGAGTCCATCTTCGCTTTCATGTATCATGTCCCATATATTTTTCATCTACAACTTTAAGGGTAAAATATTCATTTTAGTCTCTACCATAAAATTTAAGTAGTTTTTCAAATAGCAATTAAGGCCCAACTCTGATCCAAATCATTTGATCCAATATGGTTTTGACCAATTTTGAGCCTACTACATACATGCCAAGGTTGTCCCTCTTAATTTGATTCTCATGTGCTATTTAATTTTATGTGGCACACAAGTCGAAACTATAGACATATTGGACTCAAATCGATCACAAAAATTCCACCAACCCAAAACTTGTCCAACTAGGGACCCATGGTGCCTATTCTAGGGTACCATAACCTATTAGACCTATTTTGTACTAATTTTTATGAAGTAATAGCAGTCATATTGATTTAATCAATTTTTAAATCAAATCCATAACAACTTTCCAAATTTGGACCCAATCAAATCTCTTTGAGATACACCTTTGATTTATACTATCAAATCTCAGCAAAATTCTACCAAACCAAAACCCATATCTCCCAACCTTCTTTTTCCTACGTAAACTTGAGCCCTTCCTCCTTTTTGTCACTATTTTCAAATACTTAATAATTCAAAACTGAGAGCAACTTTTACTTTCTCCCTTGCACGCATAGGGTTTTATACCAGACAGAAACTTCACCAAAACTGCCCTTTCACCTTCTTCACCACCACCGTCTTAGCCCTAAAACCTTCCTCCTTTACCCTAGCAAGCCCCCGAGGAGCCACGAGAACCTTGTGAAGAGTTTTGGAGCCTAGAAGTCACCCGAAGTTTGGAAACCAAGTCTAAATTCGTCATAACAGGTACACTATTTTGTATCTAGGATTTTGTGTACATCCCGAAATCATCTTTTCATGAAACTAGAACTAGTGGAAAGATATATGTATCTAATTTCATGTCCAATTTGTCAATCACATAGTTCCAAACGGTTTGTTAGAGACATCCGTTCTACGAAAAGGTGTCCAGGACAAACTAGATCTGTTGCGAGCTAATTTTCATCTATTCTGGGCCACTTTGACCTTCCATATATTTTTGATAAAAAGCTTGACTTCCTAATCTTTCAAATCTATATAATTTTGCAACATTTTGGTTTAATTTGCTATTTACTAAAAATCTAGATATTTTGCCATAATATCGAAATACCAAAATCCATGAATTTTATGTATCCAATTGATTTGAAACTTCGTAGACAATTACCAAATTAATGGTTGTGCATATTTTCATGATAAATATATAATTTTATCTATTTTTTATTATTTTTTTAGAATTAGAGATTTTTAAATATTTATTATTTCGGGACTCATATTGTATACCTAGTCTAGTAACATTGTTGTAGAATCAACCTAGGACTTGTGTACTTAATTTTCTACCAATAAAGTACAACAAATAATGATATAAATTTTCTATAAATGTTTTTCCAGAATTTAAATCAATATTTTATGTTAATAATAAAATACCTTTATATGAAGATTTGGTACTATATATGTTATATTATGAAGTATAGACGTTATGACTAGTTGTTGTAATTTTTTTTATCATGGATCATATATGGGAAGTCCATTTAAGGTAAGTCGTTAGAGAGACTTATTAATAATTGAATAGTTATTATAAGTGGACTTGGTGGAAGTAGCGAGGACGTTGGAGGTGATCAGCTGCAAACTCAAATAGAGGTTGCAGGCAAGTGTACCTTGCCATTGCTACAAATTGTTTATTTTTATTATTCTTTTATACTTGTATTTATCATGACGTAGGATTGATTGGTACTTTAGTGTCCGTATCACATGCTGGTGCCGATGTCATTTATGGACATCGAGTATCGACACTAGGCATTAGGCCACATTGAATCGTGTTTATTGACACGAATGACCATAGGATACCGTCACATTCATATTTTGAGGTTTACATGTTATTTATGGTGATGACTTTGCAATAGATTGATAGAGTTATTATTGTTCATGTTTCTAGATAGAGTATGATTGACTTGACTTGGTAGATTCTAGACATTTAGTGAGGATAATGTAACTGCAGTATCAGACTCATTTCTAGTTAGTCTATTTTATTCTAGTGTGTCATTGTCTCTTGAGCAGAGATTTGATATATATGCTTTTAGTTTGCCCTTGGCTCCACGATACGGTGCTTGGGGCAATAGCCTACTGAGGTGCTTGTGAGCTTCAGTGGCAAAAGTCTGCTATTCCAGAACATATTTTAACATGAATATAACATAGACCGGATATAGTAGATACGCTTAGATCATATTTTCTTTTCTGTACATTGGCATGTTGTATGTACCTTGCTATGTCCCCTAAGGACCTGGTGATCTCTCCAGGTAGACAACATAGCACAGTTGGTTGCTGATCATGATGGATGTTATTTTATGTTTCAGGTAACTTTTGCGGTTACATATTCATCTCTATTTATTTATATGCTACTTGTTAGCCTAATATTTGTAGACTCAAGTTATTCTTTCGAGTCTATTTGGACAAATGTCGCATGGGGTGCACACCATGTTATATATTGTTAATTCTTGCATTCTATTATTATGGATTGAGACTTAGAGATATTATTGAATCATATAGATAGTTGGTCATTACTATACAGCTTATACGTATTCGAGCTGGGCTGGAGTCCACTTGATACGTTGCTGGCATGTATAGGCATTTCTAGTCCTACATATTTTGGGACTGGGCGTTGTTCGACATCACAAACGGTTGAACGAACTTTTTGTTTATTGAACGTAAGAAGACCTGTGTACAGAGAAGGAAGTCCTAAACAGGATATTCTAAGTACAAGGGGAAGACCTGTGTACAGAGAGGAAAGTCCTAAATACGATATTCTAAGTACAAGGGGAAGACCTGTGTACAGAGAAGGAAGTCCTAAATAGGATATTCTAAGTACAAGGGAATGAGTTTTTGAAAAAGTGTGACGATGGAGATCGAGCACTGCAGCGGCGCCCTTACTCTGTTGACGATCTGACGACGAGTTGTACTTGCTCTAACTTTCTAATACCTTTGATGGAACTCTAGGGTTGCCGATCAAGACGATGCCTGGAGCTGGAGATTTGATATTCGGTGATCTCCCTTTTGTTGAAGGAAAACTCCTTCTATTTATTGGGGAAGAGAGCACATATGCGATGTGTATTAGGGTTTTGAGATATGAAGGAATCTGCCGTCATTGCACGGTACAAGCTTCTGCGGCGCTAACACGTGGCGGACATTGAGATTTCCCTCAATCGAGATCTCTGCTGGTTATTAAAATAACCGAACGAAAAGATACGTGGCATGTGCCGATTTGCTTGTTCGGATGCAGCCGAGTAAATCTTGCGATATCATCTCAGATTTGGATTCTGATTGATCCTCCTCTAAGATTTAAATCATTTCGACAAGATATCAATCATGATTAACCCCAATCTTGTAAACCCCCTATTTTTTATTATTTATTTTTCTATATCTCCATTTAGTATTTAAGGTATTTTCATAATTTGTAAATGTTTTTTTCAATTAGATGATCTGTATTTTTTAAACTAGCAGTCAAATATTTAGTTACTTAGCATTTTACTTACAAAATATATTAGCTATAAACATTTGATTAGTTTGGATTTTAAATATTTTATAATTTATAGAGTATATATGAGTATAAGTATATTTACAATAGTTAGAAATTTTTATTTCCTTTTATAGATTACAGGGTGCAATACATATACTATAGGGTGTATATATATGCCTAAAGTCTAAATATATATATATTATTTAGAGTAATTAAAAAAATAAAAAATAAAACCCATATCAGTTATTGTTCACGAGGGGTGAACAGTAAATGATATAGCCTGATCTCCCTTCTTTCCCTATCCGCGAATAACCATGATAGGGATAGGTTTTGATTCAAAGCAAATCTTCCAATAAATGTGCATATCTGAATCCTTTGAACTCCTGACCCAATCCTTCTCCGATACGCACGATCGAATCCCTACATAATCGAATTCAAATTCGACCCAAGCTAGGATTTAAAAACTCATATATAAGGGATTGAACGAATTAGGGTTCTTCACCAAAATTCTCCATCTGCTCGTACCCTCGACCCCAACTCTTCATCCCAGTGTGACCCCAACGTTCCAGTGTGTGACCTCGGCCGCCCGTACGCCACGCTCGACCGTCGTGTTGCCGGAAAGAACCCCCAAACTGAGAAGAACAAAGTACACCCTGTTCTGTCGTGACTGTTTTCCATAAATAAATTCACTTTATTTATTTTGTATCTGAGAAAATTACAACTGTAGGAATCTAATCTAGAAGACGATTACTTTATCCCTTGGACGATGCGATGAAGAAAACTCAAACTTTGAAGAACTTGGACAGCAACTGGGCAATCTCTCTGTTCTCTCTGAAAATGACTGTAGTCTCTGATGAAGATGAAGAAACTCTTTTTTATAGAGTTCAGGATAACTGTCCTTAAGCATACGCTCAGGTAGTTACTTGACGTGTGCATAACTGCAGGGACGCGTGGCGAATTCTGATGGAGACACATTAGCGTGCGGTTGAAAGTAATGGAGCATGTTCAGGAGAGATTGATGGCCTGGATGCCACGTTGCATAACTTCTAGAGAAGTGGATAACTGGTACAGGACACGTGAGAACGTGTGTTGACTGTAATCCTGGATATGGTTGCTGTAATACGCTGCCTTGTTGAAGGAGAGTTTATACGCTGACTTGGACAGCGTAGTGCCATAGGAAATCCATACGCTCACTTTATGGGCAAGGAGTCATGTGAGGTCATCCGCTCGCTTGTTTAGCAAGGAATCATGTGAGGTACATACGCTCACTTGACTGTGTGAAGAAGGAGTCATGTGAGGTCCATACGCTCACTTGACTGTGTGAAGAAGGAGTCATGTGAGGTTGATACGCTCACTTGACTGGGTGAAAAAGGAGTCATGTGAGGTTGATACGCTCACTGGAGAAGTGGCCACGTGGCTATCATCAATCTTCTTTGGTACACCATATCTTCCTATAACTGACAAAATCTTCTCGAGCGTCGTGACTGCGGATTTGACGGCTGACAGACTGTCAAAACTGAAAATAATGATGGCTTTTGTATTTATGAAGGCTGCTGAGTTGTCCTCGTAAAAGACAAAACCGGCTCTTCGAAAACCTATACGACGGTTACTTTTCTCGTGACAGCTGTCTTTGCACGAAAGATGAAGTGTCAGATTCATTCCTCATTTAAACATATGATGTGCTGTCACTTCAGTAAATAATAAAATATTTACTGAGCGTATGGCTTTTGAATGAGCGTATGGCTTCAACTGACATCTGTCTTTAAGCGTATGGATGAAAAATGACAGCGTGTCATAATTTTCCACATCCTACAAGACCCCCTTCAAAGTTTTCGAACTTTATGAGTTTCAAAAGTTCGAAATTACTTTGAACAGAAAGTGGGAATGAGTCCTGACACGCTGGCATGAGTTCATTAAATATCATGATGACTCTTCATTTTTCGAGATTGATTGAATCTGATGGAAGAATATGAATAGCTAGCAAGCTCTATTATATAAACCGAGAGAATTCAATTTTTGACTTTCATCTTTTGAAACCATGACTCCAAAGGAAGCTGCTGAAGAAGAAGCACTGAGGCTGGCTGCCTGTCAGTTCTTGGTGCGGTCAGGAAATGATGTATTCAATTCTTTTGCTAATTATATATGTGGTCCTCGTCCCAAGTACGAAAGGGATACCAGTGATCTTCCATGATGATGTACTTCTTGAAGAATTTGTCTCAAATAAACTCTGTTTAAGGAAACTTTGTTTATGATGTATCCTTCCTGCTTTATATTATTTTGCCTTTATTTACTGATCTTTTAGACTCAGAAATCAAAAGGACGAGATATCATTTTCATAGAATATGGTATATACTGAGATAGAAAATTCAGAGGTGATATGGACATGATTTTCTATACAAGATCTTTATTAAATCTACTGGAAATCTAATAAGACAAAATACCAAATTCTCTGGGAAAATGATACATGGTAGAATATCAGTTTCCGCTGGGGAAAATGACATCGAAATAGCTTTTGTAGAGAAGAATAAATTTTTGATTTTACACTTGCTGGGGAGTAATGAAAATATTATTTATACATAATATTTCTTTAAGAATTTGCCATTGATAGGCATCATCGTGACTTTCCCGTCCATAGAGGCAAGCTGATATGCTCCATTAGAGAAGACTTTGTTTACTACGAATGGGCCTTCCCATTTCGCGTCAAATTTGTCTTTGCTCATATGTGTCATGGTCATCGGACGTCTGACAGTAAGGACCAATTCTCCCTTTTGATATGCTCTGACTTTGACTTTCCGATTAAAAGCTTTTGAGATTCGGGCTTGATATAGCTCGATATTTTGTTGCGTATACAATCGTTTTTCATCTAGAGCTTCCAACTCTTGAAGTCGAAGTCGATCATTGTTTTCTGTTGTAAGTTCATTGGAGATTGCAATTCTCAGAGAAGGAATCTGGATCTCCAGAGGAAGAACAGCTTCACACCCATACACCAAAGAGAAAGGCGTACATCCGGTCGCATTGCGAACTGTGGTACGATAAGCCCATAAACATTCACCAAGCTTCTCACTCCAGTTACGTTTATTAGAAGAAACAAACTTTTTCAAGAGTTTGATGATTGTTTTGTTGAAAGCCTCTGCTAGTCCATTGGCTGCTGGATTATATGCTGTAGAAGCCAGATTATTAATCCGATGATCATCACAGAATCGAGTAAATTTCTGGCTGACGAACTGTGGTCCATTATCATGGATAATACGCCGAGGAACACCAAATCGATAGATGACATGATGTTTGACAAAGTTGATAACATTAGAAGTCTTGACTTCAGATAACGGGATTGCTTCAGCCCATTTAGAAAAGTAATCAGTTATTGCTAGAATAAACCGATGTCCTTTTGATGATGGTGGATTGATAGGACCGATGACGTCCATGCCCCAAGCTTCAAAGGGCCATGATGCCGCTGTTGGGTGTAAGAACTCCGATGGTTGATGGATAAAGTCTGCATGAATTTGACAGGCTTTACATTTCCGAGCATATTGAATAGTATCAGCTACCATCGTGGGCCAATAATAACCCATACGTCGAATACGATCTTGAAGTTTTGGACCTGGCTGGTGAGCTCCGCAGACGCCATCATGTGCTTCACGGATTATCTGTTGTGCTTCTTCACCAGCGATGCATCGAAGGAGAAGACCATCATAGGCTCGACGATATAGTGTCTTCGTAGTATGATTATAATAGAATCTGAGAGACCGGCGCCGGATAGATGCTGCTTCACTCGGGTTATCAGGAAGTATGTCATACAACACAAAGTCCAGAAACGGACGTCTCCAGTCTTCAGTTACGGTGTCTATTTTGTTAGAAAAGACATATTCCATAGTAGAATCAGAAGAAGACAAGGACACTTTGTCAAATTTTAATTCAGCATCAAAGTTGAGAGAATCTTCGTCTGGATTATAGGGAAAAACCAAAGCCAGATTATTTTCAACGCAGAATAGTTCTCGGTTATAAACCACTATCACTTGCTGACGTCTGATTGGTACGGCTAATACAGCAGCAAGATTAGCCAAAGCATCAGCTTCTGCATTATAGGCTCGTCGAACATGTTCGATAAAGAAACCTTCAAAGGAGGAGGCCATAGAGAGTGCTGTTTGATGATAAGGTATCAAATCTTGATGACGAACTTCATACGTTCCTCTGATCTGATTGATGATAAGCTTAGAGTCTCCATAAACTTCTAAATATTGAACATCCAGATGTTTAGCGAGTTGAAGACCAATGAGCAACGCATTGTATTCTGCAACATTATTTGAACATGATTGATCCAGAGAATAAGCCCTCTGAATAGTTAATCCCTCTGGGGATACAAGAACAATTCCAACTCCGGCGACAATATCGCCGTTAGGACCTATTCTAGATGCTCCATCAAAGAATAGACGCCAGGTAGGAACTTCTTCAGAAACCAGATTTGAATCCAGAACTTCATCGGGAATCTCATCATATAATTTAGAATCTTCTGGGACTGCATGAGCTGCTAGAAAATCAGCAAGAGCCTGTCCTTTAACTGACTTCTGAGGAATATAATGCATGTCATATTGGGCTAACAAGATTCCCTAATTAGCTAGTCTGGAGTTGAGAATACCAGGTTTCTTCATCATAATCCTGATAGGATTCACTCTGGAAATGACATGAATCGTTTGACCGATAATATAATGTCGCGTTTTCTGAACAGCAAACATTAATGCTAGGCATTCTTTCTCGATTAGAGAATAACGCGATTCAGCGCCTGTCATTGTGCGACTGAGATAATAAATGGCCTGTTCATGACCATCTTTATTTTTTTGGGCGAGTAATGCACCAAGAGAATGATCCATAGCTCGAACATATAGAAGAAATGGTATTCCCGAGACGGGAGGTACCAAAACTGGAGGGTTTATGAGGTACTGTTTGATGTCATCAAATGCTTTTTGACATTCTTCGTTCCAGATGAAAGATACACCTTTCTTCAGAAGTTTGTTGAATGGTCTGCAGCGTCCTGATAAGTTGGAAATGAATCTCCTGATATAAGCAATTCTTCTTTGAAATCCTCGTAGCTCTTTTAAGGTGCGTGGAGGACGCATCTCTTGGATGGCTTTGATCTTCTCGGGATCCACGTGTATACCTTTAGCGGTAATGACGAAGCCGAGAAATTTACCACTAGAGATGCCCAGGAAGGACTTAGTAGGGTTCATTTTAAGTTGATGCTGACGCATTAAATCAAAGATAGTCTTCAAATCTTGGATATGATCCTCCTTTCGTCGACTTTTGACTGCAATATCATCAACATAGCATTCGACTATTTTTCGGAGATGTTCGCAAAATATAGTGCTCATTGCTCGCTGATATGTTGCTCTTACATTCTTGAGACCAAACGGCATCACTGTATAACAGTATGTACCGATCGACGTTCTGAAAGAAGTGTGTTTTTCAACATCCGGAAATATTTTGATCTGGTTGTATCCCGAATACCCATCCATAAATGACATTCGTTCGAAACCACATGTATTGTCGATCATGACATCAGTAATTGGAAGAGAAAACTCGTCTTTAGGACAAGCAGCATTGAGATCGCGAAAGTCTATACAGACTCGGATCTTGCCAGTCTTTTTAAGGACAGGAACGATGTTAGCCACCCATTCAGGATGTTGTTCCTCTCGAATAAATCCGGAAGCCATAAGCTTGTTGACTTCAGCTTCAATTGTATCCATAATGTCTGGACGAAATCGTCGCTGTTGCTGTTTGACCGGTTTAGCATTTGGCATAATATTGAGTTTGTGCATTGCGATCTTCGAATCTAGTCCTGGCATATCCTCGTAGCTCCAGGCGAAGACATCGATATAATCACGAATAAGCTTGATCATGTCTTGCTTATCTGTTTCTGAAAGACTTTCACTGATGAATATTGGTTTAGGGGAACCTTCTTCACCAATATCAATTTGGATCAGTTTATCTTCGGTAGGAGGTTCCCTCTGCTCGAACATGAATTTCCATTGATCATCTAATCTTTGAGCCCATTGTTCTGATTCGGGTGATATTTCAAAATCATCCTCATCTTCATCATTTTCTTGTGGGCCATCAACAGAGACCATATTGATGGATAGAATAGAGCGATGAAGATCGCCAACACTCGTGTCAGAATCCCAAGAGAGAGAATCAGAAGACTCAGATCGTTCATCTTCAGATTGTTCGTCTTTATTGAATTTTGACTCTTCATAGACTATGTTGATAAAGGAAGTAGGAGCAATGTAACCTAAACCATATTTTGTCCTTCCGTATTTTAATGGAGGAATTCGAACAGGCATTCTTCTTCCTTTTCCATTAAGACTGGTTCTGAAATCATAACCCATATTCTTGATGATATTTTTGGATTGTTGACTGTAGCGACGCAGTTGTAACCTTCCAGTATCATCGTTTATGTCATCTTCTTCCAAGTTAGGAGGATTCTGAGGTCCTTTATAGAAAAATATTGGATTTTCTCCCTTCTTTCGACTGGGGACCACAAAGTATGATTTCTGTATAGAGTCTAATGATACGTCTGTATGAAGAGCTTGAACAACCCCTATAGTTAGTGGCTCTAAGCTATTTAGCAATTGTAAATAACTTTGTACATAACCACAAACATCAATATACTGCAAAGGAGATGCTTCATTAATACTAGATGCTGTATTTACAACAGAAGGCTGAGCCTTATCAAACTTAGTCAGATTAATGACAAAGGGGGAGGAAGAAGAACAGTTAGAATTTTTGTTTCGATTAAGATCGATAACAAAAGGCTCAGAAGAGGTGAGCTCCCTTGAAGAAGACCGTGGATAAGTAATACGTCCACTGACTGGAATGACTAGAGTATCTGATCTAGTCTGAGAAGATGGAGGGGGAGTGATGAGTCCACTGACAGGAATGATCAGCGAACTTTGTGAAGCTTGGGAAGATGGTGCAGTAGTGCGTCCACTGACAGGAATTATCAGTGAGCCTTCTTCGGATGATCTAACAGACTGCGGAGGAATGATACACCCTTTTACAGGAATAACAAAAGTGTCAACTTTGGATGTCTCATCTTCATTATCCATAGCTTGCAAGACTTTCGAGTATTCATCTTTGTACATACGAGCGTCATTGAAGTAAGCTTCGACTCCTTTGAATGGGTAAAGATCTGCCACTTCTTTTTGAACCTCTCCATTATCATCAACATATTTGAAGCACTGATGAAGGGTTGAAGGAACGACATTATGTTTATGCAAGAAAGGTCTCCCCAATAGAACATTGTATGAGCAACCATGATTGTCGATGATGTAAAAAGTAACCTTAGTACGAAGATCGCCTATTTGAAATTTAAGGCGAATCTTGCCTAAAGGCTCACTTTTTCCTTGATTGAATCCCAAGATGGTAGTGATAGTACTGGAAAGACTATGCACAGGTATCTTCAATGCATCTAACATAGCCTTTGGCATAATACTGAGAGCGGATCCTGGATCAATCAGTAAACGATCAACCTTCATAGAATCAATATATCATGTATGATATAAAGGACGATCATGTCGATTATCCTCTAGCAGCATATCGTCCTGCGTAAAGGTAATATTTGGAATAAATTCAAATACATTATGGCAATGAGAAATAGGTCCTGTTTCCAACTTCTTGAGAAGAGTTAAGCAGGTTTCTGCTTGCAGCAGTGCTTCACTTAAAGTTTTTCGAGTCTCTTTAGAGAGGCGTAAGAGCTCGAAGATTGATAATTTAGCTGGGGTATTGGCTAGTTGAGCCAATATATCAAAATTATAAGGCTTTTCAAGTCCTGTAGGAGATGACTTCTTCAATGGTTTGTCGAAGCGGACTTGTTGTTTGCCTTTGTCAGCTGCTGTTGGTTTAGAAGGAACTGTCTCAACAGGAACATTTAAAGGCTCTTCAGTAGAGACTGGAGTTGAAGCTGTAACCGGAGAAACGTCAGAAATTTCTTCAGGAACTTCAGCATAATCTTTCAGATATACTTTTCCTGACCGAGTTCCAGCATGAACTTCAACTTCAGATTCTGTTTCAAGGTCTATGGAAACCATGCTGCAATTCTTTATTTTGCTCTTGGTTCTTTTATGTTTGATGAAAGCTTCATTCCAGAAACCAAGGCCAACACGAGATTGATTATGTCTCATGGTGATGGCCAAAGGTGCTCGGAGTCCCTTGCCTGAGTTCAAACCTGGGGCAGTGGCTAGATCATAACCCATCTTCGCCATCAATTCACGAGATTGTGAACTGTATAAATGAAAAGCAGGTTTGTACCTATCTTCAATTTGAGGTACAGATTTTATCTTCGTAGAGAATGAATTTCCTGCTGAGATAAAAGTAGAGGTTAGATAAAAATTGGGTGTGAAACTAGAAGTCACATTGCATGACTTAGTCTTCCCGAGCTTCTTTTTAGATGAGGAAATCTTCTGAGGAGAAGAGGAAGACGTCTCAAACTCTGTCTTTAAGTCTGGATGAATCTACATGATTTCTCCTTTCTTAGTTGTGACAGGAACAAGTCCGTCATTCTGTGCTGGTGGGATGTTTATAACTTCGAGAGTTGCTTTGGGGATAGGAACAATCCCACTTTCCACCATTAAAGGAGGGAAGTCACCGAACTGCATTGAAATTACATTTGCTGTGACTGTTTTGTCTTTGGGTGTTAATGTCACAGCTCCTGATTTAATCATCTCTTGAATCTTCCCTTTTAATACATAGCAAGACCGGATTGTATGACCCAGCATTCTATGATATGGACAGTATTTTGGATGATCTGTCTTATTGGCTTCATCAGGCTTTTTAATTTCTGGCAATTGAATTTTATTACCTTTGAGTAAGCATTCAAAGATACCCTGAACATCGTCATCATCGAAAGAATATTCTTCTTTCGGCCGAGGAGATCTCTGTTGTTGATTTGTTGGAGCTGAAGTAGCTTGGATAGTCTTTACCTCTTGACTACTGTTTTGGAGATTGACTTCAAGAGCTTCTTTCCCTTTGCGATTGTTGGATCGAGTACTATTGCTAGCACTCTGATTTGATTCTTTGGGAGCCATTTGTACCCCCAGACCCTTGAAGGTCTCAGCACTGACCTCGGCAGCCTTGGCACTGACAATGAAAGAAGGCCAATCTTGGAACTGAGTGGACCCTGTCCATATGCTGATAATTGGTAAGAGGTTCGACTTGCAAGTGTCGATCGTAACAGCATCGTGAGTTCCAAGAGGCATTTTGAGAGCTTCTCTTCTGAATCTCTCAATGAATTCCTCAGTGGTCTCATTATTCTTCTGTTTGATTCTTATGAGGGCCGACATGGTCATATCATTGAGCCCTTCGTAGAATCGTTCAAGAAATATTTGCTTAAAACCGGCAAATGAGGTAATGCACCCATCAGGGAGACTTCTATACCATTCATAAGCCGTTCCTTTGAGACATCCAATGAACACCCGAGTAAGGAGGGCGTCACTTGGTTGCAGTTGATCAGTCATTACTTCAAAATGATTAATGAACTGACTTGGAGAGGTTGTCCCATCATAGAAAGAGATGGTCGGAGGTTTATATTTTGGTGGATACGATACCTGCTTCCATTCTATCGGATAAGGCTGTTTGATGCCTAACCTTTGTAAACCATCCTTCTGTTTGAATGCCTCGAATTGAGTTTTGAGATTCTTCAATTCTTCAGAGACAACTCCCGAAGATTGTGGAGTTGTGGCTTGTAGAGTGTAATTGGGAGGAGGGACTGCAGTATATGTACCACCCCCAGCTCCAGAGTGACTTGGGGTGGTTTGTACAGGAACATTAGATTGTACCCCCGGAATAGTAGAGGGTTCGGGGTTTGGAACAACAGGGGTATTCAATACCACTGGTGGTGCTGTCTGTTGTTGAGCCTGCATTAGAGTGTGCATAGCACTCAATGTATCTGCCATAGCTCGCAATTGTTGTTCTAAAGAAGAAATCCTCTGTTCATGAGCCTCATTGCTAGTCGAAGGTTCATGATCACTTTCTGCCATGTAAGTGGTAATCATTCGAGGAATAGATGATGAAACAGTCTATTCTGAATCATCACTGTGTGAATCAGTATCTTTCCCAGGGCTTTTTACAGGAGTCAATAGTAGAAAATTGGACTCTCCAAGGAAGTCTTCTGTGATCTCCGGATTACCACTTGGATGAGAAGAAGAAGAGGCTCTGGTCAAGGCTCCGGTCCTGGATCGAGTGCCGAGATAAACACCATCTTCAGAGTCTGATATAGCATCATACCGTATGCTACCCCCAATATTTCTGGAAGTCATGTTGACAGAAGCATAAAGAGGTTCATCTTCATCCAACATTGGTTCATATTGAATCCGTTCGAAAATAGATTGTCTTTTTGGTGAACAACAACATTGGATGACAACCCGAGGTTGGAAGTCACAACCATGCTTTTCATGGCGAATATGTGCAATATCATAGCCAGATGGAGTGTCAATTCTCTGTTTATTTTGCAAATATTCTCGGAGATCTGTAGGAACAGATTGGGAAGTATTTGAAGATAGTTTCTGTGTAGAAACTTGTCTTTTGTTCTTCTGTCTTCTTGGTTCTTGAGTGTATAAAGACTGATTAATTTGAGCCACATAGTTCTTGGCATATTCTGCATCAGGGTCTAATATACTTGTCTCAGTGGAACCGAACCGATTCTGATTAAGCTTATTACGAAGATCCGTAGGAGATTTGACTTTGATATCAGTCTTGGATACTTGTAATTTGCCTTTCTCAGACCGAGAAATTTTGAGAGAAGGAAGATGAGTATTATTCCGACTAGGAGTCGGTAATAATCCATCTTTGGAGGAGTTAGCCAAAAGGCGTTTTCCATTGTTTGATCTAGTAAGAGTACTAGTCAAATTAACTCCAGAGGTAAAGACCTTAGGAGTAGAGGAGTTGACTAAAGAGTCTTTCTCTTTGATTGGCACAAGATGTGCAAGTTGAGGGGGAATCATTTGTATGTTCTGTGGAAGAGAACCCCCAATCTGATTTTCAGAAACAGTCAAAGGACTGTATTTGTTAGCATACGCTGACTTCAGTTTGGACTTCTGGTCATACGCTGCCTTTTTATTAGCATACACTGGCTTTGGCTCAGCGTACGCTGCCTGATGTTGGCTTTTGTACGCTGCCTTTGCCGTATGCTGCCCTTTGAATGCCATACGCTCAGAGTCATCAATGGCTAAAGAGCCGACTGCTGTCGTAAGAATAGAGGGAGAAGGGACCTTGACATATCCAGAGATGGTTTTTCTTGTACACATTGACTTGGTTAAAGAACCAATTTTGTCAGCGTGACTAGGGGAAACCACTGTTGCCGTGTTCCGAGAAGCCGAAGTGTCTTCATGGAAGTTGAAGACGTGTTGTTGTCAGCATGAAAAGTGACAGAAGCGTCTCGAATTGCTGCAGAAGACTTAGGGACATAGACGGAGTGTCCCTTCTTCTTGGCAACAGGAAGAGCGGAGGAAGCAGTGCGGCCCTCTTTCGCCTTGAGCATTTCTTCATAAGCTGATTGGTCGAATTGTACAACCATCATCTTCTTCGTCAAGCCGATCGACGAAGTATCGCATTGAGTTGTTGCTATCTCATTGGAGGAGACAGCTTTCCCCAGCAGAGTCGCCAATTTGTTTTCCATAAATAAATTCACTTTATTTATTTTGTATCTAAGAAAATTACAACTGTAGGAATCTAATCTAGAAGACGATTACTTTATCCCTTGGACGATGCGATGAAGAAAACTCGAACTTTGAAGAACTTGGACAGCAACTGGGCAATCTCTCTGTTCTCTCTGAAAATGACTGTAGTCTCTGATGAAGATGAAGAAACTCTTTTTTATAGAGTTCAGGATAACTGTCCTTAAGCATACGCTCAGGTAGTTACTTGACGTGTGCATAACTGCAGGGATGCGTGGCAAATTCTGATGGAGACACATTAGCGTGCGGTTGAAAGTAATGGAGCATGTTCAGAAGAGATTGATGGCCCGGATGCCACGTTGCATAACTTCTAGAGAAGTGGATAACTGGTACAGGACACGTGAGAACGTGTGTTGACTGTAATCCTGGATATGGTTGCTGTAATACGCTGCCTTGTTGAAGGAGAGTTTATACGCTGACTTGGACAGCGTAGTGCCATAGGAAATCCATACGCTCACTTTATGGGCAAGGAGTCATGTGAGGTCATACGCTCGCTTGTTTAGCAAGGAATCATGTGAGGTCCATACGCTCACTTGACTGTGTGAAGAAGGAGTCATGTGAGGTCCATACGCTCACTTGACTGTGTGAAGAAGGAGTCATGTGAGGTTGATACGCTCACTTGACTGGGTGAAGAAGGAGTCATGTGAGGTTGATACGCTCACTGGAGAAGTGGCCACGTGGCTATCATCAATCTTCTTTGGTACACCATATCTTCCCATAACTGACAAAATCTTCTCGAGCGTCGTGACTGCGGATTTGACGGCTGACAGACTGTCAAAACTGACAATAATGATGGCTTTTGTATTTATGAAGGCTGCTGAGTTGTCCTCGTAAAAGACAAAACCGGCTCTTCGAAAACCTATACGACGGTTACTTTTCTCGTGACAGCTGTCTTTGCACGAAAGATGAAGTGTCAGATTCATTCCTCATTTAAACATATGCTGTGCTGTCACTTCAGTAAATAATAAAATATTTACTGAGCGTATGGCTTTTGAATGAGCGTATGGCTTCAACTGACATCGGTCTTTAAGCGTATGGATGAAAAATGACAGCGTGTCATAATTTTCCACATCCTACAGTGACAGCCAGGTCCCTTCTTCTCATCTGAATTCTTCACCAATATCCAATCATTTTTACTTTCATAAAGCTCTGTAGAAACCCTGTATAACCCTCTCTAAATCCCAATAGGTGGATTTTGATATAGGCGATCGACTAGTCCAAAAAATCGGTACAAAGTCGAGCAAAAACTTGTTGAAAAATAGAACATAAGTTCACCCAAAACCCTAACTTGGACGACAATTCGTTGCCAATCTATTAACAGTTTTTGAAATCAAATTAAAGTCAAACCTAGACAACATATAGGGGATCAAAACCCTTCTGATAGAAGTAACTTCATAGATTATACAGAAAGATATCAGATGTTGAAAATCAAAAAAAACTATTTGTAAAACTGTAAAATTTGAGAAATATTTCTCGATACGGTGCATCTCGACAAACCGAGCGATGTGGTCGTGAACCGAAAGTATCAAAAGGTGCATATCGACTTTTCGAACGTGTGGGCTTTGACGAAATTCAAATTGCTTGTGTGTGCCTACGAATTTGATGCGTATCCGTCGAAATTAACCTTATCGACCTCTTTGCAAATTTCTCAATTACTTTGTGCACATTTATCAGCTCGAGATGAAACTTATGCCAACAGGACCGTATCATTTTTCTGCTCCTGTATGCCAAGTTTGGTCCGATTCTGAGAAGGTCGACCGGAACGCCTATTTGGCGGGCCCGTAACTCGCTCCAACGGGCAAAATTGTGCACAGTCTGCCGGAATCCAACTTTGGATATACGACTGGGTTTATCTCCTCAAACCGAACCCGTAGACATATAGTTTAACGACTTTAGAGACCATAGGTACTGGCATGCATTTCGGTGCAAAACGGGTCCAATGACAGACATCGTTTTGACCCAAAATTATGATTTTGCCCCTGTTCCAGAATTAAACTTTTAGACAAGCATTTTTAGACATATCTTTTATACCAAAAATGTTCTTGATGTTTATTTCAGCATCCGGAGCCGTTCGTGGATTCTGAGTTTCTTGCTTCGTCAATTTGCTGGTTTGAGCTATTGGATCCTGCTCCTTTGCACACCACCTCAGGCAAGATACCTTTCCATTTATAATGTTTATATTTAGTCTACATTTTTAAATATTGTTTATTCTTGTCTATTTATTCCAGTTTTTGTAGTTGCCTTCTTGGTACAATTCGTACATACTTACTTTCAGGATACGTGATTCTAGTCCTATTTTTCTTCTTGTATATGGACTTAGAGTTAAGGAACTACCGTCTACAATGTATTTCATAAACCCTGACACAGTTGTACCACGAAATATATGTGAGATGAGTAGCATGTAGAGGTACTTGCGTGTTGGCTGATCTCCCGTGCGCATGCATTAGGTCTAACTACTAATAGAGGCATGTTAGGAGACTTAGCAGTTAGCAGAGGCACATGGTCGCGGATGCGAACTAGATAGGTGCATCGAGAGGAGAGAACATTTCCTTGTCATATGGGCATCTATTACACATTCTCTTGTTACCCGGAAGCTCTGCTGGAGATACGGGTATACTTACCCACTCAGGTTGGCCACTGACATTTTTGAACGTTATGTGCTTAGGTCACTGGTGCCCAAGTAGGGACTATACCAGATCCTATTTACAGTCAGGGCTCATGTGACTAAAGGTTTGTTCTTGACTGCATAAACACATTAGAATAGTTAGGTAACCCTATTCAATGTCATGTCACCTCGTTCCATTAGTAGCATGGAACAATATCACATCGCGGAATAGCATGCTACCCCTTGTCCTTGTTTGGTTGTAGGGATAGTCCACTGTTTCGATAATGAGATATTGGATCTTGTTACGATTGGGACTATTTTACTTTACTTGTGGCTTGTGACATATTATATATATTCAGTTTATTATGGCATGTTCTTCCTATATCTTGTTACGTCCTCTGAGGACCTGGTGATCTCCCCAGGTGTGTGCTTTTCATGATGCTTCGCAGGTACTCTATCCAAGATCGTGGTCATCCTTTCTACATCGAGGAGGACTTCTCTTGGATCTTCCCTTACCATTTTTATCCATCATTTTCTTGTACTTTTCTTCTCATTTAAATGGTTGGTAGTGGATCTGTCTCCACCCAACATTTGTATAAATAAAAAATTTAGTGTTGATTTGTATCATATATTTATTCTCTTATTTTGGATGAGATTTAGTTATGATGGTTTACTGTATTTCACAGTTTATGTATATATATGAGAGTTCCTTATAATGGAGTATACTTTGTATATATACAGCTGGTATGTCTACGTACTTAGTCCTAAGTATTTTGGGACTGGAGCGTTACAAATCTTATCTTTGAGAGGGTCGATTTAAGCAAATAGACTGGGTGGGACCATGCTTCCTGCGCCTCTGGCGAGGTTTGAGTACTGCTGCGCTTCTGGGGCGACGAGTAGACTGTTCTTCTAGAAACAACGGAGCCTCTGTACTTTCAGGATACGAGTGGACTATGCTTCGAAGACGACGGAGCCTCTATGCGTATGAGCGACGAGAAGGCTGTGTTTCGAGTGACAAAGTCACTTTACTTTAGGATGACGAATAGGCTTGTGCTTCAGTTTGATGAGGTTACTGTACTTTTGGAGCGGCAGACGGACTTGTGTTGGATGCAATGGTATCTCCCAAGTCTCTAACGAAAGGTAATTGAGCTTCTGGGTCGGAGCAGAGTGCTGCGTCGTTGGAGTTGAGGTGGTATGAATCACCAGTCTGCGCCTGAGGTTGGCACAGGAATGTAACTGCACCTCTGATTGAAGGCATTGGCTTTGAAGTCTTCTTTTAAAGAGCAGTGAATGACCGCTCCTGAATGAACGACTTCCTCTTAATTGCCACCGTTACTTGGAGAATTTTAAGGGGTCCTAGGATAGTCTAGGACTTAGTTGAATGAACTTTATTTAATGAGGTTCATCGTGCTGAGTCCTAGGTTCATCCTATTAATGTAGGAACTTTGACCGTCGGCCATGTGGCCTACGTTTTGGACCACTCTCGCCCTATATAAATGAGGAGTTTCTTCCGAAGATCCACGTCTTCTTTTTTTTTTTCTTGTCCTTCAACACCATGCTGGATCCAGACTTAGCTTCGAGCGGTGGTTGGCCTTACCTAAGTCAGATTCTGGTTGAGGATTCCTTCCTTCAAAGGGGCTATGCCTTCGTAGAAGAACTGTTGATGAGACTCGAAACATGCTGGAACGCTTCTCATGAGGAGTTCGAACCTTGGCGACGCATTGGAGGTCTTCGAGGTCCTGATGGCCTAGCTTGTGGGTGGATGGCCAACCCGAAGAGCCACAGGTTGTGCTCTTCCCTGCCCATTCTGGGCTTTGCGACCTGTTGCGCCTTCTGGAAAACCGGGCTAGTAGCTACTTCCGGAAGTGCTGTGCGTCTGGAGGGGAAGCTATGGTGGAGATTTTAATGGAAACAATATTCACATCTTCAATCCACAGTGTCTCTCTCCATGACGATCACACTATGAAGAGTAACCCCGGTATAGATCCGTAGGAGTTTTCAATTCGGTACATGCAATCACAAAGTCTTTTGTAACAGATCCTTGTAATTATATCTTTATACAGTCTTTTATATAATCGTGACGAGTTTGCAGCAGACTCTTGTAGCCATGATTAATAAAAAAGGACTTCTGAGCTTTTCATCTATTTGTGACTTTTGTCTTTGCTGTTGGCGTGTTTGACCGCCTGCGCCTCTGTGCCTTGTATTATGCTGAGATTTTTCATACTTCTGTAAGACCCCCTTCAAAATGTCCCGAACTTGGGTCAAGCTCGGGATACTTTGAACAGAAGCATGAACATGTGTCTCTTTGTAGGAAAAATATCCATCACCTCTGTTGCCAGGCTGACGTCGTGCTTAAGATTCAGCATTAAATGCCTCTTTGTATGTAACTATGAAGAGTCTGTAATAGGTCTTGGTAGCCACATGCTTCTGTATAAGGACTTTTCTGTCTCTTTATTTTTTGTCTTTAACTAGCTTAGGTGAAAGGTTTCCTAGCCCTTGACGACCATGAAAGGGGTCATCCCACATGCTTCTGTATATGGACTTTTATGTCTCTTTATTTTTTGTCATTAATGAGCTTAGGTGAAAGGTTTCCTAGCCCTTGACGACCATGAAAGGGGTCATCATGAAAGATATGCCGAACCAGAGGTAATATGAACGTGCAGGCATAATCTTTGCTAGGATGTAGAACAACAATTCAGAGGTAGTATGAACGTAAACTATTTTCTAGATAGCCATGATAATTATATGATCAAACAAGGAGAGGGGCGACTACTCAGAGGTAATATGGACATGATAGTCGTGATTTTGGGTGTAGAGGAGCAATCCAGAGGTAATATGGACGTGAAGGGCTTCATCTACTTGAGGAAGAATATAGAAGAGAGGAATTCCCTTACCAGAACCCATAGGCACCCTTAGGGGATGTGGAAGCCTATGCCTGTTTCATTTTTAGGCGTACTACTTCTTCTAGAACTTACCGTTGATGGGCATCATTAGCAAGACGCTATTAGGTTTCTCTAGCCGGTAGGTACCATTAGAGTAGACCGTCTCTATAACGAACGGTCCCTCCCACTTGGGCTCGAACTTCCTTATCGTTTTGTGAGTCATCACCATCGATCTTCGGACTGCCAAAACGAGGTCGCCCACTTGGAATGTTCTTTTATGTACCTGATAAAGCTCGATTCTTTACTACGCTAGCAGGCACTTTTCGTCTAGCGCCTCTAACTCTTGTAGCCGTCGGCTCTAGTTGTCTTTATCAGTCAGCTGGTTAGTGATGGCTACCCATAAGGACAAGATTTAGATCTCCCGAGGGAGGACTGCCTCGCTCCCATAGAAAAGGGAGAATGGTGTGCTGTCCGTGGGTGTACGAATGGCCGTACGGTAAGCCCATAGACATTCGCCTAACTTTTTATTCCAGTCGCGTTTGTTAGAAGAGACAACTTCCTTGAGCAACTTGACGTTGGTTTTATTGAATGCCTCGGCTAATCCGTTAGCCGTAGGGTTGTAAGCCGTTGATTCCATATTCTGAATCCTGCTCTTGTCACAAAACTGATGGAACGTTTGGCTTACAAACTGGGGGCCATTATCGTGGACAATCCTCCTAGGAACTCCGAAACGGTAAATAACGTGGTGCTTAATAAAGCTGATCACGTTGGAGGTTTTCACTTCTATCAACGGTACTACTTCTGTCCATTTGGAGAAATAATCCGTGATGGCGAGGATAAACCGGTGTCCTTTGTAGGAGGGCGGGCTGATTGGCCCAACGATATCCATGCCTCAAATGGCCAAGAGGCCACCATGGGGTGTAGATATTCTAAAGGTTCGTGGATAAAGTCAGTGTGAAACTAACATGCCCGACACTTCATTGTATATTCTACGACATTTGCCATCATGGTGGGCCAATAATAGCCTATGTGGTGAAGTCGGTCTTGTAGCTTGGGACCAGGTTGATAGGATCCGTAGGTCCCATCATGTGCCTCTCAGAGTGCCTCTTGCTCCTTTGTCTGAGACAAACACCGTAGGAGGAGTCTGTCGTATGACCGACGATACAACATTTTGGTTGCTGTGTCATAGAAGAATCAGAGTGAGCGTCTTCTGACGGAAGCTGCTTCCTTTGGGTCTTCAGGCAGGATCATATAGACTGCGTAGTCTTTGAATAGGAATCGCCAATCGAGTGTCGGTACCTACTTGTAGCGAGTAGCTTTGACATATGCACAGAGCATTCTTTGGACAAACTAGCTCCTGTCCCATCACCGTAACGGTATATTGGGACCCAACGAGGGTAGCCAGCGAAGCAGCGAGACCAGCTAGTGCATCGACCTCCAAGTTTTGCAGGCATAATATATGTTATATAAAGAACCCTGTAAAGGTGGAGATGATGTCGATCGCCGCCTGATGGTAGGGGATCAGGTCTTCATGTCGAACCTCGTAATGCCTTCGAACTTGGCTGATGATTAACTTCGAGTCTCCATAGGCCTCGATATAATCAACCCCCAACTGTTTAGCGAGTTGGAGCCCAATTATGAGAGCGTTATACTCTGCAGCATTGTTGGTGCATGACTCTACGAAGGAATATGCACGATTGATAACCAGACCATCGAAAGTGATGAGGACGATCCCGACTCCTGCGACGATATCACCCTTTGGTCCCGTTCTCACGGCTCCGTCGAAGAACATGTGCCAAACATAGTTGTTTGAGATTGTATTGGACTCCAGAACTTCGTTGGGGATCTCTTCGTAGAGTCTTGATGTCTCTGGCACATGATGTGCTGCCAAAAAATTTAGTAGCGCTTGGCCTTTGACTGCCTACCGCGGGACTGAGTCAGAAGGATTACCTACGTGGTTAATCGTGAGTTTAATGCCCCTGGCTTGGTCATGAAGACTCTGAGGAGATTGATCCGGGACATGACATGGATTGTCTATCCAGTCACATAGTGTCGCATCTTCTGGATGACAAAGAGAAGGGCAAGGCACTCTTTCTCAACAGGATTATACCGATGTTCGACTCCAATCATGGTTCGGCTGAGATAGTATATCGCCTGCTCGTGGCCTTCACTATTCTTTTAGGCTTGTAAGGCACCAAGAGAATGGTCCATAGCTCGGACGTATAGCAGAAAGGGCTTTCCTACGACTGGTGCTACTAGTACCGGAGGACTGGTGAGGTACTTTTTGATGTCGTCGAACGTGCATTGGCATTCTTCGGTCCAAACAAAGGAGGCCCCTTTCTTCATTAACTTGGTGAAAGGTTGACATTTACCGAAAAGATTCGCTATGAATCTTCTGATATACGCCAAGCGCCCTTGCAACCCTCGAAGCTCTCGGAGATTTCTTGGAGGAGCCATGTCCATAATTGCCTTAGTCTTCTCTGGATCGATGTGAATCACCTTTACTGTGATGATGACGCCCAAGAACTTGCCGCTGGAAATGCCTAGGAAGGACTTGGTCAGATTCATCTTTAGTTGATGCGTTCGTATTAGATCGAACACCGTTCTTAGGTCGTTCAAGTGGTTGGACTTGTCTTTGCTCTTAACGGCAATGTCATCGACATAACACTCCACCATCTTCCGGAGATGCTTGCGAAATATCGTGCTCATAGCCCTCTGGTATGTTGCTCTGCATTCTTCAATCCAAAGGGCATTACTGTGTAACAGTACACCCCTTTTGGAGTCCGAAATAATGTATGCTTTTCGTCGTCGGGGAGCATCTTGATCTGGTTGTAGTCAGGAAAACCATCCATGAAGGTCATACGCTCGAAGCCACAAGTGTTCTCAATCATCATATTAGTGATCGGGAGGGGAAATTCGTCCTTAGGACAAGCTAAATTGAGATCCCTGAAGTCTATGCAAATTCGTATCTTTCCATTCTTCTTGGTGACAGGGATGATGTTTGCTACCTAATCTGGATGTTGCTCTTTTCGGATGAAGCCACTCTCGATGAGTTTGTCGACTTCTTTCTCGATAGCATCCATGATGTTGGGCGAAAACGACGCTGGTGTTGCTTAACAGGCTTGACGTCAGGCAAGATGTTGAGGCGATGCATGGAAACCTGCAGGTCTAAACCCGACATATCCTCGTAGCTCCAGGCGAAGATGTCAATGTATTTTCAGATAAGCTGTATCAGAGATTTTCTTCTGTCAGACTCTTGTTGATGAAGATGGGCTTAGAGGATGCCTCGTTTCCCAATTCGACATGGATGACTTCATCTTCTGTGGGAGGTTTGCGCTGCTCGAAACACTATTCCCATTGAGACCCCAGGCGTTAAGCCCAAGGTTCATCTTCGAAGTACTCGACCGCTTGGTCTTCGTCTTCGACTGGAGGGTTTGCAGAGGCCATGTTAGCTGATAGCATCCTTTTGAAGACCTGGTCGGTACTGGTATCGGAATCCCAGGTTGAGGAGTCAGAAGAGTGTGAGTGCATCATGGCTTCTGTCTCCGAGCCTTCTGAAGTGGAAGTAGGCATAATATAACCCGACCCCCGACGGGTGCGCTAGTATTAGTTTTAGGACTTTTCCTTTGGAGCTCGAATCCGTAAGGAAAGGCGCCGGCCTTTACCATAGTTGAGCCATTTGTTGTTGTTCAGGTCGTAACCCATCTTCTATATGAGATGTTTGGCCTGAGTAGCATAGCAGTAGAGCTGCATCTTGCCGTTGTCGGATTCTGGATCTTCGGGAGCTAGTCACTGAGGATGCTCTACTCGATCAAAGTTGATGGGTTCCTCTTCTTTCCTCCTTGCTGGAACGAAGAAGAAGGTGCCCCGGGAGGGTACAACTTGGCTCGTATGGTTGGCAGTTGTCACTTGCATTTATAGCTTACATAGAGAGTTGTCTAGGAAATATCTAGTGTTCCAATATGCACAAGAGTAATTCGAAGACAACTTTCTATTAATAAAATAAGTGATTTTATCCCGGAAGATTACATCATTAAAAGAGTATGCTTTCGTGTTGGCACAAATGTAGTCTCCTAGCTCCTTATCGGTGAGGACTAGGGCTGTCGAGGGAGGAGGAGGAGGACACTTCCCTTTTAGTTTGATCACCAAAGGGGTCACGGTTGGAGGCTCCTACGCCTTCGTAGTCAGCCTTAGGGACCTCCGAGGTAGCCTTATTTGCATAGGCTCCTGGCCATCATCTGACGTTACTGAGGGCAAAGGTGGTGCTGTGCCTCGGAGCTTGACGACGTAAGGCACATACATCTTGGGGGGGTCTTCCCTTCAGTAGAACCTTTAGAGGTTCTTCGGCAACCGCTGCACTTTCTGAGGCTGTCTTCGCCTCATCATCCGCATCATTGCCCTCATCGTCCCAAGTGACTGACTTGTATAGATCAGCATCCGTACAGTAGGCTTCAAGTCCCCTGAATAGGTCAATATCAGCGAATTCGGTCTTGATAGTCACGTCGCTGGCTACGTACTTCATGCACTGATAGAGGGTGGAAGGAACGATCATGTACACTTGGATCCATGGTCATCCCAATAGCATATTGTAATTTATGTCAGAGTCGATGATATAGTAAGTCACTTCGGTGTGGATATCACCGATTTGGCACTTCAAGCAAATTTTGCCCAGAGGCTCGCTCTTTTCCGCGTTGAAGCCGCTGATTGTTGTATTTGATGCAGTCAGTCGATGTACCAAAATCCCTAGAGTTTGGAGCAGACTCCTTGGGATGATGCTGAAAGAGAAGCCCGGGTCGATGTGGATACGATCGACTTTAATGGCACCGACATACCCTGTATAGTATAGAGACATATTATGCCAGTTATTCTTCAGCAGCATGTCTTGTTGGGTGAAGGTGATACTGGGATCACTTCGACCATGCTGTGACAATGTGGGCAGGCCGCAGGGTCTTGCTTTGGTGGTCGTATCTGAGTGAGGAAGGACTCGGTGTTCTGTAAGGCTTCACTGAGCGCATATCGGGTCTCTTTGGAGAGACAGAGGATCTCGAAAAGTGACAATCTAGCCGGGGTGTTAGCTAGCTGCGCCAGTATGTCAAAGTTGTAGGGCTTGATAGGCCCTACTGCCGAGTCTTTTGGGAGAGGCTTGTCAAAGCGAACCTCATTTTGCTTCTGTCTATCTGCGGTAGGAGTCTGAGACGGGCCTGCCTCTGATACATCAGGAACATGGGTTGTAGTTGGTGGAGGGGCTGCCTCCTCTGGAGCTTGGTTCTCCTCTTGCCACTGCGCCGAGCGAGTGGTCACCAAGGTGTCATTAGTCGAAGCCGAGACCATGCGACATGTCCTAACATTCTTTCCTTTGATAAAAGCGATTGTAGGTGCCATCAAATCGGGAATAAGGTCGGGTTGGACCCACATGACCTCGCTTCATAGTGTGGAGAATGGGATAAGCCCTTGAGCGTTGTCATACGCTGGTGGAAGATTGACTACTTCCATTGTCATCCTCAGGGTGGGGACAACACCGTCCTGTGCCTCCATGGTTGGAAAACTTCTAAACTAGAGAGTAACCATGTTGGCCGTGATAGTCTTTTCTTTATAGTCAAGTGATATGACTTTTGCGTCGATTAGGCACTGAATCTGTCCTTTCAACATGTAGCAATCTCATGTCGAATGGTGGACACACTGATGATAATGGCAGTATTTAGGGTTGTCCACCTTTCCCACTTTTTCGAGGCGCTGGTGTTGGGAGAGATAGGTTGCACTCTTCGTCAGCATATTAAAGAGTTCCAGCGTATCCTCGCCGTTGAAGGAGTAGGTCTTCTTCGGCTTCTACGCTTCTGCAGACTTGGGGTTCATGGTTACCGAACCTTTGGAGATGTTGATGGTCATGGCTTTCTTGCCTTTTTTGTCCTTGGGATTGTTGCTAGACGAACTTCTCCCTTGTCCTTGAGAGAAGGAAAGTTCAGCCCCAGGAGATGCACGTCCTAGGCTTTCCTTTGTGCCACATCCGCCTCTGTAATGAAAGGCGTCCACTCTGTGCAAGGAGCATTGTACCACAATTTTATCGTAGGCAGCATGTTCTTGCGGCATGAGTCCATAAGCATGGGCTCGGGCATACCAGGCGGTAGCCTTAAGGCTGCCTGACGGAAGCGCTCAATGTATGCGCGGACTGGCTCCTTTTCACTCTGGATGACTTCCATGAGAGTTGACATTGTCATGTCGATCCCTCCTTCATAGTATCGATCTACGAATAGATTTTTCAGGTCCTCGAACGATGAAATACAGTCGTCCGGAAGGCTGCAGAACAATTCATAAGCTACCCCCTCAGAGCTCCTATGAAGATGTTGGTAAGGAGGGCGTCGTCCTTCGACAAGTGGCCTTTCACTGAAGCAAAGTACCTCAAGTATCGTCGGGGAGACTCCTTTCCCTCATAGGGCGTAAGTGTCTGCGGATTGTACTTGGGAGGATAAACTATGTTGTCCCACTCGGTAGGATATGATTGCCGAATCCCCATCTCCCCAGTGCTGCTTGCTTCTCTTTGGCATCATAGCGAGTATACAGTTCCTTGATGGCCTGCTGTATCTCGGTCGACATTGCCAGGCCTATAGTTGATGGAGTATATAATGACGGTCCCGCGTGATAGACGGCGAGCAGTTTGCTAGATCCATTATTGGCTGTAGGACCAGTCGTAGGTGTGGAGGCAGTGGGTACCAAATTCCTTTTATCTTCAGCATGAGATAAGACAGAGTCTTTATTGTGGCATTTAACGTATCTAGGCTCGTTTTGAGAGCTTCGATACGCTTCAGGTGGTCAGGCACTTCGCTATTATCTGCCTCATCACCATTGGCCATAAATACGGACCTTGTGTGTGGATGGATGGAAGGGACAATAGATTCTTCGCTCTCTGGCTTAGATGTCTGAGCCTCGTCATCCTGAGGATAGACTGGGAGGTTACGGTCTTCCTCAGACTCGTTGCGGTTGCTACCCCCAGTCTGGTGGCTAGCTGCGCATATGGAAGCATCCATATCGTATTGCTCCTCCTTATATTAGAACGCAACATTGTCATGCATAGTAGGAGGTTGGCTACCCCCAGCATCTGACGTGGCACCAAACTGAGATTTGAACGTGTGCCTTGGAACACACCTGTGCTGGGCATCTTTGCCTTGCTACTCTCGGGCCACTTATTGGGCTTGGTGGCCGATACGGGAGGATTCTTGGATGACTTCTTGAGAGTTTTAGAACTGTCACGCCCCAGAACCAGAATACTGGCAAGTAGGGACGGACCAGGCCAGCTACGTATACCAAAGTACTCCAGTACTCTGAAATGACGTATAAGCTGTATAGATGGGGGTTACTACTACAAGCCAACAGTCGATCCTAGGTCAAGCAATCCTAGGTATCTCAATCACAAGCAGTAAACAATGTACAAGAAGTAAGGTCAACTGGAATATAAAATAGTAAAGCGTCCCAAACTATCATATATCAATGATCATGAAGCTAGTAATACAGAGTGAAGACTAGCAAGAGTAATAGTCATACATGATAAGCTCTAGCTATAGTCTAGAATACGCAAATCATGTTCTGGCCCGTAGGCTAAATGTCAAGTCCAAAACACGAGCTAAACACGTGCTCGGAGGCTAAACGCCACAAAAGAATAATGTACATAACTAGTGGGAGAATAAAATAGAAAACCCACTAAGGTACTCTGGTGCTCTGGGTAATCACCAACGAGTGGAAGGACGGAAGATCCTCCGGGCTCCTCTATCAGATCTGGTCAATGCAAAACCAGTGGGGTCAGACCCCCAATAGCAAGTACCACAAAGGAAGCCAAACTATGAACTAAAACCAGCATGCAAATCATAGCAATGGATAGAGAGAGAGATAAGTAAGTACTAATCGAGACTCGTGCACTACCAATGCACTTATCCCGAGAATAGAAGGACAATAAGTAAAGCAACATGTAGCATAAAGTAAAGGACATGTGACGTAATGTAAACTGTGTACATGTGAATAAAGGAAGCATGTGAATATGAAAGATAAACTAGACATGTGAGCATGTTAAGTAACTGGAGCATGTGAGCATGTAAGATAACTGGGACATATGAGCATGTAAGATAACTAGAGCATGTGAGCATGTAAGAACTGGAACATGTGAGCATATGGTGAAGCCGAGCATGTAGTAGAAAGAATAGCATGTAAGGAATGACAGAAAATCTAAGTACTGCAATAAGACAAACATGAGCAAGACTAGACTAGACAAGAATGGACTCCATCCATCAATCACGGCCAAGCAATGATTACGGCTTGATACTTTAGCTAACTAGGGTTGTCACAATCCTAATTACTAACAAATGCAAGTCTGAGAATTTCAAGTCCAGCTCCTGCCTGCTACTACCTGAATGGTCCAAGCCAAAAAGAAAAGAAGTATTGCAGACACACTGTAGTAAGATACATGTGTCCTAAGGAGATATAGCAGACACACTGTAGTAAGATACATGTGTCCTAAGGAGGTGCCCCACTCGACGGTGAGCTGGAAGTGTGCTCATCATGACAGATAGCTCCAAATCCCAATATATATATATATAATGCCAAGACCAAAGGGGCAACAGGTTACTGGGAAATTCTTAATGATCTAAGTAATCAAGCTAGTTGTTTAGTCCTTAACATTTTCTTGTTGGATTCCGGGTGTGGCATTCCGCAGAATCTATCCTAGACATGAGATATGCAAGACTGGACAAGACAAGCAAGATTGTGCACCATAACAAGCCACAACAAGACATGACAATATCAAGGCAAGAGTGTGCTACGACGAGCCACTATCAAGGAGCAAGACATGTACTGGAATCAAGAGTGCGCCATGACAGGCCACTATCATGTAAGCAAGAAAAAGACATGTTCAAGAGTGCACCACGACGGGTCACTATCAAGTAGGCAAGAAGGCATGGCAACAATTATCGTAGCTTGTAAGAAAGAATCTATCAATAGACATATCATGGCATGTGGAGAAGAATAATCAAGGCTAAGTACATTTCATAAAATTGTTGAACATGTGCTAGTATCAAGTCTATATAGGGTGTACAATCATTATCTAACTGAGCAAGATCATCTTATCATGTTAAGAAATCATTACAATCGAAGAAAATATCAAAAACGGACAAAAACGGGCAGAAACGGGCAAAAACAAACTAAAACAGCATAAAAACGGCATACCGGCGGTATACTGCGGCATACCGGCGGTATACCGGACTAAAAATAGAAAGTTTCTGGTGCAAAAAATGGCATACCGGCGGTATACTGTGGTATACCGGCGGTATACCGGTTTTTCAAACAGCAACAAAATTCAGAATTTTGCCAAAACTTGTTTCGGCCATAAAAACTTCGTTTTAAATCGAAATTTGGATTTTCAAAAGTCAAAATTGAATAGAATTGAATTTCCTACAACATGGAAGTATTAGTTTTCACAAATCAAAATATTTGATAGATCAATACCTCAAAATACTCCCAAACAGAGGTTCTCGGAACACCGAAACGGTTTCCGATTGCCACCAAACTTAAAATCCATGATATACAAACTATGTGAGGGCCTCATATGTGTATATATGACTAAGATCCATGATGGTAACACTAGTATCACTCTTGATACCAAGTTTTCTACTAAGTCCATATTGGGTTTTAACAGAAAATCAAAACCTTGCTTAAACAAATTTTGGAAACATGCATATATACGAGAATCATAAGGAAAACATATTTAACAAAATAAGTTTGGGAAAATTCTAAGCATTTAATACCAAGGGAAACAAAATGACAACAAAATAATATGGTTCATGGATTTGGCAAGATGTACTTGCCTAGGTTAAGCTCCAAGCCTAATCTTCTACTCCTCCTCCTAGGGGGGTTAGACACCACACCCAAGGCCTCAAGGCCAAGCTCTTGGCAAGCTCCAAAGGGGAGAGAAGGGAAGAAGAAATGAAGAGAGAGTAAAGAGAATAAAAAGAGAGAGGAGAGAGAAAGTAAAATGGTATATATAGAAGGGAGAATTAATCTTAGCCGTCGGATGGTGATCCATGTGAAGATCTAAGTCAATCCTAACCATCAAAACAAAACCAAATATCCAATGGGTAATAGGGTGCATCTACACTATTCATAAAAATATCTAAACACTATTCATCAAAATATCCAAAACACTATTTATCAAAATATCGGAAACACTATTCATGAAAATATCTGAAATCGAAAATATCTAAAATGTGAAAAATCTGTCTGGACGGTATGCCGTCGGTATACTCCGGTATACTGGCGGCATGCCGGCCAAGGAAAAATCTATAAGTTAGGAAAATTTTTAAAGCATTACGAAAACCAAGAAAATACGAAATATACTACAAAATACGTATCTGTATATAAATATCGATACTGTGAGACGAGTCTCACAAGAACCCTGTGCCGCATTGCACGTGACAAAACGGAGTTCATCTTCTCTCTTGCTTGTCGACCCCCTGTTAAGTCTCTGACGTGCAGTCGATATAGGTTGAAGTCTTTGAAAGACGGAGCGCCTCCTCGGTGGTAGTACAGCCGTTTGTTGACAACACTAGTTGATGGTAATCTGGGTACAAGGATGCCTTGATTTAGGCATGTCCTACCCTACAGATTCTTCTTCTGCTTGGGACAGCACCAGGCCTTTCGTCGTGGTACCCCCATTATACGTGCAGGGAAGCTGCACATGGGTACGATCATAGAGGGTATGATGAGGCAGATTCCTATTATGCTTGCAGGAACGCTGCTCTCATGAGTCTCTTTCTACGGGATGTACCCACTAGCTTGTACCACGCACAGGAGTGCTCAAGCGACAGAGGGGTTCTACTAGCCGAGGCATCGGAGCATGGGGACCAGTCTTGTATAACTTTCCATCGGCAGCGCGTGTGACTGTCAACGCGGGCCTTTGGTCAGTCATAGGCGTGGTACGTTTGTTGCACGAGGCACGTACTGCCTTGGATTTCTTCCTACTAACCCCAGCAGGTGCATAGTATTTAGAATCCAATGAAGGCTCGCCTGATGGGAAGGCGATTATGTCGAAGATGGATCTTCTCGTCGACAATGCTCCTATCGTGAAGGGTTGAACTGGCGCGTGGTTCCTTCGGCGTTGTGCCTTCGTCAGGCCCGCCATAGAGACACCGTCTTCCTTGCTTTACTTTTCCAGGGTGGGAATCGAACGAGGAGATATGGCTGTAGCAGCCGAAATCTTCTCCAGGACTTCGACGTTGAGGGGTTTCTGGATCGCAGTTCCCTCTATCGTGTTGCTCATCGCAGCCACCTTGGGCCTCCAGACACGTCGAGTCTTCTTCGGTTCTATGAACGGCTTCGAAGGATTCGACTTCTCATTAGATAGGAGACCTTCAAAAGCTTGCTGGTCGAAGTTGTAGGAACGAAATCGTAAAGCAGAATACTCTAGAGGGGGGGTGAATAGAGTAGGCAGCGAAATATTGCTAAATTAAAACTTGTTAGCAGTTAGATCACAGAAATAATAATAATAACAAAGTAATAACTGTAAAGAAAAGAATGATCAGAAGGCAAATGCAAACACAGAGATTTATACTGGTTTCCCTCTTGTGAGGACTAGTCCAGTCGGAAGAACTCTAGCTTCCAGTTGAATCCACTATTGGAAAATTCAGCAAGTTTTCATACGAAGTCCTTGCAACTTCTATAGATTCGAGCTTTGATACGAAGAACTCAACCAACTTCAGTTTTGAAGAGTCTTTCTTCAATCAAGCCTCTGATTACAATTTCTCTGAAATCTTCTAGACCGCACCGTACCGGCAAATTGACTAGAGAATTCTAACTGGCTTGGGATTTGAAAATAGAAGCTTTTTGAAAACTCTTTGGAATAAACGTAAGGTTTAGAAGAGAGAAGATGAAAGTGAATGAGTGTGTTGAAATGATCAGAATTTCTCTCTATTTATAATTTTTCTAAAGACAGAACTCTGACAGAATTCGGGCAGAATTCGGACAAAACTCTTTCTAACAAACTGCAACTAAAGGGAGACCAAGTTCAAAATCCAATGTTCACATAACGTTCAACTTGGCCGAACCCTGGCCGAACTCTGTCGAGTTCTGTCATGGTTTGGTCAGGTTTATTTTGTGAAAATTGTTTTTGGCTTTTTGAAAATCCTTCAAAAGCTTTTTGCAAAAGTAGATGTTTTTCAAAAATACAGGTCATTTTAAAAAGATAGGTCAGTTTTGAAAAATGATTTCGGATAGCCTATTTGCTAGTATGACTTGGTGTATAATGTATTCCTAGACTCAATAAGAATGAAAATTACATTGCGTAAGGAAATACAGTCTTGAGTGGCAAACAGAGCTTCGGTCTTGAACTGAGTAGATATCCAATCTTGATCGGTGTCCAAAACGTCTTTAGTAAACATCTGAATAGTTTCGTATATCGAGACAGAGTTTGATCAATTATTAAAATTAGGTTTGACCATGACCAATGGGCCAACAATCTCCTCCATTTTGATAATTGACAATCCTTGACCGATATAACATATTTGGTCTTTATTAATTCAAAAATGTACCGAATGTACCGAGATATTTAATAAAAAAATTGTTCATAACCTGTGTTCATGAAGATGTTAGATCTTATTTCTCCTCCGTTGTCACTTAGCAAAATAATTACAAAATAGAAAGCTCCCGCGCAATAAATGCATAAGTGACAATCAGTGAAGAAACGTAAAAAAAAAATATAAAACATTCAACACAGGCATGGTATAAATATCATAGACAAAAATAAGATAAACAGATAATATTTGTCACAGGCATGTATATGGAAGCATAAAAAAGATAATGCTATAATAAGATCTTGAACTGAAAATGCTAAACTGAATAATATGCTAAGCTGAATAATAAAAACATGTCGATCAAAAGTCTCAAATCATATCCAAAAACTAATAAGAGTACTGATACTATATTGGAATGTCGGAGCATTTCCAAGTAAACAAAAGACAAAGTAATCAGTCTCAAAAGTATAACAACTCAAAAATCATCCTCATCCTCATCGTCATCTGCTGCAGTACCAGCATGTCCAGATGGACCAGCTTCAGAAGTGCCTGCTCCAGAGGGGTGTGGAGTAGCACCAGAAGTACGATACTAATCGTAAGTATCCCCTGGCTGGAACAGAGAGTGGACCGCCTCATCATCAATGCGGTAACCAGATATAGAAGGGTCTCTTGGAAAAGAGCTAGCATGATGACCCTTCTGTG
This sequence comes from Iris pallida, assembly GCA_029216955.1. Lineage (NCBI taxonomy): Eukaryota > Viridiplantae > Streptophyta > Magnoliopsida > Asparagales > Iridaceae > Iris > Iris pallida. Next base: position 37,319,206 of record JANAVB010034417.1, read on the forward strand.
CAAATCTGAGATCGACAAAGGAGTTGGCAATAGCCTGGAACCGAGTCACGTCACGAAACTCATTTTCCCTGGAAGTGTCAACAAAGAACGTCTGCAGATCCCATAGGTGCTGATGAATACCCTCAATGGTCATAAGGTAAGACTGAGTAGGAGCAGGTGCAGTAGGAGCAGGTACAGAAGGTGGACGAGCAGTGGCAATGCTGCGACGAGAAAGCTTTGAGGAACTTGGGCGCATAGTCCAGAGCACAAGTAGATAAGTCAATGCCAAAATGCTGAAAGATGCGTGGAATAAGCATCGCATAAGAGAGGTTGCGGTCTCTTCCGCAACACCTACCCATCATCTAAATGATAGTCTTAGGGGCAGAAAAAGGAATCCCCTTAAGAATGTAATATAAAGTAGAAAGTTCTAGTGCAGTGACATCATCTTTTGAAATAGATTTTGGAAGTAGAGTGGAATAGATAATGCGATGTAACTCGTAGTTAAATAAGTTCAAGTTATTGGCCTTGAACTTTCTAGGACGAGCACGTGCGGGCGCACAAAGCTCATTCTTGAAACTAACAAGAGTCATGCCCTCGGGAAAATCGAAGTCAGTGATGTCATCGAGTATAACACCTTCGTTTGAAAGACCAAGGATTTCTGCTAGCAATGTATCATTTTACTCGATATCGATCCCGCCAACACGAGTCCTTGCGGTAAAAGTGTCTAATACGAAGCTATAATAAAACAATCTAATGGCATTAGTGGCGATAGGGAATTATAAAGTAGCAAAATGGTGTAACCCTTATGTCTCAAAGTAGGGATGGTGATCATGAAATACAGTCCACTTAATCAGAGATCCGGTGCATATAGTGCGCATAGCAAAATTGGCATACCAAAGCAATGCTTGGTCATGAGTTTTAAAGTAAAACTCATCCGATACTCTGTCATCCGATTGAACCGGGGAAAAGAGGGAATCCGTGTTTGGATCAGAAGACGATGCCTCTTCTCTGGCATGGGTCTTCTTCCTCTTGAAAGGATTGAATCCCTTAGTCATTTTTTCCCAAAACTAGAAACCATAAAAATTTGAAAGTGGAGGAGAGAAGGAATTATACCTTCTGAGAATCAAGTATGCTGTAGAGGACACGATTCTCCGCACGAATCTAAAATTTGGATGAAAATCTCCACGTAGATTGGAAGAAAGGAGGTGGAGAAAATGAGGGTTTGGGGACTTCGGGCGACTGATGCTGCTGTTTGATGTGGTGTGGAAGAGATGAAGAAGATGGGGGCCTCAGGTTCTGACTTAAAAACATATACCAGCAGTCGAACTCTGGCCGAATTTAGACCGAACTCGGGCCGAATTCTCCTAGGGTGCTCCTGGTTTTTTTTTAAACAAAATTGTGAGCCACATCTTTTTCATCAACTCATTTCAAATATTTAATTCAATGTTTAGTAATTTTAAATTTCAAACAATATAATTAATATTATTTTATAAATTAATATTCTTTACTTAGCATCTGTTTTAGATTAGATGTAGGAGTACTGTCCCAGCTAACGGAGGTTCACCGGGAAACTCTTAAATACCGCTTCTCTTCGACCGTAGTCGTGGTGACAGATAGACTCTTTTTAGGCTTGTCTCAAAAATAGTTATTGAGTATTAAATAAATTAATAAATAAAACAAAATTAATTAATATTAATGATATCTAAAATTCCTAATTCTCGACGTAAATAATTGAAGCGATCTTCCGCTAGAGGTTTTGTGAGTATGTCAGCCAATTGATTCTGTGTGTCTATGTATACAAGGTTTCTATCTCCATTTTCTTGATGATCTCTAAGAAAGTGATGTCGAATCTCGATATGCATAGTACGATAATGACATACTGGATTCTTAGTCAAATTAATAGAACTAGTGTTATCACAGAAAATGGGTATGTGTGTAAAATGCAATCCATAGTCTTCTAAAGTTTGCTTCATCCACAAAATTTGTGCACAATAACGTCTTGCGGTGATATATTCAGCCTCAGTTGTTGATAACGCGACAGAATTTTGCTTTTTGCTAAACCAAGAGACTAGAGCTTTTCCTAGGAAATAATATGTGCCGCTGGTACTTTTTCTATCTACTTTGCATCCGACAAAATTAGCATCAGAATAACCGGTTAGGTCAAATGATGTGGTTTTGGAATACCATAAGCCGACAGAAGCGGTGCCTTTAAGGTATTGGAAGATACGCTTAACTGCGCACATATGTGATTCCTTACGATTGGCTTGAAAACGTGCACACAAGCAAACACTAAACATAATGTCAGGTCGACTAGCAGTTAAGTACAGTAAGCTACCGATCATACCTCGATACTTACGTATGTCGACGGGTTTGTCTTGTTCATCAATATCAAGCTTGGTTGAAATTGCCATTGGAGTACTAAGTGGTTTGACTGCTTCTAGGTCGAACTTTTTTAATAGATCCTTTGTGTACTTTGCTTGATTTATGAACGTCCCATTGTTGGTTTGTTTGGTTTGTAGTCCGAGAAAGAATTTTAGCTCTCCCATCATGCTCATCTCAAACTGATTCTGCACACACTTAGAAAATTCTTGACAAATAGATTCATCAGTAGATCCAAAAATAATATCATCTACATAGACTTGAATCAGAATTATATTGTTATTCAAAGATTTTATAAACAATATAGTGTCAACGTTTCTCTTTAAAAAATCGTTGTCAAGTAGAAAAGAGCTTAGACGATCGTACCAAGCACGAAGGGCTTATTTTAAACCGTATAAGGTTTTCTTCAACTTGAAAACATAACCAGGATTTTTAAAATCAGTAAAACCTGGAAGTTGAGCTACATAAACTTTTTCTTTTATAAAACCATTCAAAAATGCGCTTTTAACATCCATTTGAAATAACTTAAAATTATGAAAACATGCAAATGCACATAACATACGAATGGATTCTAATCTCGCAACTGGGGCATAAGTCTTATTTTAGTCGATACCTTCTTCTTGATTGTATCCTTGAGCTACGAGTCGAGCCTTATTACGAGTCACTACACCATTATCGTTCAGTTTGTTTCGGAATACCCAACGGGTGCCAATGACCGGATGATCAATGGGCTTGGGAACAAGTTTCCAAACTTAATTCCGTTCGAATTGGTTTAATTCCTCTTGCATAGCATCTAACCAAAAATTATCACTGCATGCTTCTTCAATGTTTTTGGGTTCAAGCTGTGAAATAAAAGCAACACAAGAAGCGATATCTTTATTAGAGGAACGAGTACTTACACCCTTAGTAATCTCACCAATTACCAAGTCCTTTGGGTGATATGCTAAGAATCTCATCTCTTTTGGTATAACCTCAGGATTGCTGGTTCCGGCTTCTTTGCTTGAAGACTCAGCTGGGGCTTGGTGTGAAGATTCCGTATCTTTGTGTGAAGGTTTTGCAACATCTATACTTGGTGTAATTACGTCTTCATTGTCGTCATCGTCTGAATGTTGATTTAGTTCATCAAACTTGACATTAATTAATTCTTCGATGATCATGGTTCTCTTGTTGAAGACTCTGTACCCTTTGCTCTTTGCTGCATAACCTAAAAATATACCTTCATCAGCCTTTTTATCAAATTTACTCAGATTGTCTTTAGTATTAAGAATAAAGCATTTACAACCAAAAATCTTGAAATATAAAACAGTGGGTGTTCTATCAAGCCGTAGTTCATAGGGAGTATTCTTCGATATAGGTCGAATTAAAACCCTATTAAGAATATAGCACGCTGTATTGACAGCTTCAGCCCAAAAGTATCTAGGTAGACTAAACTGGTTCAACATTACTCTAGCCATTCCAGATAGAGTCATGTTCTTATATTCCACAACTCTATTTTGTTGTGGAGTCCTAGGACAAGAGAATTCATGCAAATAACCGTATGTGTCACAGAATTGTTTGAACTCTGCATTCTCAAATTCGCCTCCATGATCACTATGAATGCGAGTAATCATAAAACTTTTTTCATTCTGTACTTTCTTGCAAAAGGTGACGAATTCTGACAAAGCATCGTTCTTGCGTGCAAGAAAATATATCCATGTGTATCTAGAGAAATCATCTACAATGACAAATGCATATAACTTACCACCTAGACTAGCAATTCTACTTAGTCAAAATAAGTTCATATACAACAATTGTAGAGATCTAGTGGTACTTACAGCATTCTTGGATTTAAAGGCGGATCGGGTAGTTTTGTCTTTTCACATTCACTACATACCGTATCCTTCTTGAAAGATATGTCCGGTAAGCCGCGTACCAACTTCTTTGTAGATAGTTTTGAAATTGTATCCATGTTTGCATGACCGAGTCTCATATGCCATAGATGACTCTCAATGCTCTTGGCCATCAAACATCTACATGCTTTGTTAGCATCTTCTAACAAATAGAAAACATATATGTTATCTTCCCTGATACCTTCAAAGATAGTACTACCAGTTGAACTATCAACTATAGTAGCTAAATGGCTTATGCTGAGAAGATTATATTTTAACTTAGTAACTAGACAGACATCTTTAATCACAGGATAGGGAGCCTTACCAATGTCACCGATACCGATTATGTACCCTCTTAAATTATTACCGAAGGAGACGTATCATTCTTTATTCTTCTTCGACAGTGTTACAAATAATGAAGAATCATTGGTCATGTGTCGTAAGCAACCGCTGTCGAGGATCTATTTTTTTCTAGCATGTGAAGGGCGTTCCACCTACAAAAGAATTTGCAGATGAAACTTTTGGTACCCATTTCTTGTAGGGTCCTGACTGGTTAATTTTTGGTATCCATGCATAAACATTTAAATCTACTAACTTTCTGATTCTACATGCAGAAGATATATGACTAATGAGGCCACAGTAATGACATTTTGCATGTTGATGTTGAAACTCGTGTGAGGTGCATGATTGGTAGGTTTTGGTTTTCCAGTATAGAAAAATGCATGCCTATTAGTCTTCTCGGGCATAGGTTTGGTATGGTTTGGTCTGACAGTGTTTGGTTTGGGTGTGTTCTGATGATTCGGTAATTGACACGTGTTAGAATAGGAAGCAGCAACTTCAGGCCGTTTTCTTAAACTAATTTCTAACTTTTTGGAGGTGTCATATAATCTAGTGTAGTCAGATGTAAGTATTTCTATTCTGACTTGTGCACACTGGCGACTCTTTCTCTTCTTAGATAGGTCTTCCTTTAGCTGGATGATAGTTTGGTCTTTTTTTTTGGATAACATAATATTCTCGTGTAACAACAGCTTAATAGATGAAAGCTCACCAGACTCAATAGAAGAGTCATTATTTCTAACATCAGCTAATTGGTCGGTAAGTCTTCCTATCTCACTTTTGTACTCTTTGAGTACCTTCTTAGAGGTTTTATTTTACTACGCAGTTTTCTATAATCATTTAACAGGTCACTGAAAGCCTCTTCTAGTTGCTCAAAGGTGAAATCATCATAAGGATCAAACAGAGGATTAGTGATTACCTGATCGCAAGCCATCAAGCATACATTTGCGACGTCATCTGATTGTTCGTCTTCTGAATCGCTGGCTTCGCTTTCATAACATATGCTTGTATTGGCATACTTCCTTGATGTAGATTTCTTCAGGTAGCCTTTGTCTTATTTACTGCTTTTTCTTGTTGATGATGATGTTGTTAGACAGTCTTTCTTCATATGTCCTTTTTTTTTACATCCGTAGCAAATAATGTTGGCCCATTGGTCATATGGTCAACCTGATTTTAATAATTGATCAAACTCTGTCTGGATATACGAAGCTAGTCGGGACATCTCGGATTCTTGGACATGATCAAGATTGGCTATCCACTCCATTCAAGACCGAAGATCTGTTTGCCTGCTCGAGTCTGTAATTTCTTATGCAATATATTTTTCATTTTATTTGAGTCTAGGAATATGTTGTACACCGAGTCGTACTGGCAAATAGGCTACCCTCAAATGAGTTCAAAATGTTTTTAAAACGACCTCTCAAAAAGGTTTACAAAAAGGTTTTCAAAGATCACCAAAAGCTTTTTCAAAAACCCTAACTAAACCCTGACTTAACCCTGACATAACTCGGACCGAGTTCGGCCAGAATTTGGCCAGAGTTCGGTTGGTGGCCGTTGTGATTTTGAATCTTTGGAACTTGGTCCTCATGCAGTTGCGGATTTGACCGAGATTTGCTCAAAGAGTTCTGCCCGAATTCTGACAGAAGTCTGCCTTTAGAACTCCTATAAATAGAGAAGGATTTCGATCATTTCAATTCACTCATTGACTTTCAATCTTCTCTCTATCTAAAGCTTTCAGTCTTCCAAAGAGTTTTCTAGAGCTTTCAATTTTAGATCCCAAGTCAGTTACAATCTTCTAGTCAATTTGCCAGTGCGGTACGGCCTAAAAGTTTCTGAGAGATTGTAATCAGAAGGCTTGATTGAAGAATACCTCTTCACATTTGAAGTTGGACGAGTTCTTCGTATCAAAGCTCGCGTTGTAGAAGTTGCAAGGACTTCGTAAGAAAACTTACAGTTTTTCTAATAGTGGATTCAACTGGTAGCAAGAGTTCTACCGACTGGATTAGTCCTCAACAGAAGGATACCAGTATACATCGCTGTTTTTGCGTTTGCTCTCTTAACTTTGCCTTTACATTATTTTAGTTGTGATTAATATTCTGTGATTATGCTGCTAACATTTTTAATTAGCATTTTTCCGCTGCCAACTCTATTCACCCCCCTCTAGAGTATTACGCTTTACTATTTCGTTCCTACAATTGGTATCAGAGCGGGTGTTACAGGTAAAGCAAAGGTAACAGTACAATTATTTATTCATTTTAATTAACTGTTATATAGATCACAGCACAACACATGGCAACTGTGAAATTCACAAGTGAAGGCCAGGCCACAAACAGACCCCCACTGTTTGATGGTACGAATTATACATAATGGAAAACACGGATGAGTTTCTTCTTGAAATCTCTTGACTTTGATTTATGGTCCATTGTTCTTGATGGCTATCAGAAGCCACCTCGTATAAATGTTGATGGAGTTTTAGTTGAAAAACCCCATAGCAGATATACAGAGGAAGAAAAGAAAAGGGCCAGTCTTGACGCACGTGCCATTAATGCTCTTTTTTGTGCTTTAGACAGAACTGAATTTAACAGGGTGTCTATCTGCACAATGGCTAATGAAGTATGGAAGCTACTCAAAGTCACACATGATGGCACGACTCAAGTCAAGGAATCTAAAGTCAGCAGACTTACTCAAGAGTACGAGGCATTCAAAATAAAGCCCAACGAAACAGTTACACAAATGCTCGAGAGGTTCTTGGATATTGTAAATCTTTTGTCTTCCCTAGGCAAAGATTACAGTAACCATGAAAAGATTCGCAAACTCCTGCGAGCTCTCACCAAGAACTGGATTCCAAAGGCTACTGCAATCATTGAAGGGAACGACCTCACAACTACGTCCCTCGAAGTACTCATGGGTAAGCTACTCACTCATGAACTGGAGCTACAAGATTTTGAAGAGCCTGCACCAAAGGAGAAGACTATCGCCCTCAAGGCTCAGCACAGAAAAGCTGCTGAAGATGACTCAGACAGCAGTGGATCTGACGCTGAAGATCAAGCACTCCTAGCAAGGAAGTTCAAAAGATTTATGAGACATGAGAAGAGAGTCAAAGAAAACAACAGCAACAACTGGTACCAAGAAGATGTTGTCTACTATGGTTGCAAGAAGAAGGGACACATGAAGAAGGATTGTCCCACAAACTCATCATCAAGCAAGAAGAGCAACAGGTATAAAAAAGGGTACCTGAAGAGATCAACATCACGGAAGTATGCCAACACCAGCATATGGCATGAAAGTGAAGCCAGCGACTCAGAAGACGAACAATCAGAAGGCGCTGCAAATATATGCTTTATGGCATCCGATCAGGTGGAACACCCTTCACATGCTAGAAGCAAATGGATCCTCGACAGCGGTTGCTCACGGCATATGACCGGTGATGCTACCCTATTTGCAACACTGTCGAAGAAAAAGAAGGAAGGCTATGTCTCCTTTGGTAATAATTTGAAAGGGTATATTATTGGTATCGGTGATGTTGGTAAGTCTCCCTATCCTGTGATTAAGGATGTCTGTCTGGTTACCGAGTTGAAACATAACCTACTCAGCATAAGTCATCTAGTTGATCATGGTTATGGCATCAACTTTGGCAAAGACAAATGTACTATAGTTGATAGCTCAACTGGTAGTACTATCTTTGAAGGTATCAGGGAAGACAATATATATTTTCTATTTGTTAGAAGAAACTAATATTTCAGGTAGATGCTTAATGGCCAAAAGTGATGAGAGTCATCTGTGGCATATGAGACTCGGTCACGCTAATATGGATACAATATCAAGATTATCCACAAAGAAGCTAGTACGCGGTTTACCGGACATTACATTCAAGAAGGATTCGATATACAGCCAATGTGAAAGGAACAAAGCTACCAGATCCACATTCAAGTCAGTAAACGCAGTATGTACTACTAGACCTCTATAATTGCTTCATATGGACTTATTTGGTCCTAGCAGAGTTGCTAGCCTCGGAGGTAAACTTTATGCTTTTGTAATTGTAGATGATTTCTCTAGATACACGTGGGTATATTTCTTGACACGCAAGAATGATGCATTATCCGAATTTGTCGCCTTTTACAAGAAAGTTCAGAATGAAAAAGGTTACATGATCACTCGCAATAGAAGCGATCATGGTGGCGAATTCGAGAATGCTAATTTTGAGCAATTTTGTGACACACACGGTTTTATACATGAGTTCTCCTGTCCTAGGACTCCACAACAAAATAGAGTTGTGGAACATAAGAACAGAACTCTAACCGAAATGGCCAGAGTAATGTTAAACCAGTTTAGTCTACCCAAATATTTCTGGGCTGAAGCTGTCAATACAGCTTGCTTTGTTCTCAATAGAGTTCTAATTCGACACAAATCGAAGAAGACTCCATTTGAGTTATGGTTTGATAGAATTCCTTCTATTTTATACTTTAGAATTTTTGGTTGTAAATGTTTTATTCTTAATACAAAAGACAATTTGGGAAAATTTGATGAAAAGGCCGATGAAGGTATATTTTTAGGTTATACGGCCAAGAGCAAAGGATACAGATTCTTCAATAAACGTGCCATGATCATCGAAGAGTCAATCAATGTCACTTTTGATGAATTGAATCAAATGACTATTGATGACAATGACGAAGATACATCTGTACCAAGCTCAACTCCAGCTGATTCTCAACCAAGCTCTGCACTAGCTGAACCTCCTAGAGAAGATCCAGGAACCAGCTACCTTCAGAATTTACCGAAAAGGTTGAAATTTATAGCTGATCATCCAAATGATTTGGTAATTGATGATATTACCAAGGGAGTAAGTACTCGTACATCCTGTAGAGATATTGTTTCTAGTGTTGCATTTATTTCACAGCTAGAACCCAAAACTATTGATGAAGCATGTAATGATAGTTTTTGGATAGATGCTATGCAAGAGGAATTAAACCAATTTGAACGGAATCAAGTTTGGGAACTTGTTCCCAGGCCTATTGATCATCCGGTCATTGGCACCCGTTGGGTATTCCAAAATAAACTGAATGAGAATGGTTTAGTGACTCGTAATAAGGCTCGACTCGTAGCTCAAGGATACAATCAAGAAGAAGGTATCGACTACGATGAGACTTATGCCCCAGTTGTGAGATTAGAATCCATTCGCATGTTATGTGCATTTGCATGTTTTCATGATTTTAAACTTTTTCAAATGGATGTGAAGAGTGCTTTTTTAAATGGCTTTATAAAAGAAGAAGTTTTTGTAGCACAACCTCCAGGTTTCACGGATTTCAAAAACCCAGATCATGTTTTCAAGTTGAAGAAATCCTTATACGGTTTAAAACAAGCACCTCGTGCTTGGTATGATCGTTTAAGTTCTTTTCTACTTGACAACGGTTTTTCAAAAGGCAAGGTTGACACTACACTGTTTATTAAATCTTTTAATGGCAAGCTGCTTTTAATTCAAATCTATGTTGATGATATTATATTTGGATCCACTGATGAATCTCTGTGTCAAGAATTTTCTAAGTGTATGCAGAATGAGTTTGAGATGAGCATGATGGGAGAGCTGAAATTCTTTCTCGGATTGCAAATCAAACAAACTGATAATGGGACATTCATAAATCAAGCCAAGTACACAAAAGACTTGCTAAAGAAGTTCGATCTGGATAATGTCAAGCCTATTGGCACTCCAATGGCAACTTCAACAAAGCTTGATTCAGATGAACAAGGCAAGCCAGTCGATACACGTAAGTATCGAGGTATGATTGTAGTTTACTTTATTTAACTGCTAGTCGTCCAGATATAATGTTTAGTGTTTGCATGTGTGCACGTTTTCAAGCTAACCCAAAGGAATCACATCTGTCCGCAGTTAAGCGTATCTTTCGATACCTTAAAGGCACTTCTTCTGTTGGCTTGTGGTATCCCAAAACTAAGTCCTTTGACCTTATTGGTTATTCGGATGCAGATTTTGCTGGATGCAAAGTTGATAGAAAAAGTACAAGTGGCACATGTCATTTCTTAGGCAAAGCTTTAGTCTCTTGGTTTAGTAAAAAGCAAAATTCTGTAGCCCTATCAACAACAGAGGCTGAGTACATCGCCGCAGGACGTTATTGCACTCAGATTTTGTGGATGAAACAAATCCTAGAAGACTATGATTTATTTTACACACATATTCCCATTTTCTGTGATAACACAAGCACTATTAATTTGACTAAGAATCCAGTATGTCACTCTCATACTAAACATATCGAGATTAGACATCATTTTCTTAGAGATCATCATCAAAATGAAGATATAAACCTTGTGTACATAGATACTGAAAATCAACTAGCTGACATCTTCACTAAACCTCTAGCGGAAGATCGTTTCAATTATTTACGTCGAGAATTAGAAATTTTGGACGTCAATAATATTAATTGATTTTGTTTTATGATTATATATCATTATGCAAAAACTGTGTTAGAAACAAGCCAATAAAGAGTCTGTCTGTCACTACAACTACGGTTGAAGCGAAACGGTACTTAAGAGTTCCCCGGTGAACCTCCGCCAGCTGGGATAGTACTCCTACAGCTAATCTGAGACAGTCGCTGTGTAACGACATTTAATTCATAAAATAATATTAATTATGTTAATTAAAGGCTAAAATAACTAATCTTTGAATTAAATATTTGAAATGAGACAATGAAAAAGAATGGCAAAAATCAACTTTATAGAACCCTAGGCGAATTCGGCCAGAGCTCTGACCGAATTCGGCCCGAGTTCGGTTGAGGGTGTCTGGTTATATATACAGAACCCGAGCAGCCTTTCTTTTTCATTGCTTCCAAACTATTTCAAACAGCAGCAGCAGCCGACCCGAGCATCAAAACCCTAGTTCTTCACTACCCTATTCCATCCAATCCAAGTGGTGAAATCTCTCCAAAATTTGGAATCGTGCGGAGATCATCGTTCTCTACGACATATCTTGATTTCGTGAGGTATAACTCCATCTCTCTCCACCTTTCAATTAGTGCATTTTTATTCCAATTTGCACATATGGCACCTAAATTCAATCCATCTAAGAGGAAGAAGACGACCCCTAGTGAGAAAGGGTCATCTTCGCATCCACATACGGATTTACTCTTTTCGTCGATCCAAACGAGCGACGGTGCGTTCGACGGGTTTTTCTTTCAAACCCTCGACCAAGCCCTACTGTGGTATGGTGATTTTTCTATGCGATCCATATGCACAGGCGCTCCAGTCAAATGGACTGTATTTTCTGATCATCGTCATTTGTTTGAGGCATTAGGGTTACACTTATTTGTTAAAATCTGCTTCCCTATAGCAACTAATGACATTAGATTATTCTATTGCAATATCATATTAGACACTTTCGATGTGAGCACACGTGTTGGAGGTATTGATATCAATTTCGATGATAGTCTCTTAGCGGAGATCCTTGGTATCCCTAACGAAGGTGAACCGCTAGTCGATATCACTGATTTTGACTTTCCCGAAGGCACGACACTCGCAAGTTTCAAAGCGAAACTCTGTGCACCTGATAGAGTACGCTCTGGAAAGTTCAAGGCTAACAACCTAAACTTGTTTAACTATGAATTGCATCGCATCATCTATTCCACTATCCTTCCTAAATCCACTTCAAAGGATGATGTGACTTCTCTTGAGCTGTCCGCCATGTATCACATTCTTAAGGGGATTCCATTTTCTGCCCCTAAGACTATGATTCAGATGATGGGTCGTTGTCGTGCAAGAGATCGAAATCTCTCTTACGCGATGATTCTCCCACGCATCTTTCAGCGCTTCGATATCGATCTGTCGACTTGTACTCAGGACCCTGAGCCCAAGTTTCTTCAGTTATCTTATCGTAGCATGACTGCTACAGCTCCTCCTACTGCACCTCCTCCACTACCTCATCAGTATGCCATGACATTTGAGGGCATACATCAGCATTTATCTGCTTTGCACGTCTCGATGACGGACATGGCTCGCGAGCGTGAGTTCCGCGACGTCATCCGTTATCAGGCGATGGCAAACTCCTTGGCTGATCTTCGTTTCGCTCAGACTGGTCATTCAGCCGGTTCCATCCCTCGAGATCCAGCTTTTTCGGGTTACCGCTGTGAGGATGAGGTTGTCCATGCCTACTTCCAGCCATGTAACGCCTATGATTGGTATCGTGTACCTCGTGACTACGTTGGTGAGTTCTAGCTGGCGCCCCTACTCATCCCTCTGGCGCTGGTACTTCTGGTGCTGGTCCTTCAGGACATGCTGGTCGAGCTGATGTTGGTGATGACGAGGATAGTGATGAGGAGATGTGATTTGATTTTTTAGTGACATTTTATTGTACACTAGGAAATGCTCCAACATTCCAAGTTTTTATCAGTATTTCTTTTATTTTATCAGTACTTTCTAGTTATTATCAGCACTTTGTAGTTTGCTTCAGTACTATTATCATTCATGGACATGTTTATGGTGTTTCAGTTATGGCATTTCAGTTTATTTCAGCACTTTGTTTTAATTATTAGCACTATCTCTTTATACTGCTTCTTCATTACAAACTGCCTGTGAAATAGCATGCCTGAGATTTTTTTTTGAAACAATACATGCCTGTTATGCTAATCTGTAGAAATAATACATGCTGTAATGTGTTTCTCAAATTTTTTTATGCCTTTTTTTTATGTTTTCTCACTACTTGTTACTTATGCATTGATTACGGGGGAGCCTTCTCTTTTGCAATTATTTTGCTAAGTGACAAAGGGGGAGAAAATTAAAGATCTAACATTTCTTTTGAGATAATACAGGATATGAACAATTTCTACTTTTTGATATTTTTTGAACAAGCTTAGCTTAATGTTATATCATTCATAGTTTGTCAATTATCAAAATGGGGGAGATTGTTGGCCCATTGGTCATATGGTCAACATGATTTTAATAATTGATCAAACTCTGTCTGGATATACGAAGCTAGTCGGGACATCTCGGATTCTTGGACATGATCAAGATTGGCTATCCACTCCATTCAAGACCGAAGATCTGTTTGCCTACTCGAGTCTGTAATTCCTTATGCAATATATTTTTTATTTTATTTGAGTCTAGGAATATGTTGTACATCGAGTCGTACTGGCAAATATGCTACCCTCAAATGAGTTCAAAATGCTTTTAAAACGACCTCTCAAAAAGGTTTACAAAAAGGTTTTCAAAGATCACCAAAAGCTTTTTCAAAAACCCTAACTAAACCCTGACTTAACCCTGACAGAACTCGGACCGAGTTCGGCCAGAGTTCGGCCAGAGTTCGGTTGGTGGCCATTGTGATTTTGAATCTTTGGAACTTGGTCCTCCTGCAGTTGCGGATTTGACCGAGATTTGCTCAAAGAGTTCTGCCCGAATTCTGCCCGAATTTTGACAGAAGTCTGCCTTTGGAACTCCTATAAATAGAGAAGGATTTCGATCATTTCAATTCACTCATCGACTTTCAATCTTCTCTCTATCTAAAGCTTTCAGTCTTTCAAAGAGTTTTCTAGAGCTTTCAATTTCAGATCCCAAGCCAGTTACAATCCTCTAGTCAATTTGCCAGTACGGTACGGTCTAGAAGTTTCTGAGAGATTGTAATCAGAAGGCTTGATTGAAGAATACCTCCTCACATTTGAAGTTGGACGAGTTCTTCGTATCTAAGCTCGCGTTGTAGAAGTTGCAAGGACTTCGTAAGAAAACTTGCAGTTTTTCCAATAGTGGATTCAACTGGTAGCAAGAGTTCTACCGACTGGATTAGTCCTCAACAGAGGAATACCAGTATACATCGCTGTCTTTGCGTTTGCTCTCTTAACTTTGCCTTTACATTATTTCAATTGTGATTAATATTCTGTGATTGTGCTGCTAACATTTTTAATTAGCATTTTTCCGCTGCCAACTCTATTCACCCCCCTCTAGAGTATTACGCTTTACTATTTCGTTCCTACAAATAGGATCTTCCTCATTGTTGTTGTTGTTGCTATCTTTTGTTCTTATGTTGAATCTCATGAACTTCTTGAATTTTCTTACCAGAAGAGCTTGATCTTCAGAGTCAGAGTCGCTGTCGTCAGAATCATCTTCGACAGTTCTTCTATGTTGAGCCTTGAGAGCGATCGACTTTTCTGACTTCTTCTTTGGTGTAGCATCTTCAAAGTCTTGAAGTTCTAACTCGTGAGTGAGTAGCTTACCCATGAGTGTTTCCAGAGACATTGTTGAGAGGTCGTTTCCTTTAATGATTGTTGTGGCCTTTGGAATCCAGTTCTTTGTGATAGCTCGTAGAAGTTTGCGAATCTTCTTATGGTTACTATATTCCTTGCCTAATGAAGACAAAGGATTTACAATATCCAAGAATCTCGTAAACATCTGAGTGTCTGATTCACTTGGCTTTATTTTGAACGTCTCGTACTCTTGAGTAAGTCTGTTGATCTTTGACTCCTTGACTTGTGTTGTTCCTTCGTGGGTTACTTCGAAAAGTTTCCACACTTCATTTGATGTTGTGCAAGTCGATGCCCTGTTGAATTCAGTTCTGTCTAATGCACAAAATAAAGCGCTAATAGCACGTGCGTCAAGATTGGCCTTTTTCTTTTCATCTTCCGCATATTTATCATGGGGTTTTTCAACTAAAACTCCATCAACATTAATACGAGGAGGCTTTTTGTAGCCATTAATAACTATAGACCATAAGTCAAAATTAAGATATTTTAAGAAGAAACTCATCCGTGTTTTCCAATAAGTGTAGTTTGTGCCGTCAAACAGTGGAGGTCTATTTGTGGCTTGGCCTTCACTTGTAAATTTCACAGTTGCCATGTGTAATACTCTGATCTATATAACAATTAAAAAATAACTGAATATAACTACAATTTTACCTTGCTTTACCTGTATAACCCGCTCTGATACCAATTGTAGGAACGAAATCGTAAAGCAGAATACTCTAGAGGGGGGGTGAAAAGAGTAGGCAGCAGAATATTGCTAAATTAAAACTTGTTAGTAGTTAGATCACAGAAATAATAATAATTACAAAGTAAATAACTGTAAAGAAAAGTGTAATTAGAAGGCAAACGCAAACACAGAGATTTATACTAGTTTCTCTCTTGTGAGGACTAGTCCAGTCGGAAGAACTCTAGCTTCCAGTTGAATCAACTATTGGAAAATCCTGCAAGTTTTCATACAAAGTCCTTGCAACTTCTACAGACACGAGCTTTGATACGAAGAACTTGACCAACTTCAGTTTTGAAGAGTCTTTCTTCAATCAAGCCTCTGATTACAATTTCTCTAAAATCTTTTAAACCGCACTGTACCGGCAAATTGACTAGAGAATTGTAACTGGCTTGGGATTTGAAAATAGAAGCTTTTTGAAAACTCTTTGGAAGAAACGTAAGCTTTAGAAGAAGAAGATGAAAGTGAATGAGTGTGTTGAAATGATCAGAATTTCTCTCTATTTATAGTTTTTCCAAAGACAGAACTCTGACAGAATTCAGGCAGAATTCGGATAAAACTCTTTCTAACAAAAGACATGTGTACGAAGAAAGAAGTCCTAAACAGGATATTCTAAGTACAAGGGGAAGACCTGTGTACAGAGAATAAAGTCCTAAACAGGATATTCTAAGTACAAGGGGAAGACCTGTGTATAGAGAAGGAAGTTCTCAACAGAATATTCTAAGTACAAGGGGAAGAGTTTCTGGAAAAGTGTGACGGTAGAGATCGAGTACTGCAGCGGCTCCTTTTCTCCGTTGACGATCTGACGACGAGTTGAACTTGCTCTGACTTTCTGATGCCTTTGATAGAATTCTAGGGTTGCCGATCAAGTGGATGCCTGGAGCTGGAGATTTGATATTCTGTGGTCTCCCCTTTGTTGACAAAAAACTCCTATTTATAGGGGAAGAGAGCACATATGTGATGTGTATTAGGGTTTGAGATATGAAGGAATCTGTCGTTATTACACGGTGCGAGCTTCTGCGGCACTGACACATGGCGGACATTGAGATTCCCCTCAATCGAGATCTCTGGTGGTTATCAAAATAATCGAAGGAAGAGATACGTAGCTTTTGCCGATTTGCTTGTTCGGATGCAGCCGAGTAAATCTTGGGATTTCATCTCAGATTTGGATTATGATTGATCCTTGTCTAATATTTAAATCAATTTGATAAGATATTAATCATGATTAACACCAATCTTATCTTTGGGAGAGTCGGTTTAAGCAAACCGACTAGGTGGGACCATGCTTCATGCGCCTCTGACGAGGTTTGAGGACTGCTGCGCTTCTGGGGCGACAAGTAGACCGTTCTTCTGGAAACAATGGAGCCTCTGTGCTTTCAGGCGACGAGTGGATTATGATTCGAAGACGATGGAGCCTGTGTGCGTATGAGCGACGAGAAGGCTGTGTTTCGACCGACAAAGTCACTGTGCTTTAGGGCGACGAGTAGGCTTGTGCTTCAGTTTGACGAGGTTACTATGCTTTCGAAAAAGTAGACGGACTTGTATTGGATGCAATGGTATCTTCCAAGTCTCTAATGAAAGGTAATTGAGCTTCTGGGTCGGAGCAGAGTGCTGCGCCATTGCAGTTGAGGTGGTGTGGAAACATTACCAATCTCCGCCTGAGGTTGGTGCGGAAATGTAACTGCACCTCTGATTGAAGGTATTGGCTATGAAGTCTTCTTTAAAGAGCAATGAATGACTGCTCCTTAATGAACGACTCCCTCTTAATTGCCACCGTTACTTGGAAAATTTCAAGGGGTCCTAGGATAATTTAGGACTTAGTCGAATGAACTTTATTTAATGTGGTCCATCGTGCTAAGTCCTAGGTTGATCCCATTAATGTGGTAACTTTGACCGTCGGCCATGTGGCCTGCATTTTGGACCACCCTCGCCCTATATAAAGGAGAGTTTCTACTGAAGAGCCACGTCTTCTTCTTCTTCTTGCCCTTCAACACCATGCTGGATCCAGACTTAGCTTCGAGCGACAGTTGGCCTTACCTAAGTCGGATTCTGGTTGAGGATTCCTTCGTTCAAAGAGGCTATGCCTTCGTAGAAGAACTGTTGATGAGCCTCGGAACATGCTTGAATGCTTCTCACGAGAAGTTCGAACCTGGGTGACGCCTTGAAGGTCTTCGAGGTCCTGAGGGCCTAGCTTGTGGGTGGATGACCAACCCGAAGAGGTGCAGGTTGTACTCTGCTCTGCCTATTCTGGGCTTTAAGACCTGTTGCACCTTTTGGAAACCCGGGCCAGTAGATACTTCCGGAAGTGCTGCACGTCTAGAGGGGAAAAGCTGTAGTGGAGACTTTGATGGAGACTGTATTCACATCTTATATCCACAGTACCTCTCTCCATGACAACCACACTGTGAAGAGTAATCGCGACGTAGATCTGTAGGAGTTTTTAATTCGGCACATGTAATCACAAAGTCTTTTGTAATAGATCCTTGTAATTATATCTTTATGCAGTCTTTTATGTAATCGTGACGAGTTTGCAGCAGACTCTTGTAGCCATGATTAATAAAAAAGGACTTCTGAGCTTTTCATCTGTTTGTGACTTTTATCTTTGTTGTTGGCATGCTTGACCACCTGCGCCTCTGCGTCTTGTATTATGCTGAGATTTTTCATGCTTCTACAGGTGTTACATGTTTTTGTGGTGGCCCATACAGGTCAGAGCATATTGTTGTAGTTACATTACTGTGTCGAACAAGCCTGCAATAGGATATGGTAATAGGATCTCAATCCTCAATTGCCTTGAAAATTCTTTTGTTTTTATCCATCGCCTTTGGAACTCACAATTCAAGTCGATCATCCTTCTTGAACTCCTTGTCATAGACTCTAGTCTTTCCTTATTTCGGAAGGACAAATACTCGTGCTTGATGAACCATGTGGATTATATCCCATCATTTCACAGAACGTAGTTGATATAAGTATTTTAAAAGGGAATTAGTTATCTAAGTTAGTAAGGGTTTGGATAGATGCCTCGATTAGATAGATCGTGTAGATCGGACTGGCAAAATAGAATTCTTATTGGAGACTTACCCTAATGAAAGATTCTAGTATCAACGGGCTAGAACCATTCTACCTTTCACCCATGATATAGAATGATAAATAGAAATGGACAGAGTAATAACATGGCTTTATTTGGTTTACAAAGGAAGGTAGGATATGTTTTTCAATCATAATGAATGAGGTGACTGGTAGAATGTATGGTAGAATATTAGAGTTAGATGCAATTTTCTAATTAGAATATGATCACCCCCATGAAAGAATGTAGTTGAGAGAATTCGAAAGCCTTGTTATGGATAGGATGATTCGATAAGGTACTGTATAATCATTATAGACATTTAACGGTTGTAATAAGGTTTAGGAAATTTTCAGTTAAAGGATAAAGAAATCATGATAGTATGCATATGTAGGAAATAAAGTTACCTCGGACAGTGACGTGAAGGATCCTCACTAGGGAGTGTCTTATCGAAGGAATGAATCAAAATGATGCGTGATGATAGGTTGTACCATGGTTTCGATCTAGAAATATTTAGTAAAGATTGGAAAGGACAGTGGTAGACTAGATATACTTCTACACATATGAGGAATAGCTTAAAAGGACCTATTAACTACCATGACTCAAAGATTAGTCAATAGGTAAGTGTTTTTTAAGGTATCATATATAAGCATTATCTAGCATTACATGCCCATTGCCTATTAAACAAGCATAGAAGGTTAGGCATACCGGTAGGTATTGTACGGCTTCCTAGATACACATAGAGGTATAAAGAGGAAGAACCGTAGGAGCAACACTATACATAGATACATAGATTAAAGAACTACAGAAGATCAAGCATGGTTAGGACATAGCAGACCATATTTAAAATACCATATTTCTAGGAGAGAAGATTGGAGAAAACCTAAGCTACAGAAGTGGGTGAATTGTTTGGAATCGAGATATATGACCTCTAGTGTAGCATAAGTTAAATTATGACTTTAAATATTAGCTAGACTCATTCATAGAAAATCTTGATAGATATTTTATACTTTAGAATAAGTCGGTGATCGTCATCTTCAGACTGATTGCTAATTTAAAGCCCAAGATCTCTCCGGTAATAGTTCACCAACAACTGCTTCGACCGGCTGGCAGAAACAAAGGTATATTTATTGACTTAAGACCGACAGCCCCGGCGCCGACCTCCATCTTGCGTCCCGATGAGTCCTCCGCCAAAGCTCCCCCTCCAGTAAAGTCCTCTCTCTCCCTCCTCCTCCTCACGCACCATACTCCCGAGCTCCCCCTCTCCGAGCACCCTCTCTCTCCCGATCGCCTCTCCCGATCATTCTTTCACTCACCTCTTTCTCTCTCACTCCAGCAGGGAAATTGGGAACATCATAGGTACTGCTACCTCCTTAGTAGTATTATTTATTATTATTATTATTTATCTTGTTTCTTTGGTATAAGGTATAGGGAACACAAGGGAGCACAGTTGATTAGATTGGTTAAAAACTTTTTATTATTAAAATTATTATTATTATTATATTTGAATGTTTTCAGGTTATCCTATTTGGGAATGAGAATCAGGTTAGCACAGGAAATGGATCTGGGGTACCTTGCTCCCTGGAAGAAGGGGATGGTCGCCTTATGGATGTCCGACTTGATAATGTCCCAGCACTATCTGAAGAATACACCATTGAAACCGTCAGGGCTCGGGGCGCTGTGTTCCTCAAGGGACCATGTAACCCCTCTTCCCGAATTTCCAAGTTATTTTTATATATTTCTAGTATTGTGTCTGAAGATGATTTTCGTCGAGAATTTTTCAAAGGATTTTTTTTTACCAAAGTAGTTTAAATTAATTTTTGGATTTCTAGAAATATACTTACGTTATTTGTTAATAACTTTGAATATTACTCTAAATTACTGCGTCAAAAAATTATTTAATCTTGGGAATTTAATTTATGTGTGAATTAAAGTATTTTGATGGTATCGTTGTACTAGATTATTATATGGAAATTTATTATGATTGGAATCAAGATTTATACTAATAAGTTTAAATTATTTTGATTTAAGTTAATATTATCTTAAGATATTATTATAAGTGATTTGGATTTATTGTGCAAAAACAGTTAGAATAAGGGGGTTAATTGAAATTGAACTAATTTAAAGGGTAGCCATAGCCGACCCTCTTATGAATAGGGCTGTAAATGAGCCAAGCCGTTCACGAGCTGCTCGAAGCTCGGCTCGATAAAAGCTCGTTTGAGCTCGGTTCGTTTAGTAAACAAGCTGAGCTCAAGCTTTATTTTTGAGCTCATTTAATAAATGAGCCAAGCTCAAGCTTGGATGTACTCGGCTCGATTAGCTCGCGAGCTGGCTCGTTTAGAAGTTCGTTTAGGAGCTTGTTTAGAATCTCGTTTGTTCTTTGTTGAAATATATATATATATATATATATATATATATATATATATATATATATATGGTCGTGTGTATTATATATTTATGTGATATTAAGGAACTTTTTTATTAAATTTTTATAAATAAATTGTTAATATTTCAGATACTTGAATTCGAATCTAACTAACATGAAATCAAGCTCGTTAAACTTGAAATCAAGTTTAATGAGTTTGAATTAAAGTTGAGCGACAAGCTTGATTTCAAGCTTATCGAGTTTGTTTATCAAGCTTGAATCAAGCTTTCTTATCAAGCCAAGTTCAATCTTAATATAAACAAACTCAAGTTTCAAAATAAAAAATTTATCAAGCTCGAGCTCGAGCACGAATAATTATAGTTAAGCTAAGCTTAAGCTAACAAAAACTCGGCTCGGCTCGGCTCGGCTCCTGGCTCCTTTGCAGCCCTACGGACGACTTCAAAGTTATGAATAGCTGAGTTCAAATTTAAATCCCTCCTATAACCGACCAGGAAGGGGGAGGGGGTAATTGTTCCAACTGAAACCATATGCAAAAAGGAGATCCCCTCTAATCCTTAACAAGATCAACAACCTAGCCAAACCAATTTTTAAAACAGACCACTTTCCATTGAATTTAAATTTCAGTTCGTTTAAAAGATTATGCTCGAATCCTTAAACTTTAATCCAAATCCGATCTCGGCCCCATCTGCAAATATGTATATATGTATAGCAAGGGATCGGCCTACTCCTCTTCCCGCAAACCCTATATTCTTATCGACGAACTCATCCTTCGATCGATATTGTAACACCCATCACAACCATCATGGCCTCCATCACCAAGCCCTCGACCACCATCAGCCACCAGACACAATAACAAAAACTTGTACCGTGTCCGGATCCGTGCGTCCGTGTCATTTCCATCTTATTCCAATGTTACAGACAACCATGCCGGCATGCGGCCAACACCAGAACCCCCCACAACCACCAATACAGTAAACGCACACCCCCACATCATACCTCACTTAGCCTGCCGCGGCTGCCGTGTCCGCACGTGCGATGCTCGACAACGGCCCCTTGCATTCCGCCGAGATCTCCGCCGCCTGGAAGACAAGGGATTTTGCCTAAATCCGGGGAACCCACTACTCCACCACGTGGCTGCGCCAAAGCCGCAGCCTCTTGGGCAACCGCGCTCGCCGGCGCTTCCCCGAGTACTGGCCAGACTGCTCTGGACCCTAGCACCGCCTCATCCTGAGCGCCGCTGCCCCTCAAGTCAGGCGCCTCGACGGCCTCCACCTCCCGCCGCACGCACGATCCAACACCGCCTGAGCGACGAGCTCCACATCCCCGCGTTGCCCCGCGGCAGACCATTCCAGAACCGAGTCAGCCAGTCTCCGCCCCCGTGCTGGGCCGAGTACAAGACCGTCGCCGTCGTCTCCTCCGCGGGTGCTCGTGCCAACGCCGATCTCAGGGATCCCCGCCCAGTGTCGGTGGCCAACTTCCGAGCGCCGAGCTCTGCCTCTCTCCACAGTGAGTCGCCACCTCCACCCATCTCATACGCCGCGGGCCAGTTCGAGCGCCGCCCTAGCTCCACCGCATTCCAGGCGTGACCCTCCACCATCCGGCGGTACCAAGCCGTGCCGACGACCCCGGCGTCACCACGTCACGGTTGACCATGCCGATCCCTCCCCACTAGAAGCGCGCCACCGTGTCGCTCTCGCCAACTGCCTTCGTCGCGGATGTAGATCTCCGCGCCCACCATGGCGCTACGAGCCCGATGTCCGGTTGCGTTCCTCCGTCGTGGCTCGTCTCCCGGTAAAAACCCCCTCCCCATCTCTAGCTCCCTCTCTCGCCAGGTGAATCACAACTCTCTCTCTCTCCTTCCTTCTCAAAGTAAGTGTGGGTTCTTTTGTCCTTAATGTTTAGGTAGCTTTGGAAATGTATGGGTTGTACTGCTACTATTATTTTGAATGCTTTATTAGTACTTTTAAGTGTGTGTAATATGTATAATATAATCTGGTTGGGCTTCCTTATTCTTTTAAGAGAAATATTACTTGGTTTTGGCAATAAATTCATATATTTATATAAGTTTATGCATAACTGGAAAATGGGTTTGAATCTTGTAAACAAATATTAATTTGGGTTGATGGGTCATTAGGCTTACATATGTTATACACACATATTTTGGGTTAGTTATGAATAGGCCTAATATAACTATTGGGCATAATATTACGCTCATATATTTTGATAAATTGGTTTTTTATTTTCAAATATTAAATATATTCTATAATAACCCAGTTTGGGCCTATTGGGCTCGAGTTTTCGGATTATACATGATGTTGATAAATAGACTATTATTCAAAATATGTTGATTGAGCTTTCGGGCTATGTATAAAGATTTTCCAAAATAAGGTTATATTTCTAAATAAAACATAGGACACATATTTGAGCCTCCTTGGATTAAAGGACTTTAGTAAAATTAGTGGGTTTACTTTTATGGACTAGTATACATATTCCCTAAATAGATTTGTGTACTGTTCTACAAATACTTCTAAAAACTATAAAGTATTTAATAACTCTATTTTGCAACATAAACTTGTATATGGGCATTTTCTTAAAAGGTAACCAATATGCTTTTAAATAGTTTCAAATATTTTTTTCCAAATAAATATATTTTTCTTAATTAGATTGTCCTTAATCATAACTAGTCATACGTTCATAATTCTTGTGATTCTGACTTAGTCATATCGACCCTAGGCTAATCGGACGGTTCCGGACTCAATGGCATGGTCCGTCCCATCAATTGAGATCGCCTTGTGTAGTATGACATCTGCGACTATTTTGTGCTAGCAGGATCAAGCCACACATCAATTGCAACTAAATTCAGACAAATGCACTTTCTAATTGCTTTTGATTCATAATAGTCTTTCCATTTCATATTTATGCATATGCTCTCTTGCTTGTTGACATATTGTTACACGGATTAGTGTCATGAAACTCTACATACTTTATTTTCATGATTTTCATGGTTTCGTGACTTGTTCGAGTCCATGAGTACTAGTCGGGAGGGGAAATATCTTAGTAGACATGTGGACTATCCAGAACTATCCCTCGTGTCTTTTATGGAGAATAGCAGCTGCACACCACACGTGCAGGGTGCCTAATTTACCCCCTAGCCGTTTACATGTCGAAACTGGTATTTCAAAACTCATAGATAGTTGTCTTTTATTTTTTTTTTCTTGTTTTCTTCACCACTTGCCATGACATCAGTTACTTTCTAGTTTTTATCTCACATATGTTATTTTCATGTCTTGTGAATTCTATTGTGTTTTCGATTTGTCGTCGGTTTGTGTGCTTGTTCCATTCCTGATTGGAAACCAACATTTTTCAGGTTTAGTTGTGGCTTCACTTTGCATGGGAAGATACGGGTGTACTTGTAGGCAGAAACCTAGAAATTAGATAAAAATGGTATCATTTATATTAATTGTAAGAACCTTGTTCTTTTCTTAAATATAATTGTTGTGAAAGTTGTAATCAATTTAGAAATGTGAATGAGAAATAAATGTTATAATTTATGATTTTGAGCATCTTGGCCTTGACAGTGTTTTACCGCCAACTCTGCGACGTAGGCTGGCTTGGACACGAACTCGTATCTCGAAAAGCGGGTACGGGTCATGACAGCCCATACGACGTCTTTGTCCTCTTGTTCAGATGGGATACACTCCAGGCGATAGTTGTCTTCTGCGTCAATCAGACTGGGGATCACCGCCAGGAAATTGTCGTCCCTGGAAATGGCCTCTTTGGTGAACTTCTGGGAAAAGAAATTGGCCGCAGTCGATTGGTGCCATATTGATCTTTATAAGTGTTCCCATTTTCGTCAACAATCTAGTGTATATTGAGTTATTGTCTGCGACCTTTAACACAAGCGTGAAAGTAGCGGGTATTTTTGTCTCCCTCACTGTCCCATGTCAGTCTCGCCTTTTGTTTCCTGAATTAAGTTTCAACCTTCAATATGAACTTAAGCAACGCTTTGGTGAGGTTCAGGGAGGTCCGAGCGGCTGGGGATCTGTTTAAGGTGAAAAGCGCTTCGGCCCGGGTAACGTCATCCTCTGCGGTACGGACGGCCTGGAAAATGTCCCCGAACACTTCATTACTCCAAATGGAGAGAGCTTTCATGGTATCCTTGAGTCTGTTTGCAACTCGGACAAGAGGGTCGAGGGTGTCGGTTCTGCTCCAAACGGTAGAAACGATGTTCGTGAATTGAGGATGGTGGCTCCAAAAGTCGAGGAAGCAAAAGTTTTTCTTGATTTGGTTCGACTTGCTTCTAATTTCGATGAGGAGAGGCGAGTGATCCAATTCGGTCATATTGAGGTTTGAAAGGTTGGAGATGATCTCCAGGTTGGACCACTTTGAGTTGAAGAGGGCGCGGTCTAGGCAGGAGTATTGCCAACTTTTGCCCTCTTGTATGTTGCACCAGGTGAAAGCGCTGTCGTTGAACTAAAGGTGGTCAGGTGGGTGTTAAAAATGAAGTTGGTAAAGTCATGGATGGAAGAAGGAGGTAGAGAATGGCTACCCGACTTTTTTTTGCTACAAGTGATTGCATTGAAATCCTCTACGCACAACTAGGGGAGATTGCTATTGTTATGATAGGTGTTCTGTAATTCGTTCCACAGCTGTCTGCGCTCGCGGATGTCGTAGCTCCCATGAATGGCAGAAAGAAGGGAGCGAGAGCTGAGCATGGGATGCTCCATCCAGCACGAGAGGGCTTGTCTCAAGTCATGAATGGTGCCAATCCGCACATCATTACAGACAAAAATCCCGATGTCGTTACAGCCGGCTATAGCCGAGGAGAAGCCTAACTGCAGCTGAATGGATCTGAGCTTGCTTGGGGGAATTTTGGGTTCGATAATTACAAGGATGTCGATTCTGTGAATTTTCTTGAGACTGATTAATCTTGTCAAGGTAGGTTTATTGGCAAGTCCCCTAACATTCAAAGATAGGTTCTTAAGCATCGGGATTCCTGTTTTGGGTTTTTTTTGAGTCTCGTGGCTGACCTAGTAGTCCTGGCCGTGACTTCATTAGAGCTGCCAATGTACCATTTTTTTGGGTTGGAAGGTGCCTTACCGACCTCCATAGTAAAATTATCTGTCTTTCCGTTCGGATGTAAGTATACATCTCCGGCAATTTCGACAACAGCCCCGAAAAAGCTGCTGGTGGTGTTGATGCCCGCGTTAAGACCTTGTTGCATCGTGGCGACAGAGCCTTGCCCCATGTTGGTTAGATCGATCGCACGAATGTTGGCCACGATATATATATATATATATATATATATATATATATATAACTTTTCTCTTCTTCCTCGAGAGCCCTGAGATGTCGATGCCCTCATGAGCCCCCCCCCCCCCCCCCCCCGTCGCCACCGGCAGCGGAGCAAAGCCCTCCCCCCGACCTTTCATCTTCATGTGCTCCCCTCGCCCTCGATAGCGTCTCCCCTCCCTGCCAGCTCCCGACGCTCCGCCATTACACTTCTCGGTGGGCTCGGGCTTGAAGCCCCCGTTCGACCTCCTTGGAGGTAGCGTAGCCCCCCTGCCGTCCGTCTTTCCTGTAGGTGGCATGCCCCCGCCCCCGGGGGCTCCCTCTGCTCCAGCGGCGGCCGCCGGGACGCACGCTCAGCTCTTCCACTTCGGCATCACCCCCGCAAGGATCGCCCCTCCCCTCCGGTGGCCTCCCGAGCCCATCGTCTCCCGATTAGGCTCTTCGCTGGCGGCGAGTAGCCTGTGTAATGCCCTGAATCCCATTGCGGAGCACGGATCGAGCTAGCGGTCAAATGGCCGAGTAGGATAAGAATCGGGGAACTTTGCTTGGGGAAACTTTAGCAGGATCACGGGATAATGAATTGAGATCCTTTTCTTGTTATGGATTGGACTATTTTGAAATGATGTCCAAGATGCAGTGGCGTGCATCTTGGGAAAGAGTTCTATATAAGAGTCGCTTGCCCCGAGACCGTTGCCCTGCTAGTTTTTAATGTCGCTTTTGCTGTTGGCTTTTGTGTGCATTTTTGTGATTGTTTTCGATAAATGTTTTCATGGATTTACTTTCACTGTCTACGCATTTCATATCGAATGTCACGACCCGCACCCTAGAGTAAGGGCACGAGAAGTGGGTACGTCCAGCCTACGCCGTAGTGTCGGCGGTAGAACACTATCCTCGGTCGAACATCTAACAATATAAAGGTACTTGTACAGTATATACACTCCGAATGGAGGTGACATAGCAAATACAGTCTCAATCACATCTAAGGTAGATCATGATAAAAGATAGATAAAATATGAAATCCACAAAGAGATACAACAGATAGAAGTCTAAGTGTCTAAGATACACAAATTCAGAAAACATCTCAAAATTCAAATGCAGTAATCCATAAAGTAAATACAACTCAAGATAACTAAAATAACTATCTATACAACCTCTACTGTGTCTCCTCTAGGCTAGCAGGCAACCTCCAAGCTATCTGTAAAATTTATCAACAGGTTTTGTCAGGACAGGAACGAGCACAATCTCATCTAGAAAACCCAAGTAAATGATAGAGAACTATAAAGTAGTTATAGACAGTTTTATTGATGAATATGGCAGTTTATATTCAGGTGATGGTAAGAAAGACAGATAAAGTGCAAGGAAAGAAAATAACTAAACAAGAGAAGAATCATAGCAATGAAGACTGTAAAATAAGATCTAGCTGAACTTGAGTAACATAATGAGTTTAGATGGTACAATATAAGTCGAGTGTAATCCCAAAGTGAGTCTAATATAAGATGAGTCGAATGTTATCCCAGTACAGTATGAGTCGAATGTGATTCTAAACATTGTTCTAATAAGGTGAATCGAATAAGGTGATACGAATAAGGTGATACGAATAGTGATTCACATGATGATCTAACAATGATTCGAATAAATTCTCCAAGTGTGTTTTAAAATACTTAAATAGACATGTAAACGGCTATGGGTAAATCCGGCACATCATGCACTAATCAGGTGAGAGATGGCTATCATTCGAATATCATTCACAGGGGGTGGTTCGAATAGTGGGAATGTTCACATGTCTCATCAAGTATTTCTCCGTCCATCTAATACAAATGAATCTAAAATCCGACACATCAATCGAATACAAGTCCAACCAGCACATGAAGATACGAATAGGTGGTTCGAATAGTGATTTGTATGGTGATTCGAATAATAGAGGCAAAACGAGTAAGTATATGTGTCGTATACATAAATCCAGTAATAACAATCCGTGTTTGTAACAGAGAATCGCATACAACTAACTGGAACTGAAGTACAGTAATTGACAAGTAAATGAGAGAACTATCAGAGAATGTACTCGCCTGATAACCTGAATAGCTGATAGGTACAGAGGTCCAAACTGAAGCCACAGAGTCCTATTTAGAGCAACACAGGTCAAGATGTATACGAGAGATGATAAATGAAATGTACAATGCATCTGCATGTTGTCTAGGTCAAACTAGACTAAAGTCAACACTTGGTCAACTCTAGTCAACCACACTAGTCAAATTAGGTCAACTAGGTCAAGTCCTAGCCCAAACAAGTGTAACAAGTCTCACTAGGCCTAACCAAGCCTAGGCTAGCACTCACACAATCACAAGACAATGTGAACCACAACAATGCATAATATAAAATAGATAATATATATAAATACATACCTTCATACATACATGCATATCCATATTACATACATATTTATATATATAGGCATATGTTACATCATGCATATTTACATAGTTACATAGATATATACATTCATGCATATTTACATACATACTTTTATACATTATATATGTTAACATTCATTACAATGCATTATATTTTACTTATACCTTTGATTGATTCATTCATTCATATATGACATTCATTCATGCATATTACGTACTTACATGCATCTATACATTATATACATTGTATATAATATGTAAAAATAGAAGAGGAAAAAAGGGGAAAAACTGAAATGGAAAGGGAAGGGAAGAAAAATATAAGGAAAAGGAAAAACAGTGGACATATACATGCTTGCATCATATATTCTACATTACCATACATGCTATCATTATGTATTTCATTATATTATTTATATATTATGCATTCATATATATCATTACATGTATACATTGCATTCGTATCTAGCATTCATTATATACTCTCATGCATACATTGTATATCATTCTTTCATTCATGCATTGCTTATATGCATTATATTAATTACATTCCTACATGCTTGCATTCAACCATATATATATATTAATGTAAAGAGAATATATATCATTTCATTCATCTAACATATCATGCATTACATACTCTTCATTTAATATCCATACTACATAGGCTCATAGGTTACACAAAATGCATATATCGTATAGTCACTCTTCTACTTAAAACCAATACTGTACCAATTGGGCATTCACTAAATTCTAGGATTAAAGTATGTCATAGCCCTTTGTGTTAGATTTCCGAAACTTTAAATGGATCGCATTTTCGTGTCCGGAAGCTCCCGAAATTGCGAAAATACCGAAACACGTTCGTCTTTCATACAACTGACACTCAAATATTTCTACAGAAAGTTACAAAAATAATTTGGCTTATTAAAATATATATTTGGAAAGCTAACTTCGATACGGTTCTTTTAAAAAAAAGGGAGATAAATTGGAGTTCTAAGCTAAAAGTTATGACATTTCTAAGTTGCTTTGGTTAATAAAAACGTGGATAAAAATTATGACGGATTTGACAAAAGAACACATATAGGCCAAGATACTTGGATACAAACATAGATATCCAAATGAAACTCATTCTAAACATCCTAACTAAGATCAATCCACTCTGTAACCATTATAAAACTGAATTTAAATATCTATTTAAACTATTATCATACATACGTACACATGGGGTGTCCTAATTTGGGATCTATCAAGTAGAACACAAGACACATATCTAAAATCCTCAAGAGAGCTCCAAATGGCCTCAAATTTGAATCTAAATGGGACACATGCATGAGGATGGATCCTACGGATTCAAAACTAATTTATATGCAAAGAAAATCGATTTAGAGGATGGGTTTTACCTATTGGGAGTGGAATCCCAATGAAATCCTTTATGACACGGTTCCGATACGAAGATCCCTCAAAGTGGACACTCCTCCTTGCACTCCTCTACCAATCCTTGGTAGCACCCTACCCTTGGAGAATGGAAATGATTGAGGGAAGGTTTGGTGAAGGAATGATTTGATTTGGAGATCAAATCAATGGAAAGGCTCTCTAAAATTGGGGAAGAACAAAAGGAAAATAAAAGAGGCAAGATTGTAATGAGTGAAATGAATCATTCCCTCCTAAAGGTGGCTGCCATAAAGAGTCTATTAGGGCTAATAGGAAATGTCCTAATTGTCCCTCTCTAGTCTCATATGGTTAAGTCTAGACTAGGTTCAAGTTTGGGGTCAAAATGATCTAGTTTTGAGTCTCTAACTTAACCATTCTAACATGATAAAAATTAGTTTAATTAACTAACTTAAATGTTGGATTTTTTGAGCCATGCTTAACTTAATATTGGGTCCCATCTAGAGTTTAAGCTACCCGGGTCACAATACAAGTCGGAACGAGACAAAACTCAAACCCGACTAAACAAATCCAATAAAAACAATATTAAAAATATAAAATTTTCCCAAAATATTAAAATATGAAAATGACCAAAATTATAATACATCAATTTAAATATTATTAAAATAATCTAAAATTCACCAATTAATCAAAATCTTAAATAATTCAAAAGTCACAAAATGACCAAAATATCCTTAGCCTAAAAAGTTGTAAATAGTCATTCTAATCACATGGTTAGGTCCCCATGGTCATGGTTAATCTCTAGGCTCAACAGTTCTAGGGTTCACTAGCTAACACATCAAAATTATAATTCACCAATTTTAAATAGTATTAAATTAATTAAAAATTCCCATAAATCATAAATCCTATTATTAAATAATAAACTTTTACAAAAGTTCAAAATTACCCTCAATTTAGAAAAGTGGGTGTTACATCGAATCAATGAGAGAAATAGAAGAAGTATTCTACCAGACGTTGGTGCCAATGTAGGTGCTAAAGTAGTGAACCGAGCTTGACGTTGCATGGAAGACCTCTTTCTCTCGAAAATTCACCAACAAGTGAGTGGTTTTGATCCTTCAACTATCCTTAATCTTTGTGCGTAACAATGGTAGACTTGTTATTGCATTCGGTGCTTAATAAAATATGCCTAGTAATAACTCGAAAAGATAATGAGAGATAAATTATCATGTGGCTAGGCTTATGTTGCAAATCAAATGATGCTTGTATGTTGCAATATGAATTATTGAACATGTGATACAAAGACCCAAGTATTGGGCGTAAGTATATCGGACTTCAGTTCGAAAGAATGATAACACTAATGAATAGTCCCTAGGTTGGATAAATGAGTATACGAGCCAATGGCTCAAGGCAAGATGGTAAGATGGTAAGATGGCAAGATGGTAAAATAGAAAATTGGCAGGATGAAATGAGAACTACGACTTATGTGTGGAAGATGTTATTATCATGCATGTTATGTCTCTTATTAGTTAAGTTGAATTACGTACATGGTCATGGACAAATTGTGCACAAGGTAGTTCCAAGAACGGTAATCCGCGGCCACGGACCTAGAAGGAATAAGGATTGATGCCGACGTACTGGCATTGGTATACGGGACTTGCAGTGGGGCTAGCTACCTGCACTAGAAGGGCGTCGTTATACCAGTAAGATGGTCCAAGATGGCTTGTCGCCAGTGAGCTTCATATAGACAGGTGTCATAGCTAACAATGTCTTATGCAGGCAAGTGTAAGTGTTATTCATAAATATGCAGGGATGGCTATCGACCGTTGGTAAGATTTACCAAATTGGTGATCAATATGAATTGCTTATGTTAGAACAACATGAATTGCTTATGTTTCTAACATCACTGTGTGCTTCTTATATTTCTTATCAAATATATAAATTTTTAATGGACCCTAAGGCAAGATAGAAAGATCACAAATCAATAGTAAACATTCATGTAATTTGCTACTATTGATTTATGGTGAGATTGGTTACGGCTGCTCACCAATACATATGTGGCAATGTACGGACCCTCGTCACCACAGGTGCTAAAAATCTCATGGATAATCTTAGATACTGAAGGCTTGCATGGAACAAGTTGTATCTCATTTTAATATTTTTCTGCAAGTTGTTGCCAAGTTTGGCATTTTATCTCGGCTGTTTGAGAGCCTTATGTTTTCTGTTCAAAGATATCAATAAAGAGCTTATTTCAGATCATATCTGTGTTGTCCAACTTCTTTATGAACTTGCTGCGAATCTCTATTCAAAATATCCCTTTTATAAAAGGAACACGAGCACGCCTTGTACAAGTGCAATTCCAGACTTGTATAACATCACGCCTTAGCGAGGACGAATGATTCAACGTGAATCAAAGCGGAGGCGAACGATTCCCCGAATCAGGGCGTGACAGTTTGGAATCAGAGCACGACTTTACTTTCTTAGGAATTTCTTGATTTTGAGATTTCAAAAATGACAAAAGCTTTATTGATTTTTGAAAACTTTGGTTTTAATGTCCCGAAATGAGATGTTCCATACAATAAGTCTATAAATATTTTATGAGACTAACAAGGTTCTCTATTTTTGCAGAGATGACAAAAGTGGGTGCCGCGAGCAATGCGACTAGTTCAAGGGCGGTAGCCTCAATCGACCCAATGGAGAGAATGCTGGCTGTGATGGAGAGCTAGCAGAGGCAGAACGTAAAACAATTCAAAGCCCAACAAAAGCAGCTAGATACCCTACAAAAGTTGGTCCAATCAGTGGTGAACAATGGGGCTCATAGCACTCCAGTCTCAAGGGAGAGCGAGATTGTGGAGGCAGAGGAACCCCAGGCGGCTAAGAAAATAATTTCTGTGACTAACATCACTAAGTTCAAGAATATCTGTAACAAGCCATGCAAAGGGACGGAGGAAGCCACCATTGCTATGGATTGGCTAGTGGAAGTAGAGGATCATCTTGAGGCCCTGGGATCGCAGGATCTAAGAGGGTATCGTATGCGAAACTACTGCTGGTTTCCAACGCAGACTACTGGTGGCAATGTCAGAAAAGGATTCTCGCGGGAGTTAATGGAACGACAAAAATCACTTGGCAGATGTTCTGGGAGGCCTTTCTGGCTCAGTATTTCTCTTCGACTGAGCAGCGAGCTAAGGAATTAGAATTCCAAAAGCTCGAATAGGAAAACTTGACGGTGAAAGAGTATGAGGCAGAATTTTTAAGACTTTCTCAGTATGCAATTACGAAATTTATTGATGAAGTATCTAAGGCTCGTCGGTTTGAGCAGGGCTTAAGGCCTGCTCTTAAGGCTTAATTTGTGGTTCAGAAGTATAA
The DNA here is from genome assembly GCA_029216955.1 of Iris pallida. Classification (NCBI taxonomy): domain Eukaryota; kingdom Viridiplantae; phylum Streptophyta; class Magnoliopsida; order Asparagales; family Iridaceae; genus Iris; species Iris pallida. The sequence goes on from JANAVB010034417.1 coordinate 37,352,617, forward strand.
GACTCTTCAAGAGTCTTATGAACACGCAAAAGAGTTAGACCCACACTATCATGTGATGGTGCCAGTGCAAGCGTCGGTACATAACATGCATAATAAGAGACCGAACAGTAGGGGCAAATATGAGGTGCCAAAGTGCCAGAATCACGGTGGCTACCATAGACCCAACCAGATTGGGCCGTTCTGTAATAAGTGCCGCAACAGAGGGCACTTTGCTAATAAGTGCAATGCCTTAGAGGGAGGATGCTTTAAGTATGGTCAATTTGGCCATATGTCTCGCAACTATCCAGGGAGGGGCAACCAGAACCCTCTGAGGCAGCAACATCATCACTAGTATCAACAGAATCATAGACAAGCACCATGACCCCATAAGCCACCCCAGAATCAGAGACCCCGTGCTCAGGGCCGAGTCTTTGCATTGACTCAGGAGGAAGCACTTGCATCAGGTACTGTCGTGACAGGTATATTATTATTTAATGGCATTCCTATATGTACTTTATTTAATTTCGATGCTAAGTATAGTTTCATATCTGAAGATTACATTAGAGAACATGAAATTAAAATATCAATGCTGAATGTATATCTTAGTTTTAGTACTCCATCAAAAGTGGAAATGCCTACTAACATGATATGTAGGGATGGTTACATATGTATCGGAGACAGGAAGCTATCATTAGATGTAATTGTACTTGATATCAAGGAATATAATATCATTCTGGGAATGGATTGGATAAGTGCATGTTGTACGATGATTGATTATGGGAAGAAGCGAATTGTGTTTTGACTACCTGAAGAAATAGAATTCTCTTACTTGGCCGGTTCGTCGGCGAAGGCATCGATGGTGATTTCAGCTACTACGGCTCGACGAATGTTACATTCTGGCTGTGAAGGATATCTTCCTTCTATTTGAGACACACGCAAGAATGGTGCAGACTCAACTAACACTGAAGTCGTGGTAGAATTTCCTGATGTGTTTCCTGACGAGATACCCGGAATGCCTCTAGACTGAGAGATTGAATTCACTGTCGATACATTTCCAGATGCTCATCCGATCTCAAGGGCTCCGTACAGGATGGCGCCTGCTAAATTAAAGGAACTCAAGGTGCAGTTACAAGAATCGTTGGATAGGGGGTATATCAAACCCAGTATTTCTCCATGGGGTGCTGTTGTGCTATTTGTAAGGAAGAAAGATGGATCGATGCGGCTGTGCATCGACTATTGCGAGCTAAATAAAGTTATAATTCGGAACAAGTACCCATTGCCTCGAATAGAGGACCTCTTCGATCAGTTGCAAGGGGCATCTACATTTTTAAAGATTGATCTTCGCTCAGGCTATCAACAGTTGAAGATCAATCCAGATGACGCTCCTAAGTCCGTATTTCGAACCAGATTTGGACACTATAAATTCTTGGTTATACCTTTTGGACTGACCAACGCCTCTGCAACTTTCATGGATATGATGAACAGAGTCTTCCGACCCTTATTGGATAAATTTGTGGTCATGTTCATCGATGATATCCTAATCTACCCAAAATGCATAGAAGACCATGCCCAGCATTTGAGAACGGTTTTACAGACTCTACGGGAAAAAAGCTCTATGCCAAGATGAGCAAATGTGAATTTTGGATGAGTAGCATGTCGTTTCTAGGGCACGTTATCTCGGCAGAAGGTGTGTCCGTTGACCCAAAGAAAATTGAAGCCGTAGTAGATTGGAAGCAACCTACGTCGGCGAACGAGATCCGAAGTTTCCTTGGCTTGGCAGGCTACTAAAGGAAATATGTCAAGCATTTTTTGAAAGTGGCAGCACCTTTAACTCGGCTAACCCAGAAGGGAGTTGCATTTGATTGGACTAATGAGTGCAAGGCTAGCTTTCAAAATCTGAAGCAATGTCTCATGTCAGCTCCAATCCTTGCTCTTCTAGACGGCATCCAAGGATTCTAGATATACAGTGATGCGTCTGAATTGGGTTTAGATGTGTATTAACTCAGAGAGGGAAAGTGGTATTGTATGCCTCAAGACAGCTTAAGCCGCACGGGAAAAATTATCCAACACACGATTTGGAATTGGCAGCGATAGTATTTGCATTAAAATTGTGGTGGCATTACTTGTATGGAGTGGCTTATGAGATCTTCATCGATCATAAGAGCCTGAAGTACATCTTTACTCAAAAGGATTTAAATTTGCAGCAAAGATGTTGGTTTGAGCTTATAAAAGATTATGACTTGACGATCGCGTACACCCCAGGAAAAGGCAATGTGGTGACGGATGCGTTGAGTCGGAACTTTGTGGAATCAATCAGTATAGACAAACGAATACTAGTGGAATTAGAGAGCATATGAATTGAGCTCCACATTCGTGGCCGAAATGTACAACTGGCTCAACTTCAACTTGAGCCGAGTTTGTTAGAAAAGATTAAGACAGCACAGAGCGCGAATGAGTTCTTGATTAAGATTGGCGGAATGATAGAAAAGGGTGAAGCAAACGACTTCACCAGGCACGATGACATATCGTTGTGACTCAAGGGGAGGCTGTTTGTCCGGAAGGATGAAGAACTCCGAAAAAAAATCTTAACGGAGGATCATTATGCCAAGTATTCATTGCACCCGGGAAGTACAAAAATGTATAAAGATTTGCGTACGACCTTCTAGTGGCATGATATGAAACGAGATGTGGCCCTCTTTGTCTCGCGATGCTTAGCTTGTCAACGAGTCAAGGTGGAACACCAGAGGCCCGGCGGGAAGGTGCAAAACCTCACGATCCCAGAATAGAAGTATGAGCATATAACCATAGATTTTATAGTTGGCTTCCCGAAGACGCAGTTGGGGAATAATGCAATTTGGGTCATCATTGATCGATTAATCAAGTCTGCACATTTAATCGCAATCAAAATCACATGGAGCATCGATATGTTAGCTCAGCTATACTTGGATGAAATTGTCCGATTACATGGGGTGCCGGCATGAATAGTGTTGGATCGAGATGAAAGATTTATATCATGCTTTTGGGGCAGTTTACATTTGGCCATAGGAACACAATTAAAAATCAGTTCCGTATACCCTCCACAAAGTAATATCCAAACCGAGAGGGTAAATCAGATACTGGAGGACATGCTACCGCTTTGTGCAATAGATCAGAAAACCAGTTGGGATACTTACTTATCGCTAGCAGAATTTGACTATAATAACAGTTACTAGTTGAGTATTTAGATGGCTCCGTATGAAGCATTATTCGAGCAAAAGTGTCGGTCTCCGATTTACTGGGATGAAGTCGGTGAACGACAGGTACTTGGTATAGAAATGGTGGAGCGGGCCGTCGAGAAGGTCTGCATGATTCGAAAGAAGTTACTTGTGGCACAAAGTCGGCAGAAGAGTTATACGGATACTTATCGACGACCATTAGAATTTATGGTGGGCGATCATATATTTTTGAAAGTGTCACCGATGCGTGGAGTTATGCGATTCGGTGCGAAAGAAAAGTTAAGTCCGAGATTTGTTGGCCCGTTTGAAATCATTAAGCGAGTCGGCCCAATTTCTTGTCAGATCGCTTTACCACCAGCATTGGATGGAGTGCACGATATCTTCCATGTTTCCCAACTACGGAAGCATGTGCATGATCCAAGTCATGTGGTAGACTTCGATCGGTTAGGGCTAAGAGCTGATTTGTCTTATATGGAGGAGCCCGTACAGATTTTGGATAGAAAGGATAAAGTTTTACAGAATTGAGTTGTTCCTTTGGTTCGAGTGCTTTGGCGAAATCATTCCGTCGAGGATCGACTTGGAAACTTGAAGCGGATATGAAGGAAAAGTTTCCTTGGTTATTCGATCTAAGTGGGTTCGTGTTTAAGTTTCGGGGACGAAACTTTTTATTAGTGTATTAATATATAATGCCCTGAATCTCGTTGCGGAGCACGGATCAGGCTAGCAGCCGAATGGCCAAGTCGGATAAGAATTGAGGAACTTTACTTGGGGAAACTTTACCAGGATCGTGGGATAATGAATTGAGATCCTTTCCTGGTAATGGATTGGACTCTTTTGAAATAATGCCCAAGATGCAGTGGCGTGCGTCTTAGGGGAAGAGTTCTATATAAGAGTCGCTTGCCCCGAGATCGTTGCCCTGCTAGTTTTCGATGTCACTTTTGCTGTTGGCTTTTATGTGCATTTTTGTGATTATTTTTGATGAATGTTTTCATGGATTTACTTTTACTGTCTACGCATTTCATATCGAATCACTGAGAGAAAGAGAAGAAGTATGCTGACCAGACGTTGGTGCCAATGCAAGTGCTAACGCAGTAAATCGAGCTTGACGTTATGTGGAAGACCTCTCTCTCGACAATTCACCAACAAGTGAGTGGCTTTGATCCTTCGACGATCCTTAATCTTTGTGCTTAACAATGGTAGACTTGTTATTACGTTCGTTGCTTAATAAAAGATGCCTAGTATAACTCGAAAAGATAATAAAAGATAAATTATCACATGGCTAGGCTTATGTTGCAAATCAAATGATGCTTGTATGTTGCAATATGAATTGTTGAACATGTGACGTAAAGACCCAAGTGTTGGGCGGTAAGTATATCGGACTTCGGTTCAAAAGAATGATAACAATAATAAATAGTCCCTTGGTTGGATGAATGAATATACGAGCCTATGGCTCAAGGTAAGATGGTAAGATGGCAAGATGGTAAAATGGCAAATTGGCAGGATGAAATGAGAACTACGACTTATGTGTGGAAGATGTTATTATCATGCATGTTATGTCTCTTATTAGTTAAGTTTCATTACGTGCATGGTCATGGACAACTTGTGCACAAGGTAGTTCCCAGAACGGTAATCCGCGTCCACGGACCCGGTTCGTCCTAGGGAGAAGAAGGATGGATACCGACGTACTGGCATCGGTATACGCGACTTGCAGTGGGGCTAGCTACCTGCACTGCAAGGGCATTGTTGTACCAGTATGACGGTCCAGGATGGCGTGTCGCCAGTGACCTTCATATATGCAGGTGTTATAGATAACAATGTCTTATGCAGGCAAGAGTAAGTGTTATTCGTAAATATAAATGGATGGCTATCGACCGTGGATAAGATTTACCAAATTGGTGATCAATATGAATTGCTTATGTATCTAACATCACTGTGTTCTTCTTATATTTTTATCAAATTTATGAATTGTTAATGGACGCTAAGGCAAGATAGAAAGATCACAAATCAATAGTGAACATTCATGTAATTTACTATTGTTGATTTATGGTGAGATTGGTTACGGCCGCTCACCAGTACATATGTGGCACTGTACTGATCCTCGTCTCCATAGGTGCTGGGAGGCTTGTGGATAATTTTAGACGTTGAAGGCTTCATGTTCGACTCTTTAGAAGCTTCATACTTTCTTGAAGTTTCTACGTGAAGAAGACGATAATTTACTGAAGGTAGTTATTGTCATATTATTAATAAAGAGATATGATGTATGGAACGAGTTGTATCTCATTTCAATATTTATGCAAGTTGTAGCCAAGTTTGGCACTTTATTACGGCTATTTGAGAGCCTTATGTTTTCTGTTTCAAAGATATCAATGAAGAACTTATTTCAGATCATATCTGTGTTGTCCAACTTCTTTTATAAAAGGAACACGAGCACGCCTTGTACAAGTACAATTCCAGACTTGTACGACATTATGCCTTAGCTGTAGAAGCATGGAATTTCACAACCAGAAAGCCCATGCGCCAGACACTACATGCGCCAGAACTCAGATGAAGAACTTCACAGCAAAGTCAATAATTATAGACATTTGAAGAAGGACTTTTTATTTATATATAAAAGTCTATTACATGTCTAGAAAAGGTTGTACAAAGGAGAATTCCTACAAAGGAAAGAGCCTAAAGTCTACAGCCAGCGGCCATCATGCGCCTTCAGATAAGCGCAGCGGCCACCATGCGTCTCCAGATAGGCGCAGCATCACTATGCGCCACCAGTGAGGCGCAGCAGATATCATGCGCCTCCATCCAGGCGCATCCCATCATCTCTTCAGCACCTCAGTTATGTGCATCCCTTCAGCCAAATTCTTCCAGCCAGGCTCACCTGGCCGAGCAGAGCCCAGTTATGTGCCGCTCTTCCAACCAGGCTCGCCCGATAAATGCTTCAACACAAAGCATTTAACCCTCTGGCTGGAACCAAGGAGCTGAAGAGCACCGCAAATGCTGTGGCCAGGGGAGGCTTCGAAAGAGCCTCCAAAGCCGAAGGAAGACCGTGATCGAAACTACGGCTAAAGGAGCAGCTTTCGACACGATCAAAGTGGGGAAACCCCACTTTGCAGGAAGAGAGAGCCTTGCACCGCCATTCCGATCTACGGCTCTTCCGGAATAACGGAGACGAGGCTCGAGCATCCTTATCTTTGGATGCAACAGGCACCTTCTGCCTGCCTCAGAAGCCCTCGACTCCGTCTTTTGGATGTAACAGTCACCTTCAAGTGCATCGAAGACAACACAGCGTCTCATCTTCACCCTCGGGAGCACTTCGTCAGCAGAATGCACCCGTATGTTCAAATTCATATTGGAAGTACGTGAGGGAATGAGAAGCAAATCTTCTCTCCATGCCACTATTTATAGGCCGGGCAGATCAAACCCACGCGCCAAGTGGATGGCCCTCCGAATTCCGTGCAATAAATTTACATTAAATGGATGAACCGGACGCCTCGAATTCAGCCAAACGGCTATTTATAGCACTCGAAGAGCGATACAGCCGCATCATTAAAAGACATGTCCGATGCGCCAGCCAGACAGTGCATCACACGGACGCACCCTTCGGCGTCAGGCGCATCATACAGACGCGCCCTACAGTACTCGGCGCATTATAGAGGATGCGCCCCCCCCACACATCTCCATACCGAGTGGAACGCCAACCGACGCGCCCACTCAGCTGTCCATCGAACGTCACCAACATTAAATGCTGAACTGACAGAGTTGGCAGTACGCCTCCCAAAGTCTGAACAGTTGACAACTTTTTCAGAGAACGAAGCATCGGCAACGTCAGCATCATCATGACTCCGACGGCTACTGCCACGTGGCCATCCGCATGCGCCTCTACGGCCATGCGTCCAAACCCGCATGCGCCTCTACGGCCATGCGTCCAAATCAGCATGCGCCTCTACGGCCATGCGTCCAAATCAGCATGCGCCTCAAAAGCCATGCGCCTCATACTGCTCTCTGATCCCGAAAGACAGAAGGAAAGTCGCCTGCATGCGCCTCAAAAGCCATGCGCCCCAAATGGTTTGTAACTCCTAAAGGTTATGAGCCGCAGCCTCCTCCTTCCAAGGCACAGCCCACCAGATCACTCCTCTCCACCAAATTCGAGATCTTCGAACCATGAGTCGACGACACGTGTCTTTTGACTCAACTCGTCCAAGATTTCAGCAACGGAAAGATCTTCTCCCTGCTACGTGCCGGCTCACCACAGCAGCATGAAGAGTTCTCCCCCTCGATCAGGGCGCAGCATCCATGCGCCTCCATCAGCAACCTCCACGTGGCGTTCCCACACCGGCGCATCCTACATGCGCGCATGAGCAGCCAGCCTGCAAAACTATAAATAGAAGGGTCATCTCCTTCACACACAGACAGAGACTCAGAACATAAGACTCACAAAAAAGAATCCACAACAGAGAATCACCAGAGAGGCAGTTCTAGACACTCAACGTCTTACTCCTCTCAGCAAGCTCCAGCACCCAGAGCAATCAACACCTTCAGAGAACCGATAACCGCCGTCAGCCGGTCAACGGAGTCAACGTATTACCACTCGCTCCATTGGCACTAAGGACCCAGTTTAAACAAAAGTGTACTCCTAGGACTACATCTAAGTCCTATATTGTATCACTGTTCTGTTTGTATTAAGATTTCAATCAAAACAATTTTAATGGCAAACAAGCTGGCGACTCTGCTGGGGACCTCTTTCTTCTCTACCGAGAAAGTCGTGTCACAGGCCGACGACGTGAAGGTGGGCTCCTCCCACAAGACGCTGGTAGTGCGCCTCAATCAACAGGCGTACGAGGAGTTCATTTCTGAAGGAAGTGCGAGTCCTTCGAAGCGGCTGTCGAAGCCGAAGAAGACCCGCGCAGTCTGGGTGCGCAAAGTCGACGCCTCGGGCACCACCGTTGAAGGGGATGCGCCCATCCAGCCTTCCCATCCTGCTGACGTCCTCAGCAGTCAAGGTGCGCCCGCTGATGCAGCGCATCTCTCGGGGAAGCGTGCGGCTGACCACGTTCCCCAGCCATCTTCCTCTCAGGCAAGGAAGATACGTCGACGGAGCAGGGGCGCAGCCAATGCCCCGTGCATTACTTCTGATGCGCCACAACGAGCCTCTGTCTTCGACAGACTCACTCGCTGTAATGGCGAGGAGAATTTGGATGCTGAGTACTATGCGCCCCAGCGGGCTGGTACGAAGAAATCCAAGGCGGCACGGGCCACGAGCCACAAACGTGCTATGCCAGCAGCCGGCCAGAGACACGCGCTTACAATCACGTGCGCTGCCGATGGCAAGCTGTACAAGGTTGACTCAAGTGCTCCCGTACTGATAACGAGTCGACCTTCAAAGTCCTCATCTCACTTGGGCGCATTCACTGCATACACAACCAAGCCGAGAGAGGCAAACTCAGTGGTCTTGAACTCCCGCACCTCCTCTGGTTGTGCGTTTGAGGTCCGTTCAAGTCACTTCAAATGCTGTGGTTCCCCCACTACTGATCGTGATGCCTGCTTGGTATTAGATCAGGGGGCGCAGCACTCACCCGACCACCCCGGCGCTTGGCCCTACCATGCGCCTGAGAGGGGTGTGAGGGTAGCACTCTCCTCCAACGACTTGCGCAACGTGATCACTCACAAGCGCCGGTCAGGAGAGTTGACCAACAAGCACGATGCGCCTCTCACGGGGCACACTTGTGCAGTGGTCACCATCAACTGCTGTTGCAAGACGGCAGTACCGCCAAAGCAGTCGGTCTTCCAACGGCTACAATCATCGACACCCCTCCGACATCGCCTTGGGACAAAGGTGTCAGCAGAAGAGGAACTAAAGATTGCGTCATACAACGTGATCTCGAAATCTGTCCGGAAGACGACTGCCAATTCCTCGTCTTCATCCAAAAGCCAGTCGAGGAAAACCAAGGCAGCTGTCACGACCTCTGGAGTGTTCGAAGGCACTCGGTCGAGGAAGAAGTCCTTGGAGGAAGCTGGGGGTAGCCAGACCCTTGTTGAGCCTCCTTCCGAAGACGAAGATGTCCAAAGCACAGCTGCGGCGGATCTTCATCAAAACGAAGATGGCCTCCCTGAAGCCCCTCAAAATGACGATGTCCTCCAAGACACCGTCGGGGGTAGTGCTGAAAATGAAGAGGCCCTTCAAGACAGAGCTGAGGGCAGTCAGGCCCTTGCAGATGCGCCTGTCGAAGACGAACTCCAGAATGTGGCTGGGGGTGGCCAAACACCAGGAGAAGTAACTCTCCCACATGAGAGTGAGGCTGAGAGCGAAGCCTCAACTAATCCATCCACTTCCGGCCGTGTCATGACAGTATACATGACCGGGGGTGATCTTGAGGCTGATGCGCCGCCACAGGACATTGTCCAGCGCATAGACTCGTTAGAGGGAGGACTCAAAACCCTCTCTGCCTCAATGCAAGCACTGACTCAAGCAGTGTTTGAGATGCGGTCGGCCTTGATCAGGACACCTTCAAATGGTCCCGACCCAGGAGCTAATGGAGAGTCGAGTGTGCCCCTCCAGCGGACACCCTCAGACACAGAAGCACCCCGGACATCGGAGCCCTCAAACGCTCCACTCCAGGTGGTACCTCCTTCCCCGGCTCCTAGCTCCACGGAGGACGTGGTCGAAATGATCAAAGATCTGCGGGAGCGCTTCGAGTCCAAGAACAGGCAGGAGGAACGCCAGAAGATGGGCATTCCCCAGCCTTATCCCCTTGAGTGGAACAAGGTGGTTTATCCCCCAAAGTATAAACCACAGACACTCACGCCGTATGACGGGAAGGACTCTCCACGACGGTACTTGACGTACTTCCAGTCGCAGACAGGGCATCTTCCGAAGGAGGACGCGCTCCTCACCAGCATCTTTGTTGGGGCCCTGAAAGGGGTGGCGTATGACTGGTACTGCAGCCTCCCCGATAATTCCGTATCGTCCTTCGACGACCTGACACGCCTCTTCCTCGACCGCTTCTACGACGGTGGGAAGGACATGACGATGGCGTCTCTCATTGAGATACGCCAGAAGGACAAGGAAACGGTTCGGGCATTCATCGAACGCTTCCGTCAGGCCTGCTTCAGGTTACCTCCAGGCATGCCAGAACATGCGCTTCTCTCCGCTTGCAGTATGAACATGCTGCCTGCAGTAAAGCTCTGGCTTAACTCTACTCCCCCTCCCGATTGGAGCTCCCTAATCATTGAAGCTGAAGCTGCAGAGAAGAAGGCGGCCAATGCACGTCTTCTGGGTGTTAGCTTCCCCGCCTTTGACGATAAGAGGAAAAAGTCCGCAACCAACAATTCCGGACGAGAAACAAAGGGGAAACAGGCATTGACAGTTAATGCCTCGAAGGGCGCATCTGCGCCTACTCAAAAGCCTCCATTGGCACCGAGACCCAAGGAGGTTTATTCATTCAATGATGACGACACCCTGCAACTCTTTGAGATACTGAAGCAGGGTGACAAGATCAAGCTTCCGGACCCGAAGCGGCCCGATGAAGTCGGGAAGGTGGACAACCCAAGGTACTGTCACTACCATCGGTTTGTCGGACACCCGACTAAGGACTGCTACGTCCTCAAAAATTACATCCAGCGCATGATCAATGCGGATGTAATTTCCGTCGATTACGAAGAGAAGACGGTGTCAGCTAATGTGGTGTCACTTCAGTTCGGCACCTTGCCGCCGACTACCACACAAGATGGCGTCGTCCCTATCCCTAAGGCGACAATGGAGGTGGTGAATTTGCCACCCACCCGTGACAATATGAGTGGACTTGTCCCACTCACCACATCTCGAGGAGAGGTCCTCTAGGTTCACCCCGACCTCGTCTCCGAGGTAACTCAACCGGAGGTACGCCCTACCTCCAAAGCAAAAGGCAGGAAGATCAAGTCTTGCCGCACGGTCTCTTCTTCAACGGAAGAGGCGCTTCCTGTGCAGACGCGTGCACAACAGAACTCCCAGCCCGGTGAAGCTGCCGCCGAAGTGGTGCCTCCTGGCACCATCCCTGAGGAGGGTCCATCCAAGCCCTCAGCAGCCAATAAACAAAAGCAAGTGGAGGCCCGTTTCGACAGACCTCTGCGGAAAGAAAATGCTTCGGGGCTAGCCAAGCCCCACAATTTTGACATCCTGGCACAACTGGCCAGTACTCCTGCACGCTTGTCTCTGTTCGAGCTCCTGCGTCTCTCCAAGGACTCCCGAGAAGCTCTTTGCGAAGCTCTGAAGGATGCCGAATCCTTTCTCAGTCAGGTCAAGCAGCCTGAAGACCTTCCAACTACTTGTGCACACTGTCATTGTGCGGATGAAGTTATCCCAAACATAACCTTCACCCAACAAGACATGCTGCTCAAGCATCACCGACATAACCGACCGTTGTATTACACAGGGTACATCGGTTCGGTAAAGGTGAGCAGGATTCAGATCGATCCGGGGTCTTCCCTAAGCATCATTCCAAAGGCGCTGCTATCAAAGTTGGGGATCCCAATGTACCGGCTAGCACCCTCCAATACGACCATCAGCGGCTTCAACGCTAGCAAGAGCGAGCCACTAGGCAAGATCCGGCTGAAGTGTCACATCGGCAGCCTCAAAACTGAGGTGACTTGTTATGTGGTGGATGCCGAGGTCAACTACAACATCTTACTCGGACGACCATGGTTACATGAGTACATGGTGGTGCCCTCCACGCTCCACCAATGCATGAAATATGTATCCACCAACGACGTCATCCGGACGGAGTTTGCAGATATCGATCCCTTCAAAGGGATTGAGGCCTACTTCACCGACTCCGACTTGTACAAGCCACTTGACGAGGAGGAAGCCAACGACGCCGATGATGAAGCAGAGACGGCAACAGAGCCAGACTTGGAACCCGAAGCGACTCCTGACGCCCCCTTGAAAATCCGTTTGAAAGGGAGACCACCCCAGAAGGCGCCTCCAATGAGCATCAAGCTATCAGGAAAAGCGCCAGCTCGCGAAGCCCCCCTGAAGATACGCCTCAAGGGGAAGCCACCACAAACAGCGGCTCCCCTAGTGGTAAAATTACAAGGGAAGGCGCCACTCATCGAAGGCGCAACCGAGGCACCCCTCAAGGTGCGTCTTAAAGGCAAGCCGCCGCAGTCATCCAAGATGCCGGAGAGGGCTCACATAACCCTCTCAGACCCCAAAGTCAGAGCGGTGGAGGACTCTCCTGATCCGGCCCCAGTGCTTACAGACGAGGAGCTTGGCGAATATATCTCTGCTGATGTAGATGCACCCTCCTTCGACAATGTAATCCCACGGGATAAAATCTCGTACTTTATCAATAATAGAGTGTCTTTCAACTATTCTTGTCTTCCACACTGGAATGCCATGTATACATTAGACAACGCTCTACGGTCGTTGTAAACACAAGTAACGACCGTCTACCATAATCAAATAGTCCCGTCTCAAGGAGTCTTCATAGTCCCTCCACGAAGCCGAGACGAAGGCACCATCATCTCGGGCAAAATCGAGCGTCGTCGGAACCTTCCGTCGATCGAGCCCGAACCTGATACCGGCAGAGTACAAGTATATCGATACACGGATGCGGCTAAGCACATCATCCAAAAGATGGGCTACGACCTGAAAAGCAACAAAGGCCTAAATACGGCAAGGGTCGGCATCTCCCTGTCCGGCTTTCGATGCCCAATGAAAAGCCACAGGATTACTATAATCGGACTCGACGGGGGTTAGGCTATGTCACGCCGCCATCAACTCCAGAGAGTTCAGACGCAGAAGACATAGAACATTCCCACTCATCAGAAGCATCGACGTGGGATTCCGATACCAGTATCGGATCAGTCTTCAGGAAAGTGCTGTCAGCTAACATGACATCGGCGCAACCTCAGAAAGATGAAGGCGAAGACCAACCGCCGGAACCCTTCGAAGAGGAACCCTGGGCTCAACGCCTAGGAGAACAATGGGAGTCTCGTTTTGAGTTACGAGAACCTCCCACCGAAGACGAAGTCGAGCAAATCGACCTCGGGGATGGGTCTTCTTCTAAACCCATCTTTATCAGCAAAAGCTTGGAAGGAGAAGACCGAGAATCTTTAGTCCAACTCGCTAAGGAGTATATCGACGTCTTCGCCTGGAGCTACGAAGACATGCCGGGTCTTGATCCACAGATCACGATGCATAGGTTGAACATCTTACCAGATGCCAAACCTATCAAACAACAACAGCGACGCTTTCGCCCGGACATCATGAACGCCATCGATCAGGAGGTGGACAAACTCTTGACCAGTGGCTTCATCCGTGAGGAACAACACCCGGACTGGGTAGCCAACGTCGTCCCTGTCACCAAGAAGAACGGGAAGATACGAGTCTGTATCGACTTCAGGGATCTCAACTCTGCTTGCCCGAAGGATGAATTCCCGCTCCCAATCACCGATGTAATGATCGACAACACATGTGGCTTTGAACGCATGTCCTTCATGGACGGGTATTCAGGCTACAATCAAATCAAGATGTTCCCCGATGACGCAAAACACACGTCATTCAGGACTCCAAAGGGTGTTTTCTGCTACACCGTAATGCCCTTCGGCTTGAAGAACGCCGGTGCAACGTATCAGCGAGCTATGAGCACCATCTTTCGTCAACATCTTCGCAAGACAGTTGAGTGCTATGTTGACGACTTCGCAGTCAAGAGCCGCCTCAAAAGAGATCACCTACAGGACCTAAAGACGGTCTTCGATCTCATGCGGGCACATCAACTCAAAATGAACCCCGCTAAATCCTTCCTGGGGGTTTCTAGCGGCAAATTCTTAGGCTTTGTCATCACGGCAAAAGGCATTCATGTCGATCCCGAGAAGACTAAAGCCATCCTTAACATGGACCCTCCGAAGAACCTTCGAGAACTTCGGGGCTTACAGGGACGTTTGGCATACATCCGGAGGTTCATAGCAAACCTCTCCGGTAAATGTCAACCCTTTACTCAGCTCATGAAGAAGGGAGTCTCTTATGTCTGGTCAGAGGAGTGCTAAAAGGCTTTCGACGACATCAAGGCTTACTTAACAAGCCCGCCAGTCCTAGTGGCACCTGTCGCCGGCAAACCATTCCTCCTCTACGTCCGTGCCATAGATCATTCCTTCGGCGCTTTGCTAGCTCAAAACAGCGATGCAGGCTACGAGCAAGCAATCTACTACCTCAGTCGAACACTCATCGGGGCCGAACACCGGTACAACCCCGTTGAAAAGGAGTGCTTGGCTTTGGTGTTTGCCATTCAGAAGACTCGTCATTACGTCTCGGGCCAGACAATTCACGTCATCTCCCGAGTCAATCCGCTCAGAGTTCTCATGACAAAGCCAGGGTCATTAAACTCTCGGCTGGCTACATGGGCGATCCTACTAACACCATACAACATGGTGTTTGTCCCGCAGAAGACAGTCAAGGGTCAGGCTCTGGCTGACTTTTTAGCTGCACACCCCATCCCAGAATCTTCAAAACTCTATGAAGACATCCCGGATGAAGTTCAAGAATCAAACGTCACTGAAGGAAGCCCCGTTTGGCGGATGTTCTTCGATGGCGCTTCAAGAATGGGCCCCAATGGCCAAATCATCGCAGGAGTGGGGGTAGTCTTAGTCTCCCCCGATCAGCTGGTCATCCAGCGCGCATACTCCCTTTCGAAGCCGTGCTCCAACAATGTTGCTGAGTACAATGCACTCGTCATGGGACTCCAGCTAGCACAACAGCTGGGGGTGGATCATCTGGAAGCCTACGGCGACTCGAAACTTGTCGTAAACCAGATTCGGAGGCAATACGAGGTTCGCCATGAAGATTTGATCCCTTACCATGAAGTTGCATTGAACATCATTTCAACCTTCACTGGGTTCTTCATCGAACATGTACCCCGTCTACAAAACTTGGAGGCTGACGCTCTAGCTGGCCTCGCAGCCTCATTGGCCGCGCCCCTTGGGACTCAACACTATGTCACGGTAACTGGCCGAGACTTGATTTG
Organism: Iris pallida; assembly: GCA_029216955.1. NCBI lineage: Eukaryota > Viridiplantae > Streptophyta > Magnoliopsida > Asparagales > Iridaceae > Iris > Iris pallida. The sequence continues at coordinate 37,367,801 of JANAVB010034417.1, forward strand.
TCCCAGAAACAACCTATGTTTGCAAATGGCTCACGCCATGCCGACAAATACTGGGGTTAATGTCCGAGACTGGAGGTTCTCGTTCATCGACTTTGCTGTCTACGGAATCCTTCCAGAGGACCCGAAGGAAGCCGTCTCAGTCAGGAGACCCTCTCTTCGATTCTACTACGATACAGCCACTAAAATGCTGTACCGACGCTCCTTCGACGGGCTTCTCCTTCGATGCCTGTCTAACGAAGAAGCGGCCGAAGCTCTTCGAGAAGCTCATGACGGAACTTGCGGAGCTCACCAACCAGGGCCTAAGTTGCAAGATCGACTGCGACGTATGGGCTACTACTGGCCAACCATGGTTGCCGACGCAGTGGAATATGCTAAGAAGTGCCATGCATGCCAACTTCATGCAGACTTCATACATACACCATCTGAACCTCTACATCCTACAGTCGCCTCCTGGCCATTCGAAGCCTGGGGCATGGATATTGTAGGGCCAATCACCCCTCCTTCATCGAGAGGACACCGCTTCATCCTGGCCATCACCGATTACTTCTCCAAATGGGCGGAAGCAGTCCCACTAGCAGAAGTAAAAAGCTCCAGGGTGGTCAGCTTTATCAAACACCATGTCATTTACCGTTTCGGGGTACCCCGGCGAATCATCCATGACAATGGTCCTCAGTTTATCAGCCACATTTTCAGCAGGTTCTGTGACAAGAATCGTATTCAAAACGTGGCCTCAACCGCCTACAATCCGGCAGCAAACGGATTGGCCGAGGCATTCAACAAAACTATCGTCAGGCTACTCAAAAAAGTCGTGTCATCCAACAAACGCGACTGGGACGAAAAGCTTGGCGAATGCCTTTGGGCCTACCGTACAACGGTACGGACCCCAACAGGCAACACTCCATTCTTCCTGGTCTACGGGAGCGAAGCAGTACTGCCTCTCGAGATACAGATACCTTCGCTCCGCGTGGCCATCACAAACGATCTCACAGAAGAAGACAATCAATGTCGTCGTCTGCAGGAATTGGAGGCACTTGACGAAAAGCGTCTCCTAGCTCAACAACGCATCGAACTTTACCAAGCCCGTATATCACAGGCTTTCAACAAGAAGGTCAAGCAAAGAACTTTCCAAGTTGGCGACCTGGTTTTAGCAGTCAGAAGGCCAATGGTGTTAACTCACAAGACACCAGGGAAGTTCGAGCCCAAATGGGAAGGACCCTTCATCATCGAGACGGTATACTCAAACGGTGCTTACCGGCTCGCCAAACCCAATGGGGACTTGTTCATGATGCCCATCAACGGCAAGTTCCTAAAGAAGTACTACTCTTGACATCCTCCAAGACATGTATTTCCCCAAATAACCTCTCTTCACAAAATCAATCGCTTCCGGAACCCAGCTGTTCCGTGGCATCCTTCCGTAGAAAGATAACTACGTCCACATTACCTCTGAGTTGTCTCTCTACATCCTACAAAGCGAAACCTTACACTTCGTGAGCTTAAGCTATCCTTCATGTTTACCACGTCCATAATACCTCTGAGTAAACATCCCGTACAAACAACTCCTACGTTGTCGTATATTGATCGCAGAACTTCTACGTCCACATTACCTCTGAGTTGTTCAGCGTATCCCACAGGATCATTCCTACCACGTCCATAAACACCTCTGAGTAGGAAGATTCTATCATTTGAACCTAATGATTGCCATGTCCACATTACCTCTGAGCAAACATGTTGGTTCCTTTATACTTATTATCTGTACCTAAAAACCAAGGTGCACAAAAGATAATAGGTCCACATAAATCATCAAGTTCATGAGATCAAAAATGAACACATCACAAAGAGATAGTGTATTTCTTTATTTTTCAAAAAAAAAGGGAGTACAGAAATACGCTATTTCCCCAGCAAGAGTTGCAAAAACACATAAAAAAGTAGAGAAGCTACAATCCCCGATCCTCCCCAGGGTGGGATGAGAGTTCTCTGATTCGACGTCTCAGGTCGGCAGTGCGAGTTTCCACAGTCGCCTGGACTCGCAGCTCGGCTTCTTGACGCATTAACCCGACAGCCTCAGCAGAAGTTTTACTCTCATACTTCTCATCAAGCTGTCGTCGCTGTTGAGCCAAAGCAAGGGTCTGCTGAGTAAGAGTCATTTCCTCCCGTTTGAATGCCACGTGTTCAGCCAGGACGCGCTCAGCCTCTAGTTGAAGTTGGGCCCGCTGGTCTTCAAGACGGCGCATCTGAGCATCAACTTCGGCGATGTTAGCATCCACCGCAGCCCGCTTCTCCGTCGTCTTCTTCATAGATCGAGACCGCTGCTCCGCCGCAGCCTCAGTTCCAGCCACTTCACGCTCCCAACTGCTCACCTCGGCTCGATGGGAAGCCTCGATCTCAGCCATCGACTTTCCTATCTCTGCATCTACCAAGACCGAGAGGTCATTTCGTTGGATGCGCTGCAGTTCCGCGAGCCGCTCGTCCAGCTCCATCACCGAAACCTCCAGAATTTCGGCCATATGGTCATGGCCCTGGTGAATGCGGATCAGTTCGATACAAGGCATTGCCAAAGCTTTTGCCGCCGCGAAGCTCCCCTTGGCATCTACCACTGCAGATACACCTTTCTCCAGCATTTTATACACTCCCTCGACGAGGAATTTCACATACCCGTCGGCTTCCGCCAGCACCTGCGGCGTCATAGCAGGAGTTGAGGGAGCTACTACAGTTTGCGGACCGGAGGAAGATTCGCCGACCTCGATCTGAGAGGTTTGAATCTCGGCAGCAATAGGCTCTTCATCAACAGGGCCCAGACTGCTAGCCCGAGGAGTCAAAGGAACAGAAGGAGCAGGCACATGCGTCGTGATAGTACACCAAGTGGAAGGAGCAACAGAGGGTTCCACACCCTTACCCTTCTCAAGACTGGAGAAATCACCGACGTCAACGGCTACCTCTTCCCCCGATATTCTATCAGCATCAGCCACCTCCCCCGGCAAAACGGGGAGGTCAACATTTATCTCCTGGCCAGCCCCAGGAGACAAGACCGGCAGAAGAGTCTCATTCTTCTCAAGTCCCTCTACAGGGACAGAATCTGTCGCTACCGCCTGATCGGTAGCCATCTCTATGTCCATGGTTGAAGCCAAGGAAGGATTCGACAATGATTCAGCCGACCTCCCTTCATCATGACCAGGAGGGGAATCAACCCTCTCCTCTATCCCCACTGCTTCTGCTGCCCCCGCAACAGACTCCTACAGCTCCGGAGCGGTGTCATCGGAAGATGATGAACTCCATTCCTCTTCATCACCAGGAAGCTGCGCACTTGCTAAACCATGTGAAGCCTCCGCTGTGGCCTTCGCCACCTCGGAAGCTGCTGCACCCTCAGATTCCCTCCTGACCGGAACCTCCACAGTATCCTCCGGATCTTCCTCCATGAGAGACATCATTGTCGGCGGGATACGCACTCCAGACGAGCTCACCATCTCTTCTCGCCTACTCCCACCCGACTTTGGGGTACGAGGTTTTCTTTTTAGCGGCTCCTACAAAAGAAGATGAGGCCTCGTAAGTGGCGGAACCAAAATCAGATTTAGTAGGATAACCTTACCTCTTCGGACGCCGAATCCGATGACACCGTCGGTAACGGTGCCTTCTTCTGCTTCTTCGATACAAAAGATTCAGCTCCTGTATCTGCACATCGTTTCGATCGATCGCCAGAGGGTTCTACTTGTGATGCGGAGGGGGCACTCCGTTGACTCACCCCTGACGAACGATTCGGTCGGGCCTTCACTGGCGTATCCCCAGTCGCTGCTAACTGGGTACCGGCGATAAGGCTGGTCTTCCTGTCATATCCGGAGGGCGGGGCAGCCATAATGCAGTAAAATTTGGCGGCCGAGTAAAGAATGGGCGGCCGCGGATCGGGGACGGGCAACGTAAAACGAGCTCCGGTACATCCGGCATTATAGTAATGCCAAGCTCGTGCACCATCCAACAAACTTCCAACATACCCTAGGGTATTACTGGGGTTATCCAACATCATCTGAGCATAACCAAATTGCTGCGCAAAGCGGCTCGGCAAGTATGGTTCCAGGTAGCACTGATTCCTGTTCCGGTACACCAGATGGGACGGCCGGATACTTTGCAACCAGCGGAATCCCCATTGAGACAGAGTGGTGGTACCTTCGCCCAGGTCCCTTAAATCCTCGTTGGCCTCAAAACCCAAATAGATGGGACCAACTTTGGTGATCTCCCAACCCTGAAGACGGGATAAAACCTTTCTACAAACCGGGACACCAGTATGCGACCAGCTCCTCCGATGGAAACGACGAAGGAATGCATCTCCAGCCCTATAATCTTCTTCCGAGCCTGGGCTCATCACACTGGGATGATGCAAAATCAGCCATCCCATCAAATAGTGAAACGGCAGTTCGGCGCGCGAGAAGTTATTGTTTCGGCCTCTGTCATGAATCACATTTCCAGCAAACTCTCTCAAACCTCGCTGCAGGTTACATACCATTGCGGGGAGAAGAGCCAAACGCCGACCGAAAACCAGCTTCACGGCTGGCAGGATTAAGTTTCGGGTTACCCTCTCTACGGTACCGGATCCGCCCGCAAATACGCAATCCCGGAGCCATATCATCAGGTAGGATGCCAACACCGCCTTGGGTGACATCCGATAAGCAAGATGCCAGAAGCAGCTGTAGGAGCGTACATCTGACTGCTGGTCCTCACTTCCTCGGGGATTTTTCTCCCCTAACCTGCTCATTTCGGACAACACTTCGCTACGAGAAAGCGCCGGTGGAGTGGAAAATTGTGAGGGATCCTCCTTGTCTTATCTAAAGACATGATCTCTCCAAGCGGTCACATGAGGCTGCGTCCCGTTCCTATCCCGTCTCTGCATATAGTAATGATGACTCGCCACTTCCTTGAAGACGGCCGTCATCGCCTCAGCCCTGTCCCCCAGGACTTGAAATTCCTCATTGGTTGGAAAGTACTCTTCATAGGGTTCCGACCCCCAAGGGAGTTTTGACACCTCGTACATCTCATGAAGTGCGAACCCTAATTCCCCCACCGGGGTAAAGAAGGTCCCGGTATGGATATCAAACATCTCCAGGAGTGCGAGGAACATGTGCCTATTAAGGTCAACGCCTGCCTGGGTAGCACGGATCGCGGCAGTCAACCCGATCTCTCGGAGTTCAGTCTGAAACCGCGACAAGATCCAGAGCGTCAGTTTATCCCATTTGGAGACGTAATGGCACCAACCCTCCACCCGAAACTCTCCTGTCGGGTAGGAACGTTCCATCAAAAACATACGATGTGTAAAAGTCGAAGAACTATAAGCAAACATATCAATGGGTACATCACTGAAGAGGCTCCCAGGACGTAAAGTCCGCCAAGTGTAAGAAGACCCAGACCGTACAACGGTCAAAGCATCCCTTTGGTCGAAAGTAGAATCAATTTGGATGACACCAGTTATCGCTCCCCCCTGAGAAGGGGTAAGCTCCCAAGACATTCTCCTCTGGGAAACGAGGCGACAGAAGGACGTCAAAGGCCACTGACGTTCAAGTTGCTTAACAGTCATATGCACTCCATTCGCAGTAAAGAACCAGTCCTCCTTGACCTTCAGTACTGACGAGTCAGTAGAAGTGAGACGGTCTCCAAACAGGAACTCAGGCTTCAGGAAGGTCACTTTATCAGATGTGGAGGGTTTAATGACTCCACGCTCCATCATCCGTTTGAGGAACCAATACGGCTGTTCACGGATTAGGGTCATTCCCTCAGGAGGCTGATCCAGCATAAGAACATCTTGAGCAGGGTTCATTACCTCCTCGTTATGCTCTACTCCTATTTGGTTGAAGGCAGCCTCCGAGAAAACTTTACTCAAAAGTGGGATTGCCATCGACACTAGTAAAAGATCAGAAAAAATCAGAAGAGAACACACAATGTGTCTAAAGGAGAAAACTGTGGCGCATCATCAGGGTTTGAACCCATGCGCGTCAGTAGTATAGCCTCGGCGTATCTTCAGGGTTTTGAACCCATGCGCGTCAGCGGAATAGCCTCGGCGCATCTTCAGGGTTTTGAACCCATGCGCGTCAGCGGAATAGCCTCGACGCATCCAAGGTTTAAACCCATGCGCGTTGGCGGACAAAGACCGCGGCACATCATTAAAGACTCAAGGCCTATGTACGTTGGCGGGACAATGAGACTTACCAACCACCTCTGGCCGAACTTCGACAGGCCGACGGGGAACGACCGCCGCCGCAACTTCCGCGGACTCTTTCGCTTTCTCCTTCCCCTTGCCGGCAGCACCGCGAGGAGTCTTGGGAGCCATTCTCTCGAAGAAGGAGAAGTTAGGGTTTTGAAGAAGAAACTCTAAAGAAGCAGAGGCACAGAGAAGAAGAACTCTTTCTCTCTCCGACTCTTACCCATTTATAGGGCATGGTCGCACGCGTGAACAGATGACGTGTGATCTCAGCCGTCGCCTCGGGTTCTGTGCAAGGATAGCAGCAAATAAAACCAAAAGATCATCATTAATCTTTTCGGTTACCGAGGCACCATCATCATTAACTGAGAAGAGCATGCGCCCGAACAGGCATGCGCCCAGAAATCATGCGCCCTGACCTCCATGCTTCTTATTCAAAGTATTCCAAAACTTACTCAAAAGTTTTGAAAACTTTGAAGGGGGTCTTGTAGAAGCATGGAATTTCACAACCAGAAAGCCCATGCGCCAGATACTACATGCGCCAGAACTCAGATGAAGAACTTCACAGCAAAGTCAATAATTATAGACATTTGAAGAAGGACTTTTTATTTATATATAAAAGTCTATTACATGTCTAGAAAAGGTTGTACAAAGGAGAATTCCTACAAAGGAAAGAGCCTAAAGTCTACAGCCAGCGACCATCATGCGCCTTCAGATAAGCGCAGCGGCCACCATGCGTCTCCAGATAGGCGCAGCATCACTATGCGCCACCAGTGAGGCGTAGCAGATATCATGCGCCTCCATCCAGGCGCATCCCATCATCTCTTCAGCACCTCAGTTATGTGCATCCCTTCAGCCAAATTCTTCCAGCCAGGCTCACCTGGCCGAGCAGAGCCCAGTTATGTGCCGCTCTTCCAACCAGGCTCGCCCGATAAATGCTTCAACACAAAGCATTTAACCCTCTGGCTGGAACCAAGGAGCTGAAGAGCACCGCAAATGCTGTGGCCAGGGGAGGCTTCGAAAGAGCCTCCAAAGTCGAAGGAAGACCGTGATCGAAACCACGGCTAAAGGAGCAGCTTTCGACACGATCAAAGTGGGGAAACCCCACTTTGCAGGAAGAGAGAGCCTTGCACCGCCATTCCGATCTACGGCTCTTCCGGAATAACGGAGACGAGGCTCGAGCATCCTTATCTTTGGATGCAACAGGCACCTTCCGCCTGCCTCAGAAGCCCTCGACTCCGTCTTTTGGATGTAACAGTCACCTTCAAGTGCATCGAAGACAACACAGCGTCTCATCTTCACCCTCGGGAGCACTTCGTCAGCAGAATGCACCCGTATGTTCAAATTCATATTGGAAGTACGTGAGGGAATGAGAAGCAAATCTTCTCTCCATGCCACTATTTATAGGCCGGGCAGATTAAACCCACGCGCCAAGTGGATGGCCCTCCGAATTCCGTGCAATGAATTTATATTAAATGGATGAACCGGACGCCTCGAATTCAGCCAAACGGCTATTTATAGCACTCGAAGAGCGAGACAGCCACATCATTAAAAGACATGTCCGATGCGCCAGCCAAACAGCGCATCACACGGACGCGCCCTTCGGCGTCAGGCGCATCATACAGACGCACCCTACAGTACTCGGCGCATTATAGAGGATGCGCCCTCCCACACATCTCCATACCGAGTGGAACGCCAACCGACGCGCCCACTCAGCTGTCCATCGAACGTCACCAACATTAAATGCTGAACTGACAGAGTTGGCAGCACGCCTTCCAAAGTCTGAACAGTTGACAGCTTTTTCAGAGAACGAAGCATCGGCAACGTCAGCATCATCATGACTCCGACGGCTACTGCCACATGGCCATCCGCATGCGCCTCTACGGCCATACGTCCAAACCCGCATGCGCCTCTACGTCCATGCGTCCAAATCAGCATGCGCCTCTAAGGCCATGCGTCCAAATCAGTATGCGCCTCAAAAGCCATGCGCCTCAGACTGCTCTCTGATCCCGAAAGACAGAAGGAAAGTCGCCTGCATGCGCCTCAAAAGCCATGCGCCCCAAATGGTTTGTAACTCCTAAAGGTTATGAGCCGCAGCCTCCTCCTTCCAAGGCACAGCCCACCAGATCACTCCTCTCCACCAAATCCGAGATCTTCGAACCATGAGTCGACGACACGTGTCTTTTGACTCAACTCGTCCAAGATTTCAGCAACGGAAAGATCTTCTCCCTGCTACGTGCCGGCTCACCACAGCAGCATGAAGAGTTCTTCCCCTCGATCAGGGCGCAGCATCCATGCGCCTCCATCAGCAACCTCTACGTGGCGTTCCCACACCGGCGCATCCTACATGCACGCATGAGCAGCCAGCCTACAAAACTATAAATAGAAGGGTCATCTCCTTCACACACAGACAGAGACTCAGAACATAAGACTCACAAAAAAGAATCCACAACAGAGAATCACCAGAGAGGCAGTTCTAGACACTCAACGTCTTACTCCTCTCAGCAAGCTCCAGCACCCAGAGCAATCAACACCTTCAGAGAACCGATAACCGCCGTCAGCCGGTCAACGGAGTCAACGCATTACCACTCGCTCCATTGGCACTAAGGACCCAGCTTAAACAAAAGTGTACTCCTAGGACTACATCTAAGTCCTATATTGTATCACTGTTCTGTTTATATTAAGATTTCAATCAAAACAATTTTAATGGCAAACATTAGCGAAGAAAAACGATTTGGCGTGAATCAAAGAGGAGGCGAACGATTCCCTAAATCGGGGCGTGATAGCCTGCCCTCCCGTACTTGAGTCCGGCGCCGGGGGTGTCGCCCCTCTTCCTCAGCGGTCTCCAGGCCAGACAGCAGCCATCCTCGGTCCTCTTACCTAGGCCCTGACATTGCCTGTGGACCAGACAAATGGCATGGCCTCTGCAGCCTCAAAAAATAGGTTTTTCTGCTCTCCAGAATGTCCACAACTATCTTTACAGCGTTCAAATTCTTTCCTTACCCACGTTGCTCGGAGGCCCACTACCCGCACGCACTCTGTGGCTGGAGCTATCCCAGCTTGTCCCGTGCATCTCGTTATTGGCGCAAGTCAGCTCTACGTGCTCCCAATTGTTGGTACTGGTTCAGCCAGCGCTGTGCCACTTGAGGCTGGCGCAAGTTCATCCACGCCCTTAGTCTCCCCTATTGGTGGAGCAGGTAATTTTGGCTCTCGGCTCCTGATCTACGGGACATCGTGCACCCTTTGCAGGGAGCAGGCACTGGATTTTCATGCACCCTGTTGGTGGTAGAGGCTTTGGTGTAGTTATAATTGCATTTCCCCTTCCATCGTCTGTGGCGATAGGGAGCGCCGACTTCCTCGCAGCGGGTGAGAGGGTCGAGCCAGCCTCAGGGATAGCCCCTCTTATATGGTGATACTTCAGATCATGCCATCTCTTCCGACAGCTCCTCCTGGAGGGACCGTCCCCTCATCCACCCCGCCCTCCTCTTGGCAGCATCCTCCTCCTCCCCCGAGCTTGTCCTACGCGAAGGCGCTCAGATCTGACCGTGCTGAGCAACACTTCCTACCAAATTAACCTCCAAGACATTGAATACTCCACACCGACAGACAATCAGATGATATCGGTCCCCTTCTCCATAGACGAAATCTCCTTATTATCAAACACTTTCTCTCAGACTTTTGTCTTAAAATTCTCTTCGGGTTGCCCGAAGCTCGCTAGAATTCAGGAAGTGATTGTCGGCTGGGGTATTACATTGGGATACAGGGCTGCTCCCAAAGATCCTAAATATATGTTCCTTCACCTCTCTTTGAAGAGTGAATACAAGAAGGTTTGGACTAGAGGAACTGAAAGGATTGATAATTACAGCATAAAACTTATTAAATGGTCCAAGACTTCAAACCACAGAAGATTCAGCTATCGTCTCAGCATGGGTTACCCTTCCATACCTACCCCTCATTTGCTTCACCCCAAAATCCATAAAGAGAATCACTAACTCGTTTGGGTAGCCTTGGCGGAAGAAACCCGTAACCTCACCAGGGGAAACTTTGCCAGAATCTGTATAGAACTCGATCTGACGAAGGACCTGTCCAATCAAATCCTGATAGAGATTGGAAATAAGACACCCATCTAGCAAATCGTTTATGACAACAACGTGATCTTCTGCAAGTACTACCATTTGCATAGCCATTCCATAGATCATTGCTACAAGGCACACCCATAGGTGAAGAGAAAAGTGAGTCACAAGGTAGTATCCTCTCGACAGAACAAACATAATCCCCAATCCCCGATCCTACATCTGACGAACTCCCACATCCGATTTGAGGTCAGTGCTGGTACCTCCCACCCCTCATCCCCAGCCCCCCCTCTCAAGCAGAGCCATTGTGCCCTATATACCCCCATCAATCAACCTCTCCAACAAATTTGATATATTAGACTCTGAACTTCCTGATATCCATCAGGAGACTTCCTCTACTGATACCTATCAGAAGACTGCCTCTACTGAAGCCATCACTAGCCCTTCCACCCCGGCGTCCAAACCAGTGATCAACGGAGATACGGGCATGGAGGCAAAAATCGTCCATCAGTCCCTGGAGAATCAACCGAAATCGAGTCAAGGGGAATCTTGCACTCAAGATATATTTGACTCCCCATCGACTCATAATAATTTGAACGTGCGAGCGGACACTCTGGCTAACATTGGCCAAGCCCAGGTGCCAACAGGCCATTGAGGCGGGCTTAATGAGCCGGAACAATCACTTTGGGGCTTTAGCAGAAATTGCCAAAGAGGCATACATACACTCGGATGAGGAAACATATGATCTGTCTAATGAATACAACATCAGGAAGGACGAACATGAGGTTAACTCAACCAGTAAATCTAAAAAAAAAAAAGCTAAAAAGCAGCAAAGAGACCACATGCATGACCACCAGGTCAGCCACGAAACTCACGAAACCCCCCTCTCACATCAATCCTAATGCTTAACATTTTTGTATGGAATGTTAGGAGTCTGGCAAACAAACCAACCTTGAGAAGAGTTATCAGTCTTAAGAAAATCCACAAAATTGACATCTTAATTATCATTGAACCCAAAATCCCCCACAATAAATTCAAATCCATTCAACTCCAGTTAGGATTCCCCTTCGTCGTTGCAGGATGTAACGACATTCGAATCCTTTTCTCGGCTGATGTTAAGTTCGATGTTATTTACGACTCCAGGTAGAAGCTTTCATGTTTGGCAGAACATTCCACGCTTTAATCCTGCTCCCTTCTATCTGCGGTACATGGTATTTATGACCTTTCTGAGCGCAAACATCATTGGGACACCCTGAGGGTCATTCATTCTAATTACATCAACCTTCCGTGGCTCTGCATTGGAGACTTCAACGCGATCACTTGTAGAGAGTAGAAGTTTGGGGGTCGTAATCCTTCGCTGGCGACCATGAACGACTTTACCAACTTTATTTTTGACGCCCATCTGTCCCCCCTCCAGTACTCCGGCAACTCATTCACCTGGTACAACACGCAAGAAGGTGCTCGTCGATAACACTCTCGGTTGGATCGCGCCCTCATTAATGTTCAGTAGGATGATATGGGTCTCATTTCCAACCTCTCTCACCTCAACTCCACCGAATCAGACCATTCCCTCCTGTTTGCCATTGAAAATATGATAAGGTTTTTTTATTAATAAAACTTTGGTATTTTAGTTACAAGCAGAACAGTATACAATGTAAAACTTAGATATAGTCCTAGGAGTACACTTTTGTTTTTATCTGGGAACTATATTGGTGGAGCGAGTGGTAATACGTTAACTCTGTTGACGATCTGACAATGATCTTGAATCTTTGAAGGTCTGGGCTGCTCTAGTTGACGGAGCATTTTGAGGAGAAGTAGACGTTACGTATCTCTTCTTGTCTCTGTATGTAGATATGATGATCTATATGTAGATGAAGGAATGATCTTTCTATTTATATGCAGAAGACTAGTCTGCTCATGTGCGCATATGTAGGATGCACCTGTACATAGGAATGCTACGTGGCTGATGCTGTATGGCGCATGGACAATGTGCCCTAAGTTGAAGCCAAATTTGTTGAACTACTTTATTGGGCTGCGGTGGAGCTGACACGTGGCAGTTATGGAGATTTGGTTATTGCTGAGATCTTGGGTGGTTAGCACCCATTCTTGAGCAGAACTGAGTCAGAATACACGTGGCGCATGCCTCTGGCTCAAAGATCTCTGATTTTGTGGAAGATGATCTTTTAGGATGCACCTAGGATTGGTCTATGATAAACCTGTCTGGGTGTATGGCTTCTGAGGTGCAGGATGAGTTTTGGGTGCATAGCTGAGGAGGCGCATGCAAAGACTTAGCTTCTGTCTTTTAGGATCAGGAATGAGTCGGGGGTACATAACTTTTGAGGCGCATATGGACTTTTAGGTGCATGGCTGCCGGAGCTCATGCGAATGATTGGTCGACCACGTGGCAAGACTGTTGTAGCAGAAAAAAGGCAAATAATGATGTTGACATAAGCGGCTCTTCGTTTCTTATAAAAAGTTGCCGATTGGTCATTTTTGGGAGATGTGCTGCCAACTCTGTCACATAGCATTAAATGCTTGATGGGTTATGAGTTATAATGGGCACATCATCTCGTGCCACACTAGGCGCATGGGTCGATATCCCATAGATACAGAGCGCATGGTGCTGATGGTGCATCTACCACATGGCACAGCCTCATTGGTCTGTCTATTGTGTTTTTTGAGGCATTGATGGCTCTCTGACTTGGCTTAATTAGGAGAGGCGGATTTATCAACATAAATGCAAGTCCATTGCACTAACTTCGGGAAGGTTGCCTCTTGGCGCTTGGGTTTGATTTGCCCCGGCCTATAAATAGCAACAGTTGAGAAAGAGTTTTGTTTGTCTTTTTCTCAACTTCTCGACAAAGATGACTTCGACTGATCCTCCTCCGTGGCAAGACGATGAACTGTGGGTTGTGGATCCCCTTGTTCGAAGAAGCTTTGATAGTGGAATCCTTCAGAAGACTGAGATACACCGGGCTGGCTGTTTATGTTCGTGTACTTCATTGGCGGTGAGCCATGATGTTGACTATTGGATTTTGAATAGTCGTAGCCTAGTTTTCGTTATGCTTGAAGCGCTACAGGCTGACGAAGGTGCCTATTGCATCCAAAGATTGGAACTATCGTGCCTCGACTTTTGTTAGGCTAGAAGAGCCACAAACTGAAGGTGCCTGTTGCATCCAAAAATTGGAGCTGTCGTGCCCTAATTTTTTGCTAGACTAGAAGAGCCCTTCCTCTTACTAGAGTGCCCACATGTTGATGAGAAAGTGATTCGCTCTGGATATGCAAGGGGATGCGCCTACGTTGAGATGATGGGATGATGCGCCTGGCTGAGGCATCAGAGTGATGCGCCTGATTGTAGTTGAAGTAAAGAGCCTGGCTGTAGCTTTTAGGCTTTTTCTTCTCTTTGTAAAAGAATTTCCTTTGTCAAGTGTTTTAGACATGTAATTTGGGGCGCATGAGATTTAAGGCGCATAGGAGTTCTGGCCTTAGATGCGCCTGAAATTCCATGCTTCCACAAGACCCCCTTCAAAGTTTTCAAAACTGTCTGCCATGTTTTGGAATACTTTGAACAAGAAGCATGGGTAGTAGTTGTTCTGGGTGCATATCCTCGTCTGGGCGCATGGCTCTACAGGGTGCATAAATGCTTCACACATTGTTGTGGGGGCACATGCTCTTTTCGGTTTTAATAAAAGAAGATAATGCCTCGGAGTTTTAAAAGATTAACGATAATCTTTTGGATGATATGCAGACCCGGAGCGGCAGCTGCTGACGTCACATCTCATCGGTTCACGCGAATAGACAAACCTATAAATAGGTGACTGATAGGAAAGAGAGAGTCTTATACTTTCTTTCTTCTTCCTTGGAGCTTTTTTTTATCTTGGAAAGAAAAAAACTTTTTAGAGAGATGGCCCCTTAGACTCCCCGTGGTTGTGCTGGCCGAGGAAGAGGCAAGGGCAAGTAGCCCATGGAGGTCGACGTGGAGGATGTCCCCATCGTCGCAGCAACGCCCGCTGACATTCGACCGGCGTTGATCGGTGGGTGATCCCCTGCCTTGGTATTTTTGCTTCGTTGTAACACTGTCTTGATGATGCGCTGAAGCTCCTTCTAGCTGACGTGCATGCACTTAGGTGCTGATGATGCGCCAAAGCTTCTCTTGTTAATGCGTATGGACTTAGGTCCTGATGATGCGCCGAAGCTTCTCTTGCTGATGCGCGTGGACTTAGGTCCTGTGTGTGTGCCTTTGGTAAGATTCTATCTGTCCTCTGTGTGTGCCTTTGGTGAGATTCTATCTGTGCGTATTGGTTTCGTCCCAGTTGATGTGCCAGATTGTTGATGCATCACAGATGTTTGTTTTGAGCTGCTAAGTCTTTTGCTAACTTTTCTTTGATTCTGTTGCAGTATCCATGCCGAAGGTAGAGGCCTTCGTGAAGGAGGAGATACTGCCTCCTCTCATCAAATAATAGCCAGTGACTGTTAAGGAGGAGGTGATACCAAAGGTTGAAGCCAAGGAAGAACCAGTGACCATCTGGGAGAAGATTACTCCCAGGATCGAAGTTGCCTTTAAGGAGAAGCCATTATCAGAAGGTAGTAGCACCAGAAGCTCTGACCCTCCTGCCCCTGCCGAGGACCTTAATCAAATAGAGCCTTCATATGGGAAGTGGCTGAGGGAATGGTACATGTCTCAACGGAACTATGATCCCTGGCTGTAAGGATTCATTAGTTGCCTTGCAGTTGCTATTTCCGGGAATGTCAATGTCCCTATTTTGTCTTAGTGTTCCTGTATGTCTTTAGCTTTTCTTTGAAGATGAAGTTTGTTTCTTTTTGATGTCGATATAATTTTCTACTTCCTGCTCAGATGAAGAAGTGAAGAACCTTTTGCTTTTGTTCATTTTTGTGACGAATCTGTGATTTTTTTGGTGGACCTATTATCTTTTGCACACGTTGGTTTCTAGGTATAGATAAAAAGTTGTCCATGGAGGAAACCGACATATTCACTCAGAGGTAATATGGACATGGTAAATATGGGGTAGTGGTTGAGCTTTCCTACTCAAAGGTGATATGGACGTAGTAGTAGTAAACTCTGTAGGGATGTATAGAACAACTCAGAGGTGATATGGACGTGGATGTTCCATGATTGACGTACAATAACGCGGGAATTATTGTATGGGAAGTTTACTTAAAGGTTATGTGGACATGGTAAACATAGTAATGAGCATGGTCCTACGTTGTATAGAATTCTGCTTTATGGTATATAGAGAAGCAACTCAGAGGTGATGTGGACATGGTTGTTCTCCTACGGGGGATGCAACGGAACAACTGGGTTCCAGAAGCACTTGATTGTCAAGGAAGGGGAGTGAACTTGGTTATCAGGTTCACAAATTCCCTTATTGGAGAGAGGGAAGTACATTTTGAAGGATGTCAGGAAGAAGTCCCCATTAGGTTGAGTGAGACGGTAAGCACCATTTGAGTATGCAATCTCTATGATGAAGGGTCCTTCCCATTTGGGTTCGAACATTCTCGGTGTCTTGTGAGTCATCAACATCAGTCTCCTGACTGCCAGAACTAGGTCGCCTACTTGGAAAGTCCTCTGTTTGACTCTTCTGTTGAAAGCCTGTGAAATGCGGACTTGATAATGTTCGATGCACTATTGAGCCAAGAGGCGTTTTTCATCCAACGCTTCCAACTCTTGCAGATGGCGTCATTGATTATCTTCTTCCGTCAGCTGGTTCATGTTCACCAATCGGAGTGAGGGTATCTGGATCTCTAGAGGCAGTACTGCTTCACTTTCGTAGACCAAAGAGAATTGTGTGTTACCTGTCGGGGTCCGTACCGTCGTACGATAGGCCCAAAGGCATTCACCGAGCTTCTCATCCCAGTCGTGCTTGTTGGATGACACGACCTTTTTGAGTAGCTTGACGATGGTTTTATTAAAAGCTTCAGCCAATCCATTTACTGTCAGATTGTAGGCGGTTTATGCCACATTCTGAATACGATTCTTGTGCAGAATCTATTGAGCGCATGGCTGACGGATTTTGGACCGTTGTCGTGGATGATCCTTCAGGGCACCCTGAAACGGTAGATGACGTGATGCTTGATGAAGTTGATCACCTTTGAGCTTATCATCTCTGTCAATGGTACTATTTTTGCCCATTTATAGAAGCAGTCGATGATTGCTAGGATAAAGCGGTGTCCCTTAGATGAGGGAGGGGTGATAAGTCCCACTATGTCCATGCCCCAGGCTTCAAATTGCGAAGAGGCGACCGTAGGATGTAGAGGCTCTAACGGTCTATGGATGAAGTCGGCATGTAGCTGGCAAGCGCGACATTTTATTGTATATTCGACAGCGTAAGCCATCGTGGTGGGCCAGTAATAGCCCACACGTCGAATTCGATCTTGTAGCTTAGGACCTGGTTGATGGGCTCGGTATGTTCCGTCATGAGCTTCTCGAAGAGCTTCGGTTGCTTCTTCGTTTGATAGACATCGGAGGAGAAGACCATCGTAGGAGCGTCGGTACAACATTTTAGTAGCCGTATCGTAATAGAACCGGAGCGAGCGCCTTATGAATGAGACTGCTTCTTTTAGGTACTCCGAAAGGATTTCGTAGATGGCAAAGTCGATGAACGAAAACTACCAGTGTCTGACATTGATGCTGGTGTCTGTATCCATGACATAATTTGTCCGCATGCACAGATTATTTCTAGGGCATGCCAAATACCCGGCCTACCACTGTAATGAAGTGTTGTATGCCGATCGGTGCTGCTAATGAGGCAGCAAGGCCAGCCAGAGCATCAGCTTCTAAGTTTTGTAGCCAAGGCATATGTTCTATAAAGAATTCAGCGAAGGTTGAGATGATGTCCAACGCTGCTTTGTGATAAGGGATCAGGTCTTGATGGCGAACCTCGTATTGCCTTCGAACTTGATTGACAACGAGTTTTGAGTCACTGTAAGACTCGAGGCATTCTACCCCCAGCTGTTTTGCTAACTGGAGTCCCATGATGAGGGCATTGTATTCTGTAACATTATTTGGGTACGACTCTGAAAGGGAATAGGCACGCTAGATGACCAGCTTATCGGAGGAGATGAGGACTACCCCCACTCCTTAGATAATCTGGCCTTTGGGGCCTGTTCTTGCAGCACTGTCGAAGAACATCTGCCAAACGGGGTTCTCTTCGGTAATGCTTGATTCTCGCACTTCATTTGGAATGTCTTCATAGAGTCTGGACGATTCTGGAATTGGGAGCGCGGCTAGGTCATATGGTGTCAATAGTATCGCCCAAGTAGCTAATCGGGAATTTAGCGCTCCCGACTTTGTCATGAGCACTCTGAGTGGATTGACGGGAGATGACATGAATTGTCTGTCCTGAGACATAATGACGAGTCTTCTGGATGGCGAACACTAGAGCTAGACATTCTTTTTCGACGGGGTTGTATCGGTGTTTGGCCCTGATCATTGTCCTGCTGAGGTAGTTGATGTCTTGCTCGTGGCCCGCATCATTGTTCTGGGCCAACAAAGCGCCAAAGGAATGGTCTATTGCACGGACATAGAGTAGAAATGGTTTGCATGCGAAGGGTGCCACCAAGACTGGGGGATCGTCAGATAAGCTTCGATGTTGTCGAAAGCTTTCTGACATTCTTCCGTCCAGATATAGGAGACTTCCTTCTTCATGAGCTTGGTGAAGGGCTGGCATTTCTCGGAAAGGTTCGCGATAAACCTTCGGATGTATGCGAGATGTCCCTGCAGGCCTCGCAGTTCTCTAAGGTTCTTCGGAGGGTACATGTCAAGGATGGCTTTAGTCTTCTCGGGGTCGACATGGATGCCTTTTACAGTAATAATGAAGCCCAAGAGCTTTCCACTAGAAACCCCTAAGGAAGGATTTGGCAGGGTTTATCTTAAGCTGATGTGCCCGCATGAGATCAAAGACTGTCTTCAGATCTTGTAGGTGATCACCTCGAAGACGGCTCTTGATGACGACATCGTCAACATAGCATTCGACTGTTTTACGGAGGTGCTGGCGGAAGATGGTGCTCATCGCTCTTTGGTATATGACACCTGCATTCTTCAGGCCAAAGGGCATTACTGTGTAGCAGTAAACACCCTTTCGGAGTCCTAAACGACGTGTGCTTTTCATCGTCTGAGAACATCTGATTTGGTTGTAGCCCGAGTACCCGTCCATGATGTAACGGCCCAGTCCCAAAATACATAGGATCAAGTACGTGAACATGCCAGCTGCACATATACGAAGAATACTCCAATATATAGAATCCTCGTATACATACATAAGATGTATAATAAATCATCATAGTCCAAAATAATATAATCTAATCTCATTACAGCTCAACACAGAAGATAATAAAGTCCAGATAATAAATGAGTGTATCAAAAGATAGCCGGATGAACATACTCACTCCAAACAGCTATAAAAATAGTCTCATAAGATCGGAGTCCAACCTCCACAAAATATAAAGAAAAGAGATATAAAAATATCCATTAATGTCTCAAATAAATAATAGACTAGAAATTAGTAGGAACTGCCTCGTCATCAATGTATGAAGGATCCAAAGCCGCTCCATACTCCTGCAAAAAGTCGTCTAATCATGGAGAGATAACCAGGTCCTCAGCGGGATGTAACCAGATACAAGAAAATACCATGCCATGTAAACTGTGATATATAATATAAAAGAAAAGATGATGCACGCAATAGGGTTCCTGACCAGTCTACTATGAATATGTGGTTGAGATACAATCCTTCGACGCATGAGCCCTGGCTTAATATAGGATCTGGTATAGTCCCCTATTGGGAACCAGTGACCAAGTGCATAACGTTCAAAAACGTTAGTGGCCAACCTGAAAGGATAATCAAACCCATATCTCCATCGGAGCTTTCGGGTTACAGAAAAAGTGTAATCGAAGCCCATACATCAGGTATTGTTCTCCCTACCCAATGGCTAGTATCATCATCTCCACGACTGAGATGAACCTCTAGTAACCGCCAAGTCTTCTAGCATGGAATTCTATTGGCAGTTACTCCTATCCGTCGCACGCTCCATACGTATCGGTGGCCAACCGACTACGCGGGTACGTGTCCTACATGTGACTCATAACACGTGGTAAAGCAAGTATCGAGGCCGTATGAGATATACCAATGCCTCATCAACAATGGGTGGTCACTAGACTAAGTCATACAAGAGAATATAAATAAAAGCAAGAAAATGACCGATAGAGTCGCTTGTACCCAAGTGTGACTTGGATGCACAGTTTTATAATATCAAGAAATAAGAAATGCTAAAAACAACAACTGAAAATAAGAATATAATAATCACAGAGTAAGGTGGCAAGGTATCTTGCCTGGTGGTGAGAAGATGCTAAGCCCAAGAATCATAATATCAGCAACAGAAATGTCATAATCTCTAAACAACTCTGGATGCTGAAACAAATATCAAGAACGTACTCGGAATAAGTAATATACCTAGAAAATGCATGTCCAAAAGTCTAATTCTGGAACAGGGGCAAAATCATAATTTTGGGTCAAAACGATGTCCGCCGTGGGACCCGTTTTGTATCAAAATGCGTGCTAATGTCTACGATCTCTAAAGTCGTCAAACTACATATCTAAAGATTCAGTTTGAGGAGACTAACCCAACGGTATGTCCAATTTTGGATTTCGATGAACCGTACATAAAATCGTCCATTGGATCGGCTTGTGGGCCCGCCAAATTTGAAGTTCATATAAACCTTCTCAGAATCGAACCAAACTTGGCATACAGGACCAGAAAATCGATACGGTCCTGATGGCATAAGTTTCGTGTCGATCCGATGAACGTGCATGAAGTTATGGCCAAGTCTGCAACATGTCGATACGGGGGTATCTCGACGGATACGTACTGATTTCGTCACGCACGCGCAACAAAATCGAGTAACGTCAGTTCCCACATGTCAGTAACACCCATACGCGCCTTTTGATGTGTATAGTTTATGACCATGTCGCCCGATTTGTTGGTTGCACGCCGTATCAGACAGGTTTCTAAAATTTTCTACAGTTTTAAACTAATATTTTCTGATTTTTAACTCTGAATAACTTTGCATTGCATTAATAAAATCATGAACTACAAAAGAGGTTTCAATCGTGTATATGTTGTCGACGACTGTTCTAAGTTTTTTTTTCTTCAGAAAATCGATATTTACTGCTCGAAAATTCCCTTCCAAAGTAGGGGTTTGGGTTGCTTCACTTTTCTGTTTTAGGACAGGTTTGGGGCTGATTTTGCCTCGATTTTTCAGGCATATCAGAGAGTCATTTCGATATTCATTTGAGGGATCTCGTAGGGGGTCATATGGTCTTCACACAGAAGTTTGCAAAACCTAAAACGATCAAGCGTAGAAAGAGAGAGGTGTTGGCGAGACACACAGAAATCAATAGCCGATCAGAAATCGAGCGTCTTCCACACACAGAACTCGGGCGTCCTCAACACACAGAAGCTTCCCAAAAGAAGAGAAAAACACAGATGGTGGTGGCGCCTTTCGATCGAATCACGCGACAAACCGCAAACTCCTCTTACTGGTAAAACCAAGTCTTCCTCTAATGTTTAACACGCTCATATGGAATGTTCATGGCATTGCAAATCAAATGACTCTTAAAAGGATCAAGTCCTTGGTGAGAATTCACAAGATAGTTTTCATTGGCATCATCGAACCGAAGGTTGATAGCAGTCAACTTCTTCGTTACCAGTTGAAGCTAGGTTTCTCTCAGGCTTTCACTAATGAGCGGGGGAATTTTTGGGTAATGGCCAAATCAAATTGCGATATTTATCTTCATGACTCATTCGATCAAGCATTGACTGTTTCTCTTAATCCCCATATGCTTCCTGCACCTGCATTCTTTACTGTTGTCCATGGTGATAATACAAAGGAATGCCGTCATTTATTATAGGATAGACTTATACAGTTGTAGCTCTCCCTCCAATCTCCTTGGTCTATAGGGGGTGACTTTAATGCCATACTGCGGTTGGGGAAGAAAATCGGAGGTCGGCCTCCTGATCATCTCTCCATTGAAGAGTTTGCGAACTTTATGCTTGCTACTGGCCTGGTTGAGCTCCAATACTCTAGCAGTTATTTCACTTGGATCAAATTGAAGCAGGATGGTCGTCGGGGATCTCGATTGGATCAAGTTTTGGTTGATAATGCCTGGTTAGATTGGGCACCTTTATCTTCAGTCGAACACCTCAATCGAGCTTTGTCGGATCATGCGCCATTGCTGACCAAATTTAAATCTAATGTGGCAGTGGGCAGAAAGCAGTTTAGATTTCTCGATTTCTGGGTAAATCATGAAGACTTCAGGCCTTTGATTCATCAAGCTTGGTCCTCAGTTGATCATCGACTTGGGATTATTCGGGTAGCTCTCCGGCTTGAAGCTTGCAGAAAATCTCTATCTACCTGGAGTCGCCACATGTATGAAGATATTTTTCAACAAGTCAAGAAAGCGGAGGATGAAGTATTGGCTGTGGAAATATTTCATGAGCAGCATAATACAGCAGTGACCCGTCAACAGTTAGCCAAGGCTACTGCAACACTTAAACAAAGGGTTAGCATAGAGGAAGCATACTAGAAACAGAAATCCAGGATGAAATGGGATTTACAAGGGGATAAAAATACTGCCTATTTCCATGGGTATGTGACGAATCGGAAGTGCTCACTTCAGATCCATTCTATCACTAAAGACGATGGGACTATTTTGAAAGAAAAACTTATGATACATTCTTATGCCAAAGAGTTTTACTCTAAATTATACCAAAGAGGAGATATTCAGGAGGAGACTGAGCTATAGTTGAACATTCCTACTGTGTTGACAGCTGAGGAGAATGACATGCTGATTGCGGCTCCTTCCTCGGACGAGATTCTTGATGCAATCAAATCGTTCGATCAACATAGCGGGCCAGGTCCGGATGGGTTCACTTCGCTCTTCTTTATTGCATGTTGGGATATTATTTGCAAGGATATGACTGAGGAAGTAGGACTTTTTGTCGATGGATTTGTATTGTCCCGCTCTATCACTAATACTTCATTGGTCTTGATCCCGAAGGTGAAGCAGGCCAAATATTTTGGAGATTATCGGCCTATTAGCTTGTGCTCTGTGATGAACAAGATAATATCTAAACTTTTATCCCGTCGTCTAGCCCCTTTACTGCCCCGACTTATATCTCCTGAACAAAGCGGTTTTGTTTAAGGCAGAGAGATCGTAGACAATATACTCCTTGCTCAGGAGATGATGGCTAGAATGAACAAGAAACATAGAGGCGGGAATGTAGAAATCAAGCTAGATATGATGAAGGCATATGACAGGGTAGATTCGAGATTCCTACTGAAGGTGCTTCAAAAATTTGGTTTTCATAACAAATGGGTGGATATGATGCTTCGGCTTGTCAATAATATATGGTATGCTCCATTGATCAATGGCCAGTCGACTGAATATTTTCAGGCTTTTCGAGGAGTTCGACAGGGAGATCCTCTCTCCCCAGCTCTGTTCATTATTGCGGCGGAGGTTCTCACGCGTAGCCTGAAGCAGCTGCCCGAGTCAGATGGTTTCACATTATTCATTTCTCCTCGTGGTTGCCCACCAATTACGCATTTGGCTTATACAGACGATATACTTCTCTTCTCAGCTGGGGATCTTCGTTCCATATCCAAAATCACTGATTTATTAGCTCGGTATGAGGCTGCCTTGGGACAACTTATTAATAAGGCCAAGTCTTCTATTTTCATGTCGAAGAATGTTCTTCAGGGACGAGGCTCAGAGCTGGCTAATATAACGGGATTTAGCATTGGCTCTCCGCCATTTACATATCTCGGGTGTCCTCTTATAGTCGGACAACATAATGGGGGTATGTATGAGGAATTACTCAACCGTATTCGGAGCAAGTTAGAAGGTTGGCACAACAAAATACTCTCTCCAGGTGGAAAACTTGTATTGATCAAGTCTGTTCTAACGTCTATCCCTGTGTACACGTTAGCGGCTTGTAATCCTCCTATTGCAGTTCTGCATCGCATGGAGAATATGTTCTCGAGCTTTTTCTGGGGCACTCAAGATGGTGTAGCTAAAAGAACCTGGCTTGGATGGGATCGGATTGCCAGAACCAAGCATGAAGGAGTCCTGGGGATCAAGCGGCTAGAGGAGATGATGCATGATTTTACAATAAAGCTTTGGTGGAAATTTCTGACTTAAGACACCTTATGGACCAAATTCTTCAATGCCAAGTATTGCTCGACCACTAGTCCATTGGATGTTGCTCTTACGTCTAATGCTTCCCATGTTTGGAAGAGATTGATATCGGGGAGACATATGGCTTATCAAAACATTATACAAATTAATGACACTTGGAGATGGGGGCTTACGCAGTCAGGCAAATTCACACTGTCATCCGCCTGGGATATTGCGAGGGTGCACAGGCCTATATTACCAGACTTCACTCACATTTGGAGTACTTGTATACCAGTTAAATGGTCGGTACTTCTCTGGAGAATCTTGCACAATAAACTACCTACAGATGATAACATCGCACGCCTTGGTTATAGCCTTGCATCAAAGTGTCACTGCTGTTCTAGAAGCAATTCTGAATCATTGGAGCATCTGCTGAATCAGAGTGATCTGGCTAAGGGAGTGTGGGAAGCTGTTCAACCAGTATACAGCGTTAGTTCTCGTGGTCGGACACTTCTTGAAATACTACGAGACTGGTGGAGGAAAAAGAACAAACACAAGAAGGAGATTGTAGCAGCGGCAGTGCTTTGGGTACTCTGGAAAGATAGAAACAAATGGAGGTATGAGAATCACTCATATACTATTGCCAAGCTGGTTTCAGAAGTTCATAGGCAAGTTGGGAAGGCTTCTATCAAATGTAGACACGTTTAGTGTCCTCTTTTGTACTGGATTATGTCTCATGATCAATAAAATCCTAGTTTTTTGAAAAAAATAATAATATATATATATACACTAGTCATAACCCGTGCCCATAGGGCACGGTTCATTTAAGGTATTCCCCCTCAAAATTTTGGACTCCCAATTTTAAACGAACAATAATAATTATGAGGGCCCCATCAAAATATTAAATCCCAACCACTGCTGGATGTGAATTTTCTTTGGATTCCCCATAAAACCCCACTCTCAATAATGCTCATCAGCAACCATTATGAGTGCAAACCCCACTCTTTGGATTCCCCATAAAACCTAACTCTCAATAATGCTCATTCCCCATAAAACCCCACTCTCAATAATGCTCATCCACAACCATTATGAGTGCAAACCCCACTCTTTGGATTCCCCATAAAACCCCACTCATCCACAACCATTGATTCATCAAAATTAAATCCCAACCACTCTTTATCTTGGCACAGTCAGCCCTAGTATTCAAAAACCTTTGAATAATATCGTATCAATATAAAAACCTACTAACCGACTCAACCCGACCGAAAAACACATTCACCTCTAATATCCAATATTTTCATATATTGGGAAATCAACCGATATCATATCGGCCAATATGTCATGTCAGTCAAAATTCGATATAACAGCCGATTTTTCTGAATACGATATGATATATATAGATAGCCAACATATGTTAGTTTAGACCTCAAACCATATTGGTTGATATATGGGCAGATATCTCTAACACTGCCTCACCCACACATAAAGAAAGGAATATGCTGCCAACAACAATGTTAAAAATAATAGAAAAGAAAATCATTGCAAATAGAAGAGAATCACATACTGTCCAGAAAATAGCTGACGGAGCATCATCAAATGATACACGGGCAAGACCAGAGTCATAATTTTTTAGTTTACAATCAGCATTCGCAAGGATATTTTTTGGCTTCAAATCACGATGAAAAACATTCGTTGTGAAACCAGCAAAGTAGTATCAGCAAAGTCAAAGTGGCATCAGAAACATGTTCAAAGACATCGTTAATCTTTTTGATTGCGACCTTCTCTCCGGTGTGGGTATCCACTGCAGCCCCAACCACCCCATAGCTCCCCTTCCCAACCACCTCTTGTATTGCTTCACCATATTCAGTGAAGAACTCGGTATCATGCATGCTCTGAAATGATTACAAAGAATACATTCGAGAGAATCGATGCGGAGACAGTAAAAGAGGAATAGAAAAACTTAAAACGTAGCTTATAAGAAAGTTCTGCCATTATTTTCCAAACATCATTCTTTGCAAGGATACAGATTGATAACAAAAGAAAGCTTTAGCCAAATCGTCTTGATACATTAACTAAAAATAATCGCTGCGACAGAGCTTAAATATTTGAATTGTCAATTTCAGCAAGTTTCCTTGTAAAATACCTAATCAATTCTCCTAAACGTAAGAAACTCGACATGGGAACATGTTAAAAGAGTAAATTAAATCACTATCTAAGACAAATTCCATGAATGCTCAGTAAGATATCAAAATCTCTTTTGCAAGGGAACATATAGTTCTATCCTTTATTTCATACATCAATTAGCAAATAGGTTTCTTTTTCCAGAGAAAGGATGGGGTAAGGCAGACCCCAGCCAAATTCGATGAATGCTCAGTAAGATATCAAAATCTCTTTTGCCCACGTAACACAACAAAATCTTCGTAAAAACAATTCTCAATCAGCAATTCCCAAAATCCAAATTTCAAGTAGCCAAATTGGAAAGTGATGAGATGTTCAATCTCAGCAAGTCCACGTTTCCAAATTCTCAAAGCCCAGGATCCCAAATCAATAACTTCATACAACAGTTCTTTTTACCAAAAAGATGCCAACTTTCCAAACAAAACGAATCTTTCAATTTCCCAGAACAGAAAAAGATTGCATCTTTTTGTTGGTATCTAGTAGAAATATGTGAAATTTCAAATAGAAAAGTGATCAGATGTTCAATCATTCAATCTCGGCAAGCCCTCATTGCCAAATTCCGATAGCCCAGGATCCCAAATCAACAACAAAAAGTCGTCAAAATCAAATGTCAACCTAACCCCTTAAACCCCTCCCAAGAGTTGGGGGAATTAAGGCAAGACATGAGTTGTGATCATTCTAAATTTCCTCATCCGCTTCCAAAAGTGTTGATTCTCCTTTCCAAGCCCAATTTCCTAAGTTGATAGAAAACACATCAGTACCCCTTTTTGGTAGATATTTTGTTGTAACATAAAGTAAAGCTACAAAGGTTTATACAACTCACTATTTTGGCCATGGTAATGCTTTCGCAGAAAACATCTTATTCATCACATAATAAAGAGATCGAGTCTCAATCGGAATCCATAAAGAAGTGCCATTTGGATGAGCAACAACCTAAATACATTAACATTACAAAATTGTTAATGTGACTCACCATTTTTATTTGATAATATTGAAAATATAAAGTAAAAAACTTATTTACCATATTAAGTGGGAGCGTCGATGTTCGAGATTTGAGTACCCAATCACGCTCAGTGAGAAAAATCATCCAATGATGGCGATCAAGCCCCGTCACATTTGCATGTACCATTCTGTTTTCAACTATCTGAAAATAATAATTATAAAATAGTTACTAATATAAGCACTCTTATTAAGAAAATGATCACCTCTAATGGCATGCATACCTTGTCACCCAAAAGTCTCGTATAAGGACGAAACTTGACAGATCTATTAATGTTTCGAAGTAAGTTAACCTATAATTAAAAAAATAATAAAAAAACAAATGAGATCAAATATAGTATAGTATAAAGTACGTTTAGCAACTTACAATTTCACGCAGATAAGCATCATTTTTAGCATTCTTCTGCATAAAAAGTAAACCAATATTTTAGCAAACTAAAGTTAAAATTTCACTTAAAATTCACAGCTGTTAAAAAATTTCTTACATTGCCATAAATAGTCAGGCTTGTCCACATCTTGTAGCCCTTCTTTAAAAATAATACAAATTATTAAGTTGAAACATGTATCAAGTATAACAAACTGCAAAATGTCAACTATTATAGGAATAAAATAAATAAAACTATGTTTACTTACATAAAATAGTCATCAATGAGATTCATAGCAAAATTTCTGGATAGACGATGTTTAATGTGTCATTTGAATTAGTCTGCAAGAGAACACTAACACGATCGAAAGATGTGCACCTTGAAAGTGCCACATAAAGATGTCCATGGCTAAAAACTGGGTTACGCAAGTCAACTCCTACATACTTTACAGATTGCCCTTGAGATTTATTAATTGTCATTGCATAAGTTACACGAAATGGAAATTGCCGTCTTGTCATATGAAAAGGCAACTCTGAAGCTGATGGTGATAAAGATATTCTTGGAATAAATACAAAACTGCCAGCTTTATCACCATTCAAAATTTGAGCTTCAATCACACGGAAGCACATCTGACAACCATCAAGCGAGTGCCATTGCAGAGGCCATCTTTAGGTGCAATATTACGAATCAAAATAATTGGACAACCAACCTTAAGGTCAAGTTTAAACGGTGGTAGCCCAGGAGGATCCAAAGAGTTTATGTACTCGGCAGGATAACGATTTATAATTGCAGGATCAGTTTCTTCAGTTTCAGCCAGTTTGTCTGCAGCTAAATACGTAATCTGTTCTCCAGGATATATTTGTAAAGCAACAGTATTTATTAAATTAACATCATCATTCCGTGCGGAAAGAATTATTCGTTCAGTCAGGTACGCCGGAGTCACCATGCCCTCAACATCTAGCTGTGGATAAATTCTTAGTACTAACTCTTTTAAATCATTACATCTGAATATATGGGAGGGAAGCTCTACAACTTCTGTAGGATTTGTGCCGACCTATTACATGAATAAAAAATACCTAAGTTAAAGGTCCATAATTCTAAAATGGTATAATTCTAAAATGGTGATAAAGATAATACTTATAAATACCTCCAAAATAAATTTTGCATAATTTGTATTTTCAATAGAAGAGTTAGCCAGCCGCATATTCTTATCCAATATCAAAACTTGAATAGAACACCACAATGCAGATCGTCTCAATGAGGCTCCAACAATTTCTTCGCGAACCCCCTTTGGTATGACTGGCAATATTTGTCGAAAATCTCCACCAAGAACAACCGTAATTCCACCAAATGCTCTGTCGTTATCACAAATATCCCGCAACGTTCGATCTACTGACTCAACACAATGGCGATGTTGCATCGGAACTTCATCCCATATTATCAACTTTGCTTTTCTGAATAATTGTGCATGTATAGATTGCTTGCTAAAATTACAAAGTGAATTATCACGCACGTCTAGCGGAATACGAAATGTTGAGTGTGCAGTACGACCTCCAATAAGTAGCAACGATGCAATACTAGAAGATGCGACAGTGATGCCTATATTTTCAAAACTACGCAACTTTGTTGCTATTGCATTATATAAAAAAGTTTTTCCAGTACCGGCACCACCACTCAGAAAAAATGTAGTTCCTTTACTCTCGAAAATAGAAGAAGTAATTGCTAAATAAGCACTACATTGTGCATGGTTTAGGCAATCCACATCCTTCTGTGCATCCACTTGTTTAGCTGCATTTATGAGTTCCTGATGTTCATGCAACAGTCTATTGCCAACAATTGCATTCCAATCTTGTGTAGGAAGTGGCATCGGCGGAAAGTCAGCTAGACACTTACCAGATTCCTGAAGCAATTCATTGATAAGGAATAAACCATAATCTTCAATTTGACATTGAGTTGGAGTAGAAATGGAGAATAAAGTAGGAATTTTATGTTGAAGATCATCACAAATATGAACTGAGAATTGATTCCACAATGCAAGTGGATCGATCGGTGAACATTCGATTAGGATAATACAAAACAATCTTCTTAATTGATATCCCGTTTTCATAATTGAAGCCTCGTCAAGGCATTGTTTCCATTCTGAATCATCTTCAAGCAGACCTCTTGCAACACACGTTGCTTTGAATGTAGAGTATTCTACGTCATTGAATGTGCGTAAATATTTCCATGATGTTGGTCCTTTAACAACTGTAAGTAACAGTCGCAGATAGAAGCGCTCACCAGAGTTAGAAGGTACAAAATACATTCTGCCAATCGCATATCCCGATATTCTTGGAGTCCATACCTTTGTGGATCTATTCCACACAAACTTCTGGGGGAATTCCTGGTAAGTAAGATCATGTGCTGACTCATGTAAAGCACAACATGTAAAAAATTCAGTCAAAGTTGTCTTCTCATTATCAGCTCTAGCCCTTATTGTAGCAGGATCTTCATCTGGATCAAAAGTAACACGGTGTTGACCTGGTAAATGAAGGACCAGTCTTTGTACTGACGGAATCTCCTGATGTAAAGGATGCTCAAATATTCGCCAAGCTGCCTCTGGCGGTCCAATATATCTTGCATCAAGGTATTGTTGGATCTCATCTACTGCCCCCAGTACCATTGTGGTTCGATCATGGCCTTTATAAATATATTTATGAATGTACTTGACACATCTTATTCCGGCACAGACTTCGACGTTAATATGACAGTTAAAGCATAGGGAGAGATACATATTGTATGGAACAACATCTCGATTATCAACCTGATGCCCTCTTATAGTGTAGATTTGTCCGACATTACGACGACGATATATAGGATAGCCGTCACGATCCATGGTTGTTGAATCTACGTAATTTCTCGGATATCTCTTAGTGCATTTACCATTCTCCATACATGACGCATTTGGGTTTCGAGCACCACATGGTCCATGCACCATACATTTTATAACGGTTTCAAATAATGCAGGACACTGAGTAGGATCGGGAAATTCAGCAGAAATAATCTTATCCACTTAATCACATGTGTGGATCTTATCTGGACCACAAAGAAAAAAAAAGAGCATGCATATGTGGAAGCCCGCGTTTCTGAAATTCAATTGTAAAGACGTGTGCTACTTTCCTACCAAATACATTATTGACATCAATCTCCTTCATTAAAGCCTTTCTTTTTAACTCAAAAACACGTGCAACTAAATCAGGTCGATCGATAGCATTTTGATTGGGCAGCAGAGCTGAAATTATTTCAGGCCACTTTGGATTTGCGGTCATTGTAAGAAATATATCTGGATGCTTGTTATACCGTGTGATAGCCATCGAGTCTTGAAAGATTTCAAACATGTGACGTGCACTACCAGTGAAAGATGATGGAAGTATCATGCGCTGTCCAATCTGATCGCCACTGACATATGCATCAATATCTGTAAGGCCCTGATATAGTTCTGAACGAAGTTTCTGCTGATTAAGTTTGATGTATATCAAATGATTTTGCTCAGTTTGTGCCCAAGCATCAACTATGAACTCTTGAAACAACTTTCCTGCTCTCAAAATTGAAGAATACTCTGTATGTCTTTCAAATAGACGGTAGCAATAATACTCACATAATGTAAGGCGTCTATGTGAGAATTGTTTTAGCAAAGGATCCCATTGCTTCAAATCAGGTTCCCATCCAAGTTGACCATGTGGAAATAATAATACATAATGCAATGGCAAATATGCAGGATGAGCCTCGTTGATTTGCATTAGTTGATTATTTCCACGTACATGTAAAACAATATCTCTCATACCAGAAGGTCGATGGCCATCCCCAGGTAAAATAATTGCAATTTCATCTACAGTTGGTAGATTATACCGTCATATATCCTTGTTTGCACTATAGTGCAAATATACGGGGAGATCTTGACCAGCTAAATCCCCTTAAGTTAAAATAGTGTAAGCTTGCTGGTACAGATTGATGAATGGATTTACGTGTAATAAACAATCTTGAATAATCTGTAAGACATCTCTTCTCAAATGACGGTTTCTATTACTCCGTAGCTCTGTAGCAGCAGCCGGATCATAAATGTATAGTTGACAATAACTTGGATCTTGGTTGTGTTGTGGCAGAAGCGAGCCAGTTCGATGACGTAATTCTCCATGAATTGTAAATGATGTCGGACCTCTTCCAGCAATCAATCTTCATTCAAGGGAAGCGCCAAGACTGGTAAATGCATTAGCCGCATTATACTCTCGAGTATATTGTCGAAATGATTTTGATTGCACACTATCACCATCATATAAATCTCGAAGTGTTGGAGGGGGTTCGATAAGTGCCCCTAGTTTTATTTTTCTTTGTAAACAGCAAGTTCCAAATCGATGTGTTGTTAAAGTTGAATTCGACAATTGTTCATCCAACCAATGTAAAGCTGAGCAATAAAAGCATGCGATATTCATTAATCCAAGATAATGTCGATCAGACTCCAGCTGTGTTGGTGGACCAACTCTATGTTGAACACGCCTGCATATTAATTACGAGGCTGATCCATCTTCTTGTTCAACTCGAGAAGTTGACAAACCAGGTGTTACATGATGTGTTTCTTGATCTTGTTCTATCCGTCTACGTTGAGCTGTGCCCTCATATTCTCGTTCAACTCGAGAAGTTGGTAAACCAGGTGTCACTGGAGAAGTGGACGGTGTAGGTGTTATCCGAGGTACATCAAGTATGCTAGTAGGAGTCATATACCGAAATATGGTTATTTGTTCACGTTCGCGTTCTTGCCTTCTAAACTGAGCTAAAGACCTATCCAAATGAAACCAAAACTTAAATATAATTAAATTAAAGTAGATTAGATTAGACCATATGTACAATCAAGTGGATGATCACCTGATAGTTGGATTAACATCTTGTTCAGAAATCGTAACATTACGTGAGGTAGAGCCTTCATCATATTGAGCTACATTTCTCTGTGATTGTTCACGTTCTCTCCTTTTGCGTTGAGCTAATTGCCTTTTCGATATGTAACTATCAGCAGATGTCTAGAGTGTGTGTATATAAAATTGGTTAATAATGATAAATGAAGTATAGAATTCATTGAAGTCTATTAACAAATTCCATACCGGTAGCATCTTTGTGCGACTCGAAAAAATCGATAGGCTCTTCAAGTAATACCAACGTCCAACTAAATCACATAAAATAAATGTTAAAATTATGAGAAAAAATAATTCCACTGAAATGGAAATGGGGGCTGTTTAGATCTGTCTACACGCTCAAAAATTCCAAAGATCTGTCTACACGCTCCAAAGTTTAGTCCAAAGATCAAAAATTTCAATTGGGACATGGGAACATAAGCAATAGGGGCTGTTAGATTCAATAACTTGTATGATTCCTATAAATACTAATGGCCAGAAACCACACAAGAATACTGTTCCCTCCACTGTCCTTTACTAAATTCTGATCTATGCTCTATCCATCATAATTACACTTGCTAATTTTTTACTGTCAATGATCGCTCCAGAGAGCGTCCTTGCAACATTTCGAATGTCCATCTCTCTTCCTCTGATCCATATCTTTTCAGCGATGGTTTCCCAACGGATTAAGATCAAGAGGAGAAACGAATAATCATGGACATGGGACTAAAGGCAAGGAGATGGAAACCTTTGAACCTATGTTTTCTTCACACGCAAAAAAGTTAGCCTTCTTTATCGAATCATTACTCGAAATACTGGTTGGTTTTAAATCCACTTTCAAGATTTCCTACGCATACCATATCTGAAAAACTATTTGGTTATAAATCTACTCAAGTTTTTCTACATGTAACATATCTATTTTGTATTTCCCGTCCAAGTTTAGTCCCATATCTGGTTGGTAATTGGGTCTATCCTGACCTCAACTGCAATCTAAAATGTAGTACTATAACTAATATATTATATATTGACATCAGAAAAACTTACAGGCTACAAATTACTTTACCAAAAATGTTAAACATTTGTTAAACCCTAATAGAACATCCAAAAAAATTTCAATGACGCGTCAATTAAAAAAACCCTTATTGCCAGTGGCGTAGCCAGAATATTATTCCAGGGGGCATAACGCTTACTATTAAAATAATAATAAATTATAAGTATAATTCCAAAAATATTATATATTATTAATATAAAATGTCATAAACTATTACGAAAAGCAACAAAAATACTTTCTCTATAGTTGATCAATTTATACTCAAATTTTGCATTTTCACTTTACAAAAAGCAATAAAAATAATTCATTAGTTCACAAAAAAATGAATCATTCGATTGTCTCACTGTCTCTTGACTTAAAATTCCAATAAACAATATGAACACTCAAGTTGCATAGAGCTTTAGCATTACGAAATGGAAGAGCAAATACTTGAAAGGAGAATGCGACATGATTACAAACCTTTGTCCAGCAATTCCTTCCAGCCAAGAGAGTAACCAACGATTCCGCACAGGGCCAGCCTTGTTCAATGTGAACCTGTGTCAATAGATTAGTATGGGTTAAGGTACTGAATCATTATCTAAATAAATTTTCTTGGTAATACCACTGATTCAGTTCTCTATAGACTGAATCCTTGTCTCAATGATATTTCTTGCACTGTAATACCATTGT
This sequence comes from Iris pallida, assembly GCA_029216955.1. Lineage (NCBI taxonomy): Eukaryota > Viridiplantae > Streptophyta > Magnoliopsida > Asparagales > Iridaceae > Iris > Iris pallida. The sequence goes on from JANAVB010034417.1 coordinate 37,401,426, forward strand.
GTCAATAGATTAAAAGATATCCTTTCAAGAAACCCCTATAACCCCTATATTTCAAGAAAATAATGAAGCCCTAATTGTATTGTATTGTATTGTATTGCAAATATCCAACGTTTGCTCGGGAAAGAACTATTTACAACATCTAAATAAAAAAGGATTGCCAGATAACCTAACAACATAAAAAAAAAATTCAAAATTTTACCGTTACATTTTTTTAAAGTAATTCCACATTTTGTAAGTTTACATAAAAAAAAACTCATAGACTACAAATACTTTATTTCGTTCAATCGGCATCAATTACAAAACAATTCGTTATTGGAAAAAAAAAACAATTACAACTTTTTTAAGAATTGCCAGATAACATAACCAATAAAAATAAATCGGTCATAGATCCCAGAGTAATAGTAGTTAAATCAGACAAAAATAACTTATAAAAAGTAATTAAAAGATATTCTTTCAAGAAACCCCTATATTTCAAGAATTGTTCAATAATGGCATTGATTACAAAACCCTAATGGCAAGGTCTCACATTTTAAATCAATCATGTCTCGTTCGGAAGAAGGAAAAAATTACAACTTAATAACTTAACCAAAAAAACAATCCAAACATTCAAAAGTAAGTTTTTAAACCAAATTCCACATTATATAAATTAATGTCAGAAAAAACTAATACGCTACAAATTATTTGTTCAATCATCGCAAAACCCTAATTCCAAGTCTCAAATTCGTTCAATCGTAGGATCATTCATAAACCCTAATAGAAACATCCAATTTTCTCCATTAAAGTAACAGTAGTTCAATCAGGGCAAAAGTAATTTACTAATTAAAGATATTCTTGCAAGAAAACCCAAAAAAGAAAATTATACTATTTATGGATTTAAATCCCAACCATCAAAATCTAGCAGGGGTTCAGTTCCTAACCGAGGCAGCCTGTGCGATTGATTGAGGAAGCACCATCAGGTCATATTGAAGGTGTTGGCTAGCAGGGGTTCAGTTCCTAACCTAGCAGCTTGTGTACTTGATTGAGGAAGCATCATCAGGTCATATTGAAGGTGGAACCAAAGTGCAGAGGGTCCTTTAGAAAATGTTCATATCCATCCAAATGGTTTTACATTTGAATGGGAAAAAAATGATTTTTAATGTTTGAGAAGAAGAGCTCAAACATGGGTACAGACGTTGAAATCCTTATACTATGCCACATCCTACAGTGATCTGTTTGTATTTCACCTTTTGTATCATTAGCACAAAGCAAGAGTCAAGACAGGGAACACTTATGAAGCAACCAAGAAGCTTACCCTTCGCTGATCAAATTCCAAGCAAGATTCAACAGAACAGTTTGTGAAAGTCCTAATTTCTTGAGAACTGAAGTAAGTGGAACATATGGGTGTTGCACTTCAAGTTCAAAATCAAGGGTTGTCAATATCATTTGTTCAGCCTCAGTAACTCGCTCACGGTATTGTTCAAACCAATCTTACAACTTAATAACTTAACCAAAAAAACAATCCAAACATTCAAAAGTAAGTTTTTAAACCAAATTCCACATTATATAAATTAATGTCAGAAAAAACTAATACGCTACAAATTATTTGTTCAATCATCGCAAAACCCTAATTCCAAGTCTCAAATTCGTTCAATCGTGGGATCATTCATAAACCCTAATAGAAACATCCAATTTTCTCCATTAAAGTAACTCTAAACTCTCTAATGCCAAACATCTTCATGCCTTCCAATCAATCATTGAAGTTGACAATTATCAACATATAAAGTAACACTACGAAAAAAGGGACGATTCTTTTCTAGAGTCATTGCTGTTTTGAGAATGTTCAGAGGTACAGGAAAAAAAAAGTTGATTGTACTACTATAATTTGAAACTGCACTGTACATTTTATAGGATTTGGTGGTGTAAATTCATAGTGTTAGTTTTATTTTTTTTCATTTGTTGTCAGTCTTATTATTGTACTGTTGTATGTCATTGTACCAATAAAACTATAGATAATCAAATTACACTTGAATTTATTCAGGTGTTAACTTTGTTACATAATTTGCTGTTTTATCATGAATCAATTGGCATAGACATATTAAGGAAAGAAGAAAAAAAACTAATGGTTTTTTAATTGGCTATAGAATTTGGAGGAAATTATTACAGTTATGAAATTATGAATTAATTTGGCTATAGATATAAACAGAGTAAAGCACAGATATTTAATGGTTTTGCACACAACTAAGTGCATATGATAATAACCTCAAATATTTATTTTATTCTCAGGTCAAGTTGTTAAAGAAAAAATGGTAAACAATCAAAGTAAATAAGGTTTAAGAAATATGACGACTTGAATTGGTCAGACTGCATGATTAATAACTGAAGATTTGATTATAGCATGACTGTGACATTTCATATTGACACTGATTTATTAACAGTGTCTGCTCTTGATAGCTCTAGGCATCCCATACATTTACTAACATCCTTTAGTTTCAGTTGACCCTCGAAATAGTGCATGCTCTATTGGATCTCATTTTCAAATTGAACAAAATTATATAACTATTAGCACCTGGAAGTTGGTTAATTATGCCATATGTCAAACATTTCCATTCCCAATTAAATGGTTGGTTAATTATAATCTTTTATGCCATATGTCAAACATTTCCATTCCCAATTAAACGGTTGGAGGTTGTTGAACAAAATAATTTAAAATCTGAAATTGAACAAATTGAACAAAATTATTTAAGTCATAATTTCCAAATGAATGAAAGTTACCAATTGCTCGAGTTTGGTTGTTGAAATTGTTGGACAACTTGAACTTCTCCCACGTTGAGTCCTAGGATTCTTGGCACAGTCAGCCCTAGGATTCAAAAACCTTTGCGTTTTGTATAATAGATGGGAAACATCAATCGTTGAGTGTTTGTTTAAATGGAAATATATATTTTCTCAACTCTAAATGCACAACAAATCTAAAATCTGATCAGAAGATATAACTAAATAATAGAATTATATGTTACTTGTAATTGTTTGCTTATCATAATCCGTTCTATTTGCAGGATGCCAGAAAAGGCCCAATTGACAATATTCTATGGTGGCAAGGCTTAGTAGATGATATCAGTTGATAATGATAGAGACAAATTTGTGTGAGACAATTACACAAACACATATTAGGCTTAGGCCTAAACATTTCATTTTCAAATTGAACAAAATTATATAACTATTAGCATCTGGAAGTTGGTTAATTATAATCTTTTATGCCATATGTCAAACATTTCCATTCCCAATTAAACGGTTGGAGGTTGTTGAACAAAATAATTTAAAATCCGAAATTGAACAAATTGAACAAAATTATTTAAGTCATAATTTCCAAATGAATGAAAGTTACCAATTGCTCGACACTGCAATTGCAGCAAAACCAAAGACCTTATCCTTAAAATTTTCTGAATCATTTCCTACCATCCATAATATACGATATTCGAAAAAAATGCTTTATTCTGTTTTTTTGTGTTTGATTTTGCCAGAGCGCAAAGTACTACTTGAATTCATATTTCCTTATTGCAGTTTAATTTTATCAAAGGCATAGAGTAACAATTTCCACATCTATTACTTTCCTTGGAGGTTCAGTATAAAAACGACCTTTAAGAGAGAACATAGAGATCCAAAGCTCTCCTAGTAATAACACAGGCATTTAAACTAAGAAGAGTGCTCTCTATAGTTCGTCCATTGATACTCACTTTCAAGATCCAGCTCAATAGCTTTGAAAGTTGCCCTAAGTTGTGTCAGCAGCTGCTTAACATGAATGCAATAGGGGCAGTAGCTCTTGCTGCAACTACCAAAAATAAACCATATTAGAAGGTATATAAGGATTGGAAGTTACTGGTCTTAAGTCATAATTTCCAAATGAATGAAAGTTACCAATTGCTCGACACTGCAATTGCAGCAAAACCAAAGACCTTATCCTTAAAATTTTCTGAATCATTTCCTACCATCCATAATATACGATATTCGAAAAAAATGCTTTATTCTGTTTTTTTGTGTTTGATTTTGCCAGAGCGCAAAGTACTACTTGAATTCATATTTCTAATTTTTTCAAAGGCATAGAGTAACAATTTCCATATCTATTACTTTCCTTGGAGGTTCAGTATAAAAACGACCTTTAAGAGAGAACATAGAGATCCAAAGCTCTTCTAGTAATAACACAGGCATTTAAACTAAGAAGAGTGCTCTCTATAGTTCGTCCATTGATACTCACTTTCAAGATCCAGCTCAACAGCTTTGAAAGTTGCCCCAAGTTGTGTCAGCAGCTGCTTAACACGAATGCAATAGGGGCAGTAGCTCTTGCTGCAACCACCAAAAATAAACCATATTAGAAGGTATATAAGGACTGGAAGTTACTGGTCATGCACTACAGAAGAAAATCTTAACAGACACCTGAACAAATAAACAGCCAAAAATTACAAAGATGATTGAAACAAAAGGCCAGATTAAGCTCCTTCTTCAGTTTTTGTCCGGGTTTCTCTAAACTCTCTAATGCCAAACATCTTCATGCCTTCCAATCAATCATTGAAGTTGACAAATATCAACATATAAAGTAACACTACGAAAAAAGGGACGATTCTTTTCTAGAGTCATTGTTGTTTTGAGAATGTTCAGAGGTACAGGAAAAAAAGTTGATTGTACTACTATAATTTGAAACTGCACTGTACATTTTATAGGATTTGGTGGTGTAAATTCATAGTGTTAGTTTCATTTTTTTTTCATTTGTTGTCAGTCTTATTATTGTACTGTTGCATGTCATTGTTTTAAAAATCAGACACGATCGACCGATTCAACCGCTTCATTCGTGAACCGTAACTTTTTTTTTGGTCATATTCAGTATTGAACTACTTTTTGAACAAAATCAGTTTTAAATAACTATTTTTTTTGTAAAATTTAATCTCCATAAGAGATTAAATTTAGACCATTTAGATTAATCTAACTATTTCTGGAGCTCACTTGTGACACCACAATGGCAGCAAGGTCCATGCTTTCCCATCCCTCCACCCTCCTCAATCACAGAGCACAAATAAACACACAAATAAAAAGGAGGTGAAAAAAAGGCAAGTTTTTTATATGAAACCCAGATCATTTAACACCAAAAAAAAAACCTAAAATAAACACAGCCAGCAGATCTCAACCAAAAAAAATTACAAAAAAATACAAAAATTTTAAGGATACATATAAATGTTTCAATTGTATTGGAGTATTGACAAAATTATACTTATAGTAATAGTTAACTTGTTGCTTTGGAATTGATAATCAACAGAAATTTTAAGGATACATATAAATGTTTCAATTGTATTGGAGTATTGACCTATACTTTACATAAAATTAATTGTCACTATAATCTTTTTTCTTCTACTATAACATTTTTAAAAAAACCCCACTCTTTGGCAATGTGTGATCGTAATACCTTGACGCTGATAATCACGTCGGTCGTGCCGAATCGGACTCGAGCCGAGCCGCTGGCCTGAGGGATGACTCCGGTCTCGACGAAGATGGGCCTGGAGTCCCTCCTGCCGCGGTCGTGGGCGATGCCGCCGTGTATGAACTGCTTCTCTCCGACCGACAGCCCTAGCAGAGAGGGTCAGCTTAATTCGTTGAAGGAGAAGAGTGGAGTAACAGAGGAAAATGAGAAGAGTGAGGATGGGTTGATATTTGGGCCCTTGGAATTAATGTAGCCACTTGACCATTCGTGAAGAGTGGAGTAGCAGTTAACTCAACTTTGTGTGTTCGGCTGGTTATTATGGAATGGGGAGTAATAACGTAGAAGAGACAGCAATTAATGACCCTCGGTTTGATATTTGGGCCCTTGTCAACTCAACTTTGACAAAGGGTCATTACTCCAATAAACAAAGGGTAATAAACAAAGGGTCATTGATTGCTGGTTATTATAACGTAGAGTAATAACGTAGAAGAGAGAGAGAGCTCTCTATTATAGGTCTATACTCCAATAAACAAAGGGTCATTGATTGCTGGTCTATACTCCAATAAACCGAGGGTCATTAATTGTTGTCTCTTCAAGAATTGAAGAGCTTTTAATAAACAAAAAGGCAACCTCTCAATAATCTATTATTATATAAACCCCACTCTCAATAAACCCCACTCTCAATAATGTTCATCCACAACCGTTGATTCACCAAGATTAAATCACAACCACTCTTTATCTTGGCACAGTCCGCCCTAGGATTCAAAAACCTTTGTATTTTGTATAATAGATATATATATATATATATATATATATATATATTTTATATATATATATATATATATATATATATATATATATATATATTTTAAGGGAAAAAATGATTTATTGAAAACGAAGGTGAGCTCGCGAAGAGCTATACAGGTGGAGGGCTGGATTACACAAAAAACCCCTGATAAGCTAGTGAAATAAAACAACAAGTATTAAATCTAAAATTAGGATTTTACGGAATTTGGATGACCAAAATTCCGAAAACCTACTTTCGAATTTTTGAAAAGCCAATTTTCAAAAAAATTCGAAAGCACAAAACCGCCGCATTGGCGGGGTAAGGCCCGACACACAACCCGAGATGGACAGCTGGGCGCGGGGATCAAGGAGGGTAGCTGGGCGCGGGGCCCAAGGAGTTATGATGGGCGCGGGGCCCTAGGGACGGGTGCGCTGACCCAAGCGACCGTGCGCTGCACGAGGCTGGCGAGAGCCTCAGGCCCCCCGCCTGCCGGATGCACAGAGGAAGACGAGCGCCGGCGGTGGGGGGCCGTCTGCCGACAAGACGGATGGATGAACGCTGCATGCGGATGAGGGCGCGGCCCGAGGAGCCTCGGGCCTCTCCCCGAGCGGTGACCGGAACCAGGAGAGCCGGCGGCGGGGGACAGGATCCTCGGGGCAACGACCTCCAGAGAGGGGGGCGGGAGACCCAAGGGGGAGGAGGAGGAGGAGGAGGAGGGGAAGGAGGGGGAGGGCGACGGCTACCAGCCGGGAGGGGGAGGGCCCTCCGGCCTGAGGCGGAGAGAGCGCCGGAGGGGGGTGGAGAGGTTGGGAGGGAGAGAGAGGGGGGCCGTCGACAGCGGTGCCGTCGAGAGCTCCTTCGTCGGGGGGAAACAGAGAGGGGGGGGCCAGCCCCGGGCCGCCGGGAGGCGCTGCCGGGGGGCAGAGGGATGAAGACGCCGAGTTGGGCCACCGCACCGAGAGGGAAGACGACGACGAGGGCGGGAGGGCGGGGAAGGCCCAGGAGGCGGGAGCCGACAGGGGGGCCGCCACAGGGGCACCGAACTCGAGGGAAGGGGGAGAGTCCGAGGCGGAGGGACGCCGGAGGGGGAGAGAAGCGGAGGGAGGGGCCACGGCCGAAGGAGAGGGCGACGACGACGGGAACGAGAAGCGACCAGCCGGCGCCGAGGAGGGGGGATCGAGGCAACTCGAGCCCAGGAGAGCGGCTCGGCTCCCGAGGGGGGAGGACCTGGCGACGGCAGAGGAAGGGCGGGAGCCCCGGTAGGCTCGACCGGACTAAACCGGAGGGGGAGAGCCGGAGCGGGGGGGTCGGGCGGCGAGGTGAGCGAGCGGTTGACATCATCCGCGGGGGGGGGGGGGGGCGTCATCGCATGGGCGTCGGCGGGCGGAGGCGGCACGACGGGCGGAAAGGCACGAGATCTCGGCGGAGGCCCGAGGATGGAGGGAGCCGGGGAGGAGGCGAGGGGCCCAGCCGGGGGGACGGGCGGGCGCCGCCGTCGGTGAGAACGCGGGCGACGACGTCGGCGAGGGGAGAAGTGGCCGCACTGCTGACCGGCGGCGGCGAGGGTGGAGAAGAACCACGCGAGGGCGGAGGGGACGACCACGAAAGGCTCGCGGGGGTGGCGAAACTGGGGGTAACCACCGAGGAAGGGGAGGGGGCCCCGCGGCCATCCGGCCGACCCACCGGAGAAGAGAACCGGCTCCGTCCACCACCCGAGGAATGGGGCGGGGAGAGGGAACCTAGGGCCGGCAGGGTGTCTCCCCATCTCTTCACTTATATATATATATATATATATATATATATATATATATATATATATATATTTTATATCATATATATATATATATATCATATATATATATATATATATATATATATATATATATATATATATATATATATATATATTGTTTTATATATATATATATTATATATATATATATATATATATTTTGTTTTATATATATATATATATATATATATTTTTGTTTTATATATATATATATATATATATATATATTTTATATATATATATATATATATATATATATATATATATATATATATATATATATATATATATGTATATATATATGTATATATATAGAAAAAAATATATATATATATATGTATATATAATTTTAAATATATATACCCATATAATTCCCATTAATTACTGAAATTTAAAGATCTAAAATAAAAGAAAATTAAACTATATAACCCATTTAATTCAATATAATTATATATTTCTCATATAATTCAATAAAATATATATATATTACCCATATATTTCAATATAGATATTATACCACTCATAAAATTTAGTATCAATATTATATATACCATATTTACAAGTATATACAAATATACCAATTATTACCATAAAATTTCCTCAAAATACTATAATTCCATAATAAATAAACAAAAAATCCCATGTTAAATGTAGGGGGATTACACATGAAGGATATGCGCTCGAAGCCACATGTATTGTCGATCATTACGTCGGTGATCGGGAGTGGAAACTCGTCCTTTGGGCAAGCCGAGTTGAGGTCTCAGAAGTCAATACAGACCCGGATCTTCCCATTCTTCTTGGTGATGGGGATGATATTGGCTACCCACTCCGGATGTTGCTTTTCGCGAATAAACCTGTTGCCCAGGAGTTTATCTACTTCTTTGTCAATAGCGTCCGTAATGTTAGGACAGAAGCGTCGCTTTTGCTGCTTAACGGGCTTTGCGTCAGATAAGATATTAAGCTTGTGTATTGCGACTTGTGGGTCGAGCCCTGACATGTCTTCGTAACTCCAGGCGAAGACGTCGATGTATTTTTTGACCAGTTGGACCAAAGATGCTCAGTCCATTCCAGCCAAGCTCTTGCTGATGAAAAAAGGATTGGATGAAGATCCATCCCCGATGTCGATCTTCTCAACTTCATCTTCGGTAGGGGGTTCTCATAATTCAAAGCGAGATTCTCATTGTACGCCTAGGCGTTGAGCCCAGGGTTCTTCTTCGAAGAACTCTATTGTTTGATTCTCGTCTTTATCTTCTGAAAGATGTGCAGATGTCATGTTGGCTGACAGCACCTTTCTGAAGATTGGGCCGACACTGGTGTCAGAGTCCCAAGTTGAAGCCTCAGATGAGTGAGAGTGTGAGACGTCTCCTGCTTCTGAACTTTTTAGGGTTGTTGGAGGCATGATGTTGCCTACCCCCCATCGAATACGGTGATAATAGTCTTGTAGCTTCACTTTCCGAATAAGGAGTCATTAGGGAAGATGTAGGCCCTTGCCATATTTTAGACCCTGGACGCTTTTCAGGTTGTAGCCCATCTTTTAAATAAGATACTTGGCTCGATCATTGTATCGATATATTTGTATTCTATCGGTGTTGGGTTCTGGCTCCGTCTGTGGAAGATCTTGGTGACGCTCGACTTTGTCAAAGATGATGGATTTCTCGTCCTAGTTCTGAGACGGGACTATATAATAGACTGCTTGGTATAGGACGACTCGATTTACATGATTAATAGTCGTTATTTGTGTTAGCAACGATTACAGAGCGTTATCTAGAGTATACATGGTATTCCAAGGTGAAAGATACCCTTTTATTGATAAAATATGAGATCTTGTCTCGAGGGATTACATCATCAAGGGATGGTGTGTCCACATTGGCAGATATGTACTCTTCCAGTTCTTCGTCAGTAAGTACTGCAACAGCCTGAGGTGGTTCGGGAGAACCTATTGGAATCTTGGACTTTGTCGGCTCTGATGCCGATAAAGATACGTGGGCCTTCTCTTGAAGCTTAAGAGGGACTAAAGACTGAGGAGGTATGCTTTTAAGTTGCACTTTGAGAGGTGCCTCAGTGGTGTTCCGACGACAGGTGCCTTCCCACGTAGTTTTGCTACGAGGGGAGCTGACACTTGGAGAGGATTTTTCTTGAGTCGTATCTTTAAGGGGGCTTCAGTGGATGCTCCGCCTAGAGAAGTTGGTGCCCTCCCGTGAAGTTTGACCACTATAGGAGACGGTCTTTGAGGTAACTTCCCCTTGAGTCGCACTTTCAGGGGAGCATCGATTATCATTTCTGCCTCCAAGTCAGCTTCAGCTTTGGCTTCATCTTCGAGATGAATTGACTTGTACAGATCAGAGTCGGTGAGGAAGGCCTCAATCCCTCTAAAAGGATCGACATCAGCGAACTCTGTTCGGACTATGCCGTTGGTGGATACGTACTTCATACATTGATGGAGAGTGGATGGTACCAACATGTATTCATGTAGCCACGGCTGCCATAACAAGATGTTGTAGTTGACGTTCGTATCCACAACATAATAGGTCACTTTGGTCTGGAGATCATCGATATAACACTTCAGCCGAATCTTTTCCAGTGGCTCACTCTTGCCGGCATTGAAGTCACTGATTGTGGTGTGGGACGCTGTTAGACGATGCATCGGGAGCCCCAACGTCTGAAGGAGAGCTCGGGGGATAATATTGAGAGAAGACCACAGGTTGATCTACATTCGATCCACCCTGATGGCACCGACGTACCTTGTATAATACAGTGGTCTGTTGTGCCTGTTGTCCTTGAGCATCATGTCATGTTGAGTGAATGTAATATTGGGGATGATCTCCCCTACACTATGTCAGTGTAGACATCCTGTTGGATCGTCCTCAAGCTGTTTGTCATGACTGATGAAAGACTCAACATCCTTCAGGGCTTCGTAGAGAGCCTCCCGAGTATCTTTAGAAAGACGAAGGAGCTCGAATAAGGATAGTCGAACTGGAGTACTGGCAAGTCGTGCCAGTATGTTAAAGTTGTGGGGTTTGGTTAACCCCGAAGCGTTGTCTCTTTGTAGAGGCCTGTCGAAGCAGGCCTTCTTATGCTTCTGTTTGTCAGCTTCTAGAAGTTGGGAAGGACATTCACTTTGAGCAGCCGAGGTAGTGACGGGAGGTGCCACTTCGACAGGGGCATCCTCAGGCTGAGCATTCTGCTGTGAATGTATTTGTACAGGAAGTGCCTCCTCGGGGAAGGAGGTCACCATTTGGCAAGACTTGGTCTTCTTGCCTTTAGCTTTGGAGGTAGAATGTACCCCTGGTTGAGTCAGTTCCGAAGCGAGATCAGGATGAACCCATATGATCTCCCCCCGAGATGTGGTAAGTGGAATCAGTCCACTCGCGTCGTCATGAGTTGGCGGAAGGTTGACCACCTCCAATGTCACCTTCGGATGGGAACAATACCATCTTGAGTTGTAGTAGGCGGTAAGGTGCCGAACTAGAGTGACACCATGTTGGTCGAGACTGTCTTCTCCTCGTAATATACTGAAATGACGTTCACATTGATCGTATATTATATGTAGTTCTTGAGGATGTAGCAGTCTTGAGTTGGATGTCCAACGAACCGATGGTAGTGTCCGTACCTCGGGTCGTCCACTCTGCCTATGTCAGGACGCTTAGGATCAGGCAACTTGATCTTGTCGCTCTATTTTAGCATCTCAAAGAGTTGTAAGGTGTCCTCATCATTGAAGGAGTAGACCTCCTTCAGTATTGGAGCCGGTGGAGGCTTCTAAGAGGGCCCCTTTGTGCTCTTTGAAGCATTGACAGTCAATGCTTGCTTCCCTTTCGCCTCGCGTCTACTGTTGTTGGTAGCAGGCCATTTCCCTTTGTCGTCGAAGGCGAAGAAGTTAACCCCCAGAAGACGAGCATTACATGTCTTCTTCTTAGCAGCTTCGGCCTCGATGATCAATAAACTCCAATCGGGAGGTTGAGCGGAGTTGATCCAGAGCTTGATTGCAGGGATCATGTTCATGCTGCAGGAATCGATGAGTTCATGTTCTGGCATACCCAGAGGCAACCTTAGGTATGATTGTCGAAAATGCTCGATAAAGGCTCGAACTGTCTCCTTCTCTATCTGACGCACTTCTATGAGGGGCGACATGGTCATGTCTCTCCCTCCATCATAGAATCGATTGAGAAAGGGGCATGTCAAGTCATCAAAGGATGATATGGAGTTGTCGGAAAGACTGTAGTACCAGTCGTAGGCGACTCACTTCAATGTCTCGACGAACAGGATGGTGAGTAGGACGTCTTCCTTCGGGAGATGTCCCATTTGGGACTAGAAGTAGGTCATATACCGATGAGGAGAACCCTTCCCATCATATGGCGTCAATGTTTGTGGTTTATACTTAGGAAGGTAAACCACTTTATTCCATACGAGGGGGTAAGGTTGCGGGATTCCCATCTTCTGACGTTCTTTCTGCCTATTTTGTGCCTCAAAACGCTCGCACAGATCTCTGATCATCTCGACTAAATTCTCTGTAGAGCTGGAAGCAGGCGAAGGTGGTACGGCATTAAGCTGGGTATTTGAAGGAGCCGACGTCTGAGGTACGACGTGATGATCTGCACCCAAAAATACCCATTGAGGGGGTATACTCGATTTTCCATTGGCCCCTTGGTCGAGACTAGTGAAGATAGGTTCCCTTGCTAATGGTGGAGATGCCAAAGTGGTCCGAATCTCAAACACCATTTGGGTCAAGGTTTGCATGGAGGCAGAGAGGGTTTTAAGGCCCCCCTCCAGGGTGTCCATGAGTTGTACGATGTCCAGAGCCGGAGTATCTAGCTCTCCTTTATCACCACCCCTTCTATGTAGACTGGCATGACATGGGTGGAGGTGGATGGATCGGTCGAGGCTTCGCTTTCGACCTCACTTTCTAGTGGAAGAGCCACTTCTTCTGAGGCCTCGCCCTGGCTACACCCATCTACGTCGGGGTTGGTTCTTTGGGGGACATCCTCATCTTCAAGAGGGTTGTCATGGATAGCAGGAGTTTGATCACTCCCAGCTGATGCTTCCGCTGGAACTTTCTTTCTTGACCGCGTGCTCTCTGTTTGCCATGAAATATAAAAGAACAGAACAATTATCGGAGGACTGGACTTTTACTTCACAATACAAACTCGCTTGTACAAAGAAAGCCTAGGGACAAAAACCTAGGTACAGCAATCTAAGTACAATTGTTTATTTTAGATTCTGGAGGGTGACGTAGAGGCTCGGGAAATCAACGACAGCTCTGCCTTACTCCTTGGACGATCAGATGCAGCCTTGGCTCCAGAGAAGATCTGCTTGGCGTTAATAAGGAAATGCTCTCCTTGCTCCCTCTCTTTAAGTCTCTCCAGGTGCTTTGATGCTCTTCGAAAAAGTCCTCTTTGTAAGGGAATGACACCTTGCTATTTATAGGAGTGGGTTGAAATCATTAGGGTTTGCAATGATTGCCTTCTTGATAAATTGGCGGTTAAGGATCAATTAATCTGGGCCCTTCATTCTGATTGTAGTAAATCTAGGTAATTAATATAGATTGCATCAAATCTCTGTGGGCAATAAATGTTGATTGCAATGAATATTCGCGACTTGTGATGGCTTGCCACGTGTCTAATTTGCTCGATTTGACTTAATCTGGGCAATTATGGGGATTGCAACAAATCTGATTTTCTTAGGATTTGTTAGCACCCATAATTCTCGAAAGATAAGACTGCCATGTGTCTCAATCGTCGTAACAAGCACCACGTGTCTCTATTGAGTTATCTTGGCAGAGCCGCATATGAGTGGGCCGCATGAGGATGAACGGCCGTATGAAGATGGACAGCCGTATGGGGATGAACAGCCGCATGAAGATGGACAGCCGCATGAGGATAGGCAGTCGCATGCTGACGGACGGCCGCATAAAGGATGCAGCCGCATGAAGATGGGTGGCCGCATGAAGGGGGCGGCCGCATAAAGTGGGCGGCCGCATAAATACAGCAGCCGTGTAACACCCAGTTTTCTGAAATTGGGGTATTTTTGAAAATTTATTATTTTTATTATTTATTAGTGGTATTTTAGTCATAATATGATTTTTGGGTGATTTTAGTTAAGTTAAACCATTTTCTAAGTCATGACTTATGACTTTGTGATTTACTAGTATAACCCTAGTGTAAACCCTAGAGATTTCATAACCTAGAGACTAACCATGATCATGTGAGCCTAGCCATAGGCTTAGAACACCAAATTAGTAATTTTTAGCCTAAAGGGTATTTTGGTAATTTTCTAGGATTTATTTAGGATTATTTGTATTTATGTGTTTTTATTATTGTTTAATTATTGATTAGTGTCATGTTAGTCCCTAACCTAGTTTAGCACTAATCTAGAGGTTAGCAACTAACCTAGAAGACTAATGTTAGATATTAGCTTTATGTATAAATATCTAGTTAGATAAATATCTAGATATTTCACTTTTTAGATATTTTAGAACCTAAATATCTAACCCCTTAGTCAAAGACTTAGGGGCTAAGTTTGCAAGGTGGTAGGACACCCTCCCCTACCCCCATGGCAGCCAAACACTACCCCCCTTCCTATATAATCCCATTAATTTCATTCATGATCATTTTACATGAATTTTATACCTAAAAATTCTATTTCCTTCACAAAACCATAACTTGATCAATTTTGATCTAAATCACCTCTAGTTTCTTGCATTGGACTCCCCTACACTAGAGAATACTAGTTAGGTCCTGCTATCAAGGATTTGTGGAGCTTTGGGCATCACCAAGTGGAAGGAAGCACCCCCCCACCTTGATTTTCCATTGAAATTGTACAAATAGGTAAATAACCATAAACCTAGTTAATACCCTGATTTTTCTTCATAAATGCATGCATATAGGTATACCCCAACTGTAGGCTAAGTTTGGTGAAAATTAGAGTTGGTTTGGTGTCCGTATCGGACACGTATCCTAGGCTATAAACCCTTGTTTGATGAAATGCCACAAAGGATTAGTTTTTGTGTTTTTCCAAAACAAATTATATTTTTGGGTAGCCCTAGACATGTAGGACACAACCCTAGTTGACTGAGCACACTTCGAGTCGTGTCCGTGTCCAAAACAGGACACGAACACCCTGTTAACACCCCACTGAACACACTGTAAAACGATACTGTTTGACACTTCCTGTCATGTCTATACGTGTCGTGGACACGATACAGGAACTTGGACACATGCCCAGACACCCCACATATCCTAGGACACGACCACGACACCATAGGTTGCACACACGTGGCCCTAGACTGGCCGACATGCACGTACGAGACTGTGAAGCCTCTCCTGCTACTCGACACCTAGTGCGGACACTGTAGGACACGTGGACACGGGAAAATTGACACAGAGGAGGGGGCAACCTCTGTCATGCTCCCCTTCGAGTTTGAGACACTCTCGTGTCCTATCGAGGACACGAGGACACGTGCACTGGTCACTCACTGACACTGTAAACACGAACTCGAGGCTCTGATACGCCTCTCTTACTCGGACACGACACGACCCCGACTCGATTCAGGGTGTTGGACACTTAGAGTAACCCTAGGTGAATCTACCCACGTGATCACGAGACTTCTAGACCCTTGTGTCGTGTCCACGAGACACATGAACTCGTGCCCGACGCGATGACTGAACTGTTTACCCGATTTGGTATTTTAATACCTGGACACGCCGTGTCGTGTCATGGTGCACTCCCATGGACACACACGACACGTACACATGTGGGGGCTCGATTACCAACCTTTATATTTGGGTATAGTGAGGTTTTGTGTGTCGAAATTGGTTTTCTCCCCCTTTACCTACACTGTTCAGTAATGAACAGTGTTATGTTCTTCCCAGTTTTAAAAACCCAATTTCGAATTGATTTTTATGTATATATATATGTATATTTATGTGTATATATATTGTATATACATGTATATATGTATGTGAGTGTGTAGGTGGGATTTTAGGGTATATGCATAGGTATACATGTGTATATATATATGTATATATGTAGGGGTGTGTGTGTATCTGTGTGGTGTGTGTGTGGTGTTTCTGTGTTCCATAAATCTGGAACCATGCCCCCTCCTGTGTCCAGTTCCCCTCACTCCCTCTCACTCTATTACACTCTCTCTTTCACTCTCTCCCTTTCACTCTCTTTTTCTCTCTCCCTATGTATATTATATATAGGTTATGTATATAGTTATTGGTATATATGGATAGGCTATATGTATAGTTAGGCTATATATATATATTTAGCCTATATATTGATAATATATATAGATATGTTAAGTTGCATGAATATATATGTATTATATATAGTTGGGTATATATATGGTATTATGTATAGATGTATATGCCAGTGCCCTAGATATGTTAGCCTATGGCCTATGGCTAGTAAGTCTTGATTTGACCAATAAGCCTAGTAGACCTAGGTTGACTAGAGTGTTTGACCATATGTTGACCATTGGTCAAGATTAACCTAATTACCTTGTTGATTAATCTATGATTGACCAAAACCCTAGTTAGACTAAGGCTTGACCCTATATGGACCCAAGTAACTAGAGTTGACTAGTTTGACCATATTAACTAGTATTTAACTACTAGACCTAGGTTGACCAAAATGTTGACCATAGTTGACCAAAGTCAACTATAGGTCAGACCTTGACCTAATTAACCTAGAAAGGACTTAGAAGGACTAAATGACTAAGGTTTGACTAAACCCTAGATTATTAACTAATTGGTTAGGTTTGACCTATATGTGAGTGCCCTAAGTATATAAGGGTATTTGTGTGACTTGGGTTATATGAATAGTTACCTGTCAATTAAGATATGTATGGGGTTAAGTGAGATACTTAGAGTTGAGTCATGACTTGAGATGGAATATGGGATTAGCTTGAATGTAGGATTAAGGTTGGTATTATATATATATGTATTTATATGTGGTATACTTGTATAGGTATTGGTTATACCTTAACCTTGTGGTGTAGTACCTTAGATAGTCTAGATTGACCTAGCTTGACCATATTGACTAGTATTTGACTAGTCAGACCATTGATTGACTAAACCCTAGATAACTTGGCTAGTTTGACTAGAATATTGACCAAGAGTTGACTTTAACCAAGATTAGACTAGTTTGACCTTATTTGACCTTGTTTGACTTTATTTGACTTAGTTTGATTTCCTGTGACCTAGTATGACTTCCTGTGACCTAGTTTGACTATTAGAGTTGACCAAGAGTTGACTTTTGACCAGATTGACCTAGAATCATGTAGTATGCATTGTATACTTTATTTTTACCATTGTGGATACATTGTGACTCATATTGCTCTGATTAGGAGCCATACATCTCTCCTCAGGCAGTATATCCTCTTCAGACATTCAGTTATCAGGCGAGTAAATTCTCTGACCGTTTCATACTTGTTCAGGCTTTACTTTTCGCTCTAGATTACTTTACTTGATGCTGTCACATTGGTAACACGGATTGATACTATATGGATCTTTTCATGAGATGTTATCCCCCTCGGGAGCATCAGATACAACATGTTTGTGCGTTTCACGAATCATCATGTATCTCTATGCTTCCATCATGCATGTATACTCATGTGATCATGTACTCTCATGTTCACTGAGCCCTCATGTATAACTTCACGTATACTCATTTATGAGCCTCATGTGAAGTAATCATGTATAATAACGTAACTTGTCTAGATCCTTGTGTATTGATTGGGGAAACGGGGGAGTAGAAGTGGACATGTGAATAATTCCAGGTAGTGTAATCATGTGCAAACTCAGTAGTGTAATCATGTATAAATTCTAGCCATTCACATGCCTATCTTGTACTCTACATCACTAGTTACTTACAGTTCTCTATATACAGTAGATATTTTATTACAGCTATCTCTTTTACAGCGTATATTTCCTTTCAGCATTTCCTGTATCTTACTCTATTACCTGTATCGTATTTCCTAACCTGATATGAACTGTGTGAGATGTATTGTGCTCGTTCCTGTCCTGACTGGACCTGTTGAAAATATTACAGAGGATGAGGATGAGGCCCTGGTGTCTACCTATTATGGAGCAGGACTAGAAGATACTTATGTTGTGGACCCTCAACAGGATCCACCTGCAGCTGAGGATGTTGTCCCAGTAGTCTAGGCTAGCTTAGCTAGACAGTCTTTTCTGTATTATCATTTTGCCTCACATCTGAGTTATATTTTGAGATGTTGAGATATATAGACTCTTAGACTTATTGTATTATGAGTTGACATTCTGGTGTTATGTTATCCTAGACACTTGGACATTTTCATCTATTCTACTGTTCTCTTTGAGTTACTGTCTATCTATCTATCTTTCATTCTTCTACCTAGATGTGCTTGAGATTGTATTCTGTATGTCATCTCCATTCGGAGTGTATAAACTGTACAGGTACTTTTATATTGTTAGATGATTGACCTAGGACAGCGTTCTACCGCCGACACTGCGGCGTAGGCTGGACGTACCCACTTCTCGTGCCCCTATATAGGGTGCGGGTGATGACACATTTTTAGTGGTGGCCCATGCAGGTCGAGTTTATGTAGTGGTATTCGAACTAGAGTATCACTACAGCCTGTGATAGAATTTGAGGAATAGGCTTAGTGAGAGAGGATACTCAATCACTGTTAGGATACTTTGAGAGATTCCTGGGATGACCCTTGAGAATCTCATTGAAATTTCGATTTAAACTCCTTTTCCCTTGATTGAATTTGATTTTGGAGGATTCACTGTAGAACTTTGAATCCTGGTGTTAGTTGATGATTTTGAAATTTTTGTAGTTGTTGATTTTAATTTCTTTGTGTTAGATTAATATCTTTTATTTTAAGGTACTCAATCACATTTATGAGAAAACTCTCATCTGTTTCTTGCCATCTAATTCTCTTGCTAATTGCTTCCCTTGAAATGAACTGTCCCCTCTATTGTTTTGCATCTTGCTCAACCCTTTCTACCAAACTATATGACAGTATCCCAAACCTGACTTACTCGACATTTCCTCAAATAAAGACTTTATTGAGACCTTCTAACCTTGACCTTTGATTTGATCGAACCCTAACTATATTCATCTAGTAGCCTATCTATCCCTAGGACTGTGTTCCTAAATTATTTACTGGATTCCTAATTAATTTTATTCCATGGGTTAATTTGATCTTCTTTAACTTTTGCATCAATTATCACGTCTTGAACTCCCACTTCCTATTCTAGATCATTGGACGTCCTTTACCGTGACTTAGATATTCAGAGTATAATACTAGCTATTACCTCCCAATAAACTTCACATGTAAGACCTAGACTAGCCTACCTTCATGTAGGTATTCCATGTCCTACTAAAACCCGTCTCCTTGTACTCTATTTTTTTGATATGATTTTCTGGTCAAATGGCTAAACTATAACCTCTACCATGATACTAAATTAATTCTTATTTCAATAAGAGATCCACCTTGGCTCAATTCTTTTGACTTGGCATGTGATGGTGTTCTGCTGGAACCCTTAAATGCTTAACCTTGAATGCTTGACCCGATTGGTTAAGGATCTTGGACTATGTATCTTCTTTTATCATTTCCACCCTTACTTATATCTTATGCTATAAATTTATCCTTAGTTTTACAAGCTTATCCTTTTCGAGCTTGGTCATGACATATTTTATTGGGTGCGCACCCACTAACATATTGTCTAATCAGAATCGGCGCATGATGGTCTGATCAACCTATTGTATTTTTGGTTCGCTTTTCATATATTAATCTACGTGGATGGAGACACAGTTAAACTTGCCCTAGAATCTTATCCGTAACAGCCTTAACAATTCTCCTTGGAATTATTTTATCACCTATGAACCTCGTATTCGTATCCAGTTGAATTAAATTTAATCATGACCTGGATCTTCATCATTGGATGCTCGTGCTCATACTTGATTTCATTGATTTCCCATCTTGCCCAAATCTTGATTATCCTGAAATTGATCAACTTAGATCGTGTCAAGACTAAAATCTATTTGTGATTGTTTGTGCCTAAATTTTCAATTTTCTTTTTATGGAATGGTAACTTTAATGATTTCTCATTTGTTAATAACCAATTTTTATATTGGATGGAAGACGGCCCTATAACCTTGATGATTGTCGTTCCCTTACCTTCCCAATTAGGACACCTTAGATTGCTTTTACGTTTTGATACCATAGGACAGTCTTGATCTAGAATGACTAGTGCACCTAGATGAGACCACAGACTATTCCATTTAACATGTTCCCCTGGTATTACTATTTGCATCACAAATTTCTGGTTCAATTTAGGCCATAGAACTTTCCCACTCTAAATTATGATCACCGTAGACACGTTACCGTGACTTTTAAATTAAGAGCACAAGACTAGTTGTTTTCTCAAAACTAATTTCACATACGTAACCTAGACATGACATACTACACCCATGACCTTAGTGTCCCACTCAGGCATACCATCGTGTGCTTCATTTGCTTAGTACGATTTTCTTGACCCGAGGCTCCATCCTGATTTACACCATGAAGTTACTTTTGATTTTGATTTGGATTAAGGACACCTTATGATCTAAAACTGCCAGCTAATTTTTGGACATGACCCAGTATAGGTCTACTACCCATATTTTGCTTGTTGACCATGTATGTTGCTAGGTAGTAGCTTCGTCCCTAATAGTTGGAGGTTTGACCTAGGAGGAGTACGACCACCTAAATTTCGAGGACGAAATTATTTTAAGGTGGGTAGACTTGTAACACCCAGTTTTCTGAAATTGGGGTATTTTTGAAATTTTATTATTTTTATTATTTATTAGTGGTATTTTAGTCATAATAAGATTTTTGGGTGATTTTAGTTAAGTTAAACCATTTTCTAAGTCATGACTTATGACTTTGTGATTTACTAGTATAACCCTAGTGTAAACCCTAGAGATTTCATAACCTAGAGACTAACCATGATCATGTGAGCCTAGCCATAGGCTTAGAACACCAAATTAGTGATTTTTAGCCTAAAGGGTATTTTGGTAATTTTCTAGGATTTATTTAGAATTATTTGTATTTATGTGTTTTTATTATTGTTTAATTATTGATTAGTGTCATGTTAGTCTCTAACCTAGTTTAGCACTAATCTAGAGGTTAGCAACTAACCTAGAAGACTAATGTTAGATATTAGCTTTATGTATAAATATCTAGTTGTATAAATATCTAGATATTTCACTTTTTAGATATTTTAGAACCTAAATATCTAACCCCTTAGTCAAAGACTTAGGGGCTAAGTTTGCAAGGTGGTAGGACACCCTCCCCTACCCCCATGGCAGCCAAACACTACCCCCTTCCTATATAATCCCATTAATTTCATTCATGATCATTTTATATGAATTTTATACCTAGAAATTCCATTTCCTTCACAAAACCAGAACTTGATCAATTTTGATCTAAATCACCTCTAGTTTCTTGCATTGGACTCCCCTACACTAGAGGATACTAGTTAGGGCCTGCTATCAAGGATTTGTGGAGCTTTAGGCATCACCAAGTGGAAGGAAGCACCCCCCACCTTGATTTTCTATTAAAATTGCACAAATAGGTAAATACCCATAAACCTAGTTAATACCCTGATTTTTCTTCATAAATGCATGCATATAGGTATACCCCAACTGTAGGCTAAGTTTGGTGAAAATTAGAGTTGGTTTGGTGTCCGTATCGGACACGTATCCTAGGCTATAAACCCTTGTTTGATGAAATGCCACAAAGGATTGGTTTTTGTGTTTTTCCAAAACAAATTATATTTTTGGGTAGCCCTAGACATGTAGGACACAACCCTAGTTGACTGAGCACACTTCGAGTCGTGTCCGTGTCCAAAACAGGACACGAACACACTGTTAACACCCCACTGAACACACTGTAAAACGATACTGTTTGACACTTCCTGTCGTGTCCACACGTGTCGTGGACACGATATAGGAACTTGGACACATGCCCAGACACTCCACATATCCTAGGACACGACCACGACACCATAGGTTGCACACACGTGGCCCTAGACTGGCCGACACGTGCGTACGAGACTGTGAAGCCTCCCCTGCTATTCGACACCTAGTGCGGACACTGTAGGACACGTGACACGGGAAAATTGACATAGAGGAGGGGGCAACCTCTGTCATGCTCCCCCTCGAGTTTGAGACACTCTCGTGTCCTATCGAGGACACGAGGACACGTGCACTGGTCACTCACTGACACTGTAAACACGAACTCGAAGCTCTGATATGCCTCTCTTACTGGAACACGATACGACCCCGACTCGATTCAGGGTGTTGGACACTTAGAGTAACCCTAGGTGAATCTACCCACGTGATCACGAGACTTCTAGACCCTTGTATCGTGTTCACGAGACACATGAACTCGTGCACGACGCGGTGACTGAACTGTTTACCCGATTTGGTATTTTAATACCTGGACACGCCGTGTCGTGTCATGGTGCACTCCCATGGACACACACGACACGTACACATGTGGGGGCTCGATTACCAACCTTTATATTTGGGTATAGTGAGGTTTTGTGTGTCGAAATTGGTTTCCCCCCCTTTACCTACACTGTTCAGTAATGAACAGTGTTCTGTTCTTCCCAGTTTTAAAAACCCAATTTCAAATTGATTTTTATGTATATATATATATGTATATTTATGTGTATATATATTATATATACATGTATATATGTATGTGAGTGTGTAGGTGGGATTTTAGGGTATATGCATAGGTATACATGTGTATATATATATGTATATATGTAGGTGTGTGTGTGTATCTGTGTGGTGTGTGTGTGGTGTTTCTGTGTTCCAGAAATCTTGAACCATGCCCCCTCCTGTGTCCAGTTCTCCTCACTCCCTCTCACTCTGTTACACTCTCTCTTTCACTCTCTCCCTTTCACTCTCTTTTTCCCTCTCCCTATGTATATTATATATAGGTTATGTATATAGTTATTGGTATATATAGATAGGCTATATGTATAGTTTGGCAATATATATATATATTTAGCCTATATATTGATAATATATATAGATATGTTAAGTTGCATGAATATATATGTATCATATATAGTTGGGTATATATATGGTATTATATATAGACGTATATGCCAGTGCCCTAGATATGTTAGCCTATGGCCTATGGCTAGTAAGTCTTGATTTGACCAATAAGCCTAGTAGACCTAGGTTGACTAGAGTGTTTGACCATATGTTGACCATTGGTCAAGATTAACCTAATTACCTTGTTGATTAGTCTATGATTGACCAAAACCCTAGTTAGACTAAGGCTTGACCCTATATGGACCCAAGTAACTAGAGTTGACTAGTTTGACCATATTAACTAGTATTTAACTACTAGACCTAGGTTGACCAAAATGTTGACCATAGTTGACCAAAGTCAACTATAGGTCAGACCTTGACCTAATTAACTAGAAAGGACTTAGAAGGGCTTAATGACTAAGGTTTGACTAAACCCTAGATTATTAACTAATTGGTTAGGTTTGACCTATATGTGAGTGCCCTAAGTATATAAGGGTATTTGTGTGACTTGGGTTATATGAATAGTTACCTGTCAATTAAGATATGTATGGGGTTAAGTGAGATACTTAGAGTTGAGTCATGACTTGAGATGGAATATGGGATTAGCTTGAATGTAGGATTAAGGTTGGTATTATATATATATGTATTTATATGTGGTATACTTGTATAGGTATTGGTTATACCTTAACCTTGTGGTGTAGTACCTTAGATAGTCTAGATTGACCTAGCTTGACCATATTGACTAGTATTTGACTAGTCTGACCATTGATTGACTAAACCCTAGATAACTTGGCTAGTTTGACTAGAATATTGACCAAGAGTTGACTTTAACCTAGATTAGACTAGTTTGACCTTATTTGACCTTGTTTGACTTTATTTGACTTAGTTTGATTTCCTGTGACCTAGTATGACTTCCTGTGACCTAGTTTGACTATTAGAGTTGACCAAGAGTTGACTTTTGACCAGATTGACCTAGAATCATGTAGTATGCATTGTATACTTTATTTTTACCATTGTGGATACATTGTGACTCGTATTGCTCTGATTAGGAGCCATACATCTCTCCTCAGGCAGTATATCCTCTTCAGACATTCAGTTATCAGGCGAGTACATTCTCTGACCGTTTCATACTTGTTCAGGCTTTAGTTCTTGCTCTAGATTACTTTACTTGATGCTGTCACGTTGGTAACACGGATTGGTACTATATGGATCTTTTCATGAGATGTTATCCCCCTCGGGAGTATCAGATACAGCATGTTTGTGCGTTTCATGAATCATCATGTATCTCTATGCTTCCATCATACATGTATACTCATGTGATCATGTACTCTCATGTTCACTGAGCCCTCATGTATAACTTTACGTATACTCATTTATGAGCCTCATGTGAAGTAATCATGTATAATAACGTAACTTGTCTAGATCCTTGTGTATTGATTGGGAAAACGAGGGAGGAGAAGTGGACATGTGAATAATTCCAAGTAGTGTAATCATGTGCAAACTCAGTAGTATAATCATGTATAAATTCTAGCCATTTACATGCCTATCTTGTACTCTACATCACTAGTCACTTACAGTTCTCTATATACAGTAGATATTTTATTACAGCTATCTCTTTTACAGCATATATTTCCTTTCAGCATTTTCTGTATCTTACTCTATTGCCTGTATCGTATTTCCTAACCTGATATGAACTGTGTGAGATGTATTGTGCTCATTCCTGTCCTGACAGGACCTGTTGAAGATATTACAGAGGATGAGGATGAGGCCCTGGTGTCTATCTATTATGGAGCAGGACTAGATGATACTTATGTTGTGGACCCTCAACAGGATCCACCTGCAGCTGAGGATGTTGCCCCAGTAGTCTAGGCTAGCTTAGCTAGACAGTCTTTTCTGTATTATCATTTTGCCTCACATTTGAGTTGTATTTTGAGATGTTGAGATATATAGACTCTTAGACTTATTGTATTATGAGTTGACATTCTGGTGTTATGTTATCCTAGACACTTGGACATTTTCATCTATTCTACTGTTCTCTTTGAGTTACTGTCTATCTATCTATCTTTCATTCTTCTACCTAGATGTGATTGAGATTGTATTCTGTATGTCACCTCCATTCGAAGAGTATAAACTGTACAGGTACTTTTATATTGTTAGATGATTGACCTAGGACAGCGTTCTACCGCCGACACTGCGGCGTAGGCTGGACGTACCCACTTCTCGTGCCCCTATACAGGGTGCGGGTCGTGACAAGCCGCATGCCTCGGGACTCGGTAGATTCAGCCAGCTGTAAAAAGATTTTCTCCTCTTCCCTAGGAACATGCCATTATGTCAATCATTATTGCGCCTTTATGTCAGAGCTGTCATTTGTCAGAGCCGTCAGCCGTCAGGGCATTAAATACAGCCAAAGATGAACGGAGAAGCTGTTGAAGGCCACGTGGCTCTGGGTCTATCCGAGCCGCATAGACGTATGAGCCGCATGAACCCCTGAGCCGCATGGGCTCTCTGAGCCGCATGGAGATCCTTGGCCGCATAGACCTTTCTTTATTCTTTTCCATGCTTCTACAAGACCCCTTTCAAAGTTTTCAATTTATAAAATTGAAATACTTTGAATAAGAAGCATGGCTATGTATAAACTCCTCTGGCCGCATAGGGTGCTCGGGCCGCATGGACGTCCCAACCGCATGGCCTCCTCAGCCGCTTGTCCATCTGAGCCGCATTGACCAACCAGTCGCATGGACTGTCTGGCCGCATAGGCTGTCTGGCCGTATGGGCTCCTTGCCACGTGTGCGTGTCATTAATTGCCTTTAATTCGTTTTAGCGTCGTCTTTTGGGAAAATCCCAAGGGTCGTCTCATTAAATCTTTGGATTTTATGCCCTGGGTGAATCTCTTTTATGAGAGAGGGGGCAAAATCAGAGGAGTCAGTTTCATTTTGCTTGCAGCACACGACCCGAAGCGGTTATTGGTCTACGTGTCCCCCCTCTTTTGTCCTCCTATAAATAAGAGGAATTAAGAGAAGAAACTTCTTTACTGTCTCCTTCAATTCAAACCTTCCCTGTCCCGATTGTTATCCTCTTCTTCGATCACCGATGGCTCCCAAGAAGACTGTTGTGGCAAAGGGTAAGAAGGCGGCATCTTCGTCGAATGCGGCGGCGAAGGACAAGAAAGCTGCTTCTACTTCGACTGCGGCCGCTCCTCCGCCAGCTGACGTGCCCGCAGTTCACCCTGACGTCCACCCCCCTATTGCTGGTAAGGACGTTATGTGAGTTTAAAACCCTAACTGCTGTGGCTATGTCGTATGCTTTATGCGCGAGCCTTCATCTTCATGTGTGCCGCATGTACATCTCATGGTCGAGTCGCGAGCCACATGAGAATCGTTACTGTGGCCGTATACGCACTTCGCCAACGGGGCCGCATAAGCTGCGCTGAGCCGCATAGTCTTGCACGAATTTGTTTGTCACGTGAACCGTATGAACTTATCTGAACTCTGAGAGCCATGTAAGAGCACTGGCGCATGAACCTTTGTTGGATGGAGCCGCATAAGTATTTTTCTGAGTTAGGCCGCATGAGGCTTCATTAAGTTGGAGCCGCATAAAGCTCGAAAACACCCATCAGTTCTCTTTGTCCATCTTTTTAACTTATTTTCTTTTGTCTTCCTTTTTTTAGTGAATTTTCTAGTTAATGCTGCGGGGGAACCTCTAGTGGGTCGTGCTCAAGCCGCTATGGGCTACAGGTACGACCAGATAGTTCGGTATGTGGCGGACCAGCTTCCTAGTGACGAGCCTTTGACGAGGTTAAATGCCCTCAAGAACCAACCCTTTCACTTTCTATGTGCCATGATGAATTCGTGAAAATTGGAAGGGGAATACCTGAAACCTGCATTCTTCTTTGGAGACGCTTTGACTGTGAAGAACAGTCAAGTTCTGGATATATCGGAGAACTGGAGCTTCATTTCTAACGGGATTGCGATCCGCATCCCTCAAATGGAGCGTCACTTCCCACTATCTTGGTTCAATATGCTCCCGCTGGACAGGAAGATGGAAGAGACTTTGACTCCTACCCGGAATAGGATGTTTGTGGGCGACATCCATTAGAACAACAACATGAAGTCAGTGTGTGCGGGCAAGATGCATACCAGCCGTTATGTAATGGGATTGGCTCCGGGTACTTTCTTGAATGTGCCGGGTCCCAATTTCACGTTTTCTTCAGCCGATACTTTCCTGAACCAACTTGCTCGGAAAGGCTCCTATCCAATCGGCCGGTTGGCGCTCCCAAGTTGGATATACCCCATCCCCTCGTGGATCAATCTGTCTATATGGATCTCGCGAAAGTATGGGACTTTTCTGCATGAGATTGGTCTTTATCACGCTATTCGGGGCACCAGCCACGGCTTACCTGTAAATAAGAAATTATTCATGGCTTTGCTGGAGATGTACAACTGCCGTACGGGAACCTTCTATACCCCTGTAGGGGAAATGGGGCTTGCACTCCATGAGATGCACGTGATTTCTAAACTTCCTTGGGGGGATGAAGCTTTTGAAGTATACACTCCTACGAATGAGGAGTTCGAAGAGCTAGAAGAACGATATCCGGGCTTCGTGGCTACTTATCAGGAAATACTGTGCCACTATAGTACGTGCCAGCAGATAACCAAGAAGAAAAGCAGCTCGGAAGGGAATGCACCCCACACTAAGGACTGGGTAAGCTATCTCTTCTCGACGGGAGCCTCAGGCCAAGTTACTTCCCGAGGTCCTCAATCCCGGGAGGCGGTTCAGGCCTTGATGTCGTCGACAAAGAGGGTGGCCACCACCAGCGACAGATTTAGGAGTAAGACCGACTCTTTTGGTTATTTTTATCAGGATACCCAAGAGCTGTCAGAGAAGGCGCTCCTAGCAGGATTTTTGATGGTATGGCTGCGAAATTGCGTAGTCTCGGGAGGAGCTGGTTCTATTGAAAGGATCAGCCGTAATTTTATTCTCCCTGCCGTGAAGCTAGTTTTCAGAATCAAACTAGCTCTTCTCCCGGCCATGGTGTGCAGCATACACCGTGGCCTCCGTACTTTTACATCCATGGTCATTGCCCACGATGTGACAAAAGACTTTGAACGGACTGAGCTGCCCTATCATTATCTGATGGGGGTGGCTATTAATGCACTACCGATCTTTGATGAGACCGGGTTCTGAAGATGGCGTGATTGCTGATGATGCTTTTATCTTCCGTTATCGCAACAAGCCTTGGGAGTACGATACCATGCGTGCCTGCCGGATGGCGCTGGCGAGAACAGATAGGTACGACTTTTTCGTATCCGTCCCTCGTTTCACTGCTGAAGAAATAGCGGACGTACATCTCGACGGTATTGGTCCTCCTCAACTTCTAGACGGCCAGATGCTTTTGTGGTTGCATAACATTCGCCCTGTCCACCTGGTATACTACAACCGTAATGCTGTCTTCCTGGAACCTTACCTGTCCAGCAGGTTTGCTCATTAGTTTGGATACAGCCAACTTTTTCTGGACCGTCCCCGCTCTTGTTTGGGTTTTGAAGGTAGCCTCCTTGACGGCATCAGGGCGTAGCATTACTATGATACATTCCATACCCGTGCCACTTTCTCGGTTCCTGTTATTGAGGCGTCGGTAGAGATTTTGTATATGGCGGCCTTGTACCATGTCATGGCAAACAAGCTCCCCATCGGTTTTATCCCGGGTACCAGTTTTATTGTTGGTACTGGCTTGGATGAGAAGCCCCAAGGGGCCAAAACAAGGAAGAAGAAGAAGAATAGAGTCGAATTACCAGACTCAGACTCCATCACTGCGGATGATGAGGACGATGAGCGTGATGCAGATAACTCTTCCTTTCCGGTGGAAGATGTTAGAGCGGATCAGCCGTCTGTTTCGTTAAATGAGATGGTGACAGATCAGCCACCCATCACACCCGGTTCTGTATGGTAGCGTAGTAGACAAATCTCCTCTGTTGGCGGTATTCCTTACTCCCAAAAATTGGCTGCGACCAGACATCGCAGGCTAACTATAAGAGAGAGGAGCGAGGAGGTCAACCCCGCTTCGGAGGTAAAGCGAGTTACTACCATTTTTATTCAGTTCTTCTTTTCTTCCAGTTTTGATCTTAATCATTTTCCTTCTCTCCCGTAGGTGTCAGAAGAAGAGGAATCTCGAGTTGCCGAGGTCGTGAATCGAGATGACGGGGGCTCCGATGAACCTATCCTTAAAATTGCTGAATTTCATCAAGATGATGCTGATCGAGTCGTATCTCCCTCCGGGGTGGCTGGGACAGAAGAGCCAGCCGAATTTAACTTGGAGGTCGCGGGTGAGGAGACTACGTCAGCTGCGAGCGAGCTGCAGCCTCCATGCTTCTCCCCTGGTAAGATAAGCCGAATCTTAACTTGCGAGGAGGCCTATCTGCTCTATCATCACATCCTTCGGGTTACGTCGATTGATTGTTGCTCTGGACATACAGGTCCTGCCTCTCCAGTGCTGATGATGGACAATGTTGAGATAGGCTCTGCCGAAGGGACACTGGCGGAGAGGAGCGTACCTCTTTCCCTTTCGGCTCGTCTTGAGGGGCCTCCCGTGGGCTCGAGTTCGGAAAGTCAGGTGGTGGGATAGTCAGGACAGGGGACAATGGTCCTTGCGTCCTCTTCTGCTCAGGCGGCTTCAAGAGTCGACCTCTCTGCCCTGCCAAGTGTCCAGGCTCTTCGGGTGGCGGAGGAAGAGTTAGCCGCTATCCGTGCATCGTTCCGCTCAGAATTTGGCTTCTTCGTGGCAAGTTCTAGCGCACCTCCTTCGATGTTGCCGGCCACGCTTCCTTTGACGTCGTCCTCTACAAAGGTTCTGGACGAAGCATTACAAGATGTGGTTGACAGCTTTTATCGTCACCTGAAGAGGGGGTAGTGGCTGCTGTGGAAAGAGAGACCTCTTTTGTCTTGGCCCGGCAATGCGCCTAGGGTCATATTGATATCCTTACGAGTCTTCCCGGTGGGGCAGGGGTAGCTGCACTTCTGGAGGTGAAATTGCTGAAGGCTGCTCAGCTGGTGGCCGAGCTTCAAGGGCTGCGGCAGGCTGATCTGTCCGCTGCTATAGATCAGGAGCACGGTTTCCTTACAGCTGCTATAGAGAAGGTAAGGGCTGCTCGGAATAAGACCAGGCCGGCCATACTGAAGGACCTCCGCGATCTATCTGATCGATATGATCAGTTGAGCCACGAGAGTGAAGATGTGACGGCTCGGGAAGCGACTGCCTCCCGTGGGATCATTGACATGCGGGAGCAGATCCTTGATCTTCAAAGGAAGTTAGCTTTCCTGGAGTCTGAGCTTGAGGCTTCCCGTACTGAAAGGGGGCTAATTATCCAGGAGGCTGACAGAATTAATCGAGCTTCTGCTGGTCTGGAAATTGCCGTGAAGAAGTTGGAGGACGACTGGCGGGCACAAATGGACTTGGATGATGCGGAGCAGTTGTCCCAGGAGGCTGAGCGCCGAGCTAGGCAGCGGCTTGAACAGGGAACCACCTTGGTGAAGAACCGCCTCCTAGAATTATGTAATGCCGAACCATAGTCGATCTTTTTCTCTTCTTTTGTTTCTATTCTTTTTCTTTCTTTAAGTGGGACGTTGTCCCTAGAACATGTAGTACTTTCGCCTTCCAAATAAAAGAGTATGCTTTATTCTACCCTTTATTTGCACTTCTTGTTGTGACTGTGGTGTTATGGTGGTGTTTGCCCTGCTTAGGGGGCTTATTTGTGGACCTGTTACCCTTGGCATACCTGGGTTTTAGGTATGGATAGCAAGTTTGATGGGGGTACCTAGAACAATTCCATAGTAAGGCGGTCATGGATGTTCCGGGTATCGGGAGAAAGAATAACATGGAGCAGCTGTGCTCCCGGGGCATGATGAGGAATGATGTGCATGTACTAGGAAACTTAGTACAACATTTTATAGTGAGTAGAGGACATTTGTGGGCCTATTATCCTCGGCGTACCCTGGTTCAGGATACGGATAATAAGACGAGAGAGAACCAACATACTTACTCAGAGGTAATGAGGACATGTCAAGTATGTGGGTTTTACTGCGGAGTCTTCCTACTCAGAGGTAATGAGGACATGGCAGGAGTGGACTCAGTGGAGGATATTTGTGGACCTATTATCCTTGGCGTACCCTGGGTTTTTTTTTGGTACAGATAATAAATCGAGGGAGAACCAACATATTTACTCAGAGGTAATGAGGACATGACAAATATGAGGGTTTCTTCGATGGAGCCTTCCCACTCAGAGGTAATGAGGACATGGCAGGAGTGGGCTCTATGAAGGGGTAGATAGGATGACTCAGTGCTAATGAGGACATGGAAGTTCTATTTCGAGGGGTAATTTGCTTTTGGCGAAAATGAAACGACTCAGAGGTAACATCGACTGGTCGTTTTGGAAATTCTGTGGATCCGTTACCCTTTTTGTGCACTGAGAGTGCGGGTAGTGGATCATGAGGGATGAGCTCTTTCAGAGAAATAAGTTCAGAGGTATGATCATACATGACTTACTACCTAAAAGAGTGACCGGAATGTGAGTTCAGGGACACCTGCGGGTACATAACTCGATTTTCTGGGAGGGTTGGAGTCGGCATGTGAGTTCAGTGGTACGAAAGAGTATATGACTCGACGATCTGGAATTTGGAGAATATGAGTTCAGCGGTACCGGCGAGTACATAACTCAATAATCTGGAATTTGGAAATGTGAGTTCATCGGCACCAGCGGGTACATAACTCAATAATTTGGAGTGTTGTGGATATGAGTTCAGCGGCACCAGCGGGTACATAACTCAATAATCTGGAATTTTGGAATATGTCTTTTAGACATAATATTTCTTCAGGAACTTGCCGTTGACAGGCAACATGAGCAAGTCTCTATTTTGTTTTACGAGGCGGTAAGCACAGTTGGAGAATACAGCCTCAATGATAAATGGACCTTCCCATTTTGGCTAGAATTTGTCGACGGTTTTATGAGTCTTGACCATCGGCCTCCGAACTGCCAGAACGAGATCGCCCACTTGGAATGTTCTGATTTTAACCTTCTTGTTGAAGGCTCCGGAGATGCGTGCTTGGTAAAGCTCGATTCGTTGCTGAGCCAAGAGGCGCTTTTCATCTAAGGCCTCCAACTCTTGTAACCGACGACGATAGTTATCGTTTGTCGTCAATTGGTAAGTGAGAGCGACACGGAGCGAGGGTATTTGAGTCTCTAATGGGAGAATTGCCTCAGTCCCGTACACTAGGGAGAATGGTGTGTTCCCTGTGGCTGTTCGGAGTGTGGTACGGTACGCCCATAAGCATTCACCAAGCTTCTCGTTCCAGTCGTATTTATTGGACGATACAAACTTCTTGAGAAGTTTGATGATTGTTTTGTTGAACGCTTCTGCCAACCTATTTGCTGTCGGATTGTAGGGTGTCGAAGCAATATTCTAAATTCGATACTTATCGCATAATCGATAGAAGGCGTGGCTTGCGAACTGCGGACCAATATCGTGGATGACCCTTTGGGGCAGTCCAAAGCGATAGATGACGTGATGCTTGAGGAAGCTGATCACGTTTGAAGTCTTTACTTCTTCAAGCAGAACAACTTTCGCCTATTTGGAGAAGTAATCAGTGATTGCGAGTATGAAGCGATGTCCTCGGGAAGAAGGCAGAGCGATCGGACCGATGATATCCATTTTCCATGCTTCGAATGGCCAAGACGCCACTGTCGGATGTAAAAATTCGGATGGCTGGTGGATGAAGTCCGCATGGACTTGGCAGGTTTTGCACTTTGTTGCGTAATCTATCGCATCTGCTACCATCGTGGGCCAGTAGTAGCCCATTCGGCAAAGTCGGTCTTGTAATTTTGGGCCAGGCTGATGGGCCCCACAGATACCGTCATGAGCTTCGCGTACGGCTTCTGCATTTGACAGACATCGAAGCAATAATCTATCGTAGGATCGGCGATACAGTATTTTTGTCTCTGTATCGTAGAAGAATCTGAGAGAACGCCTTCTGATAGAGGTGGCTTCCTTTGGGTCCTCCGGCAGAATGTCGTAGACTACGAAGTCAATGAATGGTTGTCTCCAATCTTGTGCTTTATCGATCGTTTGAGCGGAATAACTCGCCACAAATTGAACATTGTTCTTGGGACAGAACAGTTCATGGCCTATCACATCCACCGATTTATGAGCATAGTTTGGAACCGCTAGGGAAGCAGCAAGGTCAGCTAAGGCATCGGCTTCGATATTTTGGAGTCTGGGAACGTGTTCGATGAATAACCCCTCGAACGACGAGATGATGCTGATCGCTATTTGGTGATACGGGATCATGTTCTCATGGCGAACCTCGTATGAACCACGGATCTGATTGACGATTAACTGTGAATCGCCGTATGCTTCAAGATATTCTACCCCAGCTCTCTTACAAGTTGGAGACCAATGACCAAAGCGTTGTACTCGGCCACATTGTTAGAGCAGGGTTCCGTGAGGGAGTAAGCGCGACTGATCACTAGTCCGGAAGGAGAAATCAGCACCACCCCGACTCCAACGATGATGTTGCCCTTAGGTCTGGTCCTTGAGGTGCCGTCGAAGAACATCCGCCAAATATCATCGTGAGAGGTTGCATACGAGTCGGCGACCTCATCTGGGATGTTTTCGTATATTTTGGCCCACTCCGGGCCAGGGTGGGCTGCTAAAAAGTCTGCCAGAGCTTGACCTTTAACAGCCTTTTGTGGGACGAAGATCATATGGTAGGGGGACAGTAATATTGCCCATGTAGCGAGGCGAGAGCTGAGTGCCCCTGGTTTAGTCATGAGGACCCTGAGGGGGTTGACTCGTGATATCACATGTATGGTTTGCCCCGTGACATAGCGTCTCGTCTTTTGAATGGCGAACAGCCGGGCGAGGCATTCCTTTTCTACGACGGTATATCGGTGCTCTGGCCCGATCATCATTCGGCTGAGATAATATATAGCTTGCTCATGGCCTGCATCGTTGTTTTGTGCTAGCAGAGCGCCGAGGGAATGCTCCATTGCTCGTACATAGAGCAGGAATGGTTTTCCAGCAACCGGGGCCACTAGGACTGGAGGGTTCGACAAATATTCTTTGATGCTGTCGAAGGCACGCTGACATTTTTTGTCCCATACGAATGATACGCCCTTCTTCATGAGATGGGTGAATGGCTGACAACGCCCGAAGAGGTTGGAAATGAACCTCCTGATGTAAGCCAACCTCCCTTGGAGGCCTCGGAGTTCTCGGAGATTTCTCGGGGGACCCATCTCCATGATTGCCTTCATCTTCTCAGGGTCTACGTGGATACCCTGGGAGGTGATGATGAAACCCAAGAACTTCCTGCTGGATACGCCTAGGATGGACTTCGTAGGGTTCATTTTCAAGTTGTGTGCTCTCATCAGGTTGAATACCGTCCTCAGATCATGCAGATGGTCTCCCTTATAGCGGCTCTTGACGGCGATGTCATCAACATAGTACTTTACAGTCTTGTATAAGTGGTCTCTGAAGATGATACTCTTGGCTCTTTGATATGTGGCGCCAGCATTCTTTAAACCGAAAGGCATGACTGTGTACCAGTATGTGCCAATCGGTGTTCGAAATGATGTATGCTTTTCGTCGTCAGGAGACATCTTGATTTGGTTGTACCCCGAGAAACCATCCATGATTGACATACGCTCAAAGCCATAGGTGTTGTCGATCATGATGTCTGTGATAGGGAGAGGGAACTCATCCTTGGGACGTGCCTCGTTCAGATTACGAAAGTCGATGCAGATTCGAATCTGCCCATTCTTCTTGAGGATCAGTACTATATTGGCTACCCAGTCCGGATGTTGTTCTTCACGAATGAAGCCGCTGGCTATCAGTTTGTTGACTTTGGCTTCGATTGCATCCATGATGCCCGGGCGGAAGCGTCGCTGTTGTTGTTTGACCGGCTTTGCATCTGGCCGAATGTTGAGCTTGTGAAGGGCAACCTCGGAATTTAGTCCTGGCATGTCTTTATAGCTCTAGGCGAACACATCAATTTATTCTTTGACAAGTTCCAGTAGCGATTCTCGCTCTTCGTTTGTCAGGCCTTTACTGACAAAGATTGGTTTTGGAGAAGATTCGCTGCCGAGGTCGACCTATATAACTTCATCTTCAGTAGGAGGTTCTCTCTGTTCGAACCGCTATTTCTATTGTGCATCCAGCTGTTGGGCCCACGGCTCTAACTCGAGGATTTCAGGAATGTCATCATCTTCTTCGTAAGCGTCGGTGAATGCCATATTGACTGACAGGACTTGTCTGAATACGTCTCCGATGCTGGCATCCGAATCAGAAGTTGGTGACCCAGTTGAATGTGAATGTCAGTCGCATTTCTTATCTAAACTTTCAGGGGTCGTTGCGGGCGTAACATACCCTAATCCACATCGGGTCTTGCTGTAGTAGTCCCGTGGTTTGCCAGCTGGGACTGGTGGCTTTAAAGGTAATCGTCGACCAGTGCCGTAGTTCAAGCCTGGCGTAGTCTCCAGATCATACCCCTGTTTTTGCATGAGGTATTTGGATTGGGAGCTATAAAGATACAGAGGTAGTCTCCCGTCATCTGATTCAGGATCGACCTTCTCTATGATGAAGGACCGTGGATCATCCTTTCGGCCGAAGATGATTGGATGGTCCCCTCCCTCGATTATGCGGTAAGCGTCTTCCACTGGAGTAAGCTGATTTGCGGTGTAAACATTTATCACCTGTGTGTGTAGGTGAGTGCCTATACCGTGTTCCATAGCATACATTGTATAAAGCTTATTAAGCTCGAGGTAGTTCAAAGATAGCCCTTTATTGATGAAGTAAGGTATCTTTTCTAGCGGGATTACATCATTTGCGAAGGGAAATCAGTGTGGACAGCCACATACTTGGCCAGTTCTGGTTCATCTTCGGCCACTTCCTGTATAAATGAAGACTAAGAGGATGACCTAGGCATCTTGATCATCAGGGGTTCTGTTGGTGGGGCCGGACGTGGAGTTGTTGGCAAACTAGCGACCCCCAGTTTGGTACTCGATGCTGGAAGGGGAGTTGTTGGCTCGCTAGAAGCCCCAGACTTTATATCGAGGTAACGATTCTTCTTGGGAAGGCGTATCGTCATTGGTTTGTCGGAGGGGTTGAGCTCCTCCGTTTGTGGCTGGCCGACTCTTGGCAGTCTGATTATTAGTGGCTCCGTTGTGGGTCTTGGCGCCTGGCCGGACCTTAGCAGTCGGATTATCATTTGCTTTTCTTGTGCCGAGAGGCTGATTGCGTCCTTACACAGAGTGGCCGTAAGGGGTACGGATTTGCCAGGTTTACGAGCTTGAAGGTAGATCGTCAAAGGTTCTTCTGATCCTGAGGCCTCCTCAGTTCGAGCTTGTACATCTTCATCCAGGTGTCTCTTCGACTTCTCGTATAGGCAGGAGTCTGAGTAGTAGGATTCGACCCCTTTGAAGGGATCGATGTCGACAAATTCTGTCCTCACGAAGCCGTATTTGTCGACATACTTGAAGTACTGGTGCAGCGTAGAAGGCACGATCATGTAATCGTGTATCCAAGGGCACCCCAAGAGGATATTGTAGGAAGTGTCCATATCTATGACGTAACAGGTTACTTCTGACTGAAGATCGCCGATTTGGCACTTTAGGCGAATCTTTCCAATCGGGTAGCTCCTACCCGAATTGAAATCGCTGATGGCGGTGCTTGTTGGTGTCAAGCGATGTATAGGAATGCAATGATAATGTAACAGACTCTTCGGGATGATGCTTATGGAGGAACCAGGATCAATGTGTATCCGATCCACCTTTACGTCATCGATGTATCCAGTGTAATATAACGGTCGATCGTGCAGGTTGGTTTTGATGAGCATATCCTGTGGAGTGAAGACAATGTTGGGCATCGCTCCTGTGCAAGTGCTCTCTCCTGTGAGGTTGACCTGAGCCAGATAGGCGTCGGCATTCTGGAGTGCCTCGCTCAAAGCCGCACGAACATCCTTTGAGAGTCTCAGGAGCTCGTATAATGACAATTTGGCCGGTGTGTTGGCCAATTATGTCAAGATGTCAAAGTTGTAGGGCCTCTCCAGCTCCTGAGGTGCCTCTTTTCGGAGGGATTTGTCAAAGCGAGTCTCCTTCGGCCTAGACTTGTCGGTCGTCGGAGGCTGAGAAGGTCCTGGAGCGTCAGCAGTAGCTGGCTGATGATCTTCAGCCGAGTTATCAGCCACAGGTTAGGATTGTACCCCAGACCGGGTAACGACAACCTTGACTTCTTCGACATCTGCCGAGATTGTGCGGCAAGATCTAACTTTTCTACTCTTCATCTTACGAATGGAAGGTAGTGTGGACTGAGTCACCTCAAGTACCAGGTCCGGATGGACCCACATGACCTCCTCCTGTGATGTGGTGAGGGGCACTAGACCAGCAGCCTGATCCCGAGGAGGTAGAAGATTAGCAATCTCCATTGTCGCCAGAGGGATGGGTACTACACCGTCTTGAGTCTCTGTTGGAGGGAAGCTGCCGAATTGTACGGACACCATGTTGGTCGCCACGGTTACCTCCTCGAAATCGATGGCCAGAGCCTTCGAGTCGATGAGATGTTGGATGTATCATTTCAATTGGTAGCAGTTGTGTGTAGCATGGTGGACGTAGCGGTGGTAATGGCAGTACTTTGGACTCTTCATTTCTGCCAGCCGAGGTTCCCGTCTTGGTGGAGGCAGCTGAATTCTATCTCCTTGTATGAGCATATCCAAGATGGGCTTGACATGACCATCTTCGAAGGAGTAGGTCATTTGCGGCCACTGTTTGTCTGCCGATTTTGACTCAAGTTGCTGGGCTGTGTCGGCCACCATAGCTTGCTTGCCCTTGTTATCTCGATTGTTAGTGGAGCTACCCCCATTGTTGTTGTTGGCATTAGGACGCCTGCCCTTGTCCTCTCCCTCTTAGATGTGCAATCCCAGTTGGCGAGCCTTCTTCAACCTGTCTTCGGCGCTAGTGGCACTGATGATAAACGTATTCCAGTCCTTAAATTGACTTTCATCCATCCAGAGACTGATTGTTGGAAGCAGCCTCTTTTGGCAAATTTTAATTAAGGAGGAATCTGGATTACCGGACGGCAACTTCATGGCGGTTTGGCGGAACCGCTCAATATAGTTCCTTGTTAGCTCCTTCTTCCCTTGAATGACGTCCATGAGGGTGGACATCGTTACGTCTTGTCCTACTTCGTAGAATCTCTCCAAGAACATGCGCTTCAAGCTGGCGAAGGAGTGGATACAATTGTCTGGCAGGTTGCGATACCAGCCGAAGGCGACCCCTTCCAATGCCCCAATGAATAGTCGTGTAAGGATGGCATCGTCGTGGGGCTGATGGTGGTGGTAACCTCGAAGTAAGTGATGTACCAACTTACAAAGGTCTTGCCATCATAAGGATTGATGTTGAACGGCTTATATCTTGGTGGGAAGGGGACATCCCTCCATGCAGCAAGGTATGGTTGTCGTATCCTGAGGTCTTGACAGTTTTCTCGGACGTAGAACATAGCTCGGAGCTCCTGGACCTCTCTTGTTGCCTTCCTGGCCTCGTCTACAGCGGTAGGAGCCAAAATTTTAGGAGGATTATTGCCCAGGTTCGGTGCCGCTGAGTACGAGTCTGCATTAACCGTGGGACCCAGGTTTGTCTGGCCAGGCGTCCCTCCTTGCAGAGTAGGGAGGGCTGCTTTGATTTCGTCCACCGATTTGACCAAAGTGCGTAGTATGGCCTCCAGAGTGTCGATGCGTTGGCGATCACTGGGGCCATCCTGTTCGTCGTTTGTTATGAATCCCGTCCTGACCTGAGTAGAAATGGAAGGGACGATGGATGACGTACACTCCGAATCATACCCCTGTAACGAGAGGTCATCAGGGTATGTGGAAATATCTTCCTCTGGTTCGGACTCAGAAGGAACAGTACATCCAGCTTCCGAGTTTGCCTCGTCTTGGGAATTGTGGACGTCCTCGGGGACGTCGGCATCTGCCGTATCTGATGGGAGAGTTGTTTCCCCGGGCTCGTCTCCGTAGAACATCGGAATGTCGTGAATGTTCGGAGGAGTGCTACCCCCAGTTCCGGCAACCTCCAGTGACGTAGATGATGAACTTTCCACTGTAGCAGACTTCGTCTTTGAACGGGTACCTTAGAAAACTTCGGTGGTGGGCAACCGCTTAGACGACAGTCTCTTAGTCATAGTGGTTGAAATCTTCAGGCTGGAAACGTTTGTCTTCTTCCCTCTCCCATCGTAGAGGATTTTCTGAGCAGAGTTGCAGGAGACGACGGGAAGTGCCTCATCCTCTGAACATGGTTGTTGCAGTCTTTGGAAGACGGACTGCCGGTCTTCTCGTAACGTCGCGTTATTGTAACAGCAGTTGACGATGATTTGGGTGCAGAGGCGTCCGTGGGAGGACTCTTTGCACCCCGAGGCCCCTCTCTTTCCTTGTGCTTGTGGAGGATAGCCTCACGCAAGTCAGATGGGTCCGGAACGACTATGTTTGCTCCCTAGATTTTGGAAGACTTTTAGGAACCTCTCTATCCGTTTGCCGCCGGGGGCTGGACTCGAGTGGTTCCGTACAACTTTCCATCAGAGGCCTACATAACAGTATGTGGAACGCTCGGATGGTCAGAGGTCAGGTCAGCGGACTGAGCTTGCCAAGCTCGCGCTAGCCTAGACTTCTTTACTCTGGTGCGTGAGGGCACATAATAGGAAGAGTCTAAGTAGTGCTGGAGAGAGTCAGACATGTCTTCTTGGGAGTACGAGAGATCAGGACCATAGGAGAGGCGGTCGAAGACTGAGCCGCGTTGAGCAGGCGACATGCGGCTGGAATCAATAGTCTTTATGCGGCTGGCAATCGTAGCCGCATG
The DNA here is from genome assembly GCA_029216955.1 of Iris pallida. NCBI lineage: Eukaryota > Viridiplantae > Streptophyta > Magnoliopsida > Asparagales > Iridaceae > Iris > Iris pallida. The sequence goes on from JANAVB010034417.1 coordinate 37,441,421, forward strand.
GGCTTTCTTCATGCGGCTGGAAGTCTCAGCCGCATAGGTCTTCTCCATGCGGCTGGAAATGCTGGCCGCATGAGTGTTATGCATTTGGCTGGCAATTTCGGACGCATGGACATCATTCATGCGACTGGCAATCTTGGCCGCAAGAGTCTTCATTTTGCGGCTAGTACCTTTGTTCGGCTTCTTCCTGGAGCACATAGAATCAATCTTTGCCCCTGCAAGTCCAGCATCGTAGTGCTTTCCTCTGCCGGACCTGGGGACAGCAGAGTCCTCTATGGCTTGAAGTGGGGCCGCATGAGAGTCGCCTTCTCCGTCTTGGGCAGCAGAGAGTACTCCGTCCAGGGCCTGGGGAGGAGCAAATGATTTTGGCCTCCACTCCCTGCGAGCCTTCTTTGTGCGGGTTTGCTTCTGGACCGGGCCAGCGCTTTCGTCGGAGAGCATTTCTTCAAACGCCTGTTGGTCGAAGCGGACGACCATATTCTGTTGTGTGGAGCCAAGTTTTGCTGTATCCGATTGCGTCACCAACTCCTCAGCCGTGGAGAAGTTTATCCCCAGCAGAGTCGCCATCGTGTTTGCCATGAAATATAAAAGAACAGAACAATTATCGGAGGACTGGACTTTTACTTCACAATACAAACTCGGTTGTACAAAGAAAGCCTAGGGACAAAAACCTAGGTACAACAATCTAAGTACAATTGTTTATTTTATATTCTGGGGGGTGACGGTAGAGGCTCAGAAAAGCGACGACAGCTCTGCCTTACTCCTTGGACGATCGGATGCAGCCTTGGCTTCGGGGAAGATCTGCTTGGCGTTAATGAAGAAATGCTCTCCTTGCTCCCTCTCTTTAAGTCTTTTCAGGTGCTATGATGCTCTTCGAAAAAGTCCTCTTTACAAGGGAATGGCACCTTGCTATTTATAGGAGTGGGATGCAATCATTAGGGTTTGCAATGATTGCCTCATTGATAAGTCGGCAGTTAAGGATCAATTAATCTGGGCCCTTCATTCTGATTGTAGCAAATCTAGGTAATTAATGTAGATTGCATCAAATCTCTGTAGACAATAAATATTGATTGCCATGAATATTCGCGACTTGTGTTGGCTTGCCACGTGTCTAATTTGCTCGATTTGACTTGATCTGGGCAATTATGGGGATTGCAACAAATCTGATTTTGTTAGGATTTGTTAGCACCCATAATTCTCGGAAGATAAGACTGCCACGTGTCTCAATCATCGTGGCAAACGCTACGTGTCTCTATTGAGTTATCTTGGGAAAGTCGTATATGAGTGGGCCGCATGAGGATGAACGGCCGCATGAAGATGGGCAGCCGCATGGGGATGAACAGCCGCATGATGATGGACAGCCGTATTGGGATGAACAGCCGCATGAAAATGGGCAGCCGTATGAGGATAGGCAGCTGCATGCTGACGGGCGACCGGATAAAGGATGCAGCCGTATGAAGATGGGTGGCCGCATGAAGGGGGCGGCCGCATAAAGTGGGCGGCCGCATAAATACAGCAGCTGCATGCCTCGGGACTCGGTGGATTCAGCCAGCTGTGAAAAGATTTTCTTCTCTTCCCTAGGAACACGCCATTATGTCAATCATTATTGCGCCTTTATGTCAGAGCTGTCATTTGTCAGAGCTGTCAGCCGTCAGGGCATTAAATGCAGCCAAAGATGAATGGAGAAGCTGTTGATGGCCACGTGGCTCTGGGTCTATCCGAGCCGCATAGACGCGTGAGCCGCATGGACCCCTGAGCCGCATAGGCTCTCTGAGCCGCATGGAGATCCTTGGCTGCATAGACCTTTATTTATTCTTTTCCATGCTTCTACACTCTCAAACACCCCTGAGGACGGGACCATCGTTTTACTCTTCCTCGACTAATTCTTGGACGACATTGCTGAGGTCGAGGAGTTAGTAGTTGCCTTTCTCCCTGATGAGTGGGAGTTGGAGACAACGTGGTAAGAAGGGACCTTGGGCTCTGGCTCATCTTTAATTGGCACCTTCTTTCCGAGACGACATCGGATGGGTGCAACAGATTGCAGTCGCTAGAAAAAAGACTGCCTGGATGATGGAGTCGTTGTTTTGTAACAACAGCAGTTGATGGTGACTGTGGCATAAGTATGCCCCGCGAGGGGCGCATCATGCTTAATGGTTAGCTCTCTTGATCTGTGTTTGTGAGTGATTATATTACGCAAATCTTGAGGGGAGAGTTTCACTTTCATACCCCCTTTAGACGCATGGCGAGGCCAAGTGCCAGGGTGGTCATGTGAATGCTGCACCCCCTGATCCAGTTCTAGTGCATGAGATACTCCCAGATAATTGGTGGGGGAGAAATATGTGTTTTGACTTGAACCCACTTCATGCGCACAACCCACGTGGGCGCATGGGTTCAAAGTCATAAGTTTTGACTCCCATGACTTGGTTCCAAATATAGAAGATGCGCCCAAGCGAGATGGAAACTTTGAGATTCGGCTCGTATCTGGTACAAACGCACCCAAGTCGACTATGTACAGTTTACCATCGGCAGCACGAATGATTTTGAGCGCGCATCTCCGGTTCACTGTGGGCGTAGCACATTTGGGGCGTATGGGCCGTGCTGTCTTGGATTTCTTCGTACCAGCCCGCGAAGGTGCATAGTACTCAGAATCCAACTCATCCTTGCCTCGACAGCGAGTGATTCTGTCAAAGATAGAGGCCCTCTCCTGCACGCCAGAGTTCATGCACGGGATGCTAGATGCGTCTATGTTTCGTCGACGCATCTTCTTCGACTGGAAAAAGGACAGTTGGGGAATGCAGTCAACACTGCATTTCCCTAGCAGATGCGTTGCACTGGCGGCTGTATCTTGCTTGCTGAGAACGTCAGTAGGAAGGGTTGGTTGCGGTGGCGCATCCCCTTCAGCAGTGGTGCTCGGTGCACCACCTTTGCGTACCCAGACTTGGCGAGTCTTCTTCGTCTTTGGCAGCCGCTTTGAAGGACTTATGCTACCTTCAGAGATGAAATCCTCATGCGCCTGTTGATTGAGGCATACAATGAGTGTCTTGTGGGAGGAGCTAAGCTTGGTGTCATCTGATTGTGACACAACTTTTTCGTCCGAAGAGAAAGAAGTCCCCAGCAGAGTCGCCTTCTTGTTTGCCATCGAAAATATGACAAGACTTTTTTGATTGATAAAACTTTGTTATTTTAATTACAAATAGAACAATGTACTATATATGACTTAGACGTAGTCCTAGGAGTACACTTTTATTTTATCTGGAAACTGTATCGGTGGAGCGAGTGGTAATGCGTTGACTCTGTTGACGATCTTAAATTCTCTAAAGGTCTGGGCCGCTATGGATGCCGGAGCATTTGGAGGAGAAGTAAATGTTATGTGTCTCTTCTTGTTTCTGTATGTAGATATGATGATCTGTGTGTTGATGAAGGAATGATCCTTCTATTTATATGCAGCAGACTGGTCTGCTCATGCGCACAAATGTAGGATGCTACTGTACGTAGCAATGCCACATGGCTGATGTTGTGGGGCGCATGGACGATGCGCCCTGAGTTGAAGCCAAATCTGTTGAACTGCTCTGTTGGGCTGTGGTGGAGCTGACACGTGGCAGTTGTGGAGATTCGGTTATTGCTAAGATCTTGGGTGGTTAGCACCCATTCTTGAGCAGAACTGAGTCAGAATACACATGGTGCATGTCTGTGACTCAAAGATCTTTGATTTTATGAAAGATGATCTTTCATGATGCGCCCCAGATTAGGCACATGGAGGGCGACTTGGTCTATGATAGACCAGTCTGGGTGCTTGGCTTCTGAGGTGCAGGCTGAGTTTTGGGCGCATGGCTGTGGAGGCACATGCAAAGACTTAGCTTTTATATTTTAGGATCAGAAGCGAGTCGGGAGCGCATGACTTTTGAGGTACATGTGAACTTCTAGGCGCATGGCTGTGGGGGCGCATGCGAATGATCGGTCAAACACGTGGCAATGACAGCTGTAGCCGACAAAAAAGGCTAATAATGATGCTGACGTTAGCGGCTCTTCGTTTCTTGCAAAAAGCTGCCGATTGGTCATTCTTTGGGGATGTACTGTCAACTTTGTTACATAGCATTAAATTCTTGATGGGTGAAGAGTTGTAATGAGTGCATCAGCTCGTGTTACTCTAGGTGCATGGGTCGATATCCCATCGGTACAGAGCGCATGGTGCTGATGGCGCATCTGCCACATGGCACAGCCTCATTGGTCTGTCGGTTGAGTTTTTCGAGGCATTGATGGCTTTCTGACTTGGCTTAATTCGGAGAGGCAGATTTACCACCATAAATGCAAGTCCATTGCACTGAATTCGGGAAGGTTGCCTCTTGGCGCATGGGTTTGATTTGTCCCAACCTATAAATAGCAATAGTTGAGAGAGAGTTTTGTTTGTCTTTCTCTCGACTTTTCGACGAAGATGACTTCGACTGATCCTCCTCCGTGGCAAGACGTTGTACTATGGGTTGTGTATCCCCTTATTCGAAGAAGCTTTGATGGTAGACTCCTTCAGAAGACTGAGATGTGCCTGGCTGGCTGTTTATGTTCGTGCACTTCATCAACAGTGAGTCATGATATTGACTACTGGATTTGGGATCGTCGTGGCCCAGTTTTCTTTATGCTTGAAGCACTACAGGCTGACGAAGGTGCTTGTTGCATCCAAAGATCGGGACTGTCGTGCCTCGACTTTTGTTAGGCGGTGCCTGTTGCATGCAAAGATTTGGGCTGTCGTGCCCCAATTTTTTGTTAGGCTAGAAGAGCCCTTCCTCTTGCTAGAATGCCCGCACGTTGACGAGAAAGTAATTCGCTCTGGCTATGCACGGGGATGCGCCTATTCTGAGATGATGGGATGATGTGCCTGGCTGAGGCATTAGAGTGATGCGCCTGACTGTAGTTGAAGTGATGCGCCTGGCTGTAGCTTTTAGGCTTTTTCTTCTCTTTGTAAAAGAATTTCCTTTGTAAAGAGTTTTAGACATGTAATTTACGATGTTTTAGGGCGCATAGGAATTCTGGCCTTAGATGCGCCTAAAATTCTATGCTTCTACACCCCTGCTTATAGAAATCAGAAGTATCTCGAGCCAGATCAAGAAAACTTTCCGTTTTCTAGACCTATGGAGCTACCACCGACAGTATAGGAATATCGTGGAAGCAGCTTGGTACACCCCTGTCAAACCCGACCCACTTTGTCGCATGGCGGCCAAGCTGAAAGCCACGAGAAAAGCCCTCACCGTCTGGAGCAAGGAGGCTTTCGGTGATATCTTCCAGGCCGTTCACATTCCAGAGGACGACGTTACCCGCACGGAGAATCCCTTTGCTTTCGATAGATCTCCGGCGGCCCGCGCATCCCTCAACCTCACCAGAGCGCTACTAAAGTTTCGGCTGAAAGTTGAAACAAAATTATGGAAACGGAAAGCGAGATTGACCTGGGACATCGAAGGTGACAGAAACTCTAGCTACTTCCACTCTTGTGTCAAACGGTACAGACAACAACTAAACCTACGCCAGATAGCAGACGAGAGTGGTCATATTCTGAAAGATCAGCAAGGTATCCAATCTGCGGCTGTTGATTTCTTCTCCCAGTTGTTCACTAAAGGCAATATTGTTAAGGACATAGAGTTTTTAGCTGAGATCCCTCGTCTGATCAAAAATAGGGAAAATACCCAACTACAACTTCCCCCTACCGAGACCGAAGTCAAAGACACAGTTTGGGCCCTCAACGAACACAGCGCGCCTGGTCCTGATGGATTCACCGGCGTCTTCTGAAGATCTTGCTGGGACATCATCAAAGCAGATATCCTCGAGGTGGTCACCACCTTCTTTCAAGGAACAAAATACCCCAAATCAATTTCTTATGCCAACCTTATTCTCATCCCAAAGAAGAACAACTCGGAGACCTTCAAAGTCTTTCGATCCCTGAGCCTGTGCACCTTCACAAAAAAAAAATCATCTCTATGATCATTGCCAACCGCATGTCCGGGCTTCTCTCCAAGATCATCTCTGAGGAGCAGAGCAGTTTTGTTCACGGTCATAACATCCTCGACAACATCCTTCTGGCACAAGAAATGATCACTTGCAAGAAATTCTCGACTAGGGAAGGGAACATTGCGATCAAGTTGGATATTAAGAAAGCCTACGACAGACTTGACTGGCAATTCATGATATGGGTGTTTAGGGCTTTCGGATTTTTCGAGACCTGGATTGACATCGTTTACAGATCCATCAACAATTCCTGGTTCTTTGTAGTTATAAGCGGGTAAGCAGAAGGTTTCCTCAAATCTAACAGAAGTGTCAGACAGGGAGTCCCATTATCCTCTACCATCTTTATCGTTGCAGCACAAGCTCTCAGCAGGAATCTTAACAAAATTGTTGGGACTCCCTGTTTACAATATTATTATACCACCACCGGATGTCCGATCATCACCCACCTAGCTTACGCAGACGACATCCTTATTTTCATATCTGGAGATGTCGGATCTGTAGAAGTGGTCCATAAAACACTAGAGAGATATACAAGATGCTCTGATCAGCGTGTCAACCCCAACAAAAGTGTTATTAACACTCAACACTCGGCCAACAGGGATCACTCGGCCATCCTAGCTAATATCACTTCCTTCTCAGTTGTGTATCCACCGTTCACTTACTTAGGATGCCCGCTAGTGTACGACAGATCCAACGCGTGCATCTTCGAAAGGCTGGTATGCAAAATTAGGAAGATTATTGAGGGGTGGCACAACGCAACCTTATCGCCGGGCAAGAAGATGATTCTAATCCAGCACGTTCTCTCTTCCATCCCTATTTACACTCTCGTACTTGCTCCTCCCTAAAACGTTCTGACCTCCATTGAGAACCTTTTTCTCAACTTTTTTTGGGGTCACTGTGATGGCAAGAATAAGCATCATTGGGCTAGTTGGGACTCCATGGTCAAACCCACTAAGGAGGGTAGGATGGGGTTCTGCAGACTGTAAAACATAGTAGACGCTTGCTCCATGAAGTTGTGGTGGAAACTCAGGGACGGGGGCACTATCTGGGCTCGGTTCATGAAGGCCAGATATTTTCGACACTCTCACCCAACTGTAGCTGATTGCAACAACAGATCCTCTGCGTCCTGGCATCGAAACTTTCATGGGAGAGACAGCACCGAGCACTTGATCCGCATCCAGCTGGGATCGGGCGCCTCGCTCATCTTTCGAGAATGCTAGCTCGTGGACGCCCTACTTCCGCAGTCCCAGGCGGCTCCCCCCAACAACTCCATTCGCGATATATGGGGAAGCACAGGCGACTAGAATTGGGCGAGGTTTAGGGAGTTGATTGGTGGGGAGGCCGTAGCAGTATTGACTGCATCCGGATTAAAGATCATCTCTGAACCTGTCGCCCTGAGGTAGACCCCATCTGCTGCAGGCACCTTTTCTCTTGCCTCAGTGAAAAGATCCGTTCGTGACATCTGCGTGCCTTTCCCTATTTCAGGAGCTTACTGTCAATCTTGTATTCCCAAAAAATGGTCATTTCTTATCTGGAAAGCGTTACGCAAGAAGTTACCCACAGACGATGCGCTGTAGAACACATTTTGTACTCCGAAGACCTAGCAGCGCAGGTGTGGACTTCCATCTCCAGGAGATGTAGCATGGAACTGAATGTTGGGGGCTTCCACGATCTTCTTGCCTCATAGGGGAAAGCCTCGCACGGCCACCAGATCGTTGCAGATGCTATCATGTGGGTTACATATTTGCAAGAAACAAAAAGTTGTTCTATTACAAACTTTTGAAAAAGAGGACAAGAGTACAATTTGAATTCTAGGGAAGTATAATTGTAGGAATCTGATCAGAAGATGATCACTTTATCCCTTAGACTATGTGAACTTGAAGACTAGAGCCTTTGGAGAATGCAGCAGCAATTTTGTAAGAGTTCTTGATCTCTCTGTCTGTGTGTTTACAATGATTGGAAACTCTATTTATAGAGTTCAGGAAATAACTGTTTTAGTAGTTATTCTGATGTGCACGAGGCTGGATTGCGCCACATTGGGTTGCGCCAACCTCCTGTTGTGCCAACTTTCATTCAGTTAGCAGTCATGTACTAACTGTATTTAGACGCGTGGTATCATGTGATTGAGATACGTGTTATCGTGTACAGGATAGTAGACACGTCTTGAAAGATTTGTGGCATGTGCGCCACGTCATCTTGTTTTGGAAATGAAAATTGTCTCAACTTTCTCAGGTTGTGCGAGCTTCAGTCGGCAAGTTAAACTGTGCCTAGACATGTGGCAGCTTTTGAGAAGAAGTCGTTCAGATTGCGTCTAGGCGCAACTAAGGATTTTGTATTGATTATGCCTAGGCGCAACTCACAAGGCATACATGACAGCTGTCAACCCAATCTTCTCGAGCGGCACAATTTGCGAGATTCGAAGAGATTTTCCTCGTTTATTGTGTTGTCAGTTGCCAGTGATGTCAGGTAATAATGGCCATTAAATGTCAGATGTTATATAGATTTTGGCACAATGTGACTGGTCGCAGTCTGATATATGGCGCAACCTGATCAGTGGCACAGTTTGATCTCTGGGCTTCATATCAGTGGCACAACTTGATTTTTGGGGCGCAACTTGATCACTGATTAGTAGGTTAATGGAGCAACTATATTTTTAGGCTCTACTAGACCCCCTTCAAAGTTTTCAAAACTTAAAAAACATTTTAAAGTTTTGAAATACTTTGAATTTTGAAAAGTTTTGACTGAGTCAAGTTGCGCCAGTCAATGCCCGGTCATCACAATTAAATTTCTTTCTCGAAAACACTCAATCTCCTCTTCGTCTTCCTGAGTTTCATTGATGATTTTTAGTTTCCCATCAGGAATATGAAGAGTCACTTTTGGTAATATATATGTAGGGGTTGATCTTCATACTTTATTCTTCACTTCTGTAATTTTGATGGCGTCTAAGAAGGAGATGGAGGCCAATGGTCTCACCAAAATCAGGTCTCCTGAAGCGAAACCCGATGTCACGCCTTTAATTTATTTGTTGGAGGCTGATCCGGCACTGAGGGCGGTGAACTTTTTTGGACTGTTTCGAGTTAAACCCAACCATCTTTAATCGCTCAAGTGGTGGGTCATCCTCTGAAGAGCGCAACGGTTCGGAGGGATTCCTTAATCTGATGCGTCGCTCGAGAATCCGCAACATGCAAGAATTGGACGCCGCCCTTCATCAGACAGATGAAGACAAGAAAAAGGAATAATGTTTAAGTATGACAACTTTTTATTCTCTTTTTTTGAGTCCTTGTCTGTAGGGGTCCACCCATCTTTTATGCAATAAAGTCTAAAATTTCTGATATATTGTGTGGCTGTGATTTTAAATGGCGCATATAAATGCGTTCATTTAGCTAATTCAATGCTTACTGTTTCATTGAGGGACACATGGCAGTCATCACATGGCTACAATCACCTATTGTTTAGTTCTTTTCCAAAAATAGGCTCCTAGAATGATGCGCCTGTTTCATCTTTAACACTTTTAAAAGGACAACCAGAAATGAAAGAGCCATTCATACGTTCTCAAAAAAATGGCTTCTCACAAGGTCTTATTATTCATAAGTTCACTTGCGCCACTTCATCCCGATGCTATTCGTTTGCATGTTGTGTCTTCAAAAAATGGTAAGTCTCAATAAAGGACCAATGGTATGAGCATTTTCCTTTTGCGCCACTTTTGAAGATATGTACTGATCTTTATGTTGTCGACACCGTTGATATACGCTAACTATTTCTGAGAATAGGCGTGCACTATGGTCCAGTGCTTAGTTTCAATCAGAGGCACGTACTGCTGATATGTGCCTGTTTGATCGACGTGCGCTGTTTGAGATGCGCCTGTTGATCAGTGCACACTGTTAAGATGCACCTGTGCTTCTGAGAATAGGCGCACATTGTTGATGCATGTCTGTACTTCTGAGAATAGGCACATATTACTGATTGGTGCCTATTGATCAGCACACTGTTGATGTACGCGTCTGTGCTTCTGAGAATAGGCGCTCATTGCTGATTGGTGCCTGTTGATCAGCGCACATTGTTGATGCGGGCACAGTTTTGATAGATTTTACTGACTTTTCTTTTCTTCGTTCATATTTGCAGAAGTTTGGTTGACAAGTTTCTTCAAAACTGGCATTGGTGATTTGAATGCTACGAAGAGCGTTCTTCTGACACTCACATCAGACAGCTCATGTGATTCTGACACTCAGATCAGACAGCTCAGGACTCTCTGTATTCTAGAAGGGTCTTCCTCAGATGGTAGGAAGAGCCTTTATACATGAGAGTTGGATGGTGGAGAGATAGAATTAGGAATCGTATCACAAGAGTGATCTCATTCCTAGTTCTCCTGGTGGGCCATCTTCTCTCCACCATTTGTATTGACAGCAGCTCATCTTTGAGCTACTGTACTCTTTGGTTCTCCTCTCGTATTTCTGAGAGAGAAGACCAGAGTTGATTCTATTGTCTGACTGGTTGCTTCAGGTCGAGACGACAAGGAACTGGCACCAACAAATAAAAAGATCCAAAGATGTAATAGACCTTCATGTTATATTTAGAATAAAAATCTGATATGTAATAGATTTCTATTAAGATGTAACTATGTTTTTAAAGAAGGAATAAAGAATGATTTTCTTTTCTTTATGATTTGATTTTGATATGGTGATAATGAAAATAGAATTAAAGAGAAATGTGGAGGTGACAAGTTGCTGGTATAAATAAACAGAATTTAGAAGCATGGAGAATGTGAACTCTCGTTATGAAAAGTGAACAGTCACTTCGATTTACTGAATGAATGAACAGTCACTTCAAATCTCGAGGAAGAGAACAAATGAATGAACAATCACGTCAGTCTTTGAAGAAAGGACAATGAACGAACAGTTATAAATGAACAAACAGTTATAAATGAACGAACAGTTGGGCTTCCATCAAAAAGTCACATCGGTTCTCGATGTTGACTATCTAGTTGTTCTGTCTATAAATAGAACAAAAATTTTGTAGGTATTGTCACTTTCTTTCTTTTATGTACAAAATGTCTTCCAAAGATTTGTTCATCTCGAAGCTTAAAGGAAAGACTGAGACACCATCTATTGAGCCTTCCGTACCTTCTCAGAAAGAAAGGGGTGAAGGCTCAACTGCTTCCGCACCAGGAGAAGACTTAATTTCCAAGCTAGTGGAGCCTGGGAAGACTGCCGAAGAAGGGGCATTGAGGATGGCTGCCTGCAAGTTTCTTGTGAGTTCAGAAAATGAGATGTTTGAACTGTTGGCGAACTTTGTATTTAATCATAAAGGATCAGGGCTTCCTTCCCGTCCTTAATATTATGTGACTCCATTCTGCTTTTGAATAAAATGAACTTTTATTTACATAACGTTTCTGAAAATAAAGTATATTTTGCCTTTATACATAATATTTCTTGAGAAATTTGCCATTGATAGGCATCATAGCAACTCTGCCATCCATATTTGTTAATTGATAGGCTCCATTTGAGAAAACTTTATTCACCACACACGGCCCTTCCTATTTTGCCTCGAACTTGCCTTTGCTCATATGTGTCATAGTCATAGGACGTCTGACTGTAAGAACTAACTCGCCTTCCTGAAATGTTCGCACTCTCACTTTGCGATTGAAAGCTTTTGAAATCTGGGCTTGATAAAGTTCGATGTGCTGTTGAGCTAATAGCCTTTTCTCGTCGAACGTCTCCAATTCTTGAAGCCAAAAACGATTATTATTTTCTGTAGTAAGCTCATTAGCAATGGCAATTCTCAATGATAGAATTTAAATTTCTGGAGGTAAAACAACTTCATATCCATATACCAGAGAAAAAGGTGTGCAACCTGTGGGGTTACAGACAGTAGTGCGATATGCCCATAAACATTGTCCAAGTTTATCATTCCAATTACGTTTGACAATAGTTTGACAATAGTTTTGTTCCGCAGGATTATAGGCCGTAGAGGCGACATTATTGATTATGTTGTCATCACAGAACCTATTAAACTTCTTGCTGATAAATTGTGGCCCATTATCATGGATGATTCGGTGAGGGACACCAAATCTGTATATCACATGATGTTTGATGAAGTTGATGACACTATTTATTTTTACTTCAGCCAAAGGTATAACTTCTGCCCACTTAAAGAAATAATCAGTTATAGCCAAGATGAACCGAAGTCCTTTAGATGAAGGAGGATTGATAGGGTCAATTATATCCATGCCCCAAGCTTCAAAAGGCCATGAAGCAGCAGTCGGATGAAGAAATTCTGATGGTTGGTGAATGAAATTTGTATGAATTTGACATGCACGCATTTTCTTGCATAGTCAATAGCATGTGATACCATAAAGGGCCAGTAGTAGCCCATACGTCAAATACGATCCTGTAGTTTAGGAACAGGCTGATGTGCTCCACAAACACCATCATGAGCTTCGCGAAATATCTTTTTTGCTTCATTACCAGCAAGACATCTCGAGAGTAACCCATCAAAAGTTCTTCGATAGAGAGTTTTAGTAGTGTGATTATAATAGAATCGAAGTGATCAGCGACGAATACTTGTAGCTTCCTTAGGATCTTCTGGCAAGAAGTCATGTACTACAAAATCAATGAAAGGTGCTCTCCAGTCCTCGCAAGTGACATTGACTTCAGTTAGATTGCTGAATTCAATGTTGTGGTTGTTTTCGACACAAAACAGTTCTCTATTAGAGATGACAACCATTTATTATCATTTGACTGGAACTGCCAATACTGCAGCTAGGTTAGCTAAGGCATCATCTTCTGTATTGCATGCACGATGTACATGTTCGATAAAGAATCCTTTGAACGAAAAAGCTATTCTGGTTGGTGATTCATGGTATGGTACCAAATCTTGATGTCGGACTTCATATATGCCTCTAACCTAATTAGCAATTAGCTTAGAATCGCCATATACTTTGAGATATTCAATATCCAGTTGTTGGGCCAATTGGAGTCCAATGAGCAAGGCATTGTATTCTGCCACATTGTTAGAGTACGACTCGTCTAAAGAATAAGCCCTTTGAATAGCTAATCCATCGGATGAAACGACAACAATTTCCACTCCAACAACAAGGGTACCTCCAGGTCCAATTCTAGAAGCTCCATCAAAAAACAACCTCCTGGTAGGAAATTCTTCTGAGATCATATTTGATTCTAATGTTTCATCCGGAATCTCATCATAGAGTTTAGATGTTTCAGGGACAGGATGAGCTGCTAAGAAGTCAGCAAGTGTTTGGCCTTTCACAGACTTTTGAGGAACATAAACCATATCATATTGTGCTAATAATATGGCCCATGTGGCAAGCCTAGAATTGAGTGTACTTGGCTTCTTCATTAAGACTCGAAGAGGATTGACCCGGGATATGACATGAATAGTTTGGCCTATGATGTAATGTCTTGTCTTCTGAACGACAAACATTAAGGCTAAACATTTTTTCTCCATCGGACTATAACGATGTTCAGTTCCAATCATCGTTCGACTAAGGTATTAGATGGCTTGTTCATGACCTTCCTTGTTCTTCTGAGCTAACAAAGCTCCCAATGAATGGTCCATTGCTCGGACATACATTAAGAAGGGTATTCCAGATATCGGTGGTACAAGAACCAGTGGACTCATTAAATACCGCTTTATGTCATCAAACGTTCGTTGATATTCTTCCGTCCAAACAAAAGATACACCTTTCTTCATTAACTGAGTAAATGGTTTACAACGTCCAGATAAATTCGAAATGAACCGCCTGATATACGCAAGTCGACCTTGGAATCCTCGTAGCTCTTTTAGGTTACGTGGAGGACGCATCTCTTGAATGGCTTTGATCTTCTCAGGATCAACGTGTATATCCTTAGAGGTAATGATGAAGCAGAGAAATTTTCCACTAGAGACACCCAAGAAAGACATGGTGGGGTTCATTTTGAGTTGATGCTGGCGCATTAGATTGAAGATAGTTCTTAAATCTTGAATGTGATCTTTCTTTAGACGACTTTTGACAGCAATATCGTCAACATAGCATTCGAAAGTCTTTTGCAGATGATCTCGAAAGATAGTACTCATAGCACGCTGGTAAGTTGCACCTGCGTTCTTAAGACCAAATAGCATGACTGTATAATAGTATACTCCACGAGGAGTACGAAACGAAGTGTGTTTTTCATCTTCAGGATTCATCCAGATTTGACTATGTCCGAAAACCCATCCATGAAAGAAATTCGTTCGAATCCACATGTATTTTCGATCATGACATCAGTAATTGGGAGAGGGAATTCATCTTTAGGACAAGCATCATTAAGATCCCGATAGTCTATGCAAACTCGAACCTTTTCAGTTTTCTTCAAGACTGGAACAACGTTGGCTACCCAGTCAGGATGCTGTTCTTCTCTGATAAAACCACAAGCTATAAGCTTTTTGACTTCATCATCAATTGCATCCATCATTTCGGGTTTGAATCGCCATTGTTGTTGTTTGACCGGCTTGGCATTCGGCAAAATATTAAGCTTGTGAGTTATAATTTGAGGATCTAATCCCGACATATCTTTATAACTCCACGCGAAGACATCAATATATTCACGAATGAGGTGGATTAATTCTTATTTATCATCCTCTGAGAGATTTTTGCTAATGAAGATTGGTCGTGATACGCCCTTCTTTCCAATATCGATTTGGACTAGTTGATCCTCAGTAAGTAGCTCTCGTTGTTCAAAACGAAGTTCCCACTGATTGTCCATCCTTTTTGCCCAAGGGACCATTTCAGGAGCTTCCTTAATGTCATATTCGCCATCTTCCAAAAATTTGGCAGACACCATGTTAGAAGATACTATCACCCTATGAACATGATCAATGCTGGTATCGGAATTCTATGAGATAGAATCAGAAGAGTTAGATCGTTCTTTTTCATCAGATTCGGAAGGTTCCGGAGTTGGAATTGGTGAAGCATAACCTAGTCCCCGTTTCATTTCACTGTGGTATTGTTGTGATTTTCCTTTTGGAACAGCAATACGAAGAGGAGTTCGCCTTTCTTTACTATTGTTAAGGCCTGTTCTGAAATCATAGCCTATTTTACGGATGATTGCTTTGGATTGTGGACTATAGCGACGTAATTGTAGCCTTCCTGTATCATCTCTATTATCGTTATAGAGCTTAATTTTTAATTTCTCTCTTTTGTTGAAGAATATAGGCTTTCCATCTTTCTTTCGAGACGGTACTAAGAAATACGATTCTTGTATTGAATCCAGTGATTGTCACGACCCGCACCCTAGAGTAAGGGCACGAGAAGTGGGTACGTCCAGCCTACGCCGCAGTGTCGGTGGTAGAACGCTGTCCTAGGTCAATCATCTAACAATATAAAAGTACCTGTACAGTTTATACTCTCCGAATGGAGGTGACATAACAGAATACAATCTCAATCACATCTAGGGTAGAAGAATGAAAGACAGATAGATAGATAGTAACTCAAGAGAACAGTAACATAGATGAAATAAGTCCAAGTGTCTAGGATAACATAACATCAGTATGTCAACTCATAATACAATAAGTCTAAGAGTCTATATATCTCAACATCTCAAAATACAACTAAGATGTGAGACAAAATGATAATACAGAAAAGACTGTCTAGCTAAACTAGCCTAGACTACTGGGGCAACATCCTCAGCTGCAGGTGGATCCTGCTGACGGTCCACACATAAGTATCATCTAGTCCTGCTCCATAATAGGTAGACACCAGGGCCTCATCCTCATCCTCTGTAATATTTTCAACAGGTCCAGTCAGGACAGGAACGAGCACAATACATCTCACGCAGTGCATAGTATGATAGGAAATATAAAGCATGCAATAGAGTAAAATACAGGAACTGCTGAAGGAAGATACATATAGCAAAAGAGATAGCTGTAAAGGAAATATCTACTGTATATAGAGAACTGTAAGTGGCTAGTGATGTAGAGCACAAGATAGGCATGTGAATGGCTAGAATTTATACATGATTACACTACAGAGTTTGCACATGATTATACTACTTTGGAATTATTCACATGCCCACTTCTACTCCCCCGTTTCCCCAATCAATACACAAGGATCCATTCATGTTACGTTAAGATTCGTGATAAGCCCATAATTGGGTGATACGTGAGTGATTCATGAAGATTCATGAAGGCTCGGTGATCATGAGAGTATATGAGTCACTAGCTGATACATGAAGATACATGAAAATAGAAGCATGAGATACATGATGTAAGTGAAACACACGTGACAAAAGTATCTGATGCTCCCGAGGGAGATAACATCTCATGAAAAGATCCATATAGTACCAATCCGTGATAACAATCGTGTCAGCATCAAGTAAAGTAATCTAGAGCAAGAATATAAATCCTGGCAAATATGAAACGGTCAGAGAATGTACTCGCCTGATAACTGAATGTCTGAAGAGGATATACTATCTGAGGAGAGGTGTATGGCTCCTAATCAGAGCAATACAAGTCACAATGTACCCACAATGGTAAAAATAAAGTATACAATGCATACTACATGATTCTAGGTCAATCTGGTCAAAAGTCAACTCTTGGTCAACTCTAATAGTCAAACTAGGTCACAGGAAGTCATACTAAGTCAAATAAGGTCAAACAAGGTCAACAAGGTCAAACAAGTCTAATCTAGGTTAAAGTCAACTCTGGATCAACATTCTAACCAAACTAGTCAAATACTAGTCAACACGATCAATCTAGGTCAAGTCTAGGTCAACTTAGACTAGCTAAGGTAATTTATGTCAAACAAAGACTAGTCAATAAGGTAATCAGGTCAGACATGGTCAGACCAGTTAAACTAGTCATTTTTAGGTTAACCCTAGTCAATTCTAGGTTAATTTGGTCAAGTTTGACCTAAGGTTGACTTTGGTCAACAATGGTCAACATTTGGTCAACCCAGGTCTAGGGGCCACTAGGTCAATTAGGGTTAGCCCCTAATGGCCATAGGCTAGTGTATCTAGACCATAACCTAGATACTATATGTATACCATAAATATATCTAATATAATATATCTAATATATATATCCAACTATATAACCTATTATATATAATACATCCACTTATATATATACATACATATATAGATAGCTAACATATATACATATATATACATTTTCATATATATATATATATAAACCCATATATACACTATATATAACAATATATATAATTATATATAATATAACATATATATATATATCACATATATATATAGAGGGAAATAGAGAGAGAGAGAGAGATGAAAGAATTAGAGTGAGAGAGGGAAATAGAACTGGACATAGGAAAGGGGGGTTCCAGATTCCTGGAACCAGAAAATCAGCCCCCAAACAATACACTATTACACACACACACACACCTATACTATATATACATGTATATACATATGTACACACATGTACACACCCAATTTCCTCCCACACACTCACATATACATACACTACCTATACCTATACTGAAAATACACATATATATGTATAAATCACAATAAAAACAGTTTTGAAATTCGATCTTTAAAACTGGGAAAAATATCCCAAAAAACTGGAAATAGCACTGTGTACTCGAAACATGGGTAAACCCATTTTCATGACCCAAACCGAACTAGAGTTCGAATCCAGTGGTTGGTAAGTGTGCCCCACATGTGTACGTGTCGTGCGTGTCACTGGAAGTCCACTACGACACGACACGGCGTGTCAAAGTGTCAAAAACCCTAATCGGGTAAGTACAGTGCACTGTGAAGTGCACTGTCTCGTGCACGTGTTCGCGTGTATGTAGGACACGACACACACATCCACGTGTCTCGTGGTCATGTGGGTAGATTCGCCTAGGGTTACTCTAAGTGTCCAGCACCCTGAATCGAGTAGGGGTCGTATCGTGTCCGAGTAAGAGAGGCGTATCAGAGCCTCGAGTTCATGTTTACAGTGTCAGTGAGTGACCAGTACAGAGGCAATTTCGTGTCCGATACGACACGTGGTCACATGAAACTTCGTGGGTAGGTTGTCAGAGGATGCCCCTACCCTCGTGCCAAGTGGCACGTAACCACATGTTGTGTCGTATCCGCAATCAGTGTCGAGTAGCAGGACAGCGTGCACGGTCTCGTGCGCGCGTGTCGAAGGGTCGTGTGCTCCACACGTGGCACGTAGAGCCTCGTGCTCGTGTCAGTGGACAGGTGGGGTGGTTAGGTTCGTGTCTAGGTTTCTGTATCGTGTCCACGACTCGTGTGGACACGACATGAAGTGTCAAACAGTCGGGTTTTTCAGTGTCACAGTGTGGTTTTAACAGTATGTTCGTGTCCTGTTTTGGACACGGACACAACTCGAAGTGTGCTCAGTCGACTAGGGTTGTGTCCTACATGTCTAGGGCTACCCAAAAATATAATTTGTTTTGGAAAAACACAAAAACCAATCCTTTGTGGCATTTCACCAAACACTGTAATTAGAACACAGATACGTGTCCGATACGGACACCAAACCATTCCTAAATCTCACCAAACTTAGCGTACAGTTCCATGGTACCTAGATGCATGCATTTATAAAGACAAATCAGAATATTAACTAGGTTTGAGGGCATTTACCTATTTGTGTATTTCCAAAGGAAAATCAATGAGAGGGGGGTGTCCTTTCACTTGGTGATGCCCAAAGCTCACGAAATCTGGATTGCTAGCTTCCCTTAGCACCCTTGATGTTGTAGGGTCCCAATGCAAAAGACTAGAGTCAATTTGGATCAAAATTGATCAAGTTGTGGGTGTTTGAAGAAAATAGGATTTTTTTAGGTTTTAATTCATGCAAATTGATCATGAATGAATTTGAGGGGATTATATAGGAAGGGGGGTAGTGTTTGGCTGCCCTGGGGGTAGGGGAGGGTGTCCTACCACCTTGCAAACTTAGCCCCTAAGTCTTTGACTAAGGGGTTAGATATTTAGGTTCTAAAATATCTAAAAAGTGAAATATCTAGATATTTATCTAACTAGATATTTATACATAAAGCTAACATCCTCTACTTAGTCTTCTAGGTTAGTTGCTAACCTCTAGATTAGGCTAAACTAGGTTAGGGACTAACATGACACTAATCAATAATTAGACAATAATAAAAACACATAAATACAAATAATTCCAAATAAATCCTAGAAAATTACCAAAATACCCTTTAGGCTAAAAAGCCCTAATTTGATGTTCTAAACCTATGGCTAGGCTCACATGATCATGGTTAGTCTCTAGGTTATGAAATCTCTAGGGTTTACACTAGGGTTATAATAGTAAGTCACAAAGTCATAAGTCATGACTTAGAAAATGGTTTTAACTAACTAAAAATCACCAAAAATCATATCATGACTATAATACCATTAATAAATAATAAAAATAATAATTTTTTAAAAATACCCCAATTTCAGAAAACTGGGTATTACATGTCTACCCACCTTAAAATAATTTCGTCCTCGAAATTAGATGGTCGTACTCCTCCTAGGTCAAACCTCCAACAATCAGGGACGAAGCTACTACCTAGCAACATACAAGGTCAACAAGTAAAATATAGGTAGTAGACCTATACTGGGTCAAGACCAAAAAAATTGACTGGCAGTTTTAGGTCATATGGTGTCCTTAATTCAAATCGAAATCAAAAGTAACTCCATGGGGTAAATCAGGATGGAGCCTCGGGTCAGAAAAATCGTACTAAGCAAATGAAGCACACAATGGTATGCTTGAGTGGGACACTAAGGTCATGGGTGTAGAGTATCATGTCTAGGTCATGTATGCAAAGTCAGTTTTGAGAAAACAACTAGTCTTGTGCTCCAAATTTTAAAGTCACGGTAATGTGCCTACGATGATCATAATTTAGAGTGGGAAAGGTCTATGGCCTAAATTGAACCAGAAATTTGTGATGCAATAGTGGTCCCAAGGGGATAGGTTAAATGGGACAGTCTGTGGTCTCATCTAGGTGCACTAGTCATTCTAGATCAAGACTATCCTATGGTATCAAAACGTACAAGCAATCTAGGGTGTCCTATTTGGGAAGGTAAGGGAACAACAATCATCAAGGCTATAGGGCCGTCTACCATCATTTATGAAAATTGGTTATTAACAAGTAAGTAAGAAATCATTAAAAGTTACTATTCCATAAAGTGGTAAAAGAAAATTGAAAATTTAGGCACAAACAATCACAAATAGATTTTAGTCTTGACACGATCTAAGTTGATCAATTTCAGGATAATCGAGATTTGGACAAGGTGGAAAATCAATGAAATCAAGTATGAGCACGAGCATCCAATGATGAAGATCCAGGTCATGATTAAATTTAATTCAACTGGATACGAATACGAGGTTCATAGGCGATAAAATAATTCCAAGGAGAATTGTCAAGGCTATTGCGGATAAGATTCTAGGGCAAGTTTAACTATGTCTCCATCCACGTAGATTAATATATGAAAAAGCGAACCAAAAAGCAATAGGTTGATCAGACCATCATGCGTCGGTTCTGATTAGATAATATGTTAGTGGGTGTACACCCAATAAAATATATCATGATCAAGCTCGAAAAGGATAAGCTTGTAAAACTAAGGATAAATTTATAGCATAAGATATAAGTAAGGGTGGAAATGATGAAAGAAGATACATAGTCCAAGATCCTTAACCAATCGGGTCAAGCATTCAAGGTAAGGTACAAGGTTAAGTATTCAAGGATTCAAGCAGAACACCATCACATGCCAGGTCGAAAGAATTGAGCCAAGGTGGATCTCTAATTGAAATAAGAATTAATTTAGTATCATGGTCGAGGTTATAGTTTAGCCATTTGACCAAAAAATCATATCAAGAAAATAGAGTACAAGGAGACAGGTTTCAGTAGGACATAGAATACCTATATGAAGGTAGGCTAGTCTTGGTCTTACATGCGAAGTTTATTGGGAGGTAACAGCTAGTATTATACTCTGAATATCTAAGTCACGATAAGGATGTCCAATGATCTAGAATAGAAAGTGGGAGTTCAAGACGTGATAATTGATGCAAAAATTAAAGAAGATCAAATTAACCCATGGAATAAAATTAATTAGGAATCTAGTAAATAATTTAGGAACACAGTCCTAGGGATAGATAGGCTACTAGATGAATATAGTTAGGGTTCGATAAATCAAAGGTCAAGGTTAGACGGTCTCAATAAGGTCTTGATTTGAGGAAATGTCGAGTAAATCAGGTTTGGGATACAATCACATAGATTGGTAGGAGTTGAGCAAGATGCAAAAATAGAGGGAACAGTTCATTTTAATGGAAAGCAATTAGCAAGAGGATTAGATGGCAAGAAACAGATGAGAGTTTTCTCATAAATGTGATTGAGTACCTTAAAATAAAATATATTAATCTAACACAAAGAAATTAAAATCAACAACTACAAAAATTTCAAAATCATCTACTAACACCAGGATTCAAAGTTCTACAGTGAATCCTCCAAAATCAAATTCAATCAAGGGAAAAGGAGTTTAAATCGTAATTCAAATGAGATTCTCAAGGGTTATCCCAGGAATCTCTCAAGATATCCTAACAATGATTGAGTATCCTCTCTCACTAAGCCTATTCCTCAAATCCTATCGCAGGCTGTAGTGATACTCTAGTTCGAATACCACTACATAAACTCGACCTGCATGGGCCACCACTAAAAATGAGTCACGACCCACACCCTAGAGTAAGGGCACGAGAAGTGGGTAAGTCCAGCCTACGCCGCAGTGTCGGCGGTAGAACGCTGTCCTAGGTCAATCATCTAACAATATAAAAGTACCTGTACAGTTTATACTCTCCGAATGGAGGTGACATAACAGAATACAATCTCAATCACATCTAGGGTAGAAGAATGAAAGACAGATAGATAGTAACTCAAGAGAACAGTAACATTGATGAAATAAGTCCAAGTGTCTAGGATAACATAACATCAGTATGTCAACTCATAATACAATAAGTCTAAGAGTCTATATATCTCAACATCTCAAAATACAACTCAGATGTGAGACAAAATGATAATACAGAAAAGACTGTCTAGCTAAACTAGCCTAGACTACTGGGGCAACATCCTCAGCTGCAGGTGGATCCTGCTGAGGGTCTACACATAAGTATCATCTAGTCCTGCTCCATAATAGGTAGGCACCAGGGCCTCATCCTCATCCTCTGTAATATTTTCAACAGGTCCAGTCAGGACAGGAACGAGCACAATACATCTTACGCAGTGCATAGTATGATAGGAAATATAAAGCATGCAATAGGGTAAAATACAGGAACTGCTGAAGGAAGATACATATAGCAAAAGAGATAGCTGTAAAGGAAATATCTACTGTATATAGAGAACTGTAAGTGGCTAGTGATGTAGAGCACAAGATAGGCATGTGAATGGCTAGAATTTATACATGATTACACTACAGAGTTTGCACATGATTATACTACTTTGGAATTATTCACATGCCCACTTCTACTCCCCCGTTTCCCCAATCAATACACAAGGATCCATTCATGTTACGTTAAGATTCGTGATAAGCCCATAATTGGGTGATACGTGAGTGATTCATGAAGATTCATGAAGGCTCGGTGATCATGAGAGTATATGAGTCACTAGCTGATACATGAAGATACATGAAAATAGAAGCATGAGATACATGATGTAAGTGAAACACACGTGACAAAAGTATCTGATGCTCCCGAGGGAGATAACATCTCATAAAAAGATCCATATAGTACCAATCCGTGATAACAATCATGTCAGCATCAAGTAAAGTAATCTAGAGCAAGAATATAAATCCTGGCAAATATGAAACGGTCAGAGAATGTACTCGCCTGATAACTGAATGTCTGAAGAGGATATACTATCTGAGGAGAGGTGTATGGCTCCTAATCAGAGCAATACAAGTCACAATGTACCCACAATGGTAAAAATAAAGTATACAATGCATACTACATGATTCTAGGTCAATCTGGTCAAAAGTCAACTCTTGGTCAACTCTAATAGTCAAACTAGGTCACAGGAAGTCATACTAAGTCAAATAAGGTCAAACAAGGTCAACAAGGTCAAACAAGTCTAATCTAGGTTAAAGTCAACTCTGGATCAACATTCTAACCAAACTAGTCAAATACTAGTCAACACGATCAATCTAGGTCAAGTCTAGGTCAACTTAGACTAGCTAAGGTAATTTAGGTCAAACAAAGACTAGTCAATAAGGTAATCAGGTCAGACATGGTCAGACCAGTTAAACTAGTCATTTTTAGGTTAACCCTAGTCAATTCTAGGTTAATTTGGTCAAGTTTGACCTAAGGTTGACTTTGGTCAACATTTGGTCAACCCAGGTCTAGGGGCCACTAGGTCAATTAGGGTTAGCCCCTAATGGCCATAGGCTAGTGTATCTAGACCATAACCTAGATACTATATGTATACCATAAATATATCTAATATAATATATCTAATATATATATCCAACTATATAACCTATTATGTATAATACATCCACTTATATATATACATACATATATAGATAGCTAACATATATACATATACATATATTTTCATATATATATATATAAACCCATATATACACTATATATACCAATATATATAATTATATATAATATAACATATATATATATCACACATATATATATATATATATATATATAGAGGGAAATAGAGAGAGAGAGAGAGAGAGATGAAAGAATTAGAGTGAGAGAGGGAAATAGAACTGGACATAGGAAAGGGGGGGTTCCAGATTCCTGGAACCAGGAAACCAGCCCCCAAACAATACACTATTACACACACACACACACCTATACTATATATACATGTATATACATATGTACACACATGTACACACCCAATTTCCTCCCACACACTCACATATACATACACTACCTATACCGATACTGAAAATACACATATATATGTATAAATCACAATAAAAACAGTTTTGAAATTCGATCTTTAAAAATGGGAAAAATATCCCAAAAAACTGGAAATAGCACTGTGTACTCGAAACATGGGTAAACCCATTTTCATGACCCAAACCGAACTAGGGTTCGAATCCAGTGGTTGGTAAGTGTGTCCCCATATGTATACGTGTCGTGCGTGTCACTGGAAGTCCACCACGACACGACACGGCGTGTCAAAGTGTCAAAAACCCTAATCGGGTAAGTACAGTGCACTGTGAAGTGCACTGTCTCGTGCACGTGTTCGCGTGTGTGTAGGACACGACACACACATCCACGTGTCTCGTGGTCATGTGGGTAGATTCGTCTAAGGTTACTCTAAGTGTCCAGCACCCTGAATCGAGTAGGGGTCGTGTCATGTCCGAGTAAGAGAGGCGTATCAGAGCCTCGAGTTCGTATTTACAGTGTCAGTGAGTGACCAGTGCAGAGGCAATTTCGTGTCCGATACGACACGTGGTCGCATGAAACTTCGTGGGTAGGTTGTCAGAGGGTGCCCCTACCCTCGTGCCAAGTGGCACGTAACCACGTGTTGTGTCGTGTCCGCAATCAGTGTCGAGTAGCAGGACAGCGTACATAGTCTCGTGCGCGCGTGTCGAAGGGTCGTGTGCTCCACACGTGGCACGTAGAGCCTCGTGCTCGTGTCAGTGGACAGGTGGGGTGGTTAGGTTCGTGTCTAGGTTTCTGTATCGTGTCTACGACTCGTGTGGACACGACATGAAGTGTCAAACAGTCGGGTTTTTCAGTGTCACAGTGTGGTTTTAACAGTGTGTTCGTGTCCTATTTTGGACACGGACACAACTCAAAGTGTGCTCAGTCAACTAGGGTTGTGTTCTACATGTCTAGGGCTACCCAAAAATATAATTTGTTTTGGAAAAACACAAAAACCAATCCTTTGTGGCATTTCACCAAACACTGTAATTAGAACACAGATACGTGTTCGATACGGACACCAAACCAATCCTAAATCTCACTAAACTTAGCCTACAGTTCCATGGTACCTAGATGCATTCATTTATGAAGACAAATTAGAATATTAACTAGGTTTGAGGGCATTTACCTATTTGTGTATTTCCAAAGGAAAATCAATGAGAGGGGGGTGTCCTTCCACTTGGTGATGCCCAAAGCTCACGAAATCTGGATTGCTAGCCTTCCTTACCACCCTTGATGTTGTAGGGTCCCAATGCAAAAGACTAGAGTCAATTTGGATCAAAATTGATCAAGTTGTGGGTGTTTGAAGAAAATAGGATTTTTCTAGGTTTTAATTCATGCAAATTGCTCATGAATGAATTAGAGGGGATTATATAGGAAGGGGGGTAGTGTTTGGCTACCATGGGGGTAGGGGAGGGTGTCCTACCACCTTGCAAACTTAGCCCCTAAGTCTTTGACTAAGGGGTTAGATATTTAGGTTCTAAAATATCTAAAAAGTAAAATATCTAGATATTTATCTAACTAGATATTTATACATAAAGCTAACATCCTCTACTTAGTCTTCTAGGTTAGTTGCTAACCTCTAGATTAGGCTAAACTAGGTTAGGGACTAACATGACACTAATCAATGATTAGACAATAATAAAAACACATAAATACAAATAATTCCAAATAAATCCTAGAAAATTACCAAAATACCCTTTAGGCTAAAAAGCCCTAATTTGATGTTCTAAACCTATGGCTAGGCTCACATGATCATGGTTAGTCTCTAGGTTATGAAATCTCTAGGGTTTACACTAGGGTTATAATAGTAAGTCACAAAGTCATAAGTCATGACTTAGAAAATGGTTTTAACTAACTAAAAATCACCAAAAATCATATCATGACTATAATACCATTAATAAATAATAAAAATAATAATTTTTCAAAAATACCCCAATTTTAGAAAACTGGGTATTACAGTGATACCACATTTCGCAGAGATGATACGACTTCTATTATAAGTGGTTTAAAGCTATCTAGCATATCCAAATAACATTGAGTATAGTAAGAGACAGCAATATACTGTAAAGGAGGTGCTTTATTGATTTTTACACCATCATTTACAACAGGAACTTTAGCCTTAGCAGACTTAGTCAGATTGATGACAAGAGGAGGAGAAGAAGAACGAGAAGGAGGAGGGGGCTTCTTACGACGAAGCTCGATTACAAGCGGCTCAGAAGAGGTGAGCTCCCTTTGTTCCTGACTATCACCCTTAGGCTGCTTCTTTGTTCCTGACTATCACCCTTAGTCTTCTAGGTTAGTTGCTAACCTCTAGATTAGGCTAAACTAGGTTAGGGACTAACATGACACTAATCAATAATTAGACAATAATAAAAACACATAAATACAAATAATTCCAAATAAATCCTAGAAAATTACCAAAATACCCTTTAGGCTAAAAAGCCCTAATTTGATGTTCTAAACCTATGGCTAGGCTCACATGATCATGGTTAGTCTCTAGGTTATGAAATCTCTAGGGTTTACACTAGGGTTATAATAGTAAGTCACAAAGTCATAAGTCATGACTTAGAAAATGGTTTTAACTAACTAAAAATCACCAAAAATCATATCATGACTATAATACCATTAATAAATAATAAAAATAATAATTTTTGAAAAATACTCTAATTTTAGAAAACTGGGTATTACAGTGATACCATATTTCGCAGAGATGATACGACTTCTATTATAAGTGGTTTAAAGCTATCCAGCATATCCAAATAACATTGAGTATAGTAAGAGACAACAATATACTGTAAAGGAGGTGCTTTATTGATTTTTACACCATTATTTACAACAGGAACTTTAGCCTTAGCAGACTTAGTCAGATTGATGACAAGAGGGGGAGAAGAAGAACGAGAAGGAGGAGGGGGCTTCTTACGACGAAGCTCGATTACAAGCGGCTCAGAAGAGGTGAGCTCCCTTTGTTCCTGACTATCACCCTTAGGCTGCTTCTTATGGGAAGGAAGATAGATAGTTAGTGGTTTGGAAGACTTGGGACAGAAGGTACGTCCTTTGACCTGGATCACCAGAGTATTATTCGGCACACTTTTTTGTTCTTCATCTGTGTCCTTTGCTAGTACGACAATCATGAATTCCTCCTTATACATGCGAGAATCGTTACAGTATGCTTCAACTCCTTTGAAAGGATTCAGATCTGCAACCTCTTTTTGGACTTCACCATTACCATCCATATATTTGAAATATTGGTGGAGAGTAGAAGGTAAAATATTGTGTTCATGAAGAAATGGCCTTCCTAACAAAGCATTGTATGAGCCATGATTGTCAATAACATAGAAAGTTACCTTTGTACGAAGATTGCCAATTTGAAGTTTTAGGCGTATCTTCCCCAAAGGTTCACTTCTTCCTTGATTGAACCCCAAAATGGTAGTGATAGTTATAGAAAGGTTATGTATTGGGATCTTCAAAGCATCCAGCAAAGACTTCAGCATGATGCTAAGTGCGGACCCTAGGTCAATCAAAATGTGATCGACTTTCATGGTGTCCACATACCCCGTAAAATAGAGAGGACAATCATGACGATTGTCTTCTAACAACATGTCATCTTGTGTAAAAGTAATATTGGGCATTAATTCAAATATACTATGACAATGTGCACAGCTGACTGGCTCCTTTTTAGGCTTTTTGAGAAGAGTAAGACAAGCGTCAGCCTGCATCAAGGCTTTATTCAACGTCTCTCGAGTTTCTTTTGAAAGACGTAAGAGTTCAAAAATTGACAATCTTCCTGGAGTATTGGCCAATTGAGCTAATATGTCAAAGGTGTATGGCTTTTCAAGTCCAAGAGACGAGGACTTTTTTAATGCTTTGTCAAAACGAATAGGTTGCTTTCCCTTGTCTGATGATGTCGGTTTAGGAGGAGATGGTTGAACCACCGGCAAGGATGTCGATGGTATATTCTCAGCAGGAGAAGATGATGAAGGAGGAGCGTCAGGAGATGGAGCAGGATTCTCTATATTTTTGGGATATTCTCGAAGATAGGGTTTCCCGAATCTAGTGCCCATTATAATTTTTTCTTCTGTTACTGGTTCAAAGGATATCATATTGCAGTTCTTGGATTTAGATTTGGAGTGCTTCTTTTGCTTAGAAAAGGAAGGTATTTCAAACTCTGCTACTAGATCTGGATGAATCCACATGACCTCTCCTCTGTCAGTCGATAGTGGAATAAGACCTTTATTTTGAGGAGGTGGGAGATTCACGATCTCAAGAGTAGTCCTTGGAATGGGGACAACACCATCTTGTACAAGTTGTTGTAGAAACTTACCAAATTATAGAGAAACCACATTAGCAGTCACCGTCTTCTTGTCCTACTGCAGAGTAATTGCTCCAGAGTTGACTAACTCCTGGATTTTGCCCTTGGGTACGTAACATGCTCTGGTTGGATGCCCTATAAATCTGTGATAAACACAGTATTTAGGGTGATCGGTTTTATCCATTTCTTCTGGCCGTTTTGCCTCTGGCAGCTGAAGCTTATTGCTTTTGATCAAGCAATCAAAGATGCTCAAAGTATCATCTTCATCGAAAGAATACTCTTCATTTGGACGAGTTGTTTTCAGCGGTGGTGCTGATGGAGTGGATAATGTCTGAGTAACATTGACAGCCAAAGATTCCTTGCCTTTGAGAATGATGGCCAGTATTTCTTTACCCTTGTGGTTATTCTGGCGATTATTACCCCCGGGTGTAGAATGTTCGTCTTGGTTAGGATGAGTCATCTGAACTCATAACTGTTTGAACTTTTCGGCACTGACCTCTGTCGCCTTGGCATTCACAATAAAAGAAGGCCAATCCTGGAATTGTGTAGATCCTGTCCACATATTGGTAATAGGCAACAAGTTTGATTTGCAAGTGTCTATTGTTACAGCAGATGGAGTTCCGAAAGGCATTTTGAGTGCCTCTCGGTAGAATCTTTCAATAAAACTCTACGTGGATTCATTGTGCCTTTGTTTAATCTTAATGAGGGCAAACATGGTCATGTCGTTGACTCCCTCATAAAATCGTTCCAAGAATATTTGCTTAAAACCAGCAAAAGAAGTTATGCAGCCATCAGGCAAACTACAATACCAGTCGTATGTTGTGCCAGCTAAACAACCGACGAACACTCTGGTAAGGAGAGCATCATTTTGCTGTAATTGGTCAGTCATCACCTCAAAGTGATTGATGTACTGACTTGGAGAGGTGCTGCCATCAAACAACATAATGGTCGAAAGCTTGTATTTAGGAGGGAATGGAACCTCCTTCCATTCTGTAGGATATGGTTGCTTTATGCCCAATCTTTGTAGACCATCTTTCTGTTTGAAGGCCTCAAACTGAGTGCGTAAGTGTTTCACAGCCTCATTAGCATCCCCTGATGTTTGGGAATTGGTGGGCTGGCTAGAAGTGTTAGAAGGAAGAACAGCGTGGTAATTACCATCCCTAGCCCCAGACTGACTGGGATCAGCTTGAATTGGCATAGAAGCAACCTGAGGAGGTGGTACCCCCAGACTAACAGGTACAGAAGATGCTATGAGCTCTGGATTTGTAGCAGGGTTTACAATCGGTGGCACTGTATGTTGAGCCACGATTATAGTGTGCATACTTACAACCATTTTTTTCATGGTCTTCAATTTGTCTTCTAATGCAACTATTCGTTGCTCCTGACTGGTTGAAGTAGAGGCATCTTGATCTTCCGTAATAGTATATGTCGTCACTTCTATTGCTGCTATTGATGAGATAGCTTGTTCAGAACTTTTACTATATGCATCAAACTCTGAAAAAGAGTCCTCTCCTACATGAGCAATGGGGATATCTTCTTGATTAAAGACACTTTGGTTCAAATATTGATTTCTCGATCTAGTGCATTGAAAGACACCTTCACTGGATGCATGAATCCGATCCAAGTATTGCTGACTGGGATTACGGGATGCATTACGTCTTAGACGTTTTCTATCCCCTGTGCCTTGAGAAGTCATATTGACAGAAGTATATAATAGCTCATCTTTATCTTCTATTATATGTTCAGGAGTTGAAGCATAGTTCAGACGATCGAAGACAGATCGTCGAGCTGATTGGCAGCAACAGTTGATGACGACTTTATGAAGGCAGTTGCGATCTGAAGAGTGATTTAGAGGTGAAGGAGATATTACTGCAGCCTTCCGTCTTTGCGTAAGACGTTCCCAAAGATTACTTACCACTACAGGACAAAAAGAAGTCAGAGGAACATATTCCTTATTGATGTTAGGAACATGTCTCCTATTATTCAGATGTTTAGTTCCCTGAGTGTACAAAGATGTACTCAACTCATTAGCATAAGTGGTTGGGTACTTCTTTTCAAACTTTGGCTTTTGGTACAGATTGGCCTTTGGCATAGAGTTCTTACGTTTTACCAAAGTTGATACTGGTTGACGCCTATTGAGATAAGCACGTAAATCAGAAAATTCTGCTCCAAGTGTCTCTGTTTCTGATACCCTCAATTTTTCTTGCTTAGATCTTAAAATTTGCAAGGTGGGAAGATCTTGACCAGACCCCAAAGGAGTAGGCAAGATGCCTCTTTGATCAATATTCTTTCCGATATCAGAGATCCGAAGACTTCTGTTTAAAGGAATATAATCTGATGTGTCTTCCTCTGAGTCATAGACCAGAGAAGTTTGAGAAAAGACCAAAGGGAGCTTTCCTTTACTTTATAGAGGGTTAGCTAAGAAGCGTTCCCCTCTGTTCTATTGTGGGACCACTTTAGGCACAAGTTACGCCAGTTGAGGAAATGTCGAAGGACTCTTCCCTTTGTTCTGTCTAGTGGCAGCACTAGAATATTGCTTCTCCAAGTTCAGAAGTTGAGAATTGGAAGAAGGAATAGCCAAGAGACTAGTTCCCTTAGGTTGCGCCAAAGTAGCAGACTGCGCCTGAGTCACTGATTGCTTGGGTTGCGTCATAGCACTACGGGTTACTGGTTGCACCCTAGTAATATAGGCTACTTATTGCATTTTAGCAGTAACATGGGTAGACTGCACCTTGGCAGTAAAGAGAGTAGTGGACTACGCACAGGCCGCAGAAAGATTGGACTACGCATGGGCAGCAAGCTGATTGGACTGCGCCTTGGCAGTGAGATGAGTAGGTGGCACTCTGGCAGTAGAACAAATGAACTGCGCCTTGGTAGTAGAATGAATGGGTTGCGCACAGGCAACAGAAGCAGGCTGTGCCTGGGCCACTGAGACAGATTGTGTCTTGGCCACTGAGCGCTCAGGTTGTGCCTGGGCAACAGCGACTGTGGGAGACATAGGAGCCCATACAGTCCAATTCTTGGTAATAGCTGCAGTACGCTTGTTGTTCTTATTGCTAATCATATCCTCGTAGGCTGTCTGGTTGACTTGAACAACCAGAGTCATCTGTGTCTTGCCGATCGACGCAGTATCACATTGAGTTGTCACCTTCTCATCGGAGGAGAAAGTCGTCCCCAGCAGATTCGTCATTTTGTTTGCAAGAAACAAAAAGTTGTTCTATTACAAACTTTTAAAAAAGAGTACAATAGTACAATTTGAATTCTAGAGAAGTACAACTGTAGGAATCTGATCAGAAAATGATCACTTTATCCCTTGGACTATATGAACTTGAAGACTAGAGCCTTTGGAGAATGCAGCAAAATTTTGTAAGAGTTCTTGATGTCTCTGTCTGTGTGTCTACAATGATTGGAAACTCTATTTATAGAGTTTAGGAAATAACTATTTTATCAGTTATTTTGATGTGCGTGAGGCTGGATTACGCCACATTGGATTGCGCCAACCTCATGTTTTGCCAACTTTTATTCAGTTATCAGTCATGTAGTAACTGTATTTAGACGCATGGCATCATGTAATTGAGATGCGCGCGGTCGTGTACAGGATAGTAGATACGTCTTGAGAGATTTGTAGCATGTGCGCCACATCATCCTGTTTTGGAAATAAAAATTGTCTCAACTTTCTCAGGTTGCGCAAGCTTCAGTCAGCAAGTTAAACTGTGCCTGATTGGACTGCGCCTAGACATGTGGCAGCTTTTGAGAAGAAGTCGTTCAGATTGCGCCTAGGCACAACTAAGGATTTTGTCTGTATTGCGCCTAGGCACAACTCACAAGGCGTACAGGACAGCTGTCAACCCAATCTCCTCGAGCGGCACAATTCGCGGGATTCGAAGAGATTTTCCTCGTTCATTGTGTTGTCAGTTATCGGTGATGTCAGGTAATGATGGCCATTAAATGTCAGACGCCACATAGATTTTGGTGCAATGTGACTGGGCGCAGTCTGATATATAGCGCAACATGATCAGTGGCACAGTTTGATCTCTGAGCTTCATATCAGTAGCGCACCTTGATTTTTAGGGCTCAACTTGATCACTAATTAGTAGGTTCATGGCGCAACTTAATTTTTAGGCTCTACATCACATGGAAGAACCGCAACAAATTTAGATACGAGGGCTATCTAGACACCTCCAACCAACTGACCAGAGAAGTTATCAGACAGATCTCTAATATCCGACATTCCTGCCATCACGGCAGGGAGGATTTCTGGCACTCCTTGTACTCCTGACCGTTGTGGCTACTTGTCTTCAGTTTTTTTGGGCTGTGTGCGGGATTAAGCCCCCTGCTTTTTGCATTTTGTTTTATCGCGTGTTCGTGATTTCTTGTATAGGCTTCGACATTTTGCGCCTTATACATGAATAATACGTGGGGTGGTTCATATATATATATAAATATATATATATATATATATATATATATATATATTATGGTTAATAAAATATAAGTTCTAAAAATGTTACAAATAATTTCCAAGATAAGTTATACGTATTTAGTTATATTTTTTCCTTAAACATCATAAATTCTCACTATTATAGTCGTTTCCTATTTCTTGATTCGATTATCGTGCCGAACTCTGATTTTGGATTTCTATATACTAAATTAGGTTATTGGGACTATTCTGGACTCAATAGAACCGTTTGTGCCATCATTTGGGACCATCTTATTGAGCATAGCATCGTACCTGCTCTGTGTCGATGTTTGTGTCATGTACGTCGACTCCAACCAAATTGAGGCGACTACATTCTCTGATAGTTTTCATTACTTTGATAGTCTTTGTGATATCAGTTTGTAGTGTTATGATTGATACCTGACACGAGAGTACACGGATTGGTATAGCTTGGATCCCGTTATGAGATGTTATTCTTGGTTATCCTGGTATACTGGTACATGACTCGTTGTCACGACCCGCACCCTAGAGTAAGGGCACGAGAAGTGGGTACGTCCAGCCTACGCCGCAGTGTCGACGGTAAAACACTGTCCTAGGTCAATCATCTAACAATATAAGGTACCTGTATAGTATATACCCTCCGAACGGAGGTGACATAACAATTACAGTCTCAATCACATCTAAGGTGGAATACGATAAAAGATAGATAGATAAAACTAAAATCCATAAAAAGATACAGCAGATGGAAGTCTAAGTGTCTAAGATATCACAAATCCAGAAAGTATCTCAAATCTCAAATACAGTAATCCATAAAGTAAATACAACTCGAGACAACTGAAAATAAAATAAGAAAACTCTAGCTATCTACTCCGACCTCTACTGTGTCTCCTCTAGGCTAGCAAGTAACCTCCAAGCTATCTGTAAAATTTATCAATAGGTTCAGTCAGGATGGGAGCGAGCACAGTACATCTCATGCAAATCATAACGGGTTAGAAAATATAAACATGCTAGAGAGTAAGATACATGAAACTGTAGAATATCATAATATAAGATAGAGCTGTAAGTAAATATCTACAATAGTAGAGAACTAGCAGTGACTAGTGGATCAGAGTACAAGCTAGGCATGTGAATGGCTTAGGACTGATTCATGACTACATTAAGTGTGATTCATGACTATACTACTTTGGATATTATTCACATGACCATTCATACTCCCCCGTACCCCAATCAATACACAAGGATCCATTCAAGTTATGTTAAGATTCATGACTAAACTACTTGACCCGTATAGGGTGATTCATGAATTGATTCGCGAAGGTTTGATGATCATGAGAGTACATGGGTCACTAGCTGATTCTTGAAAATTCATGATAATAGAAGCATGAGATACATGATGTAGTGAAACTCACGAAACACGAGTATCCGATGCTCCCGAGGGATAACATCTCAAGAAGGGATCCATATAGGACCAATCCGTGTTACCAACGTGACAGCATCAAGTAAAGTAGATCTAAAGCAAGAATATAATTCTAACAAGAAATGAAATGATCAGAGAATGTACTCGCCTCGATTTGATTGGAGTCGACGTGCGCGACAAAATATATCGACACGAGGTAGGTACAATGCTATGCTCCACAGAGGGTCCCAGACGGCGACACGGGCAGTCCCAATGAGTCCAGAATAGTCCAAATAGCCTAGTTTGGTATATAAAAGTCTAAAATTAGGGTTTGGTACGATAATAAAATCAAGAAATAGAAAATGACTATCATAGTCACGATTTATGATCTCAAGGGAAAATTATAATTAAATAAATATAATAATTTTTGAAATCCTTTATAATGTTAAAAACTATATCGGTATTAATCAACATATTTTAGATAATATTTCAAAACTTAGAAAATCATTTCTGTACTGATATTCCTATTTTGTCAAATATGAATTTAGGAAAAAAGATTAACTATACAAAATTATTCAAAAATCGTTTATAATAATTTAGGAAAATAGATATTATATTAATCGAGATATTTGATATTAGTTAATAATAAGGGAAAACATTCTAGTATCAATATATTTATAATTATATTAGTAAAACTTACTCTTCGGGCAATATCACTAAATGAATAATTAAACTAATAATTTAGGTCAAATCTTACTATTAATATTTTAGAAATATTATTATATATTTTTATATAATTTTCCAAGTAAGTAACTACATTAATATAATAATACCAATAAAAATAATAATGAGGCCAAATTATATACTTACACATAAGTATCTCAATATTTATATTGATAGCAAACTAATTAACTTTAACTATTTAACTAAAATTTTCTAACTATAAATTAATAAATTAATAAATAATATTAATAATAATATTAACAATATTACAATAATACTTTTAATAATAATATACATTATATATAAACTAACATACATTACATATAAACTAATATACATCACATATAAAATAATATATATAAACTAATATATTACATATAAACTAATATATATTATATATATAAACTAATATATTACATATAACTAATATATATTATATATATAAACTAATATATTACATATAACTAATATATATTATATATATAAACTAATATATTACATAATAGAGGGGCTGATCCCCAAATCGAAAGAAGAGGGGGAGAGGCTCACTTAGGGTCGGTCGACGGAGGGTTCCGGCGAGGGTCTGGAGGTCAGGGCTCCGGCGGGTCTCCGTCGACGGCGGAACGTGGCTCGACCGGTCGGAGCGCGGGCGGAGGCGCCGTGGCTAGGCACCTAGCCTCGGGAGGCGGCGTCGGGACGGATCGACGAGGTTGGGTGTCCAGATCCGGCGACTAGCCCCCACGACGGTGGTGCTGGCCGGGCAGGGACGGCCACAGGGCCGGTCGGTAGGCGCGACCCAGGCAGAGGCGGTGAGAAGGGCGCCTGGGCGGAGGAACGCTATGGTCGGCGCGGCCAATGCGGCGGATCCGGTCAGGGTGGCGCTGGCTCGGATGCGGCGGGCGACGGAGAACAGTAAGGGGGTCTCTCTTCTCCTACTCTCTCTTTCTCTACAATTTGGTGGTGGTGGTGGCTATCGGTGGTGGTGGTGAATGGTGGTGGACGATGGTGGTGGTGATGGCGGCTGGAAATGGTGTTGGTGGTGGATGTGTTGTGGTGGTGCGGGAGACGTGGTCGGAAGGTGGCGGTGGCGATAGGTTTTCTGTGGTGGCGGTGACTACGGGTGGTTGGCCGGGATGGTATGTCGGACTTGGGTTAGCTGTGGTACGGTGAATGTCGCGGTGGATGACGGAAATGGTGGTGCTGGCCATGATTTTGAGGCTGGAAAGTCGGCCACAGGGGTGGTGGGTGAAGGTGGTGGCAGTGGCTATTATGACAGTGTTGATGGTGGAAATGGTTGGTCCAGTGTGGCCTGGCAGCCGTAGAAATGGACGAAAATGGGTGGAGGTCAGGATAAGGGTGGTCGGGAGCAGAGGTGTTCTTGGGGTGATGGTGGTGGCAATGTTGGTTGTCTAGGGATATGTGTAGAAATTTTGGGGCTAGGAAAATTCTAGGTTAAAACTCTTGGAAAGTGTGCTACTTATAGGAAAAGTGGGGAAAACCCTAAAAATGTAATATGTAATAGGAAAAATAGGAATACTTAGTAGAAAAACTAACACTAACGCTAACTCAGTTACTAATTGCTAACATATTGCTAGCTAGTAAATTAATTAGTTAAATAGTGCCAGAAAAATTACTAGCTAATTTAAATTAGAAATTTTAATAGCAAAATTTTGTAAATAAAATAA
This sequence comes from Iris pallida, assembly GCA_029216955.1. Lineage (NCBI taxonomy): Eukaryota > Viridiplantae > Streptophyta > Magnoliopsida > Asparagales > Iridaceae > Iris > Iris pallida. The sequence goes on from JANAVB010034417.1 coordinate 37,477,867, forward strand.
GGAAAAATTAATTTCAAAAATATAAGGAAAATATAAATTTGTTAAATAGATTATCTTTCTTTTACAAAATTAAATGTTATAACTTATCGATTCAAGGAAAATGACAAGAAAATCCCAATAGGATAAATTCGCATAAATAGTTTTTACAAAACCAAAGACCAACGAGGACCGATAGCAATTTTGGTCGAAATTGTTTTTTCCCAAAATTAGAATTTGCACGTTTTTTGAAATTCATAAAATTCGGAGTTTTAAAAACTACAAAATTCAAAAATTCAAGAAATTGGTTAACGGAGGTTACAAATCTACCCTCCTTAAAGAAATTTCGTCCTCAAAATTAAGGATTGGCAGGGGAGTTAAAACATGATAGAAATTTAGGCAATAACTCAGACACGATAAAAAGACAACGACAATGGCACGATCAAGATAATCAAATTGAAATTATTTGGGTACGACTATTGATTTGGCACGATAGAATCATAGTATGATTAACATTGTTTAGACACAAATCAGGAATAAATTCAGGTTATTTAGTCATGATTTTAATCACGGCTAAGGGAACGAATGGAGAACGAAATTCGAGTATAGAGCGATCGATAGTTAGATTTGATGAAAATCAGACTCCAGGTCGTATAAGCACGATCAAGATCCAAGCTTAGTTATGAATGGCGATAAAATCATGATTTCGGAATGAAGGTTTTTATAGGCACGATTTAGGAAGAACCCAAGTCATTTAGGCACAGTAGAAATTTGTTCAGGCATTGTAAATTTTGATTCTAATATGACTAATTTCGTAGTCACACCAGATGGTCGTGATCGAAAGTCAAAATTCTTAGGCACAATTTAGAGTATAGTGGCAGAAATTAAAATCTGAGTGATAGCTGGGCACGAATGACTAGTGAATCAATCATTTAGGCACAATGGAAATATTTATCCCGACAAGATCAGAACTCAATTTATGACATGACAAGGTTTACAACCAAAGCAGATAGTCGTGATCAAGAACAAAAATTTTCAAGCGCGATCCTGAGACAAAATTGGTACGTATAGTCATGATCGTTAGAATCACGACCATGAGATTCATAGTCGCCTAGTCATGCTAGGTCATCTAGGCATGACTAATCACAAGGAGTTCAGATATAATCAGGAAGTAAATCATGGTCAGAAAAGAGTTGGGTACCAGTGTTAAAATTCGAACATGATCATAATTTTTAGTTCGACACGATCGAAGATAGGTCAGTCTAACCTTGGTCAATAGCATTTAGATATGATGAAGAGTATGATAGTAGCCGAGGCATAACCCAACATCAATTTTCGGTACGATCAAGAATAGTATGAAGCTTAATCGCGATTGGAACAAAATTTAGTCATTTCAAGAAGAAGTCAGAGTTTTATGCACGAGCGATATTGGTATCGAACTTTGATTACGATCAAAATTAAAATATTGACACAATGAAGAGTAAGGCTAATAAATATTTGAATTTAGGTTCGAAAAATTTGAAATCGAGATTTTTGAGCACGAGCAACATATGATAGAGATCCAGGTCTCCATGGAATTCAAGTAAATTGAGTACGGTCAAGGGTCAAGACTATTGGTACAATAAAGAGGTACCATTCAAGAAAATCAAATCAAAAGTTCAAAAGACGGTTGTCAATAGCATTGAAATCCAATCACAATATATATTAAGAATATTTAGTCTCGATACGATCTAAGTTGATCGATTCTGGGAAATCAAGATTTGGGCAATATGGAGGACAAGGTCATCGAAGTCTGAGCACGAGCATATAAGGATGGAGATTCAGGTCATATTTAAATTTGATTCAATTGAGTACAAACCCAAGACATTAATGTGATAAGAAAGGATGATCAAGGTTGATTGGTCATGATTAAGGGAGCTAGGATTCAATGATATTGAACCTTTTAGGGAAAACAAGGAAAGATTTCATACGAAAGTCAAGTTAATCATCTCTCTCTGATACTATCAGTTTATCATTTGCCAATCATATTTTTGTCTCACAAGCCCCAATATAAAATCAACCCTTATATGACTACCATCAAAATTTTATCCTTCCGTCATAAAGATTTGACCTTGCCATGATCACCATAGGCTAAATTCTAAATTTCTAAAACATTTCCCATGAAACATCCCCTCTTATCTAGGAATCAACACTTATTCATTGAATCAAATTTCCAAATTCTTTCACCTCGTTCTAAATTAGATCTAAAACCTCTAAATCCAGTTTATGAAATCCTTGAACTTGTTTAAATCGAGTCTCGTATTTACTCAACTCCAATACCACTATGTCATACAAAATTTATTCTTATTTATAAATCAACCTTCATATATCTTCAACGTTCACCTTCCAATATTTTCCTTTTTGAATTCTATAATTTTCCCCAATCATCAAAAATAATTCCTATAGCTTAAAATCCTTGTGTTCTCTCTGTCTTTAGTCACCCTCTTACAATATCTAGTTCAATTTTGCATAATCATTGAATACAATTAAATTCTCTTTTTCATTTCTAAATTTCTACATAGCCTTAGAGTAAAAGTTCCCAAGAATCAATAACGAAGATTTTCTAAGTTCTCAAAACTAGGTTGACCCTGAATATCCTCATTAGTTTTTGAAATACATCCATGAATTACTCATAACCAAAATTTTTTGCGATTGTTTCTAAATTGATAACATTTATCTCTCGATTCCATTCTAAACCTTTACCACATCTCCATCTCAAAATTTTCATATTTGACATCCAACATTTTGATTCCTACAAAATCATCATATGATAACCAATTACTCTTAGGTAAAATGATATGAAGATTCAAGGGTTTCAAAGTATTGCTGACAGAATTAGATACGAGACAGAGAATTGATGTAATCAGGACAGTTATATAAGACAAAGAATGGTGGAATAAAATATTGGTAGGAAGAGAATGATAATAGAATCTGCTCTGCTTATCTGTTTAAAAGAAGGAACCATTTGAAACCAGAACTATAATATCAAATCCAAAATAAGGTCTAGCAAAAATCATCGATTCATTGTATTATGAAGAAATTTATAGCAAAAGTTACACAAAGGTTTATAATAACAGCTAAAGCTACTCCTACTCCTACTCCTAAGTTAAATAATGAGAAGCAAAACAAAAACGACCAATAATTCTTTTTCTGAAAGACTAAACAAAAGTAGAGAAAACGTGTTCATAAGTTTTTAAGGTACAATCTGATAATCATATGCGTCTATCCAAAATCATGGTACTCTAAATCCTCATCATACTAGTAAGCAAGGCTACGATAATCACAGAGTCCTCGACTAAGGCACATACCTCTAGAATCATGGTTTTTAAAATTTTTGCAATGTCGCTAGCTTGGCTGCGAAAACCTTAAATTGCCACACCCGAGAAATATATCCAAAATCAGACTATATGTCTTCACCATGCTTGCTAATGTGACTGTAGAAGACTAGATTCCATAACTGAGATGACCTAGCCCATATAATTTCATCTTGACAAAATTAAATCAACAATAGATAGCAAAAATCAAATTCATTAACTAACCGAAAAACAAGGGTAAATATAAATTGTTAAAATCAAATTTTGAGATAATTTATAATGAGATTCTCAAGGGTCATCCTAGGAATCTCTCAAGGAGTCCTAATTGTGATTGAGTACCTTCAAAAAAATATCCTAATCCTACTGCAGGCTGTAGTGATACTCTAGTTCGAATACCACTACACAAACTCGACCTGCATGGGCCACCACTAAAAATGTGTCACGACCCGTACCCTAGAGTAAGGACACGAGAAGTGGGTACGTCCATCCTACACCGCAGTGTCGGCGGTAGAACGCTGTCCTAGGTCAATCATCTAACAATATAAGGTACCTGTATAGTATATACACTCCGAATGGAGGTGACATAACAATTACAGTCTCAATCACATCTAAGGTGGAATACGATAAAAGATAGATAGATAAAACTGAAATCCCCAAAAAGATACAGTAGATGGAAGTCTAAGTGATAAGATATCACAAATCCAGAAAGTATCTCGAATCTCAAATACAGTAATCCATAAAGTAAATACAACTCGAGACAACTGAAAATAGAATAAGAAAACTCTAGCTATCTACTCCGACCTCTATTGTGTCTCCTCTAGGCTAGCAAGTAACCTCCAAGCTATATGTAAAATTTATTAACAGGACTAGTCAGGACGGGAGCGAGCACAGTACATCTCATGCAAATCATAACGGGTTAGAAAATATAAAATGCTAGAGAGTAAGATACATAAAACTGTAGAATATCATGATGTAAGATAGAGCCGGAAGTAAATATCTACAATAGTAGAGAACTAGCAGTGACTAGTGGGTCAGAGTACAAGCTAGGCATGTGAATGGCTTAGGACTGATTCATGACTACACTAAGTATGATTCATGACTATACTACTTTGGATATTATTCACATGACCATTCATACTCCCCCGTACCCCAATCAATACACAAGGATCCATTCAAGTTATGCTAAGATTCATGACTAAACTACTTGACCCGTATAGGGTGATTCATGAATTGATTCGTGAAGGCTCGGTGATCATGAGAGTACATGAGTCACTAGCTGATTCCCAAAAATTTATGATAATAGAAGCATGAGATACATGATGTAGTGAAACACATGAAACACGAGTATCCGATGCTCCCGAGGGATAACATCTCATGAAGGGATCCATATAGTACCAATCCGTGTTACCAACGTGACAGCATCAAGTAAAGTAGATCTAAAGCAGGAATATAATTCTAACAAGATATGAAATGATCAGAGAATGTACTCGTCTCGATTTGATTGGAGTCGATGTGCACGACAGAATGTGTAGACACGAGGTAGGTACAATGTTATGCTCCACAGAGGGTCCCAGACAATGACACGGGCAGTCCCAATGAGTCCAGAATAGTCCAAATAGCCTAGTTTGGTATATAAAAGTCTAAAATTAGGATTTGGTACGATAATCAAATCAAGAAATAGAAAATGACTATCATAGTCACGATTTATGATCTCAAGGGAAAAATATAATTAAATAAATATAATAATTTTTGAAATCCTTTATAATATTAAAAACTATATCTGTATTAATCAACATATTTTAGATAATATTTCAAAACCTAGAAAATCATTTCTGTACTAATATTCCTATTTTGTCAAATATGAATTTAGGGAAAAAGATTAACTATACAAAATTATTCAAAAATCATTTATAATAATTTAGGAAAATAGATATTAAATTAATCGAGATATTTGATATTAGTTAATAATAAGGGAAAACATTCTAGTATCAATATATTTATAATTATATTAGTAAAACTTACTCTTCGGGCAATATCACTAAATGAATAATTAAACAAATAATTTAGGTCAAATCTTACTATTAATATTTTAGAAATATTATTATATATTTTTATGTAATTTTCCAAGTAAGTAATTATATTAATATAATAATACCAATAAAAATAATAATGAGACCAAATTATATACTTACACATAAGTATCTCAATATTTATATTCATAGCAAACTAATTAACTGTAACTATTTAACTAAAATTTTCTAGCTATAAATTAATAAATTAATCAATAATATTAATAATGCTATTAACAATATTACAATAATACTTTTAATAATAATATACATTATATATAAACTAACATACATTATATATAAACTAACAACACATATAAACTAATATATATTATATATATAAACTAATATATTACATATAAATTAATATATATTATATATATAAACTAATATATTACATATAACTAATATATATTATATATATATAAACTAATATATTACATATAACTAATATATATTATATATAAACTAATATATTACATAATAGCGGGGCTGATCCCCAAATCGAAAGAAGAGGGGGAGAGGCTCACTTAGGGTCGGTCGACGGAGGGTTCCGACGCGGGTCTGGAGGTCAGGGCTCCGGCGGGTCTCGGTCGACGGTGGAACGCGGCTCGACCGGTCGGAGCGCGGGCGGAGGCGCCGTGGCTAGGCACCTAGCCTCGGGAGGTGGCGTTGGGACGAATCGACGAGGTCAGGTGTCCAGATCAGGCGACTAGCACCCACGACGGTGGCGCTGGCCGGGCAGGGGCGGCCACAGGGGCGGTCGGTGGATGCGACCCAGGCAGAGGCGATGAGGAGGGCGCCTGGACGGAGGAACACTTTGGTCGGCGCGGCCAATGCGGCGGATCCGATCACGGTGGCGCTGGCTCGGATGCGACGGGCGGCGGAGAACGGTAAGGGGGTCTCTCTCCTCCTACACTCTTTCTCTCTATGATTTGGTGGTGGTGTTGGCTATCGGTGGTGGTGGTAGCTATCGGTGGTGATGGTGAATGGTGGTAGACGATGGTGGTGGTGATGGCGGCTGGAAATGGTGTTGGTGGTGGATGTGTGGTGGTGGTGCGGGAGACGTGGCCGGAAGGAGTTGGTAGTGATGGGTTTTCTGTGGTGGCGGTGACTACGGGTGGTTGGCCGGGATGGAATGTCGGAGTTGGGCTGGCTGGGGTACGGTGAATGTCGCGGTGGATGACAAAAATGGTGGTGCTGGCCGTGATGTTGAGGCTGAAAAGTCGGCCACAGGGGTGGCGGGTGAAGGTGATGGCAGTGGCTATGATGACAGTGTTGATGGTGGAAATGGTTGGTCCAGTGTGGCCGGGAATCCGCGAAAATGGACGGAGATGGGTGCAGGTCAGGATAAGGGTGGTCGAGAGCAGAGGTGTTCTTGGGATGATGGTGGTGGCAATGTTGGTTGTCTAGGAATGTGTGTAGAAATTTTTGGGGACTAGGAAAATTCTAGGTTACAACTCTTAGAAAGTGTGCTACTTATAGGAAAAGTGGGAAAAACCCTAAAAATGTAATATGTAATAGGAAAAATAGGAAAACTTAGTGGAGAAACTAACACTAACGCTAACTCAGTTACTAACTGCTAACATATTTGTCACGCCCCAGAACCAGAATACTGGAGAGCGGGGGCAGACATAGCCAGCTACGTATATTGAAATAGAATACATCTCAACTATACGGTCACGGCTGTCTAGATATGAGGGTTTACTACAAGCCAACAGTCTCTTAAGGTCAAGCCTATTGTCTCAATCTCAAGCAAGTAATATATTTACAAGATGTTGACCGCCAACTATACAATAAAAGGCGTCCCAAATATTACATATCAGCTGATCATGAAGCTAGTCCTACAAAATGTTAGGACTAGCAAGAGTTAGGTCATACATGATCAACCCTAGGATTTGTTAATCATGTTTACAGCCCGTAGGCAGACAGTAAGTAAAGTGCATCGAGCTAACAGGTGCTCGCCGGCTAAACGCCTCAAAAGAATAGATTTACAATAGAGTGAGCGAAACAAAATAGAAAACCCACTCGTAGCCCGGGTTCCTTCTAGTCGCCACCATTGGGCTGGAAGCTTGGTAGATCCTCGGGAGCTGCTTCGAAATCTGGCCACACAAAACCAGCTGGGTCAACCCCAGAAAGAGTAAGTGCCACAAGGGGGCCACGAGATAAGAACAAAAGCCAGCATTAACACAAGAAGATATAATATTTAAACTAGAATTTATAAAAAACAAGGCAGGGTGATATACGACGAGATAACCATGGGACTATTCCGATAGCCAAGTTACAACCCGTAAACCAAACAGGGATCGGGGTTGTAACCCTTCATCTGAACAGAACTTGGTTTCCCACCATTTATCGGCAAGATAATAATGCAAGAAATCAAGACAGAGAGCAATCTTGTACTGGATCAAGACATGGCTAAACTGGTTATACCTCATTCAATCAATCACGGCCAAGCAGATACTACGGCTTACTACTTTAACTAACTAGGGTTATCACAGGCCTAATTACTAACAAGATGCAGTGAGATTGTTCCACAGCCACAAGCCCTGCAGACCATCCAGCTACCCAGAACGAAAGATTAGGGTTGAATTCAGGTAGGTACATCGCCCGAGGACAAATGTACCCTTAGGTGACTTTGAGGGTGCAACACGCGACGGTGTGCTGGAAATGTGCCCTACTCGACGGCAGGCTACAGATCCCAAGAGCGCCCAGGTAACGGGATTGCCTGTAGCTGTGTCATCTCTTCATGACTACTGTGTTATTCTAGTTATTAACCTTAATCCATTTTAGTAGGAGCTCCTGACCGTGGTACTCAGGAATCCCATCCTAGACATGATGCAAGACAGGACAAGTGGATTAACAAGCAAGCAAGAAAGAACCACCCATGGTGTCAAGGCAGGTCAAGTTAAGTTATCAAGATAAATCATGTCAGGGTACTTGTCAGGAGTGCGCCACGACGGGCCACTGTCATGTCAGGTTGGTCATGTCAGGAGTGCACCACTATGGGTCACTGTCGTGTTATGCTAGTTCCTTGTCATACCATGCCATGTACAATAATCATTCCAAACATGTTAAGTAAAAATCAAGTTCATGACAAAAAGACGTAAGGATATAAAATGGGCATAAAATATCTAATAAAATATCAATATATAGGGCTATAGAAGAGCCAAGCTTAAAGAATAAGACCAAAAATCCAAGAGTCAATGGGTTAAGCAAGGGGTCAGGGGAGCAACGTAGGTGAAAAGTCACGCACGCTGAGAGAGCAGCGTAGGTGAAAAGTCACGCACGCTACAGGGAGCAATGTACGTGAAAGTCACGCACACTCAAGGGAGCAGTGTACGTGAAAAGTCACGCACGCTGAAGGGAGCAGTGTTCGTGAAAAGTCACGCACGCTACAGGGAGCAATGTACGTGAAAGTCACGTACACTCAAGGGAGCAGTATACGTGAAAAGTCACGCACGCTGAAGGGAGCAGTGTTCGTGAAAAGTAACGCACGCTACAGGGAGCAATGTACGTGAAAGTCATGCACACTCAAGGGAGCAGTGTACGTGAAAAGTCACGCACACTCAAGGGAGCAGTGTACGTGAAAAGTCACGCACGCTCAAGGAGACACGCTTCCAACAGGAAGCGTACTCAAGTCTGTGTACGCACGCTAAAGAGCGCACGCAGCTCAGTGTGCGTAAGCTAAACAGCTCTGCACACTGCTCACTGTCTTCTCCAGACAGCAAGAACACCATGGCTGAACCCAAAGCTCCAAAAGCTCACAACTTGGCCATCCGAACTCCAAATCCAGATTTTCAAAGCTCCAACTTGGGTGAAACTGAATGCTCTTCCACATGGAAGCATCAAAAACCCATAAAATCTAACTAAAGGAGATCAAACCATGCAAAATCCGAAAATATGAAAAACCTAGATCTAGAACAATGGAGACTTCAAATCACAAAATACCAAGACCTAATGTTGGTCACCATGTCCTAATCTAGCAAATGAACCAAGAAAATAGGGCTCTCATGAAGTGGCAAGGTGCACTTGCCTAGGGTTAGGAGAGTTGTGGAGGAAAGAGAAGAAGAAGAAGAAGGAAATTAATGGTGGAAGTTATGAGGAGAGAGAATGGTAGGTAGGGATATAAAGAGGGGGAGTTGTGGTGTGTTGAGGGTGGAGTGTAGGGCTAGGGTGTTCCAACACATAAAACCGAACCAAACCGAACCATCCCCAATAAAACTGAGCCATGCCAAAACCCAAAATACGGGAAATACCAAAATCCCACAAGTTGAGAAAAATAAAAATACATGCCAAAATCCAGATACGAGTATAAATACGAAATACGGGAAATACGAGAAATGAGGGTGACAACTCTACCCACCTTAAAAGAATTTCGTCCTCGAAATTTAATCAAGGAGCTAGAGATTGTCACGACAAGCTACATTAAGCACAGGCAAGTTACACTAAGCAGTTCAATCATACAATCATACAATGCAAGCAAGGAAGGGAAAACATAAGGCATAAGAAAGACATTATACCTCACGAGTCAAACAGGTAGGGATATCGCGATCGGATGTCGTCCTCACGCTCCTACGTTGACTCACCTAGAGAGTGATGACCCCAAGCAACACAGACTAATTTAATAGTCTTGTTCTTGAGTGTCTTCTCCCTCCGGTCCAATATAGACACGGGCCTCTTCTCATACGAAAGGTTGGTACCAACAACCAATTCCGAATGGTCTAGGATGTGGCTCGGGTCCGGAATATACCGTCGTAATTGGGTCACATGGAATACATCATGTGCCTCACTTAGCGACGGCGGAAGAGCGAGATAATAGGATACATCTCCTACTCGCTCTAGAATATTGAACGGCCCTATATACCTAGGACTAAGCTTTCCCCGTATGCCGAAGCGAATGACGTCGCGGTTAGGCGAGATCCTAAGGAATACATGGTCGTCGACAGCAAATTCTAAGGGATGCCGATGAGCATCGATCCAGTGGCGCTGGCGGTCCTGGGAAACTCGGAGGTGATCTCTGACCTTCCTGACCACTTCAACCGTCTGGGAAATCAATTCGGGTCCGAGCATCTGCCTCTCCCCGATATCGTCCCATGTTGGCGGGGATCTGCACTTCCTGCCATAAAGAGCCTCGAAGGGTGCCATCTGGATACTGGCCTGATAACTGTTATTGTACGAGAATTCCACCAGGTGCAGATGATTCTCCCATGAACCACCAAAGTCAAGGGTACAGGATCTCAACATATCTTTGAGAGTCTGGATTGTGCGCTCTGATTGACCATCCGTCTGCGGGTGATAAGCTGAGCTGAACTGAAGGCGAGTCCCCAAACTCTCCTGCAAGCTACGCCAAAAGTGTGATGTGAATCTTGAATCCCTGTCCGAGGTGATGCTGACTGGCACACCGTGAAGCCTGACGATCTGCCTGAGATACATCTCTGCTAACTGTGCCGTCGACTGTCCAACTCTGAATAGGAAAAAGTATGCCACCTTGGTAAGCCTGTCCACAATTACCCAAATAGCATCTCTGCCGGCCGGAGATCTGGGCAATCCGGTCATAAAATCCATGGTTATATGCTCCTATTTCCATTCTGGGATCGGTAAGGGTTGAAGAAGTCCAGCGGGCCTCTGATGTTCAGCTTTAACCTGTTGGCAAACCAAATACCGAGAGACAAATCGGGCTATTTCCCTCTTCATGCCATTTCACCAAAAATGCTGACGAATATCACGGTACATCTTCGTACCACCCGGATGAATAGAATATTGTGAACTGTGGGCTTCTGCCATGACTTCCTGTCTGATATCTCCACTGGGTACACAAAGACGAGTGCCGTGCCAAAGTGTACCGTCTTCATGGATACATAACTCTGGCCTTCTTCCTGCTTCACACTCTGCTCTGAGTCGCTGGATCTTAGAATCTGTTGACTGTGCCACCCGGATTCTCTCAACTATGCTGGACTGAACCTGCAGGCTGGCCATCAATGCCACACTGGTTGGAAGAACCACTTTAATTCCCATCTTCTAAAGATCTGCCAATAACTCTGGTTGCGTCGTCAGGAGATAAACTCCGGCTCTCCTGCTCAATGCATCTGCTACAACGTTGGCCTTTCCTTGATGATACTGCAAATCCACATCATAGTCCACTAGTAGCTCGAGCCATCTTCTCTGCCGCATATTAAGGTCCTTCTAGGTGAAAACATACTTCAGGCTCTTATGATCAGTAAAGATCTCCACTCTATCTCCGTACAAGTAGTATCTTCATAACTTCAAGGCAAACACTACCGCCACCAACTCCAAGTCGTAGGTCGGGTAATTCTTCTCATGATCACGTAGTTGACGTGATGCATAAGATATTACCTTCCCATGCTGCATCAAAATACACCCCAATCCTCTGTCTGAAGCGTCGCAATAAACTGTGAATCCTCCGATCCCATCTTGAAGGGTGAGAATGGGAGCCGTTATCAAACCACGCTTCAACTTCTCAAATGATTCCTGACACTCTGCTGTCCAAACAAACGGCACATCTTTGTGAGTCAACTGGGTCATCGGCGCTGAAATCCTTGCAAAATCTGAAACGAACCGCCGGTAGTAGCCGGCCAATCCAAGAAAGCTGCGAACCTCTACCACTGAGCTGGGTACCGGCCATGACTCGAAAGCCACAATCTTCTGGGGATCCACTTCCACTCCTCCTCGGGTAATGATGTGACCCAAGTACGAAATGCGATCGAGCCAGAACTCGCATTTACTGAACTTGGCATACAACTGATGCTTCTTAAGCGTCTGAAGGACGACTCTGAGATGCTGTTCATGCTCTGCTTCACTCTTACTGTAGACCGGGATGTCATCTAGGAATACGATCACAAATTGATCCAAGTAAGGCATGAAAATGCGATTCATGAGGTCCATGAATACGGCCGGCACATTGGTCGCTCCAAAGGGCATAACAAGGAACTCCCAATGTCCATACCTCGATCTCAATGCTGTCTTCGGGATGTCCTGCTCTCTGACTTTGATCTGGTGGTATCCCGACCGCAAGTCGATCTTCGAGAACACTGAAGCCCCTCTGAGCTGATCAAACAAGTCATCTATCCTCGGAAGAGGGTATCTGTTCTTGATTGTCACCGAATTCAAGGTACGATAATCAACACATAGCCTGGACGTACCATCTTTCTTTTTCACAAGAAGCATCGGGGCTCCCTAAGGCGATCCACTTGTACGGATGAATCCCTTGGTCCTCAGTTCTTCAATCATCTTGTATAAAATTTCTAACTCTGAAGGCGCCATCCTGTAGGCTCGCTCTGATACTGGTGCTGTCCCGGGAATCAAGTCTATAGTGAACTCAATCTTCCGTTCCGGCGGCATCCCTGGAAGCTCCTCTAGAAAGACATCTGGAAACTCTTCAACTATCCGGGGTAATTGCACTGCTGCTACTGCCATCCGCAATGCTGGAGAAGATGGCTCTACTGCGCCCACTACAAGAAAAATGGCTTTTCTTGACGGTTTATTTATTGACGGTCGTGGAAAACCGTCATTAAAATGGGTAACCTTGACGGTTTTAGACATACGTCAAGGAAACACACGTTTTGTGTTAATTTAGCAAATTTATACCATAATAGTTGACGGTTTTAGTGAAACCGTCAAGAAATACAAATCTATTTATTGACGTTTTGATAATAACCGTCAACTAAAGTCTGTGCGGGAAAATTCCCGCGGCTATTTCAGCTGCCATTATCGTAATTTCTTTTAAAAATATTAATTTGTTGACGGTTTCGCACCAAATAGAGCAGATCTGAAAAAACCCTTCGCACATAACAAAACCCCCCCTCCACTTCGAAAACCCTCTCTCCCCAGCCGACCTCTTCCTCGAAAAATCTCTCCCTCCGGCCTCTTCCTCGAGAAATCGCTCCCTCCGACCTCTTCCTCCACTTCGAAAAGCCTCCCTCCGCCCTCTTTCTCCATGAGAAATCAACCTCCATCCCTCCGGCCTCTTCCCTCTCCCTCCAAACAGTAAAACCCACTCCTCGCCGACCTTCACGACGTCCAACGCGACGTCCCCTCTCCTCGACGGCCTATACGACGTCCTACGCGACGTCCCCTCTCCTCGGCGGCCTACACGACGTCCCCTCTCCATCGAGAAAACCCTCTCCTCGGCGGCCTACCCAACGTCCTACGCAACGTCCCCTCGCCCTCGAGAAAACCCTCTCTTCGACGGCCTACACGACGTCCCCGACGTTTTCACCATGCGGCAACTTCGATCTTCACCATGCGGTATAATATCTTTCATTTCTTCTCTCTACAATTCGATTTTTGTGTCAACTTAGGGTTTTTTTGTGTCAGCCAACTTAGGGTTTTTCGATCATCCTAATTTAATCAGTAGGTTCTGCAAATCCAACACGTGATTGACCCACAAACACACTTAGAAATTTAACAAGGTGTTTATGTGGGTTCAATGGGTGTTTTCGATTGATTGGGAGTTGGGTTTTCGAATGGTAACAGATTGGTTTCAGTTCCAGTTTCGAATGGACTAGGGGTTGATGATGTCATCAATCTCAACAGAATGATGCCCTCTTCAAGCCTAGAATTGTGGTACGACATGTATGGTGGTGTGTTTGTGGTGTATATTATTCCTGACCATGAAAATATCTGCTTGGTAGGTAGCTGAATCTTGATTTTTCTACACCATTTTCTTTTTTCTTTTCCTTTTTCTTTTCTCTTTCTTTGGTGTCAATGCTCTCCAAATCCAGATTCAGAACACTGCAGGCAATCCCTTGTGTAGCCAGTACACCTCATACAAATAGGAAGGTGCATGAGTTATTGGCCATAAAAAATTGTCTTTGGTTGTAGTCTATGTTGCACGGATGCAGATACGACACAACACAGCGAAACGGACACGACACCTATTTTGGTGTGTCCTAGTGTATTTTGGAGTGTCTGAGGAGAGTCCGATACATGACCGACAGGACACGGCCACACTTTTAGAGTGAACGTGCTTCCTTTGTTGTAAGGAATCCGGATCAAGTTCAAATCTTCTTCTTCATATAAACAATTAAATAAGAGTAGAAGGTATGAAAATCCTCGTAAGGTTCTCAATGATATTTCCTCACACCTCCCATGGAATTTGTAGACTCCACAAACGGCAAATCACTTCCGTGTCCCACTTATTATCCTAAATCTGCATGAATTGCGCACGACAGTGCTTATTTAATATGGACACAAAGTGCCACTTCTACATCTGGATTCTGAAAAATCCTAACAGTGTATAAAAATAAGTCTTCGGAGCAATTAAAAATTGATTGTATATCATATAGGTTATAAAGTGAAAATATAGGTTAATATCAAGATTCCATTGTAGTTCTGTTGGTTAGGATACTCGCCTCGATATATTGCGTTTATCTGTTGTCTCTGTAGCTTCTTAAACTAACCTTTATATTTCGGTGGCCGTCTCATTTTACGTTTTCTTTGATGTCACTGTTTGGTGTATTTCACAGTTACATTGTTAAGAACGTTACTGAACTCACATTATATGATGTTTCTGAATGTCTATGGTTGTAGTTGATGCTTGCAGTCTTCTAAACCTTCTTGAAGTCTTCTAAACCTTCTTGATTCTCACATCCTGTCCTTTGTAAGTTCGTCGGTATCACTTCATGATAAACATAATATATTCTTTGTGGCCATTTTTAGTTAACTGCACTTGGCAGTCAAGTTTTGTAGCCACATTTGTGTAATATATGTGACTATATATAGACCAGTTAGCTATCTTAATTTACTGAAGAAGAAGAATAGTTGTAGCCGGGAGCATCATGATGATTACGAATTTTGCAGTGTTTATGTTCTTTTGCAGTGTTTACACTGTTACTAAGGGTCTTGGATCTCATTGTTTACAGTATTTATGTTATTTTTAAGTTATCAATCAAATAACTTCATATCAAAGCCTTGGTTACTTTATCAAATAGTGAGTCCAGTTATACTCCTTATAGACACTCATCCTTCTCACTCACATTCTTATTGCAGGAAAGGAAGAACAACAGAGCTTGAGGACGAGATTACGGTCATCGAATGCTGAAGCCCAGGTAGACTTTTACAATATTTTATATTGCATTTGTTCCTTGTATCCTCTATTTTACTCCAAAACTTTTGTAGTTGCACTTTGCATATTGCTAAGTAGAGTTCGTCATCATTACTTTCTGAGACAAGGTGAACCATGTCTAAATTATGGCTAACATGTTATATTGACCTTTGTAGGTATTTTTTTTCTAATCTAGCCCAAAATGGATAAATCATGGATGTCGAAGGATAGAATGTGTAGTGAATATGAGAAAGGAGTGGAAGAGTTTCTTGAGTTTGCAAAACTCCATTCAAATAATCCTAATTCTATTCGATGTCCATGCGAAAGATGTAGAAATTTGATATTCCAAAATCCAGGGGACGTCAGAAAACACTTGTTTAGTAGGGGTATCGATCGAAGTTATACAATATGGGTTTGTCATGGTGAGGAACACCCTATCAGAGGATCGACAAGCTTTGCATCAAGGTCTGAACAAGCACCTAACTATAAAGGTGGCTCCTTTGAAGATGCTGCAGATGCTGTAGAAATGGTCAATGCGGCATATGAACATGTTTCTGGTGACCCCAAGTCATTTAAATCTCTACTTGAAGATGCCGAAAAGCCTCTTTATCCTGGTTGTTCAAAGTATACAAAGCTATCGGGATTGATGAGATTATATAACATTAAAGGAAGATATGGGTGGTCTGACAATAGCTTTTCTGAGTTGTTGAAATGTCTTCATGATATGTTACCAACACAATGTGTTAGTTTTCTTGGGGAGGCTGGGGCAGAATGTGTTAGTTTTCTTGGGGTAATTGCACGCAGTATGATACCAATCACTTATGATGATTGGAGAAAGGTTCCTACAAATATTAAAGATAATGCATGGGCCTCGGTTGAGGTAAATTTTATTGAAGAGAAATTATTTTGAGTTTATTGATTGCTTATATTCTAAAATATATTAATCTTACTTAATATGCAGCAAAGTTTTATTATAGATCCAAGAGCTAAACGAAATTTAATGCAAACGATGGGTGTTGCAACTAAGTCGTTTAGGCATGCCTTAACCGATTATGTTCTTGCCAATATGGACAACCTTGCACATTTGAAAAATCCACCTCCAAATTATAGCTTTATCAATCCAAATCAATGGTCCAAGTTTGTGACGTCTCGACTTTCCGAGGACTTTCAGGTATCGGTCTAGAGAATTTGATTAACTTTGCCACTTCATGAGTTCTTACTAATCATAGAAATAAATTCTATTATGATTTCAGAAGCGTCGCATAGAGCAACAAAACAGGAGAGGGAAACATGTGTACAACCATAGGCTAAGCCGAAAAGGCTATGCAGGTTTAAGAGAAGAAATTGTAAGTAATCTTATAATGAGTTTTATATATTTCATTTGGAATTTTAAGTAATTATTTTAGAGAATGTTCATTTTTAACATTGAAAAATAGAAGAAGGATGGTACATATTCTGAGGAAGATGTAGACCGTTGCCTTTTTTGGAAGCTAGCTCGGAAAAAACAAAAAAGGGCTAAAGGGGGTTCTAATGAACATGTTGAAGAAGACGATTCTTCTACATTGGTCTATGATCCAGTCACACAAGCGATGGTGGATAAGATTGTAAGAAAGTCTCAATTACTATAGTTCATTTTCATAACATTCTTTTTTGCACTTCATATTAAGATATACTAACATAAGTTCCATATTTTTATAGGATGAAGTGAAGAAAAAAATTACTTCTGGAGAGTTGTCTATTCCTGAGAATCGTGATGCTTTGTGTTATGCAATGGAGAGGCCCGAGCACACTGGTCGTGTTACGGCCATGGGAAAATATGTCACCCCAAGATCTTTTTTCCACACTCCTAAAGCTCCGATTGGTTGGGAGGAGGAGAAAAAAAAGTTGCTTGATGAGATTGAGATGAAAAATAAGATGATAAATAACTTACTTTCACAAGGTTTATGTGGTACGCCAATATCTGATACCAGTTCTAACTTTCCGGAAAAGCTTGTAACTGCCTCAATTCCTCCAATCCCTACCATGAATGCACCGAGTTCTCCTTCCGAAGGATCGCGGAGGCCAAGTCATATGAAAAAGGTTTAATTTCATCCCCATTTCTAGCATTATGAATTTAAGTGCCAACTTTTTTTATCCCCGTTTCTAGCATTATGAACTTCTGTATACATTCCATTATAAGTGTCTTTCCTCTTCATTCTATTGTTTGAACATTTCTGATACGAGTTCCAACTTTTCTGAAAAGGTTATAAATGCACACTCCCCTATCAAAACTAATGTAGAGTTGGTTCTTGCTGAAAAACAACCTGAATGCGAGAAGAATAAAACAAAGGTACATGTCAGTTCCCTTTGAATGAATACATGCTTATTTTTGTCATGCTTTTTCACTTTGAACTCGCGTTTTTTAGGAATCCATGGTGGTGAAGGAAGCTCCTAAAGAGAAAACGAAGACACCAAGTAAAGTTAAATCACCTACGAGAGCTTCTACAAGAATAACAAGGTCATTTAAAAATCCACCGGGAATGGAATACTTTGCTATACTCGCACAAAGGTTGGTAACTGAAAAAACGTCAGTTCGGGTTCCATTTGACAGTGACTTGTTTGGTACCCCAACAATTACAACTCTTCTCCAAGAGGATTTTGAGAATTTCATTAACATGCGTCCTCTCTCAGTAAATTGCATACAAATCTACATTAGGTACAAGAATACTTTGCTCGTTAAAATTGTTTATTATTACATTAATAAGTTGAGTTAACTTATTTACAAACTATAGGTCATTGTACTATCGTTTGAAGGACCTAAACTCCGACGAGAATGTTTCATTCATTGATCCAAGACCATCAAACAAGTCAGGGATAAAAGAATTTTTGGCATCACAGGATAGAAGGGCAAGGCATATCTGTAATAGTCTGAACTCTCGAAAAGAAAGTCGACTATTTTTCTTGCCATACAACCCGAGGTGATACATTTCTTATTTTCTTTTATAACATTCTGGAACATATAACTTGCTGGAATGTATATTCATATTTCATTCTTTCCCCATTTTCAAGAAATCATGAATGTATATTCAAATAAGAGTATAGGATACTCTTTGAGATGATGGGTTCCTGTTGGAAACCAAATAAGAGTATAGGATACTCTTTGAGATGTTGGGTTCCCTGTTGAAACCCAGTTTCAGTTTCCAGTTTCCATATTGGGCTAGTCTCAGTTTCAGTTTATGTTTCAGTTTTCCTTTTTTTTTTCCAATTTGTACCATGCATATGTAACTCAAATCAGTCCTCCCTCACTTAAAAACCACACGACCAATAATCAACTACTTCACAGTCACAAACAAAGTCGACTATTTCTCTTGACATGCTTTGTCGCTTTGAACTTGTGTTATTTAGCAATTGTTTGGTTGTATACTCAATAACTTGTATATATCTTGGTGTTATATGGTGTTACAGTGATCATTGGGTTTTGGTAGTCATTGATCTTTTACTAATGAGAGCATACTATTTGGATTCTTTGGGAAGTTGCATCTGTGATGATCTTAAGCACATTGTAACAAGGTATACATGAATATATCTGTCCCAATACTTCGCACAACTATAGTCAATGTTAGATGTTTTAATAATGACAAATAATATTTTCCACTTTAATTTGCATAGCGGGCTTCGTATGTTTCATGCTCAATGTGGTAACCAAGTGAAAAAATTTAAATTGAACTGGATTGCAATTCAGGTACAATATATTTCTCTCAATATATTTCTCGTTAATATATATATAAATCAAAAATGAACAAGTGTGTAAGATCTTTGCTTTTCTATGCATAGGTACCGAATCAAACCGGCTCCATCGAATGTGGTTACTACGTTATGAGATATATGAAAGAGATCTCATATGATCGAAGCTTGCTTAATCCCAAGGTGATGTTCTTCTTAATCAACATGTATGTTTATAATATATTTATATATTATCACTTATGTTTCATTTTTTCTTCCTATTTTTAAACAGTATAATGAAAAGTGTGTATACACATTTGATGAAATCAATGAAGTGCGTACGGAGTGGATGGATCATGTTTCGCAGTTCTTAATCTAAGCAATCAGTTGAGGTAATTTTTGGACTTTATCTACTTCATGGACAAGATTTTGAGCATCTCTTAAGAGAGGGGAAATGGTGGACTGTTTTAAGAATATGATTAGAGTGGACTGTTATATGCATTTGGTGTGTGTGTGTGTATGTCTGTGTTCCTTACTCCACAGTGAATGTGAAATGAGTTTATGGTATTTGTGAGTGTGGAGATGAGTTCATGTCCATTAGGAAACAACATTTATATAAGGACTGCTATATATAAGTACATTTGTGTGATATAGGGCTATAGCTCAATCTTATACCAATTACACTTGACATTATATCAGTTGTGTAGAGGAAGGGGTTGGAGTTTAGTGTATCAGTATATGTAATAAAGAGGGGGCTCGGATAATGGAGCATAGCTGTAGCAGTTAACAATTGGGACTGTTGTTATCAGTTGGGGACTGCTCCCTACTTTCTGTTAGAATAACAGTTAACCTTGGAGTGCAGGCAGGTCAATGGATGGGGTTTATGCCCCTGCAGGCAGGGAGGGAACTGCCAGTTGCAGTAAGGAGCAGGCCTTGATGGGTCTGCAGTAGGAGGGCAGTGCCTTGACCAATATTGCAGCAGAGTGAGCTTCAGTGGCAGGGGCTTGACCCCCTTAGTCTGAGCTTAGGAAGTGATGTACGGCATGTGTGAGTGAGTGTATGGGAAGAAGTAGTGTCTCGAGTGTTTGTAGTAGAGGGTTGGCTAGTGTCAGGAGTGTCATGTGTTTCTCTGTGTGTTAATAGAGAGTGAGTGTAGCAGTATGTAGTATGGATTTAGGAGGAGATCATCTATCAGTTGGGTAGGGTTAGGTATCAGTCCTATAGAGGTAGCCCAGATCAGGAGTATAGGGGTTGCAAGTCTGGATATGGAAGTGGCAACATGAGTAAATGCATCCAGGAACAGGAAAACCTGTTGTATGGTGTCAGTGTACAGGTTAGGGGTACAGTGCACTAATGTAATGTAAATATGTTACCTGAACAGTGAGGCCTATGGCCTGATTTTGGGTCTGTACAGGGTCTTGGGGCCTGCACAAACATGTGAAGACCTTGCTAGGCCTTGTACAGTAGTATAAAAGTGTTGGCCAAGTCGAGGCATCAGATTTGGGGACTGGGGCTTGGTATCAGAGTTAGGACTGATACCCATGTATCATCCACTAGTTGAAAACACCTGTAGTAGGTAGAGTAGGTAATTCCAGATGTGTCTATGTATATTTATATGAAAAAAATATCATATGTACTGGTGTGGGGTGATGTAAGTGTGTCAATACACATACATATATATGTGACAGTGTGTGTTTCTTTAGTGTGTCAGTTAGGAATTTGAGTATCAGTTAGAATTTGTGAGTGTCAGTGAGTTGGGCTTTAGAGTTAGAGTATTCTGTGATAGGTTCCTATCTAAGTGTGTTTATGGGCTTTGGCCATAGGCCAATTCCAGTGAACACTTGAGTGTCATGTGAGTAGTGATAAGTGAATGAGAGGGTATCAAGTGAAGGCCTGTGCTTGTGAAGGGACTAGAGTAAGTGTGAGTGTGATAGATGATGCAGGGGAGTGGCAAAATACAGGGCATAGGCCAGGATAGGCCAATGCAGCAAGCCTTGTGGCCTGCATTGCAGTGGCAGGAAGGGGGCTGCCTCCTCATTGCATAGGGTAGCAAGAGGGAAGCCTGCCTACAGTGTGTGCAAGTGACAGGTTTTGGAGTGGCAGGTGAGGGAGCAACCGGATTGGACTTAGGCCTGAGTTGGCAGGGGCTTAGTCCCCCTAACTTAGCAGCAGGCCATATTGGGCAATGGCCAGTGCTTGGGAGCAGGCCAGTGAGAGTGTTGTCCATGGGAGTGGCATGTTGTGAAGGGTTGGTATCATGGTTTAAAGTATCGGCCGATACCGATCCGATACGGCCGATACCGATACGGTTTGGCATGTCCCGATCCGATACCGACCGATACCCGATACTGGCCGATACCGACAATGAGGGTCTCTTTTCCGGACAATTCGGCAAAGAAAAATTAAACGAAAAAGACAAATCAACAAGGGTTTAAAGCATAATAAGGTTGTAAAAGCATGTAAAAGAAGAAAATCAATCTATTGTATGTAAGCCAATCGGTAAGGTGACTAATATTTTATTTAGTTTCAAAACTACTAAGAAATAACACTGAAAATACTTAAAATTATGCCTAAATGTATAAAATATATGTTTTTAAATGTAAATAATTTATTAATAATTGTCTGTTTTCTGATACCAAAAAATTCGATACTCCGATCCGATACAGCCGATACTACCGATATTGCCGATACCAATACTCATAGGAATAGTCCGATACCGATACTGTGAACCTTGGTTGGTATAGCCCTGTGGCATGACAAGTAATGGGGTTTTAATAGCAAGAGTCTTTGATTTGTTGAATATAACTGGGTTTATTTGGTATGCTTGAAACCTGAGTTCACATGTTAACTGAGAAATGGAGTCTTTGATTTGTTGAATATAACTGGGTTCTTAATGAATGTCTAAAACCTGAGATTGGTGTTGGGATTGCTTAATATGTTAAGAGTGCTAAACTGAGTGCTTAACTGAACCATTTCTGAGTTTTAATGTTCATTAAATTTACTTGATTGCTAAATGTAAATTGATATGGTAACATGCAACCATGCCTGAGACTCATATGTATACTTGGGTTTTCTGATGTAGAGTTCTGATACTCACATGTTTTTCTTGATTTCAAAAACTAACATGATACTTTTGCTTGATTTCTGTTACCTATGTATATTAGTTGTGCTTTTCCAGAATTGGGAGTTTTATACATTGCATTTGTTTGTGATATCATAGGTTTCTAATGGACTGAGTATTGACAGATATGACCCCAACCTGAGAATGGGTTCCATTTTATAAATCTGAGATTGTATCCTATGTTAACTAGTATATGGGGGTATTATGAACTGCAAATCTGGGAATATGGGTTTAGTCTGGGTTTGAAATTGCTAAATAATTTGAGTTTTCAGTAAGAACTGAATGTTATAACTCAACTGGGTTTAACCTTAGTTGTTTTCTATGCTGTGATATCTGAGATGGTTGGGGGTTGTTGTTGATGTTAATTGGGAATTGAATGTTAAACTGAACTGTCTCTCTATTTCTGTATTTTTTTCCCCAACTGATTTCCTGCACATTTAAACTACTGCAACATTTGAGTCCTCCCTAGATTGTTCTGTCCATTCAAAATTTGATTGAATTTCAGTTGTGTTGCTGACTTATAATGTTATGTTCACCTTGTTTGCAGATTAACCTAAAGGAAATGCTGCTCTGGGTTCAGATATATTTTGGTTAATCTACTCCTGTAAATATGTTTTGGATATGTATATATGGTGTACGAACGTGTTTGTGGTTGGACGTTTGGATGTACTTGTTGGATGTACTTGTTGCATGCTGCTCTGGGTTCAGAGATATTTTGGTTAATTTACTCCTATAAATGTTTAGGATATTTATGGTGTACGAACGTGTTTGTGGTTGGATGTACTTGTTGGATGTTTGGATGTACGAACAACGTATTTTTTAATATAAAAATTGTGTATTATAGTTGTGTGATGCTTGTGATATTATATATTGATTCTGGAATTGGATTCTGTGTAATTATGTGTATTTGGTAATTGGATTTCTGGAATATATTATGTTTATCTTGACGGTTGTAAAACGGCAAATTTTTTTATTCCTTGACGGTTTTTAACTTGACGGTTGCAAAAACGTCAAAAAATAATTCATTTCGTGACGGTTTGCAAACACCAAAAAACAATTTCTTGACGGTTTTTCCCCGTCAAGAAAGACTTTTCTTGACGGTTATTAGCCGTCATCTAGGCCCCCGTCAAGAAAAGTCGACACTTTTCTTGACGGTTTTTTGTTTGTTTTATTGACGGTTTAAAACCGTCAAGATAACGCATGTTTCTTGACGGTTTAAAACCGTCAAGGATACAAACAAAAAACCGTCAAGAAAAGTGTCGACTTTTCTTGACGGGGGCCTAGATGACGGATCCAAAACCGTCAAGAAAAGTCTTTCTTGACGGGGAAAAACCGTCAAGAAAAGCCATTTTTCTTGTAGTGGCCTCTGGAAAACAAAAACTCTGGCTCGCTGGGGATACTAAAGACAACTCTGCCAATATGGCAGTCTATCCTAGCATACTGGTTCCTCAACCAATCCATGCCTAGGACTACATCATAGTCTGCTATAAGAAACTCTATGAATCTAGCGGGGAACTCCCTACCGCTAACTATGATCCGACACGAGGAAAACACTCGATCTACTCCCACAAGGCCATTACCATTAAGTATATTAAGCCTCACTGATAATGACTCGGGTTCCAATCCTATCCGTGTCGCGAATCGTACAGACATGAATGAATGCGATGCACCAGAATCAAATAATACAGACGCTGGAGAGGAGTTGACGAGAATAGTACCTGCCACAACCTCACCTGGTGCAACTTCTTCTTCCATAGCCATCATAATGGCCTGACCTTGTCCTCTGGCTGCTGGTCCCCTCTGCTGGAAACCTCTCTGCCTATTATGGGTCTGAGCTTGGGCTTGTGCATACTGCTGGGGGTGCTGTTGCTGGAATGCCTGAGACTGAGGCGGCAAGGGCCTCGAAGACTGATACTGCTGCTGCTGAACTGGTGGTGGGGTCGGTCCTCTCATCGAAGAGCTAGAAGGGTTGGATGCTGATGAACCACCCCTATTCGGGCAAGCCCCAACCCTATGATCTGCTGCTTCACAAGCCAGGCACAATCCCTGCGCCCTACGACAGTCTGCCACCACATGCCCTGGCTTCCCGCAATGAGAACATCCCATCGCGGAAGTCTGCTTCTGCTTCTGCTGCTGCGGGTACGTCGGGGTCGAATATTGAACCGACGTTACTGAGGCCGCCCGCCTCGGAGTTCCAATGGTCAATCCCCTAGCTGCCGGGGCTGGAGCTGATGATTGGTGCATCTGACTGTGGGACCGCTTCCTACTCCCGGTCCTATCCACGATCCTCTGGGAGGTGTACTCATACCTTCTAGCTGCTCTCAAGACTGCGTCGAACGTCTGGTGCTCGAACTGCTCAACCGCCAACATGATCTCCAAATGTATTCTCTGCTGGAACCGCTGGGCCCTATCAAACTCGGTCGCCACCAAGGTGGGGGCAAACCTACTCAGCCTAGAAAACTCGGTCGCATAACCATCGACCGTCCTGCCTCCTTGCTTCAAGTTGGTAAATCTGGTCTGCAGGTCGTACCGAGCCACAGCATCAAAGTACTTCGTCTGGAATCTCTCTCTAAATACTGCCCAAGCAATGGGTGCCACTAATCCCATGGCTTGCGCTGCCCACCAACTGCGAGCCTAGTCCAACAACTGCAGGCGTACTACCGCCACCTTCTCATTCTCGGGTGTCCTAGCTGCTTTCAGAACCACCTCGGTATCCTGAAGCCATGCATCCACGACAATCGCATCCTTGCTGCCGTCGAAGAAAGGAGGGATCAATCGCTTGAAGCTGTTCGCCGCCTGGTTCCCTGGATGACCGCCTCTAGTCAAAGCATTATGAACTGTCTGGTGCAGGGCGTCGCTTCGACGATCCTGGGAAGCTATCAAGGTTCTGATGAGGCCTACTAAGGTACCATCATCGGGCTCTGCGGGCTGGACGGGCCGAACTGGTGACTCTCCTCCAGTAGGCACAACTCTGGAGGCTACCCCGGAATGCTGGGCTTGATCTCCGGGTTGCTGCTGGTCCACGGGAGGTGCTCCACCTCGCTGATCGGCAGGGTCAGGTACAGTGCCGCTGAAAAAGACGACACAGGAAAACAATAAGGAAGGACCAGGACAGATCAACGATACAAGCATGTAATCAGGGCAAGAATTTCAGGGATTTAAAAATACGGGCGGAGATCAAGGGCGAATACTGATTGAGACATCTATTCGGTAAACTCTCACATTTCTTGATTTATAAGACCTGTATGGGCCACCACTTAAACCGTGTCACGCCCCAGAACCAGAATACTGGAGAGCGGCGGCAGACATAGCCAGCTACGTATATTGAAATAGAATACATCTCAACTATACGGTCACGGCTGTCTAGATATGAGGGTTTACTACAAGCCAACAGTCTCTTAAGGTCAAGCCTATTGTCTCAATCTCAAGCAAGTAATATAATTACAAGATGTTTGACCACCAACTATACAATAAAAGGTATCCCAAATATTACATATCAGCTGATCATGAAGCTAGTCGTACAAAATGTTAGGACTAGCAAGAGTTAGGTCATACATGATCAACCCTAGGATTTGTTAATCATGTTTACAGCCCGTAGGAAGACAGTAAGTAAAGTGCATCGAGCTAACAGGTGCTCCTCGGCTAAACGCCTCAAAAGAATAGATTTACAATAGAGTAAGCGAAACAAAATAGAAAACCCACTCGTAGCCCGGGTTCCTTCTAGTCGCCACCATTGGGCTGGAAGCTTGGTAGATCCTCGGGAGCTGCTCCAAAATCTGGCCACACAAAACCAGCTAGGTCAACCCCAGAAAGAGCAAGTGCCACAAGGGGGCCACGAGATAAGAACAAAAGCCAGCATTAACACAAGAAGATATAATATTTAAAACTAGAATTTATGAAAAACATGGCAGGGTGATATACGACGAGATAACCATGGGACTATTCCGATAGCCAAGTTACAACCCGTAAACCAAACAGGGACCGGGGTTGTAACCCTTCATCTGAACAGAACTTGGTTTCCTACTATTTATCGACAAGATAATAATGCAAGAAATGAAGACAGGGATCAATCTTGTACTGGATCAAGACATGGCTAAACTGGTTATACCTCATTCAATCAATCACGGCCAAGCAGATACTACGGCTTACTACTTTAACTAACTAGGGTTATCACAGGCCTAATTACTAACAAGATGTAGTGAGATTATTCCACAGCCATAAGCCCTGCAGACCATCCAGGCTACCCAGAACGAAAGATTAGGGTTGAATTCAGGTAGGTACATCGCCCGAGGACAAATGTACCCTTAGGTGACTTTGAGGGTGCAACACGCGACGGTGTGCTGGAAATGTGCCCTACTCGACGGCAGGCTACAGATCCCAAGAGCGCCCAGGTAACGGGATTGCCTGTAGTTGTGTCATCTCTTCATGACTACTGTGTTATTCTAGTTATTAATCTTAATCCATTTTAGTAGGAGCTCCTGACCGTGGTACTCAGGAATCCCATCCTAGACATGATGCAAGACAGGACAAGTGGATTAACAAGCAAGCAAGAAAGAACCACCCACGATGTCAAGGCAGGTCAAGTTAAGTTATCAAGATAAATCATGTCAGGGTACTTGTCAGAAGTGCGCCACGACGGGCCACTATCATGTCAGGTTGGTCATGTCAGGAGTGCACCACTATAGGTCACTATCGTGTTATGCTAGTTCCTTGTCATACCATGCCATGTACAATAATTATTCCAAACATGTTAAGTAAAAATCAAGTTCATGACAAATAGGCATAAGGATATAAAATGGGCATAAAATATCTAATAAAATATCAATATATAGGGCTATAGAAGAGCCAAGCTTAAAGAATAAGACCAAAAATCCAAGAGTCAATGGGTTAAGCAAGGGGTCAGGGGAGCAACGTAGGTGAAAAGTCACGCATGCTGAGAGCAGCGTAGGTGAAAAGTCACGCACGCTGAGAGAGCAGCGTAGGTGAAAAGTCACGCACGCTACAGGGAGCAATGTACGTGAAAGTCACGCACACTCAAAGGAGCAGTGTACGTGAAAAGTCACGCACGCTGAAGGGAGCAGTGTTCGTGAAAAGTCACGCACGCTACAGGAAGCAATGTACGTGAAAGTCACGTACACTCAAGGGAGCAGTGTACGTGAAAAGTCACGTACGCTGAAGGGAGCAGTGTTCGTGAAAAGTTACGCACGCTACAGGGAGCAATGTACGTGAAAGTCACGCACACTGAAGGGAGCAGTGTACGTGAAAAGTCACGCACGCTCAAGGGAGCAGTGTACGTGAAAAGTCACGCACACTCAAGGGAGCAGTGTACGTGAAAAGTCACGCACGCTCAAGGAGACACGCTTCCAACAGGAAGCGTACTCAAGTCTGCGTACGCACGCTAAAGAGCACACGCAGCTCAGTGTGCGTAAGCTAAACAGCTCTGCACACTACTCACTGTCTTCTCCAGACAGCAAGAACACCATGGCTGAACCCAAAGCTCCAAAAGCTCACAACTTGGCCATCCGAACTCCAAATCCAGATTTCCAAAGCTCCAACTTGGGTGAAACTGAATGCTCTTCCACATGGAAGCATCAAAAACCCATAAAATCTAACTAAAGGAGATCAAACCATGCAAAATCTGAAAATAGGAAAAACCTAGATCTAGAACAATGGAGACTTCAAATCACAAAATACCAAGACCTAATGTTGGTCACCATGTCCTAATCTAGCAAATGAACCAAGAAAATAGGGCTCTCATGAAGTGGCAAGGTGCACTTGCCTAGGGTTAGGAGAGTTGTGGAGGAAGGAGAAGAAGAAGAAGAAGGAAATTAATGGTGGAAGTTATGAGGAGAAAGAGTGGTAGGTGGGGATATAAAGAGGGGGAGTTATGGTGTGTTGAGGGTGGAGTATAGGGCTAGGGTGTTCCAACACATAAAACCGAACCAAACCGAACCATCCCCAATAAAACCGAGCCATGCCAAAACCCAAAATACGGGAAATACCGAAATCCCACAAGTTGAGAAAAATAAAAATACATGCCAAAATCCAGATACGAGTATAAATACGAAATACGGGAAATACGAGAAATGAGGGTGACAATTATTGCTAGTTAGTAAATTAATTAGTGAATTAGTGCCAGTAAAATCACTAGCTAATTTAAATTAGATATTTTAATAGCAAAATTTTGTAAATAAAAAAAGGAAAAAATATTTTCAAAAATATCAGAAAAATATTTAAATAGATTATTTTTCTTTTACAAAATTAAATGTTATAACTTATCGATTCAAGGAAAATGACAGAAAAATCCTAATAGGATAAATTCGCATAAATAGTTTTTACAAAACCAAGGACCAACGAGGACCGATAGCAATTACGGTCGAAATTGTTTTTTCTCAAAATTAGAATTTGCACGTTTTTCAAAATTTAGAAAATTTGGAGTTTTGAAAACTACAAAATTCAAAAATTCAAGAAATTGGTTAACGGATGTTACACTCGTTACTGATTATTGTTTTTATACTTGTATAGATACCGATTCCTAAGGAGATTTGCTATCCTCTTAAAGGATCCCGTGTCGTAACGTGCCATGGTTGGATCCATTATATTAGTCGAGGGATGGGAAGATATTCGGAGATTATGTGATCATAACCCTACTTCTTTAGTCAGTTGTGCATAGCTCACCTTCGCCACATATAGGGTGTAGCCTGACCTTACTTGTACTTGTACATAGCTTCCATTTATGGCCGGCCTAATTCCAGATTTACCTGTGCTTGTACTTGTGCATAGTCGTTCATATGGATAGCCTGATCCTAGACCCAAGCCGATCACATAACAAACTAATATCTGAAGGCACTGTTTAGTAGTACTTGTTTGCCAAGAATTATAAAAGAATATAACAATTATATCGGAGGAATAGACTTTTACTTCACAATACAAACTCGCTCATACAAAGAAAGCCTAGGGACGAAAACCTAGGTACAGCAATCTAAGTACAATTGTTTAGTTTTTTCTGGGGGGTGACGGTAGAGGCTCGGGAAAGCGACGGCAGCTCTACCTTACTCCTTGGACGATCGGATGCAGCCTTGGCTCTGGTGAAGAAATGCTCTTGGACGTGTGGGGAGACTCCCTAGTGCTTTCGGTTGCTGGATCTCTGGATGTCTCTGTAGTGCTCTCTCTCTTTTCTCTGCTCTCTTCTTGCTCTTCTCTCCTGCTCTTCTCTCCTGAATTCTCCAGGGTTTGCAAGGGAATGGCACCTTGCTATTTATAGATGTGGGGGTGTGATCATTAGGGTTTATAAATGATTGCCTCTTTGAGAAGTCAGCGGTTGAGGATCAATTAATCTGGGCCATTCATTCTGATTGTAGCAAATCTAGGTAATTAATATGGATTGTATCAAATATCTGTGGGCAATAAATGTTGATTGCCATGAATATTCGTGATTTGTGATAGCCTGCCACGTATCCAATTTGTTTGATTTGATTTGGTCTGGACAATTATGATGATCGCAACAAATCTGATTTTGTTAGGATTTATTAGCACCCATAATTCCAGGGAAGATAAGACTGCCATGTGTCTCAATTGTAGCAAAGAGCGCTACGTGTCTCAATTGGACTGTCCTGGCCGAGCCGCATATGGGGGGGTTCTCTCAGCCGCATGAAACAAGCAGCCGCATGAGGATGGGCAGCCGCACGTGGATGGGCAGCGGCATGGGGATGGGCAGCCGTATGGGGATAGGCAGCCGCATGCAGAGGGGCAGCCGCATGGGGATAGGCAGCCGCATGAAGTGGGCGGCCGCATGAAGTGAGCGGCCGCATGGAGTGGCCTCGGGACTTGTTGGATTTTGCCAGCTGTAAGGAGATTTTCTCCTCTTTTCCATGAACACGCCATCATGTCAGTTATTATTGCGTCTTTGTGCCAGACCTGTCATGGCTGTTTTTTGTCAGGGCAGCCGTCAGGGCATTAAATACAACCGAATGTAGAGAAGAACTGTTGAAGGCCACGTGGCTTCTTTCTGAGCTGCATGGATCTATCCGAGCTGCACTTCTGAACCGCATAGGGATCCTGAGCCGCATGGGGATCCTTCTGTCGGAGCCACATAGGTATTTCTTTATTCTTTTCCATGCTTCTACAAGACCCCCTTCAAAGTTTTCAATTTGTAAAATTGAAATACTTTGAATAAGAAGCATGGCCATGTAAAAACTCTTTGGGCCGCATAGGATGTTCTGGCCGCATGGATGTCTCAGCCGCATGGCCTCCTCAGCCGCATGGCCATTTGAGCCGCATGGGCTGCTTGGCCGCATAGGCTCCTTGCCACGTCTTTATGCCACGTGTGCAAATTTTTGTATTGATTGCCTTTGATTTGAGCCGTCTTTTGGGGGTAGTCCCAAAAGTCGGCTCATTAAATTTTGGATTTTCTTTGGATGAATCTCCTTCATGAGAGGGGGCAAAATTCTAGGAGTCGGTTTTGCCTATAGCACACGACCCGAAGCGCTCCATCGGTCCACGTGCTTCCTCTCCCCGTTTGTCCTCCTATAAATAGGAGTAATTAAGAGAAGAAATATCTTTACTCTCTCCTTCAACTCAAGCTTTTCCTGCCTTAACTGTCATACACTTCTCCGATCACCGATGGCTCCCAAGAAGACTGTTGTGACGAGGGGTAAAAAGGCGGCATCTTCGTCGGCGGCGAAGGACAAGAAAGCTGCTTCTACTTTGACTGCGGCGACGAATGATAATGTGGTAGCTCCTCCGCCAGCCGACGTGCCCGTAGGTTATCCCGACGTCCACCCCCCTATTGCTGGTAATGTCACACCCCAGAACCAGAATACTGGAGAGCGGGAGCAGACATAGCCAGCTACGTATAAGAAATGGAATCCATCTCGCTATACGGTCACGGCTGTCTAGATACATGAGGGTTTATCTACAAGCCAACAGTCTCTTAAGGTCGTGAACAAGTCTAGTGTCTCAATCACAAGCAAGTAAGTAAAAGGTTACAAGAAGTATGATCATTAAATATACAATATTAAGGCGTCCCAAACATTACATATTCAGCTGATCATGAAGCTAGTCATTACAAAATGTTAGGACTAGCAAGAGTTTAGTCATACATGATCAACCCTAGGATCTGTCAATCATATTACAGCCCGTAGGTAGACAGTAAGTAAAGTACAATCGAGCTAAACAGGTGCTCGTCGGCTAAACGCCTCAAAAGAATATTTTTACAATAAAGTGGGAGATCAAAAATAAACCCACTCGTTGCCAGGGTTCCGTCTAGTGGCCACCATCTGGCTGGAAGGTCGGTAGATCCTCCGGAGCTGCTCCGAAATCTGGCCACACAAAACCAGCTGGGTCAGACCCCAGAAAGAGCAAGTGCCACAAAGAAAGCTTCACTTAGGAACTAAAACCAGCAATCAGCACAAGATATAAATAAAAGTAAGAACTGAAAATAAAGAAAATACATCAGGATGATATACGACGAGATAACCATGGAACTATTCAGATAACCAGGTTACAACCCGTAACCAAACAAGGACCGTGGTTGTAACCCTTTGTCTGAACAGAACTTAGAATTCTTACCATTTATCGGTAAAAGAAATACAAGCATTCTGGTCATACAGTAATCTGGAACAAGATCAGGGCAAGACTAGACAGGTTAGACTCCATTCAATCATTTCACGGCCAAGCAAGAATTACGGCTTGATACTTTAACTAACTAGGGTTGTCACAAGCCTAATTACTAACAAGATGCAGTGAGATTATTTCACAGCCACAAGCCCTGCAGACCATCCAGGTTACCCGGGTTAAAAGAATTAGAGTTGAATTCAGGTGGGTACATCGTCCAGGAAACGAATGTACCTTTAGGTAGCTTGAAGGGTGCAACATATGACAGTGTGCTGGAAATGTGCCCTACTCGACGGCAGGCTACAGATCCCAAGGCGTGTCCAGGTAACGGGATTGCATGTAGCTGGAAGATCTCTTCATGACTAATGTATTAATCTAGTTATTTAGCCTTAGTCCATTTTAGTAGGTACTCCTGACCGTGGTACTCAGGAGTCCCCTCCTAGACATGATGCAAGACAGGACTGAATTATTTGTACAAACACAATCGCCTACGATGTCCAGGACATTTATACAGGTCATGTCATGTCAGGTAGCCGTCGCAACAGCTTATCAAGATATATCATGCCAGGTTTATCATATCAAGTGTACTAGTCAGGAGTGCGCCACGACGGGCCACTATCAGGTCATGTCAGGTTATTATGTCAGGAGTGCACCACTACGGGTCACTATCACGTCATGCTCAATTATCAATTCCAAACATATCAAATGAATTCATGATTTTCAAGTTCAGGACAAAAGGCGTAAGGATATAAAATGGACGTTAAATATCTAATAAAATATCAATATACAGGGCTATAGAAGAGCCATGCGGCTAAGGCACATGCGGCCAGGATGGATCTCATGCGGCTGGGGAAAGAGTCGGGTTCATGCGGCTGGGGAGAGATTCATGCGGGTCGGGGGAACTAAGGACCGATGCGGCTCGCAGGAGAGGGATTCTCATGCGGCTGGAATAAATCGAGCTCATGCGGCCAAGAGAAGGGCAAGACACATGCGGCCAGGAGGGCAAGGGTACTCCTGCGGCTGGCAGAAATGAGTCCATGTGGCTCAACCAAGTCGATTCCCATGCGGCTGGGTCAAGGTGATTGCTTATGCGGTTGACGGGAGGGGGGAGTTCATGCGACTTATAAGGTTCAGGATCTCATGCGGCTGGCGGATATAGGACTCATGCGGCCAGCGAGTGAGTCTGGTTCATGCGGCTCGTCAAGGCTGTACACATACGGCTGGGTCCAACTCATGCGGCCAAGATAAGCTGATGCAGCAGGATAAGGTCCTCAGCCCTATGCGGCTGAACTGACTGGGTCCCATGCGGCCGGGAATACTTGCCGCATGAACTTGTCACACGGTCAAGTCAAGGCAATAGTGCATGCGGTTGGAACTGACTTGCCGTATGAATGTTCATGCGGTTAAGTACACCATGCGGCTCGGGACTGTGCTTCTTCTCCAAATTTCCGAGAAGAAGTACACCATAAGCCATGGCTTCCAAGCTGCATAACTCTATCATCCGGAGCCCAAATCCGAACTTCCATAGGTCAAAATGGGGTAGAACGAGATTCTCTACAACATAGAACCCTCAAAACTCAGAAATAACAGGATAAAGTAGATCAAAACCCAAGAAATCCGAAAATAAAGTAAACTTAGATCTAGAAGGATCTAGCCATGGAAAGTAAAAATGCCAAGTTCTAAAGTAAGTTAAAATACTATAAGAAAGAGAATGAAGCAATAAAATTAGAGTTCCTCCATGAAGCAAGTTGCAGTTGCCTAGACCTCTCTCTCCCTCTCTCTAGTAGGTAAGGAAGTAATGGTGGAGAAGATGATAAATGAAGAGAGAGAAAGGAGAAGGGTTAATAAATGGTAGTGGTGGTGGTAGGTAGGGGGTTCACCCCTTGGTTCATGATGAACCAAGAGCA
Organism: Iris pallida; assembly: GCA_029216955.1. NCBI lineage: Eukaryota > Viridiplantae > Streptophyta > Magnoliopsida > Asparagales > Iridaceae > Iris > Iris pallida. The sequence continues at coordinate 37,511,676 of JANAVB010034417.1, forward strand.
ATCCCAAACCGAACCAAGCCAACCCAAACCAAGAATAAACCAAGCCCAGGGAGGAAATTAAGCAAGGAAATCATGCAATACAAGAATAAATATGTACACGTATTCCAGAAATACGAAATACGAACAATAGGCATTACAGGTAAGGACGTTGTGTGAGCTTGAAACCCTAACTATTGTGGCTACGTCGCATGCTCTATGCACGAGCCTTCATCTTCATGTGTGCCGCATGTATGTTTCATGTCCGAGCCGCATTGGGTATGCTCCATGTCTGAGCCGCATGAGAATTATTACTGTGGCCGCATAAGCACTTCCCTAATGGGGCCGCATAAGCTGCGCTGGGCTGCATAGGCTCGCACAAATTTGTTTGTCACATGAACCGCATAAACTTTATTCGAACTCTGTCGTATGAGACTTCGTTTAGACAGAGCCATATGAGAACACTGCCGCATGAACCTTCGCTGGGCGGAGCCATATAAGTGTTTTCTGAGTTGGGCCGCATGAGACTCCATTAAATTGGAGCCGCATAAGCTTGAAAACACCAATCAGTTTTCCTTGTCCATCTTTTTAACTTATTTCTTTTGTCCTCTTTTCAGTGAATTTCCCAGTTAATCTGCGGGGGAACCTCTGGTGGGTCAGGCCCAATTTGCCATAGGAGTCTGACTTGACCAACTAGTTCGGCAGGTGGTAGAATAACTGCCCAAGAACGAGCCTGAGGAGAGGCTGACTCTTATCAAGAACCAGCCCTTTTGCTTTCTCTGTGCCATGCTGAACTCAGGATGATTGGAGGGAAAGTACCTGAAGCTGGCGTTCTTCTTCGGGGATGCCCTGACTGTGAAGAACTCTCGGGTATTGGATATATCCGAGAATTGGAATTTTATTTATGCCGGGAGGGCGATCCACATCCCCCAGATGGAGCATCATTTCCCATTGGTGTGGTTAAATATGTTGCCGGTGGACAGGAGGATGCAGGAATCCTTGACCCCGAGCCGGTCGGGAATGATTGTGGATAATATCCACTATAATGAGCATGTTAGATCAGCGTACGCGGTTAGGGAACCGGTCAGCTACTCCTTGATGGGGCTAGCCCTGGGTACCTTCTTAAATGTGCAAGGTCCCAATTTCTCATTCTCTCAAGCCGACACTTTTCTGAATCGACTTGCTCGGAAAGGGTCTTATCCCATTGGCCGTCTCTCGCATTTGAACTGGATACGCCCCATCCCTTCGTGGGCCAATTTGACCGGGTGGATTTTACGAGAATATGGGACTTTCCTGCGTGAGGTTGGTCTCTACCACGCCATCCGGGGTACATGTCACAGACTGCCCATCAATAAGGAGTTGTTCATGGCTCTCTTAGAGATGTACAACCAGCGGACGGGGATCTTCTTCGTGCCAGGGGGGAGATGGGTCTCGCTCTTCATGAGATGTACGCCGTCTCTAGGTTGCCTTGGGGCAATGAAGTGTTTGAAGTATATACTCTGATGAACGAGGAGTTCGAAGATTTGGAGCAACGACATCCGGTTTTCGTTGCTGTCTATCAGGAGTTACTGTGTCATCACAGTTACTGTCAGCAGACGACCAAGAAGGATAGTAACTCGGAAGGGAACCTTCCGCATACTAGGGCTTGGCTCTTCCACCTTTTTTAGCAAGGTGCCTCAGGCCGGGTTACTCTCTGGAATCCTCGGACACGAGAGCAAGTACAGGATCTGGTGTTAACTGCCAAGAAGTCGAAGGCCTTGAGCGACACATTTGGGAGTCAAACTGATTCCTTTGATTATTTTTATCAGGATATCCAGCCGCTGTCGGAGAAGGCAATCCTGGCAGGGTTTTGATGGTATGGCTACGAAATTGTGTGGTCTCAGGAGGAGCTGGTACTATTGAGAGGATCAGCCGAAATTTTATCCTTCCTGCTGTGAAGCTGGCCTTTGGGGTCAGGCTGGCTCTTCTTTCGGCCATGGTGTGCAGTATACACCGTGGCCTCCGTACTTTTTCATCCAAGGTTATTGCACGTGACACAGTGATGAACTTTGAGCGAATAGAATTGCCTTATCACTATCTGATGGGGTGGCTATTAATGCACTGCCGGTCTTTGATGAGACCTAGCCCATAAGATGGTGTAACTGACGATGATGCTTTTATCTTCCAGTACCGCCGGATGTCCTTGGAGTATAATACTATGCCCGCCTATCGGAGGGCGCTGGCGAGGGTGGATGGATATAACTTCTTCGTGTCTGTTCATTATTTTTCTGCTGAGGAGGTGGAGAGTGTACATGTTGATGATACCGGGCCTCCTCTCCTCTTACCTGAGAAGATGCTTCTTTGGTTGCGTAAAATTTGTCCCTCGTACTTAGTATATCACAACCGTAATACCGTCTATCTGGAACCTTACTTACCCAACTGATTCTTCTGCCAGTTTGGGTACAGCCAACTATTCCTAGAGAGTCCCAGCTCTTGCCTGGGCTTTGAAGATAGTGTTCTGGATGGCATCAGAGCCTGGCTCTATTATAATATTTCTCATACCCGTACTAGTTTTTCGGTCCCTGACGCTGAGACTCAAGGGGAGATTTTGTATTTAGTGGCTCTCTACCACGTCACTACGAGCAAGATTCCGGTTAACTTTGACCCTCGTACCAGTTTTATTGTTGGTACCGGCTTGGCGGAGAAGCCCCAGGGTTCGAAGAAGAGGAAGCAGAGGGCGAACACGGTTCCTGTGTCGGACTCGGAGTCCACCACTGTGGATGAAGAAGATGGCGAGCAGGGTGCAGATGATTCTCTCCCTCCTCTAGACGAGGTGGCGGCGGAACAACCGCCCAGTGCGTTCGATGAAGTGGTGGCGGATCAGCCACCTGATGTGCCTAACCCTTCGCGTAAGCGAGACAGGAGTGAGTCTGCTGATATCGACATGACTTATTCTATAAAATGAGCTGCTATCAGATCCCGTCGGCTACTTATCGAGGATGTTGATGCTGTTTCTGAGGTAACTTGAATTATAGTCATTTTCTCCTTTATTTTCCTGTACTATGGCCTAATCATTTTTCTTTACTCTTGTAGGCGCCAGAGGAGTCGGTTTCTCGAGAACCGGCCGCTGAGGTCGATCCGGTCCTGACCACTTTGGTCAATGACATGTGTACTGCTATTATTTCTGCTGGAGTTCTTCCGGAGGTGGCCGAGGAGTCCCACCTTGCTGAGGACTCAACCCATGGGGATGGGGGCTCTACTGCACCTGTCCCTGAAACAGTTAAATTTCAACGGGGTGACGCTGAACTGGTTGGATCCCTTTCCGGGGTGGCTGGGGCAGAAGAACCAGCTGAATTTAACTTGGAGGTCGCGGGTGAGGAGACCACGGCAGCTGCGAGCGAGCTGCAGCCTCCATGCTCCTCCCCTGGTAAGATAAGCCAAATCTTAACTTGTGAGGAGGCCTATCTGCTCTATCATCATATCCTTCAGGTTAGACTGATTGATGGTTTCTCTGGACATACAGGTCCTGCCTCTCTAGTGCCGATGATGGACATTATTGAGATAGGCTCTGCCGAAGGGGAACTGGCGGAGAGGAGCGTACCCCCTCCTCTTCCGACTCATACTGAAGGACCTCCCGCTGGCTCGAGTTCGGGGTGTCAGGTGGCGGCACAGCTGGGGCAGAGGAAAATGGTCCTTGCGTCCTCTTCTATTCAGGTGGTTCCGAGAGTCGACCTTTCTACTTTGCCGAGTGTCCAGACTCTTCGGATGGCGGAGGAGGAGTTAGCCGTTATCCGCGCATCTTTTCGCTCGGAATTTGTCTCTCTGGTGGCAAGTTCTAGCGTGGCTCCTTCGACATTGCCAGCCACACTTCCTTTGACGTAGTCCTTTACGGAAATTCTGGACTAAGCGTCACAGGACGTGGTTGACAGTTTCTATCGCCATTTGAAGAGGGGGGTTGCGGCTGCTGTGGAACGAGGGACCCCTTTTGCCTTGGCCCGGCAATGTGCCCAGGGTCACGTTGATATTCTTAAGACTCTTTCCGGTGGGGCGGGGATAGCTGCGCTTCTGGAGGCAAAATTGCTGGAGGTTGATCAGCTGGTAGCCCAGCTTCATGTGCTGCGGCAAGCTGACCTGCCCGCTGCTATAGATCAAGAGCGCGGTTTCCTCATAACTGCCGTAGAGAAGATAAGGGCGGTTCGGGATAAGACCAAGCCGGTCATACAGAAGGACCTCCACGATCTGTCTGAGTTATATGATAAGTTGAGCCGCGAGAGTGAGGATGTTACGGCTCGGGAAGCGACTGCCTCCCGTGGGGTCATTGACACGCGGGAGCAGATCCTTGAGCTTCAGAGGAAGTTAGTTTTCTGGAATCTAAGCTTGAGGCTGTCCGCACCGAAAGGGGGCTAATTATCCAGGAGGCTGACAGAGTTAATCGAGCTTCTGCTGGCCTGGAGCTTGCCCTGAAGAAGTTGGAGGACGGCTGGCGGGCACACATGGACTTGGATAATGCGGAGCGGTTGTCCCAGGAGGCCGAGCACCGAGCTAAGCAGCGGCTTGAGCGGGGGACCACCTTGGTGAAGAACTGTCTCCTGGAATTATGTACCGCCGAACCATAGACGACTTTTTTCCTTCTTTTTGTTTACGTTCTTTTCCTTTCTTTAAGTGGGACATTATCCCTAGAACGTGTAGTACTTTTGCCTTCCAAATAAAAGAGTATGCTTTATACTACCCTTTATTTGTATCGCTTGTTGTGCTTGTGGTGTTATGGTGGTGTTTGCCCCGCTTGGGGGACTTGTTTGTGGACCTGTTACCCTGGGCATACCTGGGTTTTAGGTATGGATAACAAGTTTGATGGGGATACCTAGAACAATTCCACGGTAAGGTGGTCATGGACGTTCCGGGTATCGGGAGAAAGAATGCCATAGAGCAGCTGGGCTCCCGGGGCATAATGAGAAATGATGTGCATGTACTAGGAAACTTAGTACAGCATTTGTAGTTAGCAAAGGAAATTTGTGGGCCTATTATCCTTGGCGTACCCTGGTTCAGGATACGGATAATAAGACGAGAGAAAACCATCATACTTACTCAGAGGTAATGAGGACATGGCAAGTATGGGGGTTTTACCGCGGTGTCTTCCTATTCAGAGGTAATGAGGACATGGCAGGAGTGGACTCAGCGGAGGATATTTGTGGTCAACAGAGGACATTTGTGGACCTATTATCTTTGGCGTACCCTGGGGTTTTTTTCGGTACAGATAATAAGTCGAGAGAGAACCAACATATTTACTCAGAGGTAATGAGGACAAGGCAGAAGTGGGTTCCATGAAGGGGTACATAGAACGACTCAGAGGTAATGAGGACATGGAAGTTCTATGTAGAGGGGTGATTTGTTTTTGGCGGAAGTAAAACGACTCAGAGGTAACATCGACGTGGTCGTTTTGGAAATTTGTGGATCCGTTACCCATTTTGTACACTGAGAGTGCGGGTAGTGGATCATGAGGGAGGAGCTCTTTCAAAAGAATAAGTTCAGAGGTATGGTTATACATGACTTACTACCTAAAAGAGTGACCGAAATGTAAGTTCAGAGGTACCTGCAGGTACATAACCTAGCAATCTAGGATATTTGGAGGAAGAATGTGAGTTCAGCGGTACTGGAGGGTACATAACTCAGCAATCTGGGATATTTGGAGGAAGAATGTGAGTTCAGCGACACTGGAGGGTACATAACTCAGCAATCTGAAATTTTGTGAATGTGAGTTCAGCGGTACCGGAGGGTACATAACTCAACAATCTGGAATTTTGTGAATATGAGTTCAGCGGTATCGGAGGGTACACAACTCAATAATCTGGAATTTGGAGAATGTGAGTTCAGCGGTACCGGAGGATACATAACTCAATAATCTAGAATTTGGAGAATGTGAGTTCAGCGGTACCGGAGGGTACATAACTCAATAATCTGGAATTTGGAGAATGTCGTTTAGACATAATATTTTTTCAGGAACTTGCCATTGACGGGCAACATGAGTAAGTCTCCGTTTTGTTTTACGAGGCGGTAAGCACCGTTGGAGAATACAGCCTCAATAATAAATGGCCCTTCCCACTTTGGCTGGAATTTGCCGGCAGTTTTATGAGTCATAACAATCGACCTCCGAACAGCCAGAACGAGATCGCCCACTTGGAATATTCTGATTTTAACTTTCTTGTTGAAGGCTCCGGAGATGCGTGCTTGGTATAGCTCGATTCGTTGCTGAGCCAAGAGGCACTTTTCATCTAAGGGCTCCAACACTTCTATCCGACGACGGTAGTTATCGTCCGTCGTCAATTGATAAGTGAGAGCGACGCGGAGCGAGGGTATTTGAGTCTCCAATGGGAGAACTGCCTCACTTCCGTATACCAGGGAGAATGGTCTGTTTCCAGTGGCCGTTCGGACTGTAGTATGGTACGCCCATAAGCATTCACCAAGCTTCTCGTTTCAGTCACGTTTGTTGGACGACATGAACTTCTTGAGCAACTTGATGATGGTTTTGTTGAATGCTTCCGCCAACCCATTCACTGTCGGATTGTACGACGTCGAAGCAATATTCTGAATTCGATGCTTGTCGCAGAATCGATAGAAGACGCAGCTTGCGAACTGCGGACCATTATCGTGGATAATCCTTCGGAGCAGTCCAAAGCGATAGATGACGTGATGCTTGAGGAAGCTGATCACGTTTGAAGTCTTCACTTCTGCAAGCGTAACAACTTTCGCCCATTTGGAGAAGTAATCTGTGATTGCGAGTATGAAGTGATGTCCTCGGGAAGAAGGTGGAGTGATCGGACCGATGATATCCATTCCCCATGCTTCGAATGGCCAGGATGCCACTGTCGGATGTAGAAATTTGGATGGCTGGTGGATAAAGTTCGCGTGGACTTGGCAGACTTTGCACTTTCTTGCATAGTCTATCCCATCTGCTACCATCGTAGGCCAGTAGTAGCCCATTCGACGAAGACGATCTTACAATTTTGGGCCAGGCTGATGGGGCCCGCAGACACCGTCATGAGCTTCGCGTACGGCTTCTTTGGCTTCTACGTTTGACAGACATCGAAGCAATAATCCATCGTAGGATCGGCGATACAGCATTTTCGTCTCTGTATCGTAGAAGAATCTGAGAGAACGTCTTCTGATAGAGGTGGCTTCCTTTGCGTTCTCGGGCAGGATGTTGTAGACTACGAAGTCTATGAATAGTAGTCTCCAGTCTGGTACTTCGTTGATCATTTGAGCGGAATAACTCGCCACGAATTGAACGTTGTTCTTGGACAGACCAGTTCATGGCCTATCACGTCCACCAAATGATGAATATTGTTTGGCACTGCTAGGGAAGCGGTAAGGCCTGCTAGGACATCGGCCTCGATATTTAGAGTCTGGGGACGTGTTCGATGAAGAACCCTTCAAATGACGAGATGATGTTGATCGCTTTTTGGTGATAGGGGATCATGTCTTCATGGCGGACTTCGTACGAACCCCGGATCTGATTGACGATTAACTGTGAATCGCCGTACGCTTCAAGATATTCTACCCCCAGCTCTCTCGCAAGTTGGAGGCCAATGACTAGAGCGTTGTACTCTGCCACATTATTAGAGCAGGGTTCTGTGAGGGAGTAAGCGCGATTGATCCCAAGTCCGGAAGGAGAAACCAGCACCATCCCGACTCCGACGACGATGTTGCCCTTGGGTCCGGTCCTTGAAGCACCGTCGAAAATATTTACCATATATCATCGTGAGAGGCCGCATGCGAGTCGGCGATCTCATCTGGATTTCTTCATATATTCTGGCCGACTCCGAGCCTAGGTGGGCTGCTAAAAAGTCTGCCAGAGCTTGACCTTTAACAGCCTTTTACGGGACGAAGATCATATGGTAGGGGGATAGTAATATTGCCCATGTAGCGAGGCGAGAGCTGAGTGCCCCTGGTTTCGTCATAAGGACCCTGAGGGGGTTGACTCGTGATATCACATGTATGGTTTGCCCCGTGACATAGTGTCGCGTCTTTTGAATGGCGAATACCAGGGCGAGGCATTCCTTCTCCACGGCGGTATATCGATGCTCTGGCCCGATCATCATTCGGATGAGGTAATATATAGCTTGCTCTTGGCCTGCATCGTTGTTTTGTTCTAGCAGAGCGCCGAGGCAATACTCCATTGCTCGTACGTAGAGCAGGAATAGTTTTCCAGCAACCGGTGCCATAAGGACTGGAGGGTTCGACAAGTATTCTTTGATGCTGTCGAAGGCACATTGGCATTCTTCATCCCAAACGAATGAGACGCCCTTTTTCATGAGATGGGTGAATGGCTGACATCAACAAGAGAGGTTAGAGATAAACCTCCTAATGTAGGCTAGCCTCCCTTGAAGGCCTCGGAGTTCACGGAGATTTTTCGGAGGACCCATCTCCATGATCGCCTTTGTCTTCTCAGGGTCTACGTGGATACCCTTGGAGGTAATGACGAAACCCAAGAACTTCCCGCTGGATACGCCCAAGAAGGATTTCGTGGGGTTCATTTTCAAATAGTGCGCTCGTATCAGGTCGAACACTGTCCTTAGATCATGCAGATGATCTTTCTTAGAGCAGTTTTTGACGATGATGTCGTCAACATTGTATTCCACTATTTTGTGCAAGTGGTCTCTAAAGATGATGCTCATAGCTCTCTGATAGGTGGCGCCACCGTTCTTCAAACCGAATGGCATGTGTCACGACCCGCACCCTAGAGTAAGGGCACGAGACGTGGGTACGTCCAGCCTACGCCGCAGTGTCGACGGTAAAACGCTGTCCTAGGTCACAACATCTAATAATATAAATTCTAAACAGTTTATACTCCCCGAATGGGGGTGACATGATAAAAGTAAACCCAATCACAACTAAGGATGAAGAAGCACGATATGATATAGAACTCAAGGAAATACAGATGATAAAAAAAGTAGATAGATAGTTAAATGGAACTGCTGAAATGGAAGAAAATCCCAAGTACAATCAGAGAGTCTAAGTGTCTAATACATCACAAATCCCAAGTTCAATATATACACTCATCCATAGAGTAATGTAAATAACATCCTAGTCTAGAAGTGTGTCATCTACAGCTATAGGGTCCGGCTGCTGGTCCAAGTCACAGCTGTCATCTAAAGTAGTCCCATAATAGGTACGGCAGCCAGCCTCGTCCTCATCCTCTGTAATATTTCAACAGGTCCAGTCAGGACAGGAGCGAGCACAATACATCTCAACAAGTCATAGCAGGAAAAGGAAATATAATCATGCTAGAGAATAAAATACAGGAACTGAAGAATAGCATAATGTAAGAAAGAGACTGTAAGTAAATATCTATGATATATATAAAGAGAGACAGTGTTAGTGATTCAGAGTACTGCACAAACATGTGAATGGCTAAGGACTGATTCATGATTACACTACTTGGAATTGATTCATGATTACACTACTTGGATTTATTCACATGTTAATTTATTCTCCCCCATCCCCAATCAATACACAAGGATCCATTCAAGTTACATTAAGATTCATGATTATACTACGTTGCCCAAAAAGGGTGATTCATGAATTGATTTGTGAAGGCTCGGTGATCATGAGGGTACATGAGTCACTAGTTGATTCCCGAAGATTCATGATAATAGAAGCATGAGATACGTGATGTAAGTGAAACACATATGAGACAAAAGTATCTGATGCCCCCGAGAAGGATAACATCTCATGAAGGGATCCATATAGTACCAATCCGTGTTGCAACGTGTCAGCATCAAGTAAGATAGTCTAAAGCAGGAAATATAATCCTATACATGATATGAAATGATCAGAGAATGTACTCGCCTGCTATCTGAATGTCCAAGGTGAATATACTGTCCGAGGAGTGGTGTCTGGCTCCTAATCAGAACAGTACAAGTCACAATAAGTCTAAAATGATAAAATGAAGCTCTACTATGCACTCTATATGAGTCTAGGTCAAACTAGGTCAAAGTGAACTCTTGGTCAACCCTGGTCAACCAAGAAGTCAAACCTAGGTCTAGCAAGTCTAACTAGGCTTAACTAGTCTAACTGACACACCATAGGCTATAGGCTATATCATGCCTATTAGCCAATCACAATTCATGACAACCTGACATTACCTATATCTAATACATGACACATGTATATATATTACACAACCATAATATATATATACACATTTCATGTGATACTAGTATATATTCTAATATAACCTATACACCCATTTTGTATATCTATACTAGATACCTATATATAATACACAACTTATATCATATATATATAGATACATGTATTAAGTATACCTTACATATATACCTACATTACATATATACATATATTATATAGGAATATGATACATAGAGAGGGATAGATAATAGAGAGTGAGTGAGTGAAACTGTGCGTGTGTGTGTGTGTCAAGGATGTGAGTGAGAGAGAGAGAGGGAGGCTGTCCCTGTGTGCCAGGACCCTGGTGTGTGTGTGTGCATGATTGCTTGTGTGTGTGTAGGGTGAATGAGAAAAATTAGTGAAGGGTGTGTGTGTAGGTCATGAGTTCTGGTTTTTCTGTGTCATTAGTGCAGGAAATGACATGAATGTGTGTGGTTCTAGAGTTCAGGGTTGTGTGTGCTTGTGATCACTGGTGACAGTGTTAAAATGGAATAGAAACCAATTCTCAGAAATGTGACAGGTAATACAATCTCAGGATTAACATCCAATCAGTAAAATACTAATGAAGTTCTCAGGTTCTCAGGATATGCAATTGACAGTGACAATGCTAACATGTAATTAAGTTCCAGATTTCTGGAAAAAGGAAAGGAAATCAATCATTGAAACCTACACAAATTCAGGTTGCATGAACTCAGTTCTTGAGTTCTCAACATCAGGAATTTCAGAGTCCTATCTCAGTTTTATAAGAACTCAGTTCTTGAGTTCAACATCACAATGCAAATCTCAAATATTATGAACTCAGATTTTTGTGTAAAACAGTTCATTCCTATTCAGGAAATCAATATGCACAGGACAGTTGGTCATTAATCAAACTTCAGTTAAATAAGAGAAGAACCATTCCAGTTTACTATGAACAATTGGTATTTAACATTGAAAATTCAGTTGACAGGTTTAAGAAAATGAATGCTATCATATTGAATACATGAAACTAACATAGAATTAGTAATATGGGGAAAGCCCCTTAACAATGAGAAACCTACACTAAACTGGACATCAAAAAATCAGGGGTTTAGGAATTAAGGCATTCAAATAGGAGTTCAGTGTATTAACAGGAATCCATTCACAACTTAGGAATTAACAGTGAAAGGAATCAGTGAAATGCAAAGGAAGGAAAATTAGTTCAGGGGTTTAAAACTCAGGTTTCAGTTCATGATTCTCAGGATTTCGAAGAGTCATAGTTAGCATTCAAAACCCAAATGATATTCCCCATGAACCAACACATAATTCCTATATATATAGGTGTAAGTTATCAAGAAAACTGGGACTTGAATCATCTCAGGTTTTCATGGAAAATCATGTATCAGTGATGACAGTTCCTCACTGTAATTCGAATCCCCATTCATCATTATCCTTCACAAGAATGATTTCTACAATCTAAGCATGTATTCTAATGCACTGACATTTACCCATAACAATATACATGATATTAATCATTAAGGCAAAATGAATTAGGAAAAAAACAATGAAACATAATACTGATACATGGCAGTATCAGAAAAAAATAGGGAATTCCCATTCGACATAAAATATCATTTAAAAATCCTTGCAAATGGTTGGTACTTAACAACAATATTGTGTTTGCGTCCTACAATCAAATTCGTGTCCAGAAACCAGACACGGATGTGTCCAAACCAAAACACACGCGCACACGAGACTACACGAGCTCGGTTGGCCTGTGCACGTGTCCGTACGCACCCAACACGCCACCAAGTGACACGAGACTTAGGGAGTGTCGTGTCAGACACTGCCCCGCGCTCTACGTCGAATGACACGTGCCCACGTGTCCTGTATGAGTCGCACGACCATGCGGGTAGCAGGACAGTGCGCCCATGCGCGCGCGACCGTGTCCGCGAGTCCAATGTGACTCGGACACGACTCAAAACCACCTCAGTCAATCACAGTCGTGTAAGCGACATCAAAATAACAATTTTCATTCAAACACAATTTGAAAACTCGAACGAAATGTCCTTTGTGGCATTTCGTCGAACACCTGCGCATGCCACTGATACGTGTCCGATACGGACACGTACAGGACACAAAAATTGGCAAATTCTATACCTACAGAACTAGGACACCTAGGGCTAGATGAATATGCAATTAAAACCTAGTTTTAATTGGTAGAATAGAATGTACCTATGGGTGTTCTTCAACACAAAAAGTCTCTTCCAAGTAGTTCTTCAAAGTCATCCAAAATCCCCAAATTGATGCAAATCTGAGATTTGACTCCACCATCAGCAAGAAAATATTGATTAGATCATAATGGAAGAAATCCCAATCAAAAAGGAGTCCTATTGATTAAACTAGGAAGAAATTTAATGGAGGCTTACCTATTCCTTAAGAAAATAATGAACTAATAAAGAAAGAGGCACAAATCCCTATAGAGACATTATATAGGCAAGGGGGGGTCTTGGCTGGTCATAAAAGTTACGGTTAGGGTTTTTAGGTTTCATCCTATGGCTAGGAATGAATCAAGGGTATTGTGTGGTCTAGAACAAAAGGCTCTTTCTTAGTCTTTTTCAAATCACTTAACCATAACTAGACTTGACTTAACCCCTTAACCAAACCATCTTATTCTCAAAGTGGCTCACTAAGTTAGTTATAACCCATCTAGGTTAGGTCCAATCTAGGTTAGGCTAACCAAATCACAAGGCAATAATTATATTAGTATTTAAATCACATCATTCAATTAAATTATTTTAAAAAATTCTAATAATATATATTAAATTCAAATAATTCAAAAATGACAAAAATACCCTCAAACTAGAATATGGTAGTGACAAATCTACCCTCCTTAAAAGAATTTTGTCCTCGAAATTGAAAGGCGAAAAGCAACTGATGAGAAGGATAGAAAGTATACCTCACGGTCCAAAAAGATAAGGGTATCGCTCGCGCATCTCATCCTCCCGCTCCCAGGTAGACTCTTCTGGAGAATGATGCCTCCATGTGATGCGTACCAAGGGTATCACCTGGTTCCTCAGAACCTTCTTCCGTCGATCCAGAATCTCCACTGACTGCTCTGGATAACTGAGAGTAGGTCCAACCTCAATCTCCGAATGATCGAGCACATGGCTAGGGTCAGCCATATACCATCTCAACTATGATACGTGAAATATGTTGTGGACACCCACTAGTGCAGGTGGCAAGTCTAGCCTGTAAGCCACGTCGTCGACTCTTCCCCTGATAACGAAAGGGCCGATGAAGCGCGGGCTAAGCTTCCCACCTCCACCAAAATATATCGTACCACGAGTCGGAGATATCCTTAAGAAAACCTGGTCTCCGACCTAATCACAAGCAAGGTCTCAATTAATTATGATAAACAAATATGATTAATAAAACACAAACACAAACCTAAATCTAATCCTACTCTAATCTGTACATCAAACTCAAAGGGCCTCCGGTGGCCGATGTCTGTCCTGCGCCACGCGAAGTCTGTCCCTGATGAGCTTCACCTTCTCAGCTGCGTCAACAACCATCTCTGGTCCCAGTAAAGCTCGCTCACCAACATCATCCCAAGATAAGGGTGTACGGCACCTACGCCCGTACAGAGCCTCGAAAGGTGATATCTCGATGCTGGCCTGGAAACTGTTGTTGTAAGCAAACTCTACCAAATGAAGATGATCCTCCCAGGAATCTCCAAAGTCCAAGACGTACGTCTGCAACATATCCTCGAGCGTGTGAATAGTCCTCTCTGACTGTCCGTCCGTCTGGAGGTGGTATGCAGTACTAAACTTGAGCTGGGTGCCCAAGCTAATCTGCAGACTCCTCCAGAAATGGAAAGTAAAGCGACTATCCCGATCTGAGATGATGCCGACCGAAAACCCGTAGATCCTGACTATCTGCAGCATATACATCTCCGCCAGCCTCTCTGTAGACGTACCCACCTTGAATGACAAGAAGTGGACCGATTTAGTCAACCTATCAACAATGACCCAAATCGCGTCTTTTTTTCCTAGAGTACGCGGCAGTCCTGATACGAAGTCCGTAGTGATATGCTCCCATTTCCACTCGGGAATGGGCAGCGGCTGCAATAATCCATCGTGCCTCTGCCTCTCTGCCTTGACCTACTGACAGACCAAGCACCTAGCCACGAAGCGAGCCATCTCCCGCTTCATTCCGGACCACCAAACATGCTCCCTCAGATCTCGATACATCTTGTTGGCACCAGGATGTATAGAGTATTGAGATCTGTGGGCCTCCTGCATAACCTGCTCCCTGAGCTCTCCGCTGGGCACACATAGCCTGGAACAATACCACAGGGCACCATCCTCTGCAAGAGAAAACTTGTCCTCTAGCAATCCTGCTCGAACCTGCTCTCGGAGACACCGCAGAGCAACGTCCTCAAACTGAGCCGACTTGATCCTCTCCATCAAGTCTGACTCAATCTGCATGCCCCACAACTGTATCTGCACTCCGGGTACGATCACCTCAATCCTAAGGCTCTCCAAATCTGCAAGCAAGTGCCGATCCATAGTCAAAAATATGGCTGTCGGATACCTACTCAAGGCATCGACAACCACGTTGGCCTTCCCTGGGTGATACTGAAGTAGGATGTCGAAGTCCTTCATCAACTCTAGCCATCTGTGCTGCCTCATGTTCAACTCCTTCTGAGTGAACACATACTTTAAGCTCTTGTGATCTGTGAAGATCTCCACCCTGTCCCCATATAGATAATGCTTCCACAACTTCAGAGCAAATATCACTGCTGCCAACTCCAGGTCTTGGCTAGGGTAGTTCTTCTCATGGGAACGTAATTGCCTGGAAGAATAGGCAATTACCTTTCCATGCTGCTGCAAGACGCAACCCAGCCCCTTCCCTGAAGCGTCACTATAAATAGTGAAACCACCTGATCCTGAAGGCAATATCAGAATCGGAGCTGTCGTAAGCCGC
Organism: Iris pallida; assembly: GCA_029216955.1. Taxonomy (NCBI): domain Eukaryota; kingdom Viridiplantae; phylum Streptophyta; class Magnoliopsida; order Asparagales; family Iridaceae; genus Iris; species Iris pallida. The sequence goes on from JANAVB010034417.1 coordinate 37,526,766, forward strand.
TTCTTCAACTCATCAAAAGCTGTCTGACACTCCTCTGACCAAACATACTCAGCATCCTTCCGGGTCAACCGAGTCAACGGCTCTGCAACCCGGAAGAAATCCTGCACAAATCTCTGATAATTTTTCGCCAGCCCCAGGAAACTCCTGATCTCTGCAACTGAAGTCGGCGCTGCCCATGCCTCAACAGCTACAATCTTCTTTGGGTCAACTGAGATACCATCTCTAGTCACCACATACCCCAAAAAGTCCACCCGGTCCAAGAAAAACTCACACTTGGAGAGTTTTCCATAAAACTGCTCCCTCCTGAGAGTCTACAGCACTATCCGCAGATGCTCCTCGTGCTCCTCCTCAGTCTTGGAATATACCAAGATGTCGTCAATGAACACCACCACGAACTTGTCTAAGTACTGGTGGAACACCATGTTCATTAGGTTCATAAATACTGCTGGTGCATTGGTTAGCCCAAACGGCATAACCAAAAATTCAAACTGCCCGTACCACATCCTGAAAGTGGTCTTGGGAATATCCTCCCTCTTTACCTTCACCTGGGGATATTCCAACCTCAGATCAATCTTAGAAAATACCCGAGCTCCGATCAACTGGTCAAAAAGATCGTCGATCCGCGACAGTGGGTATCTGTTCTTGATCGTGAGGTTGTTGAGTGCCCTGTAGTCAATACACATCCGTACTGACCCATCCTTCATTGGCATAAACAATATTGGTGCACCCCATGGCGACGAACTCGAACGGATGAAGCCCTTGTCCTGCAGCTCATCCACTTGCTTCTTCAGCTCCACCAGCTCACTGTTGTTTACCCGATAGATATGCTGAGAGATGGGTTCCGCTCCTGGAACCAAGTCTATCGAGAACTCTATGTCTCTGTCTGGTGGCAATCCTGACAACTCCTCTGGGAAAATATCCATATACTCTGCTATCAAGGGATGTAGAATCGCCTGCTCCTCAACCGAGACACCGTAGAAAACTTCGCTGCTCTGCTCCGCCTGACGTCTGGAGTACTCAAACTCTGGCTCCCCCGGCGCTCTGAAGAGAACTCTACCCCCTCTGCAATTGATGCTGGCGTGGTGCCTGCTCAACCAATCCATGCCGAGTACTATATCGTATTTCGGTAATGGCATTACGAGCAGGCTCACCTCCAACTCACGGCCTCCCAAGACAACACTCCGTCCCTTACAAATATCACGTACGAGGATAATGCCACCTCCAGTCGTGATCTTGTAAGTCCTAGGCAACGATTCAGCTATGATACCGTATCCAATCGTAAAAGATACTGATATAAAACTATGCGAAGCACCGGAATCGAATAATACAAAAGCTGGACTGGAGTCGAGGAGAATCGAACCTGCGATCAGCTCTCCTATCGCCTCTGTATCCTCAGCTGCCATGGCGAAAGCTTGCCCCTGCTGGCCTCCTCTGGCCTGCTGCTGGTGCTGCACAAACCGCTGCTGCTGAGTCGGTAACGGTCCCTTCTACGGTCCCTCCGGAGCCTTGGCTTCTGCTCCTGCTCGTCCCGAGAACATAGGGCACTCCCTCAGCTGATGGTCTGCTGCCCCACAATGTAGGCACCTATCTAGCCTCTTCCTACACTCGTTCCACCCGTGCCCTGGCTTCTTGCAATAAGCACAGGGGGTAGCCTGCTGCCTCGGTGCCTGCTGCTGCACCCTCTGCTGCTGGTGCTCCACTGGCTGATGCCTCGACTGCTGAAACTGCTGCTGTTGGAACCTCTGCTGCTGGTGGTGCTGCTGCTAAAAGTGCGACCTCTTGGCCGATCCTCCACTACTGCTGCCTTCCTGGGAGTCTCGTCCCCTCTTGAGCCTAAGCTCAAGATCATCCTCTGCAGCTAGTGCGTCCACCAGGACCTCCTCAAATGTAACGCTGCAGGCGTTCTTGGTGTAGGACTTGACCTCCTTTACCAAGTCCTTTCGGAACCTTCGGGCCTTCGTCGTCTCCGACAGGTCCTCCATAAATCTGCTCAGGCGGCAGAACTCTCCTATGTACTCCTCCACGGACTGGCTCCCCTGGACCAGGGCCTCGAACTGGGTCTCGAGGGCTCCCAGTGCTGCATCTGGAAAAAACTTCTCCTTGAACAGCTTCTTGAATACTGCCCAAGTCTGTCCTGCTGTGCCGACCCTCGGGTCGGTCTGGTATGATATACGGGCCAGATCCTGCATCATACTGGCCGCTGTCTCTATCTGGAGCCTCGTCGGAATCTCAGCCAGCCTGAAGATCTCCTCCATATGCTTGATCCACTCATCGGCATACAAGATCCCCTCTGTCCCTCGGAAGTCCCTCGGGTGCGTCTTCTGGAAGTCTTGGATGCCCTTCTCCCGTAGCTGGTGCGGTTGCAGGACTGCCGCTGGCTGAGCTATGACTCTCTCTACTTCAGTCACTGCCAGCTCAATGCCTCGTGTGAGCTCCGCTGTGTGCCTCTGCTGCTGGGTCTGCTGACCCTCCATGTACTGCCGAAAGAAAGCCAACAGCTGAACGACGTCAACTGTCCCTGCCGTTGGCTGCTGCTGGAAGGACTCCTTTACGATGACTGGGTCCTGCCTCCGAGCCGGTGGAGGCATACCCCCTACTGCTGCTGCTGGAGCCTCAATACAAACAGAGGTGGCAAGAGCTGCAGTCGCCTGTCTCTGCTGAACTGGCTGAGAGGTAGCAGATCCCTCTATAGCATCTCCATGAATGGTACGCTGCTGACGAGTCTCTACCATCCTAAAGATAGACCAAACAAGAGTATCAATTTCTGAGAAAGAAGCGATATAACAAAGGCGGACAATTAAAATTCAAAGGATCAGCTGACAATAAGGATTTAGATGGCAATAAAAGAATTTTCCTAATGTGATTGAGTACAAAAAAAATCCAAATTCTACTGCAGGCTGCAATAATATTCTAGTTCGAATACCACTACACTTCTAATCTAGACCTGCATGGGCCACCACTAAAAACGTGTCACGACCCGTACCCTAGAGTAAGGGCACGAAACGTGGGTACGTCCAGCCTACGCCGCAGTGTCGGCGGTAGAACGCTGTCCTAGGTCACAATATCTAACAATATAAATTCTAAACAGTTTATACTCCCCGAATGGGGGTGACATGATAAAAGTAAACCCAATCACAACTAAGGAAGAAGAAGCACGATATGATATAGAACTCAAGGAAATATAGATGATAAAAATAGCAGATAGATAGTTAAATGGAACTGCTAAAATGGAAGGAAATCCCAAGTACAATCAGAGAGTCTAAGTGTCTAATACATCACAAATCCCAAGATTAATATATACAGTCATCCATAGAGTAATGTAAATAACATCCTAGTCTAGAAGAATATCATCCACAGCTATAGGGTCCGGCTGCTGGTCCAAGTCACAACTGTCATCTAAAGTAGTCCCATAATAGGTAGGGCAGCCAGCCTCATCCTTATCCTCTGTAATATTTCAACAGGTCCAGACAGGACAGGAGCGAGCACAATACATCTCAACAAGTCATAGCAGGAAAAGGAAATATAATCATGTTAGAGAATAAAATACAGGAACTGAAGAATAGCATAATGTAAGAAAGAGATTATAAGTAAATATCTATGATATATATAAAGAGAGACAATGTTAGTGATTCAGAGTACTGCATAAACATGTGAATGGCTAAGGACTGATTCATGATTACACTACTTGGAATTGATTCATGATTACACTACTTGGATTTATTCACATGTTCATTTATACTCGCCCATCCCCAATCAATACACAAGGATCCATTCAAGTTACGTTAAGATTCATGATTATACTACGTTGCCCAAAAAGGGTGATCCATGAATTGATTCGTGAAGGCTCGGTGATCATGAGGGTACATGAGTCACTAGCTGATTCCCGAAGATTCATGATAATAGAAGCATGAGATACGTGATGTAAGTGAAACACACATGAGACAAAAGTATTTGATGCTCCGGAGAAGGATAACATCTCATGAAGGGATCCATATAGTACCAATCCGTGTTCCAACATGTCAGCATCAAGTAAGATAGTCTAAAGCAGGAAATATAATCCTAAACATGATATGAAATGATCAGAGAATGTACTCGACTGCTATCTAAATGTCCAAGGTGAATATACTGTCCGAGGAGTGGTGTCTGGCTCCTAATCAGAACAGCACAAGTCACAACAAGTCTAAAATGATAAAATGAAGCTCTACTATGCACTCTACATGAGTCTAGGTCAAACTAGGTCAAAGTCAACTCTTGGTCAACCCTGGTCAACCAAGAAGTCAAACCTAGGTCTAGCAAGTCTAACTAGGCTTAACTAGTCTATATCATTCCTATTAGCCAATCACAATTCATGACAACCTGACATTACCTATATCTAATACATGACACATGTATATATATTACTCAACCATAATATATATATATATATATATATATATATATATATATATATATATATATATATATATATTAAAATATATATATATATATATATATATATATATATATATATATATATATATATATATATATATATATTATATCTATACTAGATACCTATATATAATACACAACTTATATCATATATATATAGATACATGTATTAAGTATACCTTACATATATACCTACATTACATATATACATATATTACATATATTACATAGGAATAGGATACATAGAGAGGGATAGATAATAGAGAGTGAGTGAGTGAAACTGTGTGTGTGTGTGTGTGTCAAAGATGTGAGTGAGAGAGAGAGAGAGAGAGAGAGAGGGGCTGTCCCTGTGTGACAGGACCCTGGTGTGTGTGTGTGTGTGCATGATTGCTTGTGTGTGTGTGTAGGGTGAATGAGAAAAATTAGTGAAGGGTGTGTGTGTAGGTCATGAGTTCTGGTTTTTGTGTGTCATTAGTGCAGGAAATGACAGGAATGTGTGTGGTTCTAGAGTTCAGGTTTGTGTGTGCTTGTGATCACTGGTGACAGTGTTAAAATGGAATAGAAACCAATTCTCAGAAATGTGACAGGTAATGCAATCTCAGGATTAACATCCAATCCGTAAAATACTAAAGAAGTTCTCAGGTTCTCAGGATATGCAATTGACAGTGACAATGCTAACATGTAATTAAGTTCCAGATTTCTGGAAAAAGGAAAGGAAATCAATCATTGAAACCTACACAAATTCAGGTTGTATGAACTCAGTTCTTGAGTTCTCAACATCAGGAATTTCAGAGTGCTATCTCAGTTTTATAAGAACTCAGTTCTTGAGTTCAACATCACAATGCAAATCTCAGATATTATGAACTCAGATTTTTGTGTAAAACAGTTCATTCCTATTCAGGGAATCAATATGCACAGGACAGTTGGTCATTAATTAAACTTCAGTTAAATAAGAGAAGAACCATTCCAGTTTACTATGAATAATTGGTATTTAACATTGAAACTTCAGTTGACAGGTTTAAGAAAATGAATGCTATCATATTGAATACATGAAACTAACCTTGAACTAGTAATATGGGGAAAGCCCCTTAACAGTGAGAAACCTACACTAAACTAGACATCAAGAATTCAGGGGTTTAGGAATTAAGGCATTCAAATAGGAGTTCAGTGTATTAACAGGAATCCATTAACAACTTAGGAATTAACAGTGAAAGGAATCAGGGAAATGCAAAGGAAGGGAAATTAGTTCAGGGGTTTAAAACTCAGGTTCCAGTTCGTGATTCTCAGGATTTCGAAGAGTCATAGTTAGCATTCAAAACCCAAATGATATTCCCCATGAACCAACACATAATTCCTATATATATAGGTATAAGTTATCAAGAAAACTGGGATTTGAACCATCTCAGGTTTTTATGGAAAATCATGTATCAGTGATGACAGTTCCTCACTGTAATTCGAATCCTCATTCATCATTATCCTTCACAAGAATGATTTCTACAATCTAAACATGTATTCTAATGCACAGACATTTACCCATAACAATATACATGATATTAATCATTAAGGCAAAACGAATTAGGAAAAAAAAATAATAAAACATAACACTGATACATGGCAGTATCAGAAAAAATAGGGAATTCCCATTCGACAAGAAATATCATTTAAAAATCCTTACAAATGGTTGGTACTTAACAACAACATTGTGTTTGCATCCTACAATCAAATTCGTGCCCAGAAACCAGACACGGATGTGTCCAAACAAAAACACACGTGCACACGAGGCTGCACGAGCTCGGTTGGCCTGTGCACGTGTCCGCACGCACCCGACACGCCACCAAGTGACACGAGACTTGGGGAGTGTCGTGTCAGATACTGTCCCGAGCTCCACGTCGAATGACACGCACCCACGTGTCCTGTACGAGCCGTACGACCCTGCGGGTAGCAGGACAGTGCACCCAAGCGCGTACGACCGTGTCCGCTAGTCCAATATAACTCGGACACGACTTAAAACCACCTCAGTCAATCACAGTCGTATAAGCAACATCAAAATAAGAATTTCCATTCAAACACAATTTGAAAACTCGAACGAAATGCCCTTTGTGGCATTTCGTCGAACACCTGCTCATGCCACTGATACGTGTCCGATACGGACACGTACGGGACATAAAAATTGGCAAATTCTATACCTACAGAACCAGGACACATAGGGCTAGATAAATATGTAATTAAAACCTAGTTTTAATGGGTGGAATAGAATGTACCTATGGGTGTTCTTCAACACAAAAAAGTCTCTTCCAAGGAGTTCTTCAAAGTCACCCAAAATCCCTAAATTGATGCAAATCTAAGATTTGACTCTACCATCAGCAAGAAAACATTGATTAGATCATAATGGAAGAAATCCCAATCAAAAAGGAGTCCTATTGATTAAACTAGGAAGAAATTTAATGGAGGCTTACCTATTCCTTAAGAAAATGAAGAACTAATAAAGAAAGAGGCACAAATCCCTATAAAGACATTATATAGGCAAGGGGGGTCTTGGCTGGTCATAAAAGTTAGGGTTAGGGTTTTTAGGTTTCATCCTATGGCTAGGAATGAATCAAGGGTATTGTGTGGTCTAGAACAAAAGGCTCTTTCTTAGTCTTTTGCAAATCACTTAACCATAACTAGACTTGACTTAACCCATTAACCAAACCATCTAATTCTCAAAGTGGCTCACTAATTTAGTTATGACCTATCTAGGTTAGGTCCAATCTAGGTTAGGCTAACCAAATCACAAGGCAATAATTATATTAGTATTTAAATCACATCATTCAATTAAATTATTTAAAAATTTTCTAATAATATATATTAAATTAAAATAATTCAAAAATGACAAAAATACCCTCAAACTAGAATGTGGTAGTGATAGCATGACTGTGTAGTAGTATGTGCCGATTGGTGTTCGAAATGATGTATGTTTTTCGTCGTCGGGAGACATCTTGATTTGGTTGTACCCCGAGAAACCATCCATAAACGACATACGTTCGAAGCCGCAGGTATTGTCAATCATAATGTCGGTAATAGGGAGGGGGAACTCGTCTTTGGGACATACCTCGTTCAGATTGCGAAAGTTGATGCAGATTCTAATCTTCCCCTTCTTTTTGAGGACCGGTACTATGTTGGTGACTCGGTCCAGATGTTGTTCCTCACGAATAACGCTACTGGCTATCAGTTTGTTGACTTCGGCTTCGATTACATCCATGATGCCTGGGCGGAAGCGTCGTTGCTGTTGTTTGACCGGCTTTGCATCTGGCCGAATGTTGAGCTTGTGAAGAGCAACATCGGGGTTTAGTCCTGGCATATCTTCATAGCTCCAAGCGAATATGTCATTATATTCTTTGACAAGTTCCAGTAGTGATTCTTGCTCTTTATCAATCAAATTCTTGCTGACGAAGATGGGTTTTGGGAAGAATTCATCACCGAGACCAACTTGTACAACCTCATCCTCGGTGGGAGGCTCCCTTTGTTCGAACCGCTTCTCCCACTGTGCATCTAGTTGTTGTGCCTATGGCTCTATCTCAAAAAGTTCGAGAATATCTTCATCTTCTTCGTAGGCATCGGCAAGTGCCATATTGACGGACCAGACTCGTCTGAGCATGTCCCCGATGCTGATATCCGAATCGAAAGTGGGTGATCCGGTTGAGTGTGAGTGCCAGTCGTATTCTTCATCTGAGCTTTCGGGTGTTGTCACAGGTGTGACATAACCTAGCCCACGTCTGGTCTTGTTATAGTAATCTCATGGTTTCCCAGCTGGGATTGACGATTGCAAGGGTAATCGCCGTCTAGTGCCGTAGTTCAAGCCTGGTGTAGTTCCCAGATTATATCCTTATTTTTGTATAAGATACTTGGATTGGGAACTATACAGATAAAGGGGCAATCTCCCGGTGTCGGGTTCGAGCTCAACGTCTTCCATCTTGAAGGGCTGTAGATTATTCTTCTGACCGAAGATGATTGAATGGTCCCCTCCTTCGATTATGCAGTAAGCGTCTTCCACGGGAGTAAGTTGATTTACGGTGTAAACATTTGTCACCTGTGTGTGTAGGTGAGTGCTTATACCGTGCTCCATAGCATATATTGTACAGAGCTTATTAAGCTCGATGTAGTACAAAGATAGCCCTTTATTGATAAAGTAAGGTATCTTTTCTAACGGGATTACATCATCTGCGGATGGAACATCAATGTGGGCAGCCACATATTTGGCCAGTTCTGGTTCTTCTTCGGCCACCCCCTGTATAAATGAAGACTGAGAGGATGACTTAGGCAACTTGATCATCAGGGGTTCTGTTGGTGGAGCAGAACATGGAGTCGTTGGCAAACTAGAGACCCCAATTTGGTACTCGATGCTGGACGGGGAGTCGTTGGCTCGCTAGAAGCCCCCGACTTTGTATCGGGGTGACGATTCTTCTTGGAAAGACATATCGTCATTGGCTTGTCGGAGGGATTGAGCTTCTCCGTTTGTGGCTGGCCGACCCTAGGCAGTCTGATTGTCAGTGGCTCCGTTGTGGGTCTTGGCGCTTGGCCGGACCTTAGCAGTCGGATTATCTTTGCCCCTCTTGTGTTGAGAGGCTGATTGCATCCTTACGCAGAGCGGCCGTAAGGGGTACGGTCTTGCCAGGTTTGCGAGCTTGGAGGTGGATCGTAAGAGGTTCTTCTAATCCTGTGGCTGTCTTAGTTCGAGCTTGCACATCTCCTTCGCCAAGGTGCCTCTTCGACTTCTCGTATAAGCAGGAGTCTGAGTAGTAGGATTCGACCCCTTTGAAGGGATCGATGTCGGCAAATTCTGTCCTCACGAAGCCGTGTTTGTCGACATACTTGAAGCACTGGTGCAGCATGGAAGGCACGATCATGTAATCGTGAATCCAAGGGCAACCTAGGAGGATATTGTAGGAAGTGTCTGCATCTATGACGTAACAGGTCACTTCCGACTGAAGCCGCCAATTTGGCACTTCAAGCGAATCTTTCCAATCGGGTAGCTCCTGCCCGAATTGAAACCGCTAATGGCGGTGCTTATCGGCGTCAGACGATGCATAGGGATACGGAGATGATGTAACAGACCCTTTGGGATGATGCTTATGGAAGAACCAGGATTAATGTGCATCCGGTCCACCTTTACGTTACCGATGTATCCAGTGTAGTATAACGGCTGATCATGCAGATTAGTTTTGATGAGCATATCCTGTAGAGTGAAGACAATATTGGGCATCGCTTCTGTGCAAGCGCTGTCTTGGAGATCTGCAAGCGGGCTCTCTCTCTCGTGAGGTTGACCTGAGCTAGATATGTGTTGGTTCTGGAGTGCATCACTCAAAGCCGCACGAACAACCTTGGAGAGTCTCAGGAGCTCGTATAATGATAATTTGGCCGATGTGTTGGCCAATTGTGCCAAGATGTCAAAGTTGTAGGGCCTTTCCAGTCCATGAGGTGCCTCTTTTCGGAGGGATTTGTCAAAGCGAGTCTCATTTGGCCTAGGCTTGTCGGTCGTCGGAGGCTGAAAAGGTCCCGAAGCGTCAGTAGTAGCCGGCTGATGTTCTTCAGGCAATTTATCTGGTGTAGGTTAGGATTGAGCACCTGACCGAGTGACAACAGCTGTGGCTTCTTCGACATCTGCCAAAATTGTGCGGCAGGATCTGACCTTTCTACTCTCTTTCTTGCCAATTGGGGGTGGTACGGACTGAGTCACTTCAGGTACCAAGTTTGGATGGACCCACATGACCTCCCCTCGTGACGTGGTGAGGGGTACCAGACCAGTAGCCCGATCACGAGGAGGTAGAAGATTAGTAATCTCCATTGTTGCCCGAGGGATGGGTACCACGCCGTCTTGAGTCTTCGTTGGAGGAAAGCTGCCGAATTATACTGATACCATATTAGCTGGCACTGGTCACCTCTTCGAAATCAATAGCCAGAGCCTTCGAATCGATGAGATGTCGGATGTATCGCTTTAGTTAGTAGCAGTCGTGTGTAGCATGGTGGACGTAGCGATGGTAGTGACAGTAGTTTGGGCTCTCTATTTTTGCCGGCCGAGGTTCCCGTCTTGGTGGAGGGAGCTGAATTCTATCTCCTTGTATGAACATGTCCAAGATGGGCTTGACATGGCCGTCTTCGAAGGAGTAGGTCATTTGCGGCCATACTTGTCTGCCGGTTTTGACTCAGGCTTCTGGGCTGTGTCGGCCACCATAGCCTGCTTGCCCTTGTTGTCCCGATTGTTGGAGGCGTTACCACCATTGTTGTTGTTGGTATTAGGGCGCTTGCCCTTGTCTTCTTCCTCTGAGATGTGCAATCCCAGTTGGCGAGCCTTCTTCAACCTATCTTCGGCGCTAGTGGCACTGATGATAAACATCTTCCAGTCCTTAAATTGACTTTCGCCCATCCAGAGGCTGATTGTTGGGAGTAGTCTCTTTTGGCAAATTTCAATTAAGGAGGAATCCGGATTACCGGATGGCAACTTCATTACGGTTTGGCAAAACCGCTCAATATAGTTCCTTGTTCGCTCCTTCTCCCCTTGAACGACGTCTATGAGGGTGGACATTATGACGTCCTGTCCTACTTCGTAGAATATTTCCAAGAACATGTGCTTGAAGTTGGCGAAGGAGTGGATGCAGTTGTCTGGCAGGTTACGGTACCAGTCGAAGGCGACCCCCTCCAATGCCCCAATGAATAATCGTGTAAGGATGGCATCGTCATGGGGCAGATGGTCGGTGGTGACCTCGAAGTAAGTGATGTACCGACTCGCGGAGGTCTTCCCATTATATGGATTGATGTGGAATGGTTTATACTTTGGTGGGAAGGGAACATCTCTCCACGCAGCGGGATACGGTTGTCGTATCCTGAGGTCTTGGCAGTTTTCTCGGGCATAGAACATGGCCCGGAGCGCCTGGACCTCTCTTCTTGCCTCCCTGGCTTCGTCTGCAGCGGTAGGAGCCGACATTTCAGGAGGATTATTGCCCTGGTTTGGTGCCGCTGAGTTTGAGTCCGCATTGACCGCGGGACCCAAGTTTGTTTGGCCAGCCGTCCCTCCTTGCAGAGTAGGGAGGGCTGCATTGATCTCGTCCACCGATTTGACCAAAGTGCACAGTATGGCCTCCAGAGTATCGATGCGTTGGCGATCACTGGGACCATCTTTTTCGTCGTTTGTCATGAATATCGTCCTCATATGAGTAGAAGTGGAAGGGACGATGGATGACATGCCCTCCGAATTATACCCCTGTACTGAGAAGTCATCGGGGTATGTGGGAATGTTCTCCTCTGGTTCGGACTCAGAAGAAATAGTACCCCCAGCTTCAGAGCTTGCTTCATTTTGAGAGTCGTGGACGTCCTCGGGGACGTCGGCACTTGCGGAGGGAGAGTTGTTTCCCCGGGCTCGTCTCCTTGGAACATCGAATTGTCGTGGATATTCGGAGGAGTGCTACCCCCAGTTTCAGCGACCCCTAGTAATGCGGATGATGAATCTCCCACTGTCGCAGATTTCGTCTTTGAATGGGTACCTTGAAAAACTCTGGTGTTGGACAACCATTTAGACGACAGTTTCTTAGTCACAGTGGTTGAAATCTTCGGGCTGGAAACGTTTGTCTTCTTCCCTCTCCCATCGGTGAGGATTTTCTGAGTAGAGTTGCAGGAGACGACGGGAGGCGCCTCATCCTCTGAGCTCGGCTGTTGTAATCTTTGGAAGACGGACTGCCGGTCATCTCGTATCGTCGTGTTGTTGCAATAGCAGTTGATGATTACTTGGGTGTAGTGATGTCCGTGGGAGGTCTCTTTGCACTCCGAGGCCTCTTCTCTTTTCTTGCGCTTGTGGAGGATAGCCTCACGCAAGTCAGATAGGTCTGGAACGACCATGTTTGCTCCCTGGATTTTGGGAGACTTTTTGGAACCACTTTGTCCGTTTGCCGCCGAGGGCTGGACTCGAGTGGTTCTGTACAACTTCCCATCAGAGGCCCACATAACGGTATGTGGAACGCTCGGATGGTCAGAGGTCGGGACACCAGACTGAGCTTGCCAAGCTCGCGCTGCCCTAGACTTCTTTACTCTAGTACGTGAGGGCACATAGTAGGAAGAGTCTAAGTGGTGCTGCAGAGAGTTAGACATATTTTGTCGGGAGCATGAGAGATCAGGACCATAGAAGGGCGATCGAAGACTGAGCCTGAGCCGCGTAGAGCAGACAGTATGCGGCTGGAATCAGTAGTCTTCATGCGGCTGGCAATCGTAGCCGCATGGGCTTTCTTCATGCGGCTGGAAGTCTCGGCCGCATAAGTATTCTTTATGCGGCTGGAAATCTTGGCCGCATGGGTATTCTACATCTGGCTGGCAGTTTCGGCCGCATGAACATCGTGCATACGGCTGGCAATCTTGGCCGCATGAGTGTTCAGCCTACGGCTAGTGAATTTGTTCGGCTTCTTCCTGGAGCACATAGAATCACTCTTTGCCCCTGCAAGTTCAGCATTGTAGTACTTTCCACTGCCAGACTTGGGGACAACAGAGTCCTCTATGGCTTGAAATAGAGCCGCATGAGAGTTGCCTTCGCCGTCTTGGACAGCAGAGAGTACTCCGTCCAGAGCTTGGAAAGGAGCAAATTATTTTGGCCTCCACTTCTTGCGAGCTTTCTTCGTGCGGGTTCGCTTCTGGACCGGGCCAGCGCTCCCGTCGGAGAATATTCCTTCAAACGCCTGTTGGTCGAAGCGGACGACCATCTTCTGTTGTGTGGAGCCAAATTTGGCTGCATCCGATTGCGTCACCAACTTCTCAGCCGTGGAGAAGTTTGTCCCCAGCAGAGTCGCCATCGTGTTTGCATGAATTATAAAAGAACAGAACAATTATATCGGAGGATGGGACTTTTACTTCACAATATAAACTCGCCCATACAAAGAAAGCCTAGGGACGAAAACCTAGATACAACAATCTAAGTACAATTATTTAGTTTTTTCTGGGGGGTGACGGTAGAGGCTCGGGAAAGCGACGGCAGCTCTACCTTACTCCTTGGACGATCGGACGCAGCCTTGGCTCTGGTGAAGAAATGCTCTTGGACGTGTAGGGAGACTCCCTTGCGCTTTCGGTTGCTGGATCTCTGGATGTCTCTGTAGTGCTCTTTCTCTTTTTTCTGCTCTCTTCTTGCTCTTCTCTCCTACTCTTGTCTCCTGAATTCTCCAGGGTTTGCAAGGGAATGGCACCTTGCTATTTATAGAAGTGGGAGTGTGATCATTAGGATTTACAAATGATTGCCTCCTTGAGAAGTCGACGGTTAAGGATCAATTAATCTGGGCCATTCATTCTGATTGTAGCAAATCTAGGTAATTAATGTGGATTGCATCAAATCTCTGTAGGCAATAAATATTGATTGCCATGAATATTCGTGATTTGTGATAGCCTGCCACGTGTCTAATTTGCTTGATTTGATTTGATCTGGACAATTATGACGATCACAACAAATCTAATTTTGTTAGGATTTGTTAGCATCCATAATTCCAGGGAAGATAAGACTGCCACGTGTCTCAATTGTAGCGAAGAGCGCCACGTGTCTCAATTGGACTGTCCTGGCTGAGCCATATATGGGGGTCCTCTCAGCCTCATGAAACATGCAGTCGCATGAGGATGGGTAGCCGCATGAGGATGGGCAGCCGTACGTAGATGGGCAGCCGCATAGGGATGGGCAGCCACATGGGGATAGGCAGCCGCATGCAGAGGGGCAGCCGCATGGGGATAGGCAGCCGCATGCAGAGGGGCAGCCGCATGGGGATAGGCAGCCGCATGAAGTGGGCGGCCGCATGAAGTGAGCGACCGCATGGAGTGGCCTCGGGACTTGTTGGATTTTGTCAGCTGTAAGGAGATTTTCTTCTCTTTTTCGTGAACACGCCATCATGTCAGTCATTATTGCATCTTTGTGCCAGAGCTGTCATGGATGTTTTTTGTCAAAGCAGCCGTCAGGGCATTAAATGCAGCCGAATGTAGAGAAGAACTGTTGAAGGTCACGTGGCTTCTTTCTCAGCCGCATGGATCTATCCGAGCCGCATGGACCCCTAAGCCGCATGGACTTCTGAGCCGCATGAGGATCCTGAGCCGCATGGGGATCCTTCTGTCGGAGTCGCATAGGTCTTTTTTTATTCTTTTCCATGCTTCTACAGTACTACATATTCTATCTGAGATTATTATCTGCTGTTTCACTGTACTGCGGATTACTTACAGTTTATTGCTACCATGACATGCTCACATGATTGTCCTGTACTTTTTACTGCTCAGTTTTACTTACCAATCATGTATTTCCATTGCTTACTGTTATTTATAGTTTTTGTCAATTTAATGGAACGGTTGTTTGTTTATGTACTTTGCTCCAATTTTGACTAGATAACCATATTTTTAGGAGTTGTTACATTCCACATACTTAGACTACATGATGATGCTAGCTGAGACAAATTCTCGATGTTCCATTAATTTATCTTGAGTTGATTCCTGGGAACTCTAGGCCATTATTCCTTATTTAGATTCATGTTTCGTTGTCGAATTTATCTCCGACACATTCTTGATATGTATGAACATTTATATATTCTAGTTGATTTAGTGATACTATTATCTCTTCTTATTCATATCTTCTTTAGATGTATGTGATTGGAGTACAGGTTATTATTATAGATCATATATGTTGTAGATATATACTGGGTACTTGACAGCGTTCTACCGTCGATAGTTCGACGTAGACTGGACGTGGCCCACGTATTTGTGACCGAATATTCTGGTGCGGGTCGTGACACATATTTATGGTGGCCCATGCAGGTCGGTCTTCACGGCTAATGCGAAGTCGTGGTAGTACTTAGACTTAGCCATACTACTGCGAACCTGCCTTAGGATTTGGATTAGAATCATAGAATATTCTAGGAGTTTTGGTGCTCAATCACATATTAGGATCTTTTGATAGATTCCAGAGATGACCACTAAGAATCTTACTTCGAACAATATTGAGTCTATTTTCATTTGCTTCTGCTTATCCTGATTTTTGAAGCACCTGTCCGTTGCCGAACCTTAATCTTGCATGAAGATAAGTTTTATGGGCCCTAGAAGGAACAAAAGAGTAGAATATGAACTTATAACCATTCAGGTTGGTAAGAGAATATGATTAGCCAATCTTACATATGAAGGTCAAAAATTATTTTAGGTTATGTTCAAGGAATTTTGAATTTTAACCAAGATAGTACATTCGAGGCATGAGAGTTTGATAAAATAGGTTAAGAAATAAACGAAATATAACGAAGGAATTTTGAAAAAAAAGGTAGGATCACATAATCAGGTTGGGAGTTTCTAGTAGATATAGATTATAATTTTAAAAGGATTGGAGGATAGCATTGTAAGCACCTGCGACAAAGGAAAAATATTAAAGAGAAGTTTTATATAATTTTTACAGTCAAAGAAAATGTTGAGTAGTCTTTATTGCTTAAGTAGCCCAGGAAGTGGCACGAGATGCGATCATTCTATAAGAAATGTAATTGCAAAATTTCAAAGAATGACCAAGACAGGAAT
This sequence comes from Iris pallida, assembly GCA_029216955.1. NCBI lineage: Eukaryota > Viridiplantae > Streptophyta > Magnoliopsida > Asparagales > Iridaceae > Iris > Iris pallida. Next base: position 37,542,732 of record JANAVB010034417.1, read on the forward strand.
AGTAGAAGGACAGGAATGAATTTGCAGGAGTGATGACTAATAATTGAATTTTGGATAGTTTGGTTACAACTTATTTAGAAAAGCCAAAGAGCCATACAACTTGGATCAGTTATTGACACATGGAATTTTAAGAACCGTTACCTATATAAGAATTATGATTCCTACGTGATTGTCAACAAAATTATTTATTTTATTTTTTGAATATGAATAATAATTGAGATTGCTAAATAGGATGAAGGATAAATTTTGGGACTAGATTCTACAACCTCATTATTAGAAAATTTTCAATGACATAGAGTTAACATTTTATGGATTATAAGGGAGATGAATTTTTTTTATTAGAAGATACCGACAAATCTAGACGTGAAAGTCTAGAAAAATTTATTTGGATAAAGGACCTTAGATATGAAGGTTAGGCCACTAGATTATCAGTAATTGGTAGTTAGTGACTTGGAAGTCACGGGGAGGATATAGTGAAGGAAAGTTTTATTTTAGGCAAGGTGAACACCTTGATGGTTAAAATTTTGCCTTTGTTGATTATGAAAAAGTACAAGAAATGGAAAGGACAATGACTTCGTTATGACCAGATGAGCAAGAACAAATTTCTATCATGATTTTTTTCTCTTCGTCTTATCATCTCTGTCCTACCTACGTCCATGAACTATCTTTTATCTAATTATGTTAGCTACACTTTGGAATCTTTTTGAATTCTCATATCTCTTTACTTGTGGAAGGCTGAGGAAGTATCGTAATCATCTAGCTCAGGAAGGACGAAATTGGTTATTATGTGGTAATCCTGGTAGGAATATAGAATGTTAGACATTGAGATAGAATTAGTGGGATAAGGATATGACTGAGATTGGAAACAAAATCAAGAGACCGATATTATTAATTTGGAAACGATTACACTTAGAGGATTATTTTGAGTATGGATTACTTTATAAAGAACATAGGGGGATTTTAAGAAAGAAGGACAATAGAATATACATTGATAGTGAGGACTGTAAAATACCGAAGTTGAACTCAAAAAAAAATAGATGAGGATATTCTAGGTCAATTTGATTTTGAGAACTTGGATGTTTTAAGTTACTAAATCTTGCAAAATTTTATTATTAATTTAAGGCTAGAATTCTAAATTTGAGAAAATGATGATATGAAATTGAACAAAAAATTGGTAAGAGAATGACTAGGAACTGTGAGAACACAAGAGGTTTTGAATTATAGGAAAGTTTAGAGACTATATGGGAATTCTAAATTTTAAGAAGGGCAACACTTGAAGGTATAAGTTGAAGGAAATATGAAGGTTGATTTTCTTAAAACAATGAAGAATAAATTTTAATGGTAATGGTGGCATTAGACTTTGAGTAATATGAGGGTATAATTTGAACAAATGTTCAAGGATTTATATAAACCCTGATTCAAGAATTTTTTATCAAATTAAGGACAAGGTGGAGGAAATTGGACTAAGTTGATAATGGATTACAAAATCAAGAATTTTTTATTGAGTTCTAACAAGAGTATTCTTCATGGGTAGTACCTTGGGAATAAAGGTCATTACTATAGTATTGATAGAGGATTTTGACCATCATGACAGGATATTATGATTTTGGTAGTAGTCATATAAGGGTCTGAATCTTCATGATTAAAGACCATGATTCCGTGGTGGTATGTCTTAACTTGTAAGATAAAGGCATAATTGGAAATGACGATCGAACAATCTTGGTAATAGTCGAAGCAGAGTGAGATGATTACCTTGGCTTTCTTCTGCAAATCCTATCTTTTCATTTTTCCTATCCTAGTAAAAAGGAATTTGATTTTCCTATCCTTGAATCGTTCTTTAAATTTCAAGGTCCTAAATTTGATCCCCTTGATCGTGACCCATCGATTTTTGGTCATCTTCTTTATCGCGTCGACATTTTGATTACTGACTATACTCAAATGATTTTAAATTCAATCGTGACTTGGATTTTAATCCTTTATTGCTCGTACCTAGACTTCGATTATATTCTTCATCATATCTAAATATTGTTTTAATCAATATTAAGCTGACTTGCCCTTGATCTTGTCAATTTAATTCTGACCGTGTTAGGATTTCAATACGATTATCGCTCGTGCGTAAAACTTTGATTTAATTCTTAATAATGACTAAGCTCTGTTATAACCATGATTAGGTTCGTATCACTCTTGATTATACCGAACTTTGATGTTTGGTCGTGCCTAGATGACTAGCACGACTAAACGATTCTGATTCCAATGATCGTGATTTAAACTATCGTGATTTTAACGATCTATGACTATACGTATTAATCATAACTCTAAAATCGCGCCTAAGAAATTTTGGTCTTCGATCACGACTATTTACCAACTTCATCGTGTCATGATTTGGGCGCTCGGAATAAATTCTTATGTCGTGCCTAAATTTGATTCTATAGTCGCTCGTGCTCAGATTTTATTTCTAAATCGTGCCTAAGTGATTTTAGTCATTCCAAAATTCTTAAGCACGTCCGAGCCTTAATTTCACCCGTGATCAAATGATTTGATCCTTAGAAATTGATCGTGCCAAACATTTGATTATCCACAATAATGCCCAATCGTACTGTTTCCATATTTGATCGTGCCTATATAACCATAAATCTAACTTTATCGAGCGTGGATCATATTGTTCATTCTATACTTAGACCTAATTCTAACTTGATCGTAACTGAACGATTTTGATTTTCCTAATCGTGACTTCGCGCTTAAATAACTTGTATTTATTTCCAAATCACGCCTATAGGACCTTGACTTCAAATCCTGATCATGCCCAAAATTTTATCTTCAGTCATACATAAATGTTTTGATCTAAGTCGTTCGAATCTGATTTTCATCAAACCTAAACTCTACTGATCATCCGTGCTTGTATTATGATTTCGTTGATTTACTAGCCATGACTGAGATCATACTTGAAAATAATTTGTATTTATTTCTGATCATGCCTAAGTAATATTATCCGTACTTCGATTCTATCGTGCCAAATTATTAGTCGTGCCAAAGTAATTTCGAATTGATTATCTTGATCGTGTCAAAGCCATCATTCTTTAATCGTACAAAGTTATTGACTAAACTCTTAATCATGTTTCGATCCCCTGTCAACCATAAATTTCGAGGACGAAATTTCTTTAAGGAGGGTAGATTTGTAACCTCTGTTAACCGAATTTTGGATTTTTTCAAATTTTTTGTATTTTTGTATTTTTTTATTTTCTTAAATCTTTGAAATTGTGGATTTTAATACGAAGTATATTTTTGATCGTAATATGCTATCGATATATTGTTGGCAATTTGGTTTGAGAAAACTATATTTTTATCTTAAATAATTTCTTGTCAACATTCTAGAAATTTTATAAGTTATAAATCATTACTTTTATATAAAGATGAGGTTGTCAAATATTTTGTAAATAAAAATAATTTAATTTTACTTATATTTTTTTAATAGTTACGGTAATTTGTATGTTATAATATTTTCGTTGTATTAGGTTTAGACCATTTCGGTCATAGTTCTAGCCTACCGAGTTCGGACTCGGGTTGTGGGCTAGGGCTTCGAATTTAGTAGTAATGCGTAGTTGGTAGCTAAATTATAATTAGCTAGAGTTAATTAATTAGTAGTTAGCGACTAGTGTTAGTGGTCAGTATTTCTCACTATTTTTCCTACACCATTATATTTTACAAGTGTGCCATTAGGGTTCCTACTCTACCCTATATATTGGGGACTCCCCAAACATTACTCGTAGCAAATCCTAAATTTCCTAAGTATTCCCACTATAGCTGCCAACCTCCTAGCCTTCACCAGTTCTCCCCGACCTCCTTCTCCATGACCACCCGGTTAGAACACCTCCACCACAGCCTCAACCTCTTTGTCACCGTACCCCTACCACCAGCACAGAGATCCGCCACCGGCATCGCCTTCCCGTCGACCAACACCATCACCAATACTGCCAAGCCACCTCTCACCTCCATACCCCGATATTGTTGCACAAACCATCCGACCTCCTCCCTGTTCCTCTATGACCACCACACCATAACACCAAACGCCACTACCACCGACAACTTCATTTTCGACCGCCCTTGTCATATTCACAAGCCAGCACCACCATAGTGGCATCATCGCCACCTCAAGCCACTTCCACCACCGCAGGCACCCCACACACCGCCATCGCGACTATCCGACCATCCACTCCGTCAACTACCACAAACCACCCACATCATCATTATCACAAAAAAGGGAGAAAGAAAGGAAATACCATTAAAGCCGTGCACAACCACCGCCGTGACCGCGATGCCCCTCCTGCCATTTCAACCCATCTGACATCCTCCCACCGCCAGGTCCCAAGCCTCGACCAGATCTGTACACGTCTTCCCCAACCGCCGTCCTCGAGGTCCCCGTCTGGCCTCATCGAGCCGGTGCTTGAGTTTTTCCAACCGCCATCACCAGGAACGTTCCGTCCAGCTTTCGACAACCGACCGCCACAACCCTCCCCTATCATCGAGTGCCGTCGTGCTCGAGCACGGGAGACCCAAGCCCCGCCGACACGCACATATCTGTGCATACCTCCATCCGTGCATCGCCCAGACCGGCCTTAGCTCCACCGTACTGGATCCGCGATGCAGTAAAAAGCATCCGCCCAGCTGCTCCTCCAGCGCCGGCGCTTCGTCCACTGTGAGAACCCCCTTCCATTCATTCTCCCCCTTCTCTCTCTTCGTAACATTTTTTAGGGATTATATGGGAGTCAACAGATTTCTCTCCCCCTTCATTTTTATTCTGGATTTGGAAGTGATTTGGGTCAGCAGCTCTCTTCGAGCTTTAGGTTGATTTGGGAAAGATAAAGTGAAGAGCACAACAGCTCTTTTCCCCTTTATTTTCCTGTGAGTTAATTAGGTATTGTAATGAGCATCATTAAGGTAAAGATGAGTAACTAGAGTTATTATTATTATTATTATTATTATTATTATTATTGTTGTTGTTGTTGTTGAGGATTAAGTGGTATTTAGGGTTTTGTATTGTTAACTTGATGTGGTATTTGGGATTAGGGCTGTGAGTTTGTTGGGCTTGGTAATAAGGTCCAATGGGTGGAAGTATTGGATCAATAATTGAATCTGTTGAGTTGGCTTTGAAGCCATTAGGAGTTTTGGTCTAATTTGTATAATTTTGAATATATAAAATTAGTGTAATTTAATTTGTATTTTAGTTAAATATTATTTAGTTAAGTTTCAGGTTATGTTTTTTGTTAATCAATATTTTAGTGAGTAAATTATTTTAGACATTGTTAATAATTTAGCTAGTAATATTTTATAAATATTTGGTATTAGCAATCATTTTAAATATGGGTTTTAACGCCCTAAATATATTGGTATATTATTTTTACCTATTTTAAATATGACTTCTTGACCTAAAAATTTGTATTTGACAAAATTGGTGATTCGGTACTAGAATATAAGTTCTAAAAATGTTATAAATAATTTCCAAGATAAGTTATACGTATTTAGTTATGTTTTCCCTTAAACATCATAAATTGCGACTGTTATAATCGTTTCTTATTTCTCAATTCTATTATCGTGCCGAACTCTGATTTTGAATTTCTATATACCAAACTAGGCTATTTGGACTATTCTTGACTCAACGGAATCGCCTGTGCCGTCGTTTGAGACCATATTGTGGAGAAAAGTACCATACCTTCTCTGTGCCGACACGTTCATGTCATGCACGTTGAATCTAACCAAATTGAGATGAGTACATTATCTGATAGTTTTTATTACCTTGATAGTCTCTATGATATCAGTTTGTAGTGTTATGCTTGACACCTGACACAAGAGTACTCGGATTGGTATAGTTTTTCGGTCATGAGATGTTATTCCTGGTTATCCTGGTATATTGTTACATGTCTCATTTTTTAATATTGTTCGCATACTTGTATAAACACCGATTCCTAAGGGGATTTGCTACACTCTTAGAGAATACCGAGTTGTAACGTGCCATGGTTGAATCTATTATACTAGTCGGGTGATGGGGAGATATTAGGAGATTATGCGATCATAACCCTACTTGTTTACTCACTTCTGCATAGCTCACCCTCACCATACATAGGGTGTAGCCTGACCTTACTTGTACTTGTGCATAGCTTCCATGTATGGCCGACCTGATTCCAGTTTACCTGTGCTTGTACTTGTGCATATCTAGTCATATGGATAGACTGATCCTAGTCCCAAGCTGATCACATAATAAACTAATATCTCAAGGCACTGTTTAGTAGTAGTACATGTTCTATCATATATTATTACTTGCTGTTATACTCTACTCCAGATTATTTATATTTTATTGCTATCATGTCATGCTCACATGATTGTCCTGTACTTTCCACTAATCAATTTTACTTACCGATCATGTATTTCCATTGCTTATTGTTATATATAGTTTTTTGTCAATTTAATGGAACTGCTGTTAGTTTATGTACTTCGCTCCAATCCTGACTGGATAACTATATTTTTCGGAGTTGTTATGCCCCACAGACTTGGACTACATGACGATGCTAGCTGAGACAGATTCTCGATGTTCCATTAATTTATCGTAAGTTGACTCCTAGGAACTCTTAGCCATTATTCCTTATTTAGATTCATGTTTCGTTATCGAATTTGTCTCCGACACATTCTTGGTATATATGATAATTTGTAGATTTTATTTGATTTAGTGATACTATTATCACTTCTTATACATATCTTCTTTAGATGTATGTGATTGGAGTACATGTTGTTATTATAGATCATATATGTTATTGATATATATTGGGTACTTGACAACGTTCTACTGCCGATACTGCGACATAGTCTAGACGTGGCCCACGTACTTGTGGCCTGAATATCCGGGTGTGGGTCATGACAGTTATGGAGAGGTTGGCAGCACCAACCCCTGCACCGGCACCAACACCCGCTCCGATGGTAGGAACTATCCGTGGCTATCGCCAGATGAACCCGAAGTCATTTGATGCTAAGGGAGACACCAGAGAAGATCACCGATGGGATGATCAACACTCTTAATGTCAAGCCCCAGTATCGAAATACGGAGGCGGACTAGGCCAGCTACTCCATATGAGTTATGCAAACGTCATACGGCGATCATGGCTGTCAAGAGACAAGGGGTGCATGCTACAATCAAGTCTCCTATGGTCTCACGGAGCATCTATGTCTCAATCATTCAAGCAAGAAATAGCAACTAATGAGCATATGAGATAAAGCTGTAAGGCGTCCCTGACGCTTCATCAAAATGATCATGGGGAACTAGCTTTATAAGTTAGCTAGCCCAGAGAGTCATAGGTATATAATCGTGTTCTGCTGCAGTCTGATTTAATTATAATTATGCAAAAGACAAAATATCCAAATTAACAGGCTAAACAGGTGCCGGTGGCTAAACGCCAGAACATAAGTAATGAATACTAGAGTGGTGGAGAAGAAACCCACTCAAGTCCCCTGCCAGCCATGCTCCAAGTATGCACCATTGACGTCAGGGAGGAAGGTCAGTTCCACAGGCTCTGCTACAGTGATCTGGCCAAACAAAACCAGCGAGGTCAGCCCCGAATAGCAAGTAACACAAGAGAGCACAAAAGAGTGAGATAAAACCCAAGCATAAAAATAATAATACTAGTAATAATAAAAGCTTTCGTTCGTAACCTTGGTCCATAGCCTGTCGTAGCACTATAGCCCAGCCTAACAACCAAACAAGGACATAGATTGGACCACGCACCATGACAGTCCACGCCCCTCGGCTACGAACGGAAGGTACAAAGCACAGTCAAGTCATTTTTCAAGTGGCCATTCATTCCTGTAGCTTTCTATATTTGGCAGAGTTATCCCCGCAATGCTAATTATAAGAATCCTCATATTGTGTCGTTCAAGCAGGGCTAGCCAATCCATTATATATACATATACGTGTTTCACATTGATTATGCACCGGTCCCCCGTAAGGCTACCGTGTTGAAACATATAACACAAAGCAATAGGAGTCAAATATAGTCATCCACCATAGGCGGACGAAACCATATCCGTGGTGGCCAACCCAACACATCAGGATGGGACCTAAGATGGCTGGTATGGCACTGATCTCGAGATTCTTCCCGCCCAATGCATTTATCAAATAAGTTGGCTAGTTAATCCCTAAGTTGTTCTCGGAGTTCGCATGTCGTGGTCACATGCTAATTCCCCGAGATGTCGTACATTGTACAAGTACCCCAAGTAAGGATCCATACTGGCTCATGGAGTCATATGTAAGTATCCCTTCTTAGTGTAATGCAAAAAGCAATATATGCCACGTCATTACTACCGATTATTCTTTATCTTAGTGCTGGAGGCTTTGGATGTACTGACATATATCGCGTAGGAACACTTAGCATATGAGATAGCACTTCGGTGCTCACATAGAATGTACCTCAGTACACGTGTAGGATTACACCCACATGCATAGGTAGTCAGGTTGGGAATGAAGGCCAAGTACAGAAAAATATATAAGAAAGATCAAGAACATCCATAGGGATTGAAACTATCAATCGCATATAAATTCCAGTTAGAGCAAGACAACAAGATTCTTGAAGCCAAGACAAAGATTTACAACTTTCATGTTTTAAGTTTTATAAGATTATAGCTACAAAACAGGTCAAACAGGCAAAAATAGTAAATCTAGATAATTTTAGCACATGAGAATTCTAACGCACGAGAATTACAGCGCACGAGAATCCCAGCGCACGAGAATCCAGCACAAGAAATTCCAGCGCATGAGAATTCCAGCGCATTAGAATTCCAACGCATGAAAATTCCAGCGCATGAAAATCTCAGTGCATGAAAATTCCAGCGCATGAAAATCCCAACGCATGAGAATTCCGGCACATGAGAATTCCAGCGCATGGAATTCCAGTGACAAGAGAATTCTAGCACATGAGAATTCCAGTGCATGGATAAAACTCACGTTGCGTCTTCATTTCATGCGCATAGGGAACCTACGCGCATGACACACACGGAGTCAAAAGGATACGTTGTCGGGACTGCATGGCACATGGCCTCTCACAACATGGCCTCCCGGGTGCATGAAAATTTTGGCGCATGGACTAATCCTAACGCATGGGGGTCGTCATCCCCAAACAGCAAGTTCAGCCATGAAAGTTCTAAAAACTTGTCATGGCCATACGTTTCTCTTCCGAGCTCGAAATCAAGCGATATAAAAGCTAAAATTGCATGAAATCAAATTCTCTACAACATAGAACAATTAGTTCTAAAAACACAACCAAGTCTGATAAATCAAAACCACACAAATCTATTAAACCCTATTTTTAGAAACTTAGATCTACACAAAAGTAGCCATTAAATGAAAAACACCAAGAACTAAACTTGTAGAGAATGAAGAGATGAACAATCTAGACTAATAATATCAAAGAAATAATAATAAATAAAAAATGCAAGTGGTCTCTCATTTGTGCAAGATGTACTTGCCTAAGTGGGTTGGTGGTTGAGGAAATGAATGAGAGAGTGAATGAGGAAAGAGAGTGTGGAAGAGATTATTTATAGTGGATGGGGTTGGCTCGACCAAACCCTAATCTTAAGCATGCTCTAACATTTAACTAATGACATGTTTAAATGTTACATGCTATAACTAATAATTAACACATTAAATGGTGTGCATATATCCACTAGAATAGCCTATAATATGGCACATTGAGGCTGATGTGTAATTGTATGTCCCATATGCGTACTAATAGTCTTTCCCTCCCATGTCTTGCACAAATCAAATTCATGACTCGATGTCACGACCCGCACCAACTACGAGGGTACGAGTACGTAATAGCGCCCAGCCTACACCGCAGTGTCGGCGGTAGAACGTTGTTCTAGGTCATGAACTATAACTAAAATAACATGAAATACTCTCCAAAAGGAGGCCAATCACAGAGGTACAACTCAATCACAATCTAAGATAGAATATAGCACGATAGAATAGAAGGAAATCCTCAACTGAGGTACAACAAAGCTAAATAAACACAAGTTAACAACTACCAGTCTCAACATCTCCAAATTATACAACTCTGAAATCTAAGACAATAACTAACATAAAAAGAAGAACAGTCTAGACTATCTACACTATGCATGGGTAACATCCTCAGCAGCTGCCTGAACCTTCCCAGGGGTCTAGGTCACGAGTGTCATCTAGGCAAGCTCCATAGTAAGGGGTGCAGAGTTCCTCATCATCCTCTGTAAAATTTTCAACAGGTCTAGTCAGGACGGGAGCGAGGACAATACAACTCACGCAGATCATCACAGGTTAGAAATATAAACATGCAAGAGAGTACGATACATAAAACTGAAAGAAAGTACATGATGTAAATAGAGAGAGAACTGCAATGGAAATATCTACTATAAGTAGAGAGCTACCGGTGACTTGTGATTTAGAATACAAAGTCGACATGTGAACGGCTGGATTTGCACATGAATATACTAAAGAGGCGCACCTGGTTATACTACTTTTGAATTGTTCACATGACTATTTATACTCCCCCATACCCCAATCAATACACAAGGATCCAGACAAGCTATGTTACGTACATGATTTTCACATGAAAAGCCCATAGATAGGTGTACATGAAGTATACATAAGGGCTCAGAACTGAGTGCACATGAATTCTATATGAAGGCCCATGAAGGGATAAACATGAAGTATAAGTTATACATTGAAATACACGAGAAACATGACCGAACATGATAGCACATGAGAGTACACGAGCGAGCATGAAGCACATGAGAAACATGAATAACATGAGAGCGAGGAATACATGATAGTACATCAAATACACAAAATAATGTATCCGATGCTCCGAAGGGGATAACATCTCAATGTAGGGATCCATATAGTACCAATCCGTGATAATATCGTGACAGCATCAAATAAGGTAAACTAAAGCAGGAATATAATCCTAAGCAAGTTATAAAATGATCAGAGAATGACTCGCCTGGTATCTGAGTATCTGAAGTAAATGTACTGTCCGAGATGAGGTACCTGACTCCTAGTTAGAGCAACACAAGTCAAGATGTATACAGGGGATGATAATTGAAATATACAATGCATCCGCATGCTGTCTAGGTCAAACTAGACTAAAGTCAACACTTGGTCAACTCTAGTCAACTATACTAGTCAAGGCTAGGTCAACTAGGTCAAGCTTAACCCATCAAGTCTTACTTACCTAACCAAGCCTAGGCTAGCACCACATACAATCACAAGGCCACACAGCTATCCAACATACATGTTTACAATATATATATATTATATATATATATATATATATATATAATATAATATATTATATACACTGTACATAAGGCATACTTATATATAGAAAATTCATCTATGGCTATATGCCCACATACATATATATATATATATATATATATATATTATATATAATATATTCACATGTTTAATCATACACACATATTACATATATATTACATACAATATCTATATAAATATGCATACATAGGAACATCTCAAAGGAAACTAATGTATACATACATGCATATATATATATATATATATATATAATATATTTTAGAGAGGGAAGAACTTGCATATAGGGATAATATACAATGTATGTAACTTAGGCATATGTGTGTGGAGGTTTACATGATAGTGTAATAGTAAAGGGGGTCAATGTGATGTGTGTGGTGTATTGAAACTGAAATTAGTGTATCTCAGGTTGGTGAATGTGTAGGGTGATTTCAGGATGGGTCCAAGAGCATCTACCTTTGAATCAAAACCCATAAATGACAGTTAACATACATTTGTATTCTCAGGATTAATAGACAGTTTACATATATCCATTAAGATTTTGTATACATGCAAACCAATTTGAAAACAAGACTCAAACCAAATTGAAAATCAAATCATGAAACCAAATCTCAGTTTTTTAAATAACCAATCTCAGTTTTTATGTGTGCACTGTGTGTGTATGATACAGGGAATGTGAATTCAGTGAATGTGCAATGAGTGACAGGGATCAACAGGAAATATGGGTAGGTTATTCTAAGGAAACATGACTAAGTTTAGTTCAGTTTTCTCCGGTTTTCTCAGGTTGTTGTATAGGAAAAATTCAGTAGGAAAGTGGTCTCAGATTTCCAATTTGTACATGTGTGTGTGTGTGTCAAGAAAACATTGTGTGAGTGTGTGTGGCAATTGTGTGTGGGTGTGTCCATATTGGACCAATGTGGTTCTCAGTAAACAATCATTATAATCTCAGTTCATGGTTCCAGTTTTGTGTAAGTGTCTGAGTGTGTGTGTGGTGTTACAATAGGAAGAACAGTTTTCAGATTAGGGTGTTAGTGTGACAGGAAAAACAGAATAATGTAATAGGGTGTGTTAACATATCTCAGTTTTACAATGTATGAAACATATGTGTGGTGTCTACATTGTACTAAATAAACCAAATAGTGTGTATCAGTGTCAAATCAGTGTAAGATTTAAACAGTACAATGTGTGCTAATCCCAGGTTCCAATGTAGGTGTGTGTGTACATTAGAGTATAGGTGAGAAATGTGTCCTCAGTTTTCAGATGAGTGTACAGACATGTAGGTAATATACAGGTCATATGTCCAGATACATGAAGGGTTCAGCTATTAGTAATACGCACTGTTTAGTGAAGGTTGACAATAGGCTAAATGCAAATACCTAGTTCCAGTTCAGAGTTCAACCTATTGCTAGAAACTGAAATATCAACTAAACTATCATCCCAAGTAACACAGAGGCAAAACCCCATCATAACTCACATGTATCATCTATACAACCATTAATAATCATAATTGACAAGTTAAACTGAATCAAAACCAAATGCCTATGATAACTCTGGTATCAGAACAGGGAAGATAGGGGTTTTGATTTTGAATTACAAGAAAAAAGTGAAATTGGATGTGCACAAGTGTCTCACTCATGTCCACGTGTCAGGGGAAAGGGTTTGTGTCCAACCAAGTGGACACAAACGTGTCCAAACAACCATACATACACAGACACAAAACTATGTACACAATCATCGTGCACGCGTGTACATCATTCGAGGACACGATACGACACGAATTAGGACTCGTTCTCGTGCCTATAGGTTCGCCTAGGATAGGGCTAAGTGTCTAAGGTCCTGATACGTGTCCAATACGTGTTTAGGTAGGACACGACCACTGTGTCAGAGGGTCCCTGGCCGACTTTGCACGACAGTGCAAAATACGTGCGGGCAAGATTACTCCTAAACCACTAGACAAAACCCCACAAAAATTTAGGAGCTACCTTTCAGTCATCTAGTGATTGTTCACACAAAATTTTGTGTCATGAAGTGTCCTGTACAGAGAGTTCTTGGGCCGATAGGCAGGACACCTAGTCGGGTCTCGTACAGCGTGTCCAAGACCAAAAACCGATACAAATGACACAAAAATATTTTCAATCTTCACAAAAATTAACACGCACATAGATCTAGGGATTCATGTAATTAGTTTTACAAAAATCAAAATAAATTCCTAAGTGACATTCTATCAAACACCTTCCTATACATTATGACACGTGTCCGATACAGACACCAAACGGACATGAAATCCACCCAAATTCTAGGGACAGTTAGGGGGAACCTATATCTAGGCCTAAATACAAAGAAAATAGAATATTAGAACAATTAGAGGAGTTTACCTATAGGTGCAAATAGCAAAAAAAAGCCCAAATGAAGTGTCCTCCTTGCTAGCTCAAATCCCCAAATTGATCCCAAACTGAAATTCCCTTCCATGAACAACAAGTAGGGGTTTGATTAGATTCATATGCAAAAGATTTGGGTCAAAAAGGACTTGAAATGAGAACGTTATGGATTAGGGAAGATGGCTCCTTACCTCTCTTCAAAATGTTGAAACAACACAAAAGAGGCAAGAACATAATGAAGAGAGTATTTATAGGGGGAATAGCCCTAGGTGGCTGGTCATAATGAATGAAATTAGGGTTAGGGTTTCAAGTCATGCGCCATAGGCCAAGTTTCATAAGTCATGGAACCAATTTCTAAGTCTCTAGCCTTTGGACCAAATCACCAATCCTCCTATTTCAAACTTGATCCTAAGTGACCTAACTTGAGTTAACTTAAGTTAAACTAGGGTCTCCCCATGCTAATCAAGTCACCTTAACTAGAGTCAACATCTAGATTAGTCTCTTAAGTCACAACTAGAAAATTCAAATCAACAACCATCAATCCAATAAAAATCATAATTCTAATAAGTCAAAATGACCAAATTATCCCTAGGCTAAAAATGATAAATAGATATTCCAAATCATAGGGTTAGGCTCTGGGTCAGACAGTCTCTACGGTTTGACTAACTGCACATCAAAATCACAAGTCAGATTTTTAATAATTTAAATAATAAAAATCACCCAAAATTATATATTATTAAATATTATAATAAATAATTAAAATCACAAATTTCAAAATTACTCTCATTTAGAACATTGGGTGTTACAAGTCTACCCCCTTAGAAAAATTTTGTCCTCGAAATTTAAGATGGTAGTACTCCTTCTAGGTCAAACACCCCCACAATCATAGTCTCAAAAATCACACAGTTCGA
>JANAVB010034417.1:37557380-37579880 GCA_029216955.1 Iris pallida
CCAAATCACAAGGCAATAATTATATTAGTATTTAAATCACATCATTCAATTAAATTATTTAAAAATTTCTAATAATATATTAAATTAAAATAATTCAAAAATGACAAAAATACCCTCAAACTAGAATGTGGTAGTGATAGCATGACTGTGTAGTAGTATGTGCCGATTGGTGTTCGAAATGATGTATGTTTTTCGTCGTCGGGAGACATCTTGATTTGGTTGTACCCGAGAAACCATCCATAAACGACATACGTTCGAAGCGCAGGTATTGTCAATCATAATGTCGGTAATAGGGAGGGGGAACTCGTCTTTGGGACATACTCGTTCAGATTGCGAAAGTGATGCAGATTCTAATCTTCCCTTCTTTTTGAGGACCGGTATATGTTGGTGACTCGGTCCAGATGTTGTTCCTCACGAATAACGCTACTGGCTATCAGTTTGTTGACTTCGGCTTCGATTACATCCATGATGCCTGGGGAAGCGTCGTTGCTGTTGTTTGACGGCTTTGCATCTGGCCGAATGTTGAGCTTGTGAAGAGCAACATCGGGGTTTAGTCCTGGCATATCTTCATAGCTCCAAGCGAATATGTCATTATATTCTTTGACAAGTTCCAGTAGTGATTCTTGCTCTTTATCAATCAAATTCTTGCTGACGAAGATGGGTTTTGGGAAGAATTCATCACCGAGACCAACTTGTACAACCTCATCCTCGGTGGGAGGCTCCCTTTGTTCGAACCGCTTCTCCCACTGTGCATCTAGTTGTTGTGCCTATGGCTCTATCTCAAAAAGTTCGAGAATATCTTCATCTTCTTCGTAGGCATCGGCAAGTGCCATATTGACGGACCAGACTCGTCTGAGCATGTCCCCGATGCTGATATCCGAATCGAAAGTGGGTGATCCGGTTGAGTGTGAGTGCCAGTCGTATTCTTCATCTGAGCTTTCGGGTGTTGTCACAGGTGTGACATAACCTAGCCCACGTCTGGTTTGTTATAGTAATCTCATGGTTTCCCAGCTGGGATTGACGATTGCAAGGGTAATCGCCGTCTAGTGCCGTAGTTCAAGCCTGGTGTAGTTCCCAGATATATCCTTATTTTTGTATAAGATACTTGGATTGGGAACTATACAGATAAAGGGCAATCTCCCGGTGTCGGGTTCGAGCTCAACGTCTTCCATCTTGAAGGGCTGTAGATTATTCTTCGACCGAAGATGATTGAATGGTCCCCTCCTTCGATTATGCAGTAGCGTCTTCCACGGGAGTAAGTTGATTTACGGTGTAAACATTTGTCACCTGTGTGTGTAGGTGAGTGCTTATACCGTGCTCCATAGCATATATTGTACAGAGCTTATTAAGCTCGATGTAGTACAAAGATAGCCCTTTATTGATAAAGTAAGGTATCTTTTCTAAGGGATTACATCATCTGCGGATGGAAAATCAATGTGGGCAGCCACATATTTGGCCAGTTCTGGTTCTTCTTCGGCCACCCCCTGTATAAATGAAGACTGAGAGGATGACTTAGGCAACTTGATCATCAGGGGTTCTGTTGGTGGAGCAGAACATGGAGTCGTTGGCAAACTAGAGACCCCAATTTGGTACTCGATGCTGGCGGGGAGTCGTTGGCTCGCTAGAAGCCCCGACTTTGTATCGTGGGGTGACGATTCTTCTTGGAAAGACATATCGTCATTGGCTTGTCGGAGGGATTGAGCTTCTCCGTTTGTGGCTGGCCGACCCTAGGCAGTCTGATTGTCAGTGGCTCCGTTGTGGGTCTTGGCGCTTGGCCGGACCTTAGCAGTCGGATTATCTTTGCCCCTCTTGTTGAGAGGCTGATTGCATCCTTACAGAGCGGCCGTAAGGGGTACGGTCTTGCCAGGTTTGCGAGCTTGGAGGTGGATCGTAAGAGGTTCTTCTAATCCTGTGGCTGTCTTAGTTCGAGCTTGCACATCTCCTTCGCCAAGGTGCCTCTTCGACTTCTCGTATAAGCAGGAGTCTGAGTAGTAGGATTCGACCCCTTTGAAGGGATCGATGTCGGCAAATTCTGTCCTCACGAAGCCGTGTTTGTCGACATACTTGAAGCACTGGTGCAGCATGGAAGGCACGATCATGTAATCGTGAATCCAAGGGCAACCTAGGAGGATATTGTAGGAAGTGTTGCATCTATGACGTAACAGGTCACTTCGACTGAAGCCGCCAATTTGGCACTTCAAGCGAATCTTTCCAATCGGGTAGCTCCTGCCGAATTGAAAACCGCTAATGGCGGTGCTTATCGGCGTCAACGATGCATAGGGATACGGAGATGATGTAACAGACCCTTTGGGATGATGCTTATGGAAGAACCAGGATTAATGTGCATCCGGTCCACCTTTACGTTACCGATGTATCCAGTGTAGTATAACGGCTGATCACAGATTAGTTTGATGAGCATATCCTGTAGAGTGAAGACAATATTGGGCATCGCTTCTGTGCAAGCGCTGTCTTGGAGATCTGCAAGCGGGCTCTCTCTCGTGAGGTTGACCTGAGCTAGATATGTGTGGTTCTGGAGTGCATCACTCAAAGCCGCACGAACAACCTTGGAGAGTCTCAGGAGCTCGTATAATGAAATTTGGCCGATGTGTTGGCCAATTGTGCCAAGATGTCAAAGTTGTAGGGCCTTTCCAGTCCATGAGGTGCCTTTTTCGGAGGATTTGTCAAAGCGAGTCTCATTTGGCCTAGGCTTGTCGGTCGTCGGGAGGCTGAAAGGTCCCGAAGCGTCAGTAGTAGCCGGCTGATGTTCTTCAGGCAATTTATCTGGTGTAGGTTAGGATTGAGCACCTGACCGAGTGACAACAGCTGTGGCTTCTTCGACATCTGCCAAAATTGTGCGGCAGGATCTGACCTTTCTACTCTCTTTCTTGCCAATTGGGGGTGGTACGGACTGAGTCACTTCAGGTACCAAGTTTGGATGGACCCACATGACCTCCCCTCGTGACGTGGTGAGGGGTACCAGACCAGTAGCCCGATCACGAGGAGGTAGAAGATTAGTAATCTCCATTGTTGCCCGAGGGATGGGTACCACGCCGTCTTGAGTCTTCGTTGGAGGAAAGCTGCCGAATTATACTGATACCATATTAGCTGGCACGGTCACCTCTTCGAAATCAATGGCCAGAGCCTTCGAATCGATGAGATGTCGGATGTATCGCTTTAGTTAGTAGCAGTCGTGTGTAGCATGGTGGACGTAGCGATGGTAGTGACAGTAGTTTGGGCTCTCTATTTTTGCCGGCCGAGGTTCCCGTCTTGGTGGAGGGAGCTGAATTCTATCTCCTTGTATGAACATGTCCAAGATGGGCTTGACATGGCCGTCTTCGAAGGAGTAGGTCATTTGCGGCCATACTTGTCTGCCGGTTTTGACTCAGGCTTCTGGGCTGTGTCGGCCACCATAGCCTGCTTGCCTTGTTGTCCCGATTGTTGGAGGCGTTACCACCATTGTTGTTGTTGGTATTAGGGCGCTTGCCCTTGTCTTCTTCCTCTGAGATGTGCAATCCCAGTTGGCGAGCCTTCTTCAACCTATCTTCGGCGCTAGTGGCACTGATGATAAACATCTTCCAGTCCTTAAATTGACTTTCGCCCATCCAGAGGCTGATTGTTGGGAGTAGTCTCTTTTGGCAAATTTCAATTAAGGAGGAATCCGGATTACCGGATGGCAACTTCATTACGGTTTGGCAAAACCGCTCAATATAGTTCCTTGTTCGCTCCTTCTCCCCTTGAACGACGTCTATGAGGGTGGACATTATGACGTCCTGTCCTACTTCGTAGAATATTTCCAAGAACATGCTTGAAGTTGGCGAAGGAGTGGATGCAGTTGTCTGGCAGGTTACGGTACCAGTCGAAGGCGACCCCCTCCAATGCCCCAATGAATAATCGTGTAAGGATGGCATCGTCATGGGGCAGATGGTCGGTGGTGACCTCGAAGTAAGTGATGTACCGACTCGCGGAGGTCTTCCCATTATATGGATTGTGTGGAATGGTTTATACTTTGGTGGGAAGGGAACATCTCTCCACGCAGCGGGATACGGTTGTCGTATCCTGAGGTCTTGGCAGTTTTCTCGGGCATAGAACATGGCCCGGAGCGCCTGGACCTCTCTTCTTGCCTCCCTGGCTTCGTCTGCAGCGGTAGGAGCCGACATTTCAGGAGGATTATTGCCCTGGTTTGGTGCCGCTGAGTTTGAGTCCGCATTGACCGCGGGACCCAAGTTTGTTTGGCCAGCCGTCCCTCCTTGCAGAGTAGGGAGGGCTGCATTGATCTCGTCCACCGATTTGACCAAAGTGCACAGTATGGCCTCCAGAGTATCGATGCGTTGGCGATCACTGGGACCATCTTTTTCGTCATTTGTCATGAATATCGTCCTCATATGAGTAGAAGTGAAGGGACGATGGATGACATGCCCTCCGAATATACCCCTGTACTGAGAAGTCATCGGGGTATGTGGGAATGTTCTCCTCTGGTTCGGACTCAGAAGAAATAGTACCCCCAGCTTCAGAGCTTGCTTCATTTTGAGAGTCGTGGACGTCCTCGGGGACGTCGGCACTTGCGGAGGGAGAGTTGTTTCCCCGGGCTCGTCTCCTTGGAACATCGAATTGTCGTGGATTCGGAGGAGTGCTACCCCCAGTTTCAGCGACCCCTAGTAATGCGGATGATGAATCTCCATGTCGCAGATTTCGTCTTTGAATGGGTACCTTGAAAACTCTGGTGTGGACAACCATTTAGACGACAGTTTCTTAGTCACAGTGGTTGAAATCTTCGGGCTGGAAACGTTTGTCTTCTTCCCTCTCCATCGGTGAGGATTTTTGAGTAGAGTTGCAGGAGACGACGGGAGGCGCCTCATCCTCTGAGCTCGGCTGTTGTAATCTTTGGAAGACGGACTGCCGGTCATCTCGTATCGTCGTGTTGTTGCAATAGCAGTTGATGATTACTTGGGTGTAGTGATGTCCGTGGGAGGTCTCTTTGCACTCCGAGGCCTCTTCTTTTTCTTGCGCTTGTGGAGGATAGCCTCACGCAAGTCAGATAGGTCTGGAACGACCATGTTTGCTCCCTGGATTTTGGAGACTTTTTGGAACCACTTTGTCCGTTTGCCGCCGAGGGCTGGACTCGAGTGGTTCTGTACAACTTCCATCAGAGGCCCACATAACGGTATATGGAACGCTCGGATGGTCAGAGGTCGGGACACCAGACTGAGCTTGCCAAGCTCGCGCTGCCCTAGACTTCTTTACTCTAGTACGTGAGGGCACATAGTAGGAAGAGTCTAAGTGGTGCTGCAGAGAGTAGACATATTTTGTCGGGAGCATGAGAGATCAGGACCATAGAGGGCGATCGAAGACTGAGCCTGAGCCGCGTAGAGCAGACAGTATGCGGCTGGAATCATAGTCTTCATGCGGCTGGCAATCGTAGCCGCATGGGCTTTCTTCATGCGGCTGGAAGTCTCGGCCGCATAAGTATTCTTTATGCGGCTGGAAATCTTGGCCGCATGGGTATTCTACATCTGGCTGGCATTCGGCCGCATGAACATCGTGCATACGGCTGGCATCTTGGCCGCATGAGTGTTCAGCCTACGGCTAGTGAATTTGTTCGGCTTCTTCCTGGAGCACATAGAATCACTCTTTGCCCCTGCAAGTCAGCATTGTAGTACTTTCCACTGCCAGACTTGGGGACAACAGAGTCCTCTATGGCTTGAAATAGAGCCGCATGAGAGTTGCCTTCGCCGTCTTGGACAGCAGAGAGTACTCCGTCCAGAGCTTGGAAAGGAGCAAATTATTTTGGCCTCCACTTCTTGCGAGCTTTCTTCGTGCGGGTTCTTCTGGACCGGGCCAGCGCTCCCGTCGGAGAATATTCCTTCAAACGCCTGTTGGTCGAAGCGGACATCTTCTGTTGTGTGGAGCCAAATTTGGCTGCATCCGATTGCGTCACCAACTTCTCAGCCGTGGAGAAGTTTGTCCCCAGCAGAGTCGCCATCGTGTTTGCATGAATTATAAAAGAACAGAACAATTATATCGGAGGATGGGACTTTTACTTCACATATAAACTCGCCCATACAAAGAAAGCCTAGGGACGAAAACCTAGATACACAATCTAAGTACAATTATTTAGTTTTTTCTGGGGGGTGACGGTAGAGGCTCGGGAAAGCGACGGCAGCTCTACCTTACTCCTTGGACGATCGGACGCAGCCTTGGCTCTGGTGAAGAAATGCTCTTGGACGTGTAGGGAGACTCCCTTGCGCTTTCGGTTGCTGGATCTCTGGATGTCTCTGTAGTGCTCTTTCTCTTTTTTCTGCTCTTTCTTGCTCTTCTCTCCTACTCTTGTCTCCTGAATTCTCCAGGGTTTGCAAGGGAATGGCACCTTGCTATTTATAGAAGTGGGAGTGTGATCATTAGGATTTACAAATGATTGCCTCCTTGAGAAGTCGACGGTTAAGGATCAATTAATCTGGGCCATTCATTCTGATTGTAGCAAATCTAGGTAATTAATGTGGATTGCATCAAATCTCTGTAGGCAATAAATATTGATTGCCATGAATATTCGTGATTTGTGATAGCCTGCCACGTGTCTAATTTGCTTGATTTGATTTGATCTGGACAATTATGACGATCACAACAAATCTAATTTTGTTAGGATTTGTTAGCATCCATAATTCCAGGGAAGATAAGACTGCCACGTGTCTCAATTGTAGCGAAGAGCGCCACGTGTCTCAATTGGACTGTCCTGGCTGAGCCATATATGGGGGTCCTCTCAGCCTCATGAAACATGCAGTCGCATGAGGATGGGCCGCATGAGGATGGGCAGCCGTACGTAGATGGGCAGCCGCATAGGGATGGGCAGCCACATGGGATAGGCAGCCGCATGCAGAGGGGCAGCCGCATGGGATAGGCAGCCGCATGCAGAGGGGCAGCCGCATGGGGATAGGCAGCCGCATGAAGTGGGCGGCCGCATGAAGTGAGCGACCGCATGGTGTGGCCTCGGACTTGTTGGATTTTGTCAGCTGTAAGGAGATTTTCTTCTCTTTTCGTGAACACGCCATCATGTCAGTCATTATTGCATCTTTGTGCCAGAGCTGTCATGGATGTTTTTTGTCAAAGCAGCCGTCAGGGCATTAAATGCAGCCGAATGTAGAGAAGAACTGTTGAAGGTCACGTGGCTTCTTTCTCAGCCGCATGGATCTATCCGAGCCGCATGGACCCCTAAGCCGCATGGATCTGAGCCGCATGAGGATCCTGAGCCGCATGGGGATCCTTCTGTCGGAGTCGCATAGGTTTTTTTTATTCTTTTCCATGCTTCTACAGTACTACATATTCTATCTGAGATTATTATCTGCTGTTTCACTGTACTGCGGATTACTTACAGTTTATTGCTACCATGACATGCTCACATGATTGTCCTGTACTTTTTACTGCTCAGTTTTACTTACCAATCATGTATTTCCATTGCTTACTGTTATTTATAGTTTTTGTCAATTTAATGGAACGGTTGTTTGTTTATGTACTTTGCTCCAATTTTGACTAGATAACCATATTTTTAGGAGTTGTTACATTCCACATACTTAGACTACATGATGATGCTAGCTGAGACAAATTCTCGATGTTCCATTAATTTATCTTGAGTTGATTCCTGGGAACTCTAGGCCATTATTCCTTATTTAGATTCATGTTTCGTTGTCGAATTTATCTCCGACACATTCTTGATATGTATGAACATTTATATTCTAGTTGATTTAGTGATACTATTATCTCTTCTTATTCATATCTTCTTTAGATGTATGTGATTGGAGTACAGGTTATTATTATAGATATATGTTGTAGATATATACTGGGTACTTGACAGCGTTCTACCGTCGATAGTTCGACGTAGACTGGACGTGGCCCATGTATTTGTGACCGAATATTCTGGTGCGGGTCGTGACACATATTTATGGTGGCCCATGCAGGTCGGTCTTCACGGCTAATGCGAAGTCGTGGTAGTACTTAGACTTAGCCATACTACTGCGAACCTGCCTTAGGATTTGGATTAGAATCATAGAATATTCTAGGAGTTTTGGTGCTCAATCACATATTAGATCTTTTGATAGATTCCAGAGATGACCACTAAGAATCTTACTTCGAACATATTGAGTCTATTTTCATTTGCTTTGCTTATCCTGATTTTTGAAGCACCTGTCCGTTGCCGAACCTTAATCTTGCATGAAGATAAGTTTTATGGGCCCTAGAAGGAACAAAAGAGTAGAATATGAACTTATAACCATTCAGGTTGGTAAGAGAATATGATTAGCCAATCTTACATATGAAGGTCAAAAATTATTTTAGGTTATGTTCAAGGAATTTTGAATTTTAACCAAGATAGTACATTCGAGGCATGAGAGTTTGATAAAATAGGTTAAGAAATAAACGAAATAACGAAGGAATTTTGAAAAAAAAGGTAGGATCACATAATCAGGTTGGGAGTTTCTAGTAGATATAGATTATAATTTTAAAAGGATTGGAGGATAGCATTGTAAGCACCTGCGACAAAGGAAAATATTAAAGAGAAGTTTTATATAATTTTTACAGTCAAATGTTGAGTAGTCTTTATTGCTTTAGTAGCCCAGGAAGTGGCACGAGATGCGATCATTCTATAAGAAATGTAATTCCAAAATTTCAAAGAATGACCAAGACAGGAATAGTAGAAGGACAGGAATGAATTTGCAGGAGTGATGACTAATAATTGAATTTTGGATACTTTGGTTACAACTTATTTAGAAAAGCCAAAGAGCCATACAACTTGGATCATTTATTGACACATGGAATTTTAAGAACCGTTACCTATATAAGAATTATGATTCCTACGTGATTGTCAACAAAATTATTTATTTTATTTTTGAATATGAATAATAATTGAGATTGCTAAATAGGATGAAGGATAAATTTTGGGACTAGATTCTACAACCTCATTATTAGAAAATTTTCAATGACATAGAGTTAACATTTTATGGATTATAAGGGAGATGAATTTTTTTATTAGAAGATACCGACAAATCTAGACGTGAAAGTCTAGAAAAATTTATTTGGATAAAGGACCTTAGATATGAAGGTTAGGCCACTAGATTATCAGTAATTGGTAGTTAGTGACTTGGAAGTCACGGGGAGGATATAGTGAAGGAAAGTTTTATTTTAGGCAAGGTGAACACCTTGATGGTTAAAATTTTGCCTTTGTTGATTATGAAAAAGTACAAGAAATGGAAAGGACAATGACTTCGTTATGACCAGATGAGCAAGAACAAATTTCTATCATGATTTTTTTCTCTTCGTCTTATCATCTCTGTCCTACCTACGTCCATGAACTATCTTTTATCTAATTATGTTAGCTACACTTTGGAATCTTTTTGAATTCTCATATCTCTTTACTTGTGGAAGGCTGAGGAAGTATCGTAATCATCTAGCTCAGGAAGGACGAAATTGGTTATTATGTGGTAATCCTGGTAGGAATATAGAATGTTAGACATTGAGATAGAATTAGTGGGATAAGGATATGACTGAGATTGGAAACAAAATCAAGAGACCGATATTATTAATTTGGAAACGATTACACTTAGAGGATTATTTTGAGTATGGATTACTTTATAAAGAACATAGGGGGATTTTAAGAAAGAAGGACAATAGAATATACATTGATAGTGAGGACTGTAAAATACCGAAGTTGAACTCAAAAAAAATAGATGAGGATATTCTAGGTCAATTTGATTTTGAGAACTTGGATGTTTTAAGTTACTAAATCTTGCAAAATTTTATTATTAATTTAAGGCTAGAATTCTAAATTTGAGAAAATGATGATATGAAATTGAAAAAAATTGGTAAGAGAATGACTAGGAACTGTGAGAACAAAGGTTTTGAATTATAGGAAAGTTTAGAGACTATATGGGAATTCTAAATTTTAAGAAGGGCAACACTTGAAGGTATAAGTTGAAGGAAATATGAAGGTTGATTTTCTTAAAACAATGAAGAATAAATTTTAATGGTAATGGTGGCATTAGACTTTGAGTAATATGAGGGTATAATTTGAACAAATGTTCAAGGATTTATATAAACCCTGATTCAAGAATTTTTTATCAAATTAAGGACAAGGTGGAGGAAATTGGACTAAGTTATAATGGATTACAAAATCAAGAATTTTTATTGAGTTCTAACAAGAGTATTCTTCATGGGTAGTACCTTGGGAATAAAGGTCATTACTATAGTATTGATAGAGGATTTTGACCATCATGACAGGATATTATGATTTTGGTAGTAGTCATATAAGGGTCTGAATCTTCATGATTAAAGACCATGATTCCGTGGTGGTATGTCTTAACTTGTAAGATAAAGGCATAATTGGAAATGACGATCGAACAATCTTGGTAATAGTCGAAGCAGAGTGAGATGATTACCTTGGCTTTCTTCTGCAAATCCTATCTTTTCATTTTTCCTATCCTAGTAAAAAGGAATTTGATTTTCCTATCCTTGAATCGTTCTTTAAATTTCAAGGTCCTAAATTTGATCCCCTTGATCGTGACCCATCGATTTTTGGTCATCTTCTTTATCGCGTCGACATTTTGATTACTGACTATACTCAAATGATTTTAAATTCAATCGTGACTTGGATTTAATCCTTTATTGCTCGTACCTAGACTCGATTATATTCTTCATCATATCTAAATATTGTTTTAATCAATATTAAGCTGACTTGCCCTTGATCTTGTCAATTTAATTCTGACCGTGTTAGGATTTCAATACGATTATCGCTCGTGCGTAAAACTTTGATTTAATTCTTAATAATGACTAAGCTCTGTTATAACCATGATTAGGTTCGTATCACTCTTGATTTATACCGAACTTTGATGTTTGGTCGTGCCTAGATGACTAGCACGACTAAACGATTCTGATTCCAATGATCGTGATTTAAACTATCGTGATTTTAACGATCTATGACTATACGTATTAATCATAACTCTAAAATCGCGCCTAAGAAATTTGGTCTTCGATCACGACTATTTACCAACTTCATCGTGTCATGATTTGGGCGCTCGGAATAAATTCTTATGTCGTGCCTAAATTTGATTCTATAGTCGCTCGTGCTCAGATTTTATTTCTAAATCGTGCCTAAGTGATTTTAGTCATTCCAAAATTCTTAAGCACGTCCGAGCCTTAATTTCACCCGTGATCAAATGATTTGATCCTTAGAAATTGATCGTGCCAAACATTTGATTATCCACAATAATGCCCAATCGTACTGTTTCCATATTTGATCGTGCCTATATAACCATAAATCTAACTTTATCGAGCGTGGATCATATTGTTCATTCTATACTTAGACCTAATTCTAACTTGATCGTAACTGAACGATTTTGATTTTCCTAATCGTGACTTCGCGCTTAAATAACTTGTATTTATTTCCAAATCACGCCTATAGGACCTTGACTTCAAATCCTGATCATGCCCAAAATTTTATCTTCAGTCATACATAAATGTTTTGATCTAAGTCGTTCGAATCTGATTTTCATCAACCTAAACTCTACTGATCATCCGTGCTTGTATTATGATTTCGTTGATTTACTAGCCATGACTGAGATCATACTTGAAAATAATTTGTATTTATTTCTGATCATGCCTAAGTAATATTATCCGTACTTCGATTCTATCGTGCCAAATTATTAGTCGTGCCAAAGTAATTTCGAATTGATTATCTTGATCGTGTCAAAGCCATCATTCTTTAATCGTACAAAGTTATTGACTAAACTCTTAATCATGTTTCGATCCCCTGTCAACCATAAATTTCGAGGACGAAATTTCTTTAAGGAGGGTAGATTTGTAACCTCTGTTAACCGAATTTTGGATTTTTTTCAAATTTTTTGTATTTTTGTATTTTTTTATTTTCTTAAATCTTTGAAATTGTGGATTTTAATACGAAGTATATTTTTGATCGTAATATGCTATCGATATATTGTTGGCAATTTGGTTTGAGAAAACTATATTTTTATCTTAAATAATTTCTTGTCAACATTCTAGAAATTTTATAAGTTATAAATCATTACTTTTATATAAAGATGAGGTTGTCAAATATTTTGTAAATAAAAATAATTTAATTTTACTTATATTTTTTTAATAGTTACGGTAATTTGTATGTTATAATATTTTCGTTGTATTAGGTTTAGACCATTTCGGTCATAGTTCTAGCCTACCGAGTTCGGACTCGGGTTGTGGGCTAGGGCTTCGAATTTAGTAGTAATGCGTAGTTGGTAGCTAAATTATAATTAGCTAGAGTTAATTAATTAGTAGTTAGCGACTAGTGTTAGTGGTCAGTATTTCTCACTATTTTTCCTACACCATTATATTTTACAAGTGTGCCATTAGGGTTCCTACTCTACCCTATATATTGGGGACTCCCCAAACATTACTCGTAGCAAATCCTAAATTTCCTAAGTATTCCCACTATAGCTGCCAACCTCCTAGCCTTCACCAGTTCTCCCCGACCTCCTTCTCCATGACCACCCGGTTAGAACACCTCCACCACAGCCTCAACCTCTTTGTCACCGTACCCCTACCACCAGCACAGAGATCCGCCACCGGCATCGCCTTCCCGTCGACCAACACCATCACCAATACTGCCAAGCCACCTCTCACCTCCATACCCCGATATTGTTGCACAAACCATCCGACCTCCTCCCTGTTCCTCTATGACCACCACACCATAACACCAAACGCCACTACCACCGACAACTTCATTTTCGACCGCCCTTGTCATATTCACAAGCCAGCACCACCATAGTGGCATCATCGCCACCTCAAGCCACTTCCACCACCGCAGGCACCCCACACACCGCCATCGCGACTATCCGACCATCCACTCCGTCAACTACCACAAACCACCCACATCATCATTATCACAAAAAAGGGAGAAAGAAAGGAAATACCATTAAAGCCGTGCACAACCACCGCCGTGACCGCGATGCCCCTCCTGCCATTTCAACCCATCTGACATCCTCCCACCGCCAGGTCCCAAGCCTCGACCAGATCTGTACACGTCTTCCCCAACCGCCGTCCTCGAGGTCCCCGTCTGGCCTCATCGAGCCGGTGCTTGAGTTTTTCCAACCGCCATCACCAGGAACGTTCCGTCCAGCTTTCGACAACCGACCGCCACAACCCTCCCCTATCATCGAGTGCCGTCGTGCTCGAGCACGGGAGACCCAAGCCCCGCCGACACGCACATATCTGTGCATACCTCCATCCGTGCATCGCCCAGACCGGCCTTAGCTCCACCGTACTGGATCCGCGATGCAGTAAAAAGCATCCGCCCAGCTGCTCCTCCAGCGCCGGCGCTTCGTCCACTGTGAGAACCCCCTTCCATTCATTCTCCCCCCTTCTCTCTCTTCGTAACATTTTTTAGGGATTATATGGGAGTCAACAGATTTCTCTCCCCCTTCATTTTTATTCTGGATTTGGAAGTGATTGGGTCAGCAGCTCTCTTCGAGCTTTAGGTTGATTTGGGAAAGATAAAGTGAAGAGCACAACAGCTCTTTTCCCCTTTATTTTCCTGTGAGTTAATTAGGTATTGTAATGAGCATCATTAAGGTAAAGATGAGTAACTAGAGTTATTATTATTATTATTATTATTATTATTATTATTGTTGTTGTTGTTGTTGAGGATTAAGTGGTATTTAGGGTTTTGTATTGTTAACTTGATGTGGTATTTGGGATTAGGGCTGTGAGTTTGTTGGGCTTGGTAATAAGGTCCAATGGGTGGAAGTATTGGATCAATAATTGAATCTGTTGAGTTGGCTTTGAAGCCATTAGGAGTTTTGGTCTAATTTGTATAATTTTGAATATATAAAATTAGTGTAATTTAATTTGTATTTTAGTTAAATATTATTTAGTTAAGTTTCAGGTTATGTTTTTTGTTAATCAATATTTTAGTGAGTAAATTATTTTAGACATTGTTAATAATTTAGCTAGTAATATTTTATAAATATTTGGTATTAGCAATCATTTTAAATATGGGTTTTAACGCCCTAAATATATTGGTATATTATTTTTACCTATTTTAAATATGACTTCTTGACCTAAAAATTTGTATTTGACAAAATTGGTGATTCGGTACTAGAATATAAGTTCTAAAAATGTTATAAATAATTTCCAAGATAAGTTATACGTATTTAGTTATGTTTTCCCTTAAACATCATAAATTGCGACTGTTATAATCGTTTCTTATTTCTCAATTCTATTATCGTGCCGAACTCTGATTTTGAATTTCTATATACCAAACTAGGCTATTTGGACTATTCTTGACTCAACGGAATCGCCTGTGCCGTCGTTTGAGACCATATTGTGGAGAAAAGTACCATACCTTCTCTGTGCCGACACGTTCATGTCATGCACGTTGAATCTAACCAAATTGAGATGAGTACATTATCTGATAGTTTTTATTACCTTGATAGTCTCTATGATATCAGTTTGTAGTGTTATGCTTGACACCTGACACAAGAGTACTCGGATTGGTATAGTTTTTCGGTCATGAGATGTTATTCCTGGTTATCCTGGTATATTGTTACATGTCTCATTTTTTAATATTGTTCGCATACTTGTATAAACACCGATTCCTAAGGGGATTTGCTACACTCTTAGAGAATACCGAGTTGTAACGTGCCATGGTTGAATCTATTATACTAGTCGGGTGATGGGGAGATATTAGGAGATTATGCGATCATAACCCTACTTGTTTACTCACTTCTGCATAGCTCACCCTCACCATACATAGGGTGTAGCCTGACCTTACTTGTACTTGTGCATAGCTTCCATGTATGGCCGACCTGATTCCAGTTTACCTGTGCTTGTACTTGTGCATATCTAGTCATATGGATAGACTGATCCTAGTCCCAAGCTGATCACATAATAAACTAATATCTCAAGGCACTGTTTAGTAGTAGTACATGTTCTATCATATATTATTACTTGCTGTTATACTCTACTCCAGATTATTTATATTTTATTGCTATCATGTCATGCTCACATGATTGTCCTGTACTTTCCACTAATCAATTTTACTTACCGATCATGTATTTCCATTGCTTATTGTTATATATAGTTTTTTGTCAATTTAATGGAACTGCTGTTAGTTTATGTACTTCGCTCCAATCCTGACTGGATAACTATATTTTTCGGAGTTGTTATGCCCCACAGACTTGGACTACATGACGATGCTAGCTGAGACAGATTCTCGATGTTCCATTAATTTATCGTAAGTTGACTCCTAGGAACTCTTAGCCATTATTCCTTATTTAGATTCATGTTTCGTTATCGAATTTGTCTCCGACACATTCTTGGTATATATGATAATTTGTAGATTTTATTTGATTTAGTGATACTATTATCACTTCTTATACATATCTTCTTTAGATGTATGTGATTGGAGTACATGTTGTTATTATAGATCATATATGTTATTGATATATATTGGGTACTTGACAACGTTCTACTGCCGATACTGCGACATAGTCTAGACGTGGCCCACGTACTTGTGGCCGAATATCCGGGTGTGGGTCATGACAGTTATGGAGAGGTTGGCAGCACCAACCCCTGCACCGGCACCAACACCCGCTCCGATGGTAGGAACTATCCGTGGCTATCGCCAGATGAACCCGAAGTCATTTGATGCTAAGGGAGACACCAGAGAAGATCACCGATGGGATGATCAACACTCTTAATGTCAAGCCCCAGTATCGAAATACGGAGGCGGACTAGGCCAGCTACTCCATATGAGTTATGCAAACGTCATACGGCGATCATGGCTGTCAAGAGACAAGGGGTGCATGCTACAATCAAGTCTCCTATGGTCTCACGGAGCATCTATGTCTCAATCATTCAAGCAAGAAATAGCAACTAATGAGCATATGAGATAAAGCTGTAAGGCGTCCCTGACGCTTCATCAAAATGATCATGGGGAACTAGCTTTATAAGTTAGCTAGCCCAGAGAGTCATAGGTATATAATCGTGTTCTGCTGCAGTCTGATTTAATTATAATTATGCAAAAGACAAAATATCCAAATTAACAGGCTAAACAGGTGCCGGTGGCTAAACGCCAGAACATAAGTAATGAATACTAGAGTGGTGGAGAAGAAACCCACTCAAGTCCCCTGCCAGCCATGCTCCAAGTATGCACCATTGACGTCAGGGAGGAAGGTCAGTTCCACAGGCTCTGCTACATGATCTGGCCAAACAAAACCAGCGAGGTCAGCCCCGAATAGCAAGTAACACAAGAGAGCACAAAAGAGTGAGATAAAACCCAAGCATAAAAATAATAATACTAGTAATAATAAAAGCTTTCGTTCGTAACCTTGGTCCATAGCCTGTCGTAGCACTATAGCCCAGCCTAACAACCAAACAAGGACATAGATTGGACCACGCACCATGACAGTCCACGCCCCTCGGCTACGAACGGAAGGTACAAAGCACAGTCAAGTCATTTTTCAAGTGGCCATTCATTCCTGTAGCTTTCTATATTTGGCAGAGTTATCCCCGCAATGCTAATTATAAGAATCCTCATATTGTGTCGTTCAAGCAGGGCTAGCCAATCCATTATATATACATATACGTGTTTCACATTGATTATGCACCGGTCCCCCGTAAGGCTACCGTGTTGAAACATATAACACAAAGCAATAGGAGTCAAATATAGTCATCCACCATAGGCGGACGAAACCATATCCGTGGTGGCCAACCCAACACATCAGGATGGGACCTAAGATGGCTGGTATGGCACGATCTCGAGATTCTTCCCGCCCAATGCATTTATCAAATAAGTTGGCTAGTTAATCCCTAAGTTGTTCTCGGAGTTCGCATGTCGTGGTCACATGCTAATTCCCCGAGATGTCGTACATTGTACAAGTACCCCAAGTAAGGATCCATACTGGCTCATGGAGTCATATGTAAGTATCCCTTCTTAGTGTAATGCAAAAAGCAATATATGCCACGTCATTACTACCGATTATTCTTTATCTTAGTGCTGGAGGCTTTGGATGTACTGACATATATCGCGTAGGAACACTTAGCATATGAGATAGCACTTCGGTGCTCACATAGAATGTACCTCAGTACACGTGTAGGATTACACCCACATGCATAGGTAGTCAGGTTGGGAATGAAGGCCAAGTACAGAAAAATATATAAGAAAGATCAAGAACATCCATAGGGATTGAAACTATCAATCGCATATAAATTCCAGTTAGAGCAAGACAACAAGATTCTTGAAGCCAAGACAAAGATTTACAACTTTCATGTTTTAAGTTTTATAAGATTATAGCTACAAAACAGGTCAAACAGGCAAAAATAGTAAATCTAGATAATTTTAGCACATGAGAATTCTAACGCACGAGAATTACAGCGCACGAGAATCCCAGCGCACGAGAATCCAGCACAAGAAATTCCAGCGCATGAGAATTCCAGCGCATTAGAATTCCAACGCATGAAAATTCCAGCGCATGAAAATCTCAGTGCATGAAAATTCCAGCGCATGAAAATCCCAACGCATGAGAATTCCGGCACATGAGAATTCCAGCGCATGGAATTCCAGTGCAAGAGAATTCTAACACATGAGAATTCCAGCGCATGGATAAAACTCACGTTGCGTCTTCATTTCATGCGCATAGGGAACCTACGCGCATGACACACACGGAGTCAAAAGGATACGTTGTCGGGACTGCATGGCACATGGCCTCTCACAACATGGCCTCCCGGGTGCATGAAAATTTTGGCGCATGGACAATCCTAACGCATGGGGGTCGTCATCCCCAAACAGCAAGTTCAGCCATGAAAGTTCTAAAAACTTGTCATGGCCATACGTTTCTCTTCCGCGCTCGAAATCAAGCGATATAAAAGCTAAAATTGCATGAAATCAAATTCTCTACAACATAGAACAATTAGTTCTAAAACACAACCAAGTCTGATAAATCAAAACCACACAAATCTATTAAACCCTATTTTTAGAAACTTAGATCTACACAAAAGTAGCCATTAAATGAAAAACACCAAGAACTAAACTTGTAGAGAATGAAGAGATGAACAATCTAGACTAATAATATCAAAGAAATAATAATAAATAAAAAATGCAAGTGGTCTCTCATTTGTGCAAGATGTACTTGCCTAAGTGGGTTGGTGGTTGAGGGAAATGAATGAGAGAGTGAATGAGGAAAGAGAGTGTGGAAGAGATTATTTATAGTGGGTGGGGTTGGCTCGACCAAACCCTAATCTTAAGCATGCTCTAACATGTAACTAATGACATGTTTAAATGTTACATGCTATAACTAATAATTAACACATTAAATGGTGTGCATATATCCACTAGAATAGCCTATAATATGGCACATTGAGGCTGATGTGTAATGTATGTCCCATATGCGTACTAATAGTCTTTCCCTCCCATGTCTTGCACAAATCAAATTCATGACTCGATGTCACGACCCGCACCAACTGCGAGGGTACGAGTACGTAATAGCGCCCAGCCTACACCGCAGTGTCGGCGGTAGAACGTTGTTCTAGGTCATGAACTATAACTAAATAACATGAAATACTCTCCAAAAGGAGGCCAATCACAGAGGTACAACTCAATCACAATCTAAGATAGAATATAGCACGATGGAATAGAAGGAAATCCTCAACTGAGGTACAACAAAGCGAAATAAACACAAGTTAACAACTACCAGTCTCAACATCTCCAAATTATACAACTCTGAAATCTAAGACAATAACTAACATAAAAAGAAGAACAGTCTAGACTATCTACACTATGCATGGGTAACATCCTCAGCAGCTGCCTGAACCTTCCCAGGGGTCTAGGTCACGAGTGTCATCTAGGCAAGCTCCATAGTAAGGGGTGCAGAGTTCCTCATCATCCTCTGTAAAATTTTCAACAGGTCTAGTCAGGACGGGAGCGAGGACAATACAACTCACGCAGATCATCACAGGTTAGAAAATATAAACATGCAAGAGAGTACGATACATAAAACTGAAAGAAAGTACATGATGTAAATAGAGAGAGAACTGCAATGGAAATATCTACTATAAGTAGAGAGCTACCGGTGACTTGTGATTTAGAATACAAAGTCGACATGTGAACGGCTGGATTTGCACATGAATATACTAAAGAGGCGCACCTGGTTATACTACTTTTGAATTGTTCACATGACTATTTATACTCCCCCATACCCCAATCAATACACAAGGATCCAGACAAGCTATGTTACGTACATGATTTTCACATGAAAACCCATAGATAGGTGTACATGAAGTATACATAAGGGCTCAGAACTGAGTGCACATGAATTCTATATGAAGGCCCATGAAGGGTAAACATGAAGTATAAGTTATACTTGAAATACACGAGAAACATGACCGAACATGATAGCACATGAGAGTACACGAGCGAGCATGAAGCACATGAGAAACATGAATAACATGAGAGCGAGGAATACATGATATACATCAAATACACAAAATAATGTATCCGATGCTCCCGAAGGGGATAACATCTCAATGTAGGGATCCATATAGTACCAATCCGTGATAATATCGTGACAGCATCAAATAAGGTAAACTAAAGCAGGAATATAATCCTAAGCAAGTTATAAAATGATCAGAGAATGACTCGCCTGGTATCTGAGTATCTGAAGTAAATGTACTGTCCGAGATGAGGTACCTGACTCCTAGTTAGAGCAACACAAGTCAAGATGTATACAGGGGATGATAATTGAAATATACAATGCATCCGCATGCTGTCTAGGTCAAACTAGACTAAAGTCAACACTTGGTCAACTCTAGTCAACTATACTAGTCAAGGCTAGGTCAACTAGGTCAAGCTTAACCCATCAAGTCTTACTTACCTAACCAAGCCTAGGCTAGCACCACATACAATCACAAGGCCACACAAGCTATCCAACATACATGTTTACATATATATATATATATATATATATATATATATATATATATATATATATATATATATATATATATATATACTCACTGTACATAAGGCATACTTATATATAGAAAATTCATCTATGGCTATATGCCACATACATATATATATATATATATATATATATATTTTATATATATATATATATATATTCACATGTTTAATCATACACACATATTACATATATATATTACATACAATATCTATATAAATATGCATACATAGGAACATCTCAAAGGAAACTAATGTATACATACATGCATATATATATATATATATATATATATATATATTTTAGAGAGGGAAGAACTTGCATATAGGGATATAAATATACAATGTATGTAACTTAGGCATATGTGTGTGGAGGTTTACATGATAGTGTAATAGTAAAGGGGGTCAATGTGATGTGTGTGTGTGTATTGAAACTGAAATTAGTGTATCTCAGGTTGGTGAATGTGTAGGGTGATTTCAGGATGGGTCCAAGAGCATCTACCTTTGAATCAAAACCCATAAATGACAGTTAACATACATTTGTATTCTCAGGATTAATAGACAGTTTACATATATCCATTAAGATTTTGTATACATGCAACAACCAATTTGAAAACAAGACTCAAACCAAATTGAAAATCAAATCATGAAACCAAATCTCAGTTTTTTAAATAACCAATCTCAGTTTTTATGTGCACATGTGTGTGTATGATACAGGGAATGTGAATTCAGTGAATGTGCAATGAGTGACAGGGATCAACAGGAAATATGGGTAGGTTATTCTAAGGAAACATGACTAAGTTTAGTTCAGTTTTCTCCGGTTTTCTCAGGTTGTTGTATAGGAAAAATTCAGTAGGAAAGTGGTCTCAGATTTCCAATTTGTACATGTGTGTGTGTGTGTCAAGAAAACATTGTGTGAGTGTGTGTGGCAATTGTGTGTGGGTGTGTCCATATTGGACCAATGTGGTTCTCAGTAAACAATCATTATAATCTCAGTTCATGGTTCCAGTTTTGTGTAAGTGTCTGAGTGTGTGTGTGGTGTTACAATAGGAAGAACAGTTTTCAGATTAGGGTGTTAGTGTGACAGGAAAAACAGAATAATGTAATAGGATGTGTGTTAACATATCTCAGTTTTACAATGTATGAAACATATGTGTGTGTGTCTACATTGTACTAAATAAACCAAATAGTGTGTATCAGTGTCAAATCAGTGTAAGATTTAAACAGTACAATGTGTGCTAATCCCAGGTTCCAATGTAGGTGTGTGTGTACATTAGAGTATAGGTGAGAAATGTGTCCTCAGTTTTCAGATGAGTGTACAGACATGTAGGTAATATATACAGGTCACTATTGTCCAGATACATGAAGGGTTCAGCTATTAGTAATACGCACTGTTTAGTGAAGGTTGACAATAGGCTAAATGCAAATACCTAGTTCCAGTTCAGAGTTCAACCTATTGCTAGAAACTGAAATATCAACTAAACTATCATCCCAAGTAACACAGAGGCAAAACCCCATCATAACTCACATGTATACATCTATACAACCATTAATAATCATTAATTGACAAGTTAAACTGAATCAAAACTCAGAAAATGCCTATGATAACTCTGGTATCAGAACAGGGAAGAATAGGGGTTTTGATTTTGAATTACAAGAAAAAAGTGAAATTGGATGTGCACAAGTGTCTCACTCATGTCCACGTGTCAGGGGAAAGGGTTTGTGTCCAACCAAGTGGACACAAACGTGTCCAAACAACCATACATACACAGACACAAAACTATGTACACAATCATCGTGCACGCGTGTACATCATTCGAGGACACGATACGACACGAATTAGGACTCGTTCTCGTGCCTATAGGTTCGCCTAGGATAGGGCTAAGTGTCTAAGGTCCTGATACGTGTCCAATACGTGTTTAGGTAGGACACGACCACTGTGTCAGAGGGTCCCTGGCCGACTTTGCACGACAGTGCAAAATACGTGCGGGCAAGATTACTCCTAAACCACTAGACAAAACCCCACAAAAATTTAGGAGCTACCTTTCAGTCATCTAGTGATTGTTCACACAAAATTTTGTGTCATGAAGTGTCCTGTACAGAGAGTTCTTGGGCCCGATAGGCAGGACACCTAGTCGGGTCTCGTACAGCGTGTCCAAGACCAAAAACCGATACAAAATGACACAAAAATATTTTCAATCTTCACAAAAATTAACACGCACACATAGATCTAGGGATTCATGTAATTAGTTTTACAAAAATCAAAAATAAATTCCTAAGTGACATTCTATCAAACACCTTCCTATACATTATGACACGTGTCCGATACAGACACCAAACGGACATGAAATCCACCCAAATTCTAGGGACAGTTAGGGGGAACCTATATCTAGGCCTAAATACAAAGAAAATAGAATATTAGAACAATTAGAGGAGTTTTACCTATAGGTGCAAATAGCAAAAAAAAAGCCCCAAATGAAGTGTTCCTCCTTGCTAGCTCAAATCCCCAAATT
>JANAVB010034417.1:37584880-37587380 GCA_029216955.1 Iris pallida
AATCAAAAAAACTTAACTAGAGTCAACATTTAGGTTAGTCTCTTAAGTCACAACTAGAAAAGTCAAAATCAGCAACCGTCAATCCAATAAATAAATCAATAATTCTAATAAGTCAAAATAACCAAATTATCCCTAGGATAAAAATGATAAATAGATATTCAAAATCATAGGGTTAGGCTCTAGGTCAGACAGTCTCTACGGTTTGACTAGCTGCATATCAAAATCACAAGTCATGATTTTTAAATAGTTTTAAAATGATTAAAAATCACCAAAAATCATACTATTATTTAAATATCATAATTAAATAATTAAAATCATAAAATTTCAAGATTACCCTCATTTAGAAAACTGGGTGTTACACTCGAGCAATCCATATCTCTATGCAAGTCACTAGCTAGACTCATACACAATATATGGTCCGACACACGAACCGCTCGCACCGGTAGCTAGCTGAATACGTAAGCTCTTGCCAACACAATGTAATCTCACTAATGGTGTCATGTCATGATATGCGTCCAGTCATAGAAGTTATAGGAAATAACTTCAATGCTAATGGAAGAGTCTTCAAACGTCTAGGCCACACACACAAACTATGATATCGTTGACGCCATCGATAGCACCCAAGTCATACTTGGACGCACTCTACTAAACACATTTACTTTTATGCACAACAATAATCAAAGTATTTAACATTACAAGAAGTGGCAAGGGTATAGAATATATGTTCGGCTCCAACTCCTTCAGTGACATGCTCACGAACTCCTATAAATATAAATAAACTAAATTTAGTAACACCTTACCATGTATATAGATACATACTATATATAGTCACCAACTAATAAACAATTGTAAATAAACACTTAACCTTATATGCTATCAAGCTACAATATATGATACTATAATATCTTTGGAAAATAATATTTATATACCTAAAAATATATGTTTTTATTTCTGGAAAAATACTTAAATAATTTCTGTACATATTTTATATACATATATTTTAGAAAAAACAAATATCCAATTAATATATTTAACTATCAACACAATCATGCTTCATATTGTATCAATTCGGGATCGAACGACATTAGAAATATGGAAATTAATATTCTGGAAATAATTAGAAATAATTAGAGGAAAATATGATTTTTCATCATAAATTATTTGACAAAGGTCGTGGAAAACTTTTACGAAGTTTGAAGATCAAAAAGTCGAGTTTCGGTGAACTTTTCGGTGTCCGAAAAACTAGCATCATAGAAACAATAGCAATGAGCTTGTAGTGAGGCGAGCAAACCCACTCCGTGGTGAGGCGGCTAGCCAAACAATAAGGAAGGATGTCCCGGCTTTCTTATTCTGAACTTGATCTTTGTTTGTTCCATTTTCCAAATTCTCCGAGACTAATCGATGCTTAACAAGAAAATGGACGTTCTCTTTCAACACATGAATAACTTACAAATCTGAATAGTAGAAATTATTAAATGAAAAAGGAGGATGTTACAGTCATTACCAATGAGTTGTTTGGTGTCTAAAGGGTTCGCAAGTCGTCGGAACTCTCATACTTCAAAATTGGTTCAGCCCGGACCAATTTTAGTACAATGGTCGCCACGGACAAACTATGTGAAAGCATGTGAGTTCAATTGAACATCAAAGTAGACACATAGCGATACTGATTAGTTTTGGTTTTGGGTCTAATGGATGAGAAAAAATAGACGAAACCATCGAGGAATTCAACTAACCTACTACAGAATTAAGAACAATTTTGGCAAAGTTTTACCCACTTGGATGGGATGTACACCTCTCCGAAGGCCACAAAATGATTCTTAGAGTTGCTAGGATAGAAGAGGAAGTCCTCGAGGTCAGGGTCGACCTAGGGCTTGGCCGGGGTCAAACTTTTGGGGATTGGGAGGGGGTACAGCTTGTTTAGGATGGTTAATATATAAAATTTAGGACTCCTATATGTTAGGCTTTGTCTGGATTTGTTTGGATTGAATTGATTGAGATTTGGTTAACCAATCAATAGTTGGAAATATGTGTATCAATGGTTTTCCTAATTTGGAATATAGTGGTTTGAATGCATATATATTGAATATATGCATGCATGGCTATCATTTAATTGATAAAAATAAATAAATTATATTTGTATTGTTTTTGGCAAACTAGGGTGGGCTCCACTAAGATGTTTGAGCTAGGGTTGGGTCCAAACAATTTACTGAATCAAATTCAACCCCAAAAATACAATAAATGGGTCTTGTGTGCCATTTGAAAATAAATAGCACATGTAACTAAATTGATTGAGACACTATTGGCATATGAGTAGTAGGCTCAAAATAGGTCAAAATCATATTTTGGGTCGAAAGTAGGATCGATATCGAGTCCTGAAATTAAATTGGAAAGTATAACAAATTTTATGGTAGATAGAAAATTGGCCTAAATTGATCCGAAACTTGTGCGACCAAAATAGAACACAAGAAAACATGTTTGAATGGGACATGATATATCAAAA
>JANAVB010034417.1:37592380-37757380 GCA_029216955.1 Iris pallida
TCACAACTGAAGAGCAATCCTCAAATAGACTCCCACTATTTGATGGAACAAACTATAGTTATTAGAAGACACGGATGAGCTTCTACTTGAAGTCTCTAGATTTTGACTTATGGTCAATTGTTGTCAATGTCTACAAAAAGCCTACTATTACTTCTATTCTCACATCCTCTATAATCAATAAGCCTTATTATAGTTACACGAAGAAAGAGAAAAAGTTAGCTAGCCTTGATGCAAAAGCTATGCATATCTTTTATTGTGCTGTAGACATAAATGTATTTAATCTTATTACTACTTGCACAACATCTCATAAAATTTAGAAAGTTCTTGAAGCTACTTATGAGTGCAAGTATGAAATAAAAGCTAGCAACTCCAGAGAGAAGGATAGTCTTCATAATGATGCAAATATATGCATGATGGAATTAGGATTTAAGGTACAACACAATCCCTTATACGAAGAAGAGCTTGTATGTGACAACTGCAAGAAGATAGACCACACCCAAGAAGATTGTACTACTACGAGAAAGGAGAGTCACTACGAACAATCAAATGAAGGAAGATCATCATCTCACAAGTACACTAGTACGAGCATATGGTGTGAAAGTGAAGCAAGAGATTCTGAAGAAGAAGAAGAAGAAGAGAGACCTCATCAAGCTACAAATTTATGCTCAATGGCATTATCTAACGAGGTACAAAATAATTCTTTTTATGAAGAGGGTGAATTTTCTCATGATGAGTTATCTGATGCTTTTAGTGATCTGTTAGAAGAATACAAGAAAGTATTAGATAAGTATAAGCAATCTAGAAAGGATATTCTATCATATAAGCGTGAGAATGAGAAGCTTACTAGCTTATTGAATGATGCAAGAAATACTTCTACTACTGATAATTCTACTGATATTTCCATACTTGAGTTTAGATTACTTGAGGCACTTGATTGCATCGAGAAAAGTACTCAAGAAAATGCTAAACTTCAGGAGGAACTAGAATCAGAAAAGAAGAAGTATTCTACTTCTTCATATAGAATTGATGCTCTTAATGCTAAATATAATAAGATCTATGCTACCTCTAAAAAGTTAGAGATTAGACTGGGAAAACATGTAATACAACCTATGACTCAGTCTAACACAAGACACGTAGCACATCACAAAGTCACACACGTCAGATCTTTTACAAAGGAAGCAAGCAAAGATAAAGCTTCACACAACCATGCTTTCTATTACAAGTATCCACGCTTATCATGTCATCCCACTGCACGTTCTAATACTGCTGCACATAGCACTATTAATACTTTCTGTCATTATTGTGGTTTGAATGGACACGTTTCTAATCGTTGTCAGATTAGAAAACTAGTTGATATGAACTTGTGCAAATGGGTTCCCAAAGCTAACAAATGTGGATCCAAGTATTGGAAACCAAAGTCTTCACCTAATATTGCAGGTGAAGCTTCTCATATCAAATAGAACCATAGAACATGTTGGTGATTGCAAAGCTACAAAGGTCATCTTTCATACAATTGTACCAACAGAAGTGTGGTCATTAGAACCACTTCGGTAACATGCTTTTTAAATAGTTCTTACTATCTAGCATGTTCTTTTTGATGTCTTGCTACTAGCTCTCATTTATATCTTTTAAATTGTTTATTGTTTGAATCAATGTGAGATATAATCCTAGCATGAATAGCTGTTTAGCTTAAATGATCAGTTCAAACTATATAGTATTTATTTTCTATTAGTGTGACACATTTGTCTATGTATGCTCTTTACTCTTAATCTTTATTCTTGAAGCATGCATAGGAGGTTAATTTTGTTTTGGTAAATATGTTTTGACTCTTCGCCTTTAATATTTTTTAATGGTCACTTCTTACCAATTTGTCTTTAACATGTCATATTTACTTTGATCGGTATTTTGTAAGTATGTATGTTTAGCACGAGTCTTCTATTTACTTGAAAGGTATATACATATATTTTTATGTTAACCTTGTGCTTGCATAATATACTTCATTATTGATTCTCATATTTTATTTTGATTAACTTCTTATGGATCAATTACATCTTTGTCTGACAAAGCATATTTATGCATGTTTTTGATCTTGTAATTTTTTTATGCTTATTAAGGATACATGAATAATTCATTGTCAATTATATATTGCTCATATGTTTCTTATGTTTTTGTTTAAATATCTTTATGCGATATATGAGTTAAGTTCAAGTTCTATATTATATTATTTTGAAAAGTAGTTTCAAACTTGTGCTTATCTCATACTTAAGCTATTGATTTTTTTTAACAAATTTATGTTCTTATCTTTATCAGCTTCTTCCTCAAAGCCTCTTTTTCTTGGCTTTTTGGTAGACATTCTGGATACATGATATTTTTAGTATCTAGATCTTGATAAACCATTATTTGGGTATTTACTTTTTTTATATTTAGGGATTCTGGATTTCGATGTTGTTCGATGATACTGCATATATTCCTTTGAATCTAAGTTCTTAAGTGTAGAGATCATTTTAGGATCTAGCCGAAAGGGTCCTTCTGTTATACAGGCGTAAATAACCTGAAGCGACACGGTGTACTAGTCTTCGGACTACTGCTAGGTGGGAACCGGCCCCTACAGCTAATCCGAATTGATCAATACTTTACAGACTTAGGATTTATTAAGGTCTAAATGCAACTATTATCTAGTTCTGGATCAAAGGTACTGAACCCAGTCATCTTGGTTCCAAAATACATCAACGTATGTAGGTCCTACATTTGATTTACAAATGTTTTATATTTTATTGTTACCAAAATGATTTTGTAGCACATATGGATAAATGTAATTCATACATCTTATGATGTATGCTAGATTGTTCTAAGATTTTTTTTAAGTCCATAGAATATAATTTATTTCATATTGCACTAATTCTTCTTAAATTCTCGGTTATTAAAGAAGAGATTTGTTTTGGGTATAAGCCTACAAAGGGTCTGTCTGTCACTACGACTACGGTCGAAGCGAAACGGTACTTAAGTGTTCTCCAGTGAACCTCCGTTAGCTGGGACAGTACCCCTGCAGCTAATCCAAGATTGATCAACGCTTTATAAACTAAAAATTTATTTAGATCTAGTTGCAATTGTTATCTGATGGATTTTGGATTTTAGATTTGATGGATAATATTATTTAATGATTTTATTTTATAAAAGGTAACATATATTGATCTTTATAGGTTAATGTTTGTCATCTTTTGATGTATTTATTTTTCTGTCACTCTATTATATATTTAAACTTGATTTGATATTGTGACTACTCATTGAATATTATGGTCTTGTGGTTTCGTCTTTAGCTTGTGTAATATTCATGATTTTAAGCTTTATATTATTA
Organism: Iris pallida; assembly: GCA_029216955.1. Taxonomy (NCBI): domain Eukaryota; kingdom Viridiplantae; phylum Streptophyta; class Magnoliopsida; order Asparagales; family Iridaceae; genus Iris; species Iris pallida. Next base: position 37,595,736 of record JANAVB010034417.1, read on the forward strand.
TCTTCTTATTAAAGTTACTTACTGTCTACAACAGTAACTCTTTGCAGGGGAGAAATGTCTCTCTCTCAAAGTGTTTCTTTTCTTTAACCTCACGGTTGTCAGGTGGACACCGTACTAAGGCTTTGAAAGGGAAGAAATGAACTTTGATAAGAAGGCCTAATATTTTTGAATAAGTTTTCTACTTCCAAAAATATGTCTCTGAATTTTATTTTAAAATTTTGTCAATATTTTTATTTTTGGATATAACCATGTAAAGGTGGAGTAGTTAATTGTTTCAAATCAATTGTCCCCCTTGACATGCCGTACACTTTTATTTGGACACATATCTAGTTATGTTTATTTGTTCAAATGGGTTTATTTATAATTTATGGATTCTTTTGTTAAAATTATTTTTGTGATTCGAATCGCCAGCTTTCAGTATAAGGACTAAATAGACGCATTCGAACATTTATTAATTCCACATTTTTGAAAAGTTTTTTTGATTTCTTTTTGATTTATTGAATCTGTCTCGTACTCAAATGTTATTATTAAAGACAATTTTCAAAATCTTTTAATGCCTTGAAATATTCTTTTATATATATATATTGGAGATATATTTTGCTTGTTCATCTTTAAGCATTTACTCATTGGATATTTTTTTCTTGCCTAAAGATGATATTTGTTTTATGTTTGTAACTTTACATACATTTGATTCAAGGAAAGAAAAGATGCATATCTTGAATATCCCTTAGATATTGTGATTATTTATTTTATCTATTTTATGCATATAAATTATTTTTGAACTATATACACATATTTTAAGGGGGAGCAAATTAATTGTTTCAATTTTTTTTGCCCTTAAATATGTGGTATACCTAGTTCATCATGGACATATATTCTTTTACTTAAAATATCTTGTTGAGTTGTTCATGATATTTGGATTTGTATTAGATGAGAGAATATATGATTATTATTTTTAATTATCTTATTTTTTAGTTTTTAAAAGTTATCCTGCCAAATATATTTAATTTATTGATAATCCCTTTGAGTTTAAACTGATTTGGCATTTTTTATTAAGATTTTATCTCAAAGTTTATGATTATCTATATTTAGACTGGTCATACCTTGCGGGGGAGCATTCAAGTTGACTGAATTTCTCCTTCTCAAGTATTTTGTCTTTATTACCTTCATGTTTATCTAATGGATATACATATATCATGCTATGGTAATTGAATTCAAATGCATGGACTTTGGTATAGATTTTGCATAGATTCTAGTTTATTTTGATTTCTTTTTCGATGATTATACTCTTTATGGAATTGATTCACTAATTTGTATGGGCAAATTATGAATCATATTTTTTGTGATCATTGTTTAAAGTCTTATTATTTTTTTATTTTTTATTTTGGTATATACTAGATCTGCGATTTTTTTATGGATTATTTATGACCAATAATAGAATTCTACGTTATTGATATCTTCTTATTAAAGTCAATTTCAAAACTACAGTTATATTTATTCATCATATTGAGTTTTGAATGTCATTTTTGGATTTCTAGTTGGTAAACTATGTATTGCTTGATTTCAGTGTCCTTTGTTAAAGTTCAACCAACTATGTTGTGTTTTGATAAGTTTTTTTTATTTACTATAGTTATGCACTTTGGTAAACTTTTTATTAGACTGTTTTCCTAATCCTTGATCATGATTATTTTTGCTTTCCTTCTTTACTTATGCATGAGTTCATTTTAGCTCTAATTACGGGGGAGCTTATTTTTTATCATGTCAAAGGGGGATAAATAAGTTTAAGTCGCACCTGCAGCAGAGCCGACTGCAGCACTACCATGAAGGGCAGCTCTTGAAGAGCCGGCTGCTACAGCACCGCAAAGGGAAGATATTGAAGAGGATACTTCTCTCCCTAATCTTCTTCAAAAACGAAAAGCTTCGACTAAACTAGCTCAACAGTCGACTTTTAGAAGGAAGAAGAAACTTGTTGTTAGAGGTGTAAAGAAGGTCAAGGATGTGGGTGCCGGCTCGCCTCCTCCAAGAAGATCTTTTCAGAAAACTCAAAGGAGTGAAACGGCATCATGGGCCGTTACTATCCCGGAGGTAGATCCCTTTCTGGATTCCATAACCGTTTTGGTAAAACCAATACTCGTGCAGTCATCAAATAATGCTCTCTTACCCTTGCGTTTGTCCTTTGCACAGGACGTTGAAGTCGTGACCGAGGCAGGTGCCTCTTCATTTGAAGAGGTGGACGTGACGACGGTGTCCTCCATTCGTCCTCAACCGACGGATGAAGCCAGTCCCTCTTATGATGTCTCCTTAGGAGATATGTCTGAGCTTGGGGCTCTAATAAAGGAGTTGGACGAGAGTCAAATCCAATCAGCTCACCCTCCTGTAGGTACGTTATTCTTGTATCTTACTTCGGATGAGATTTTTTGACATTAATTTGGCGTACTTCTCGTGAGGTTGACTTCCGTCGTGTATTCCCTTGTAAACGAGAAGAGGGAACAAAGTACAGAGGCTGCCCCAAATACTAGGGCAAGACAAGAAGTTGCCCCGGTTCTTCCGGGGTAGTCGATGTAGAAGGTTTTGTCAGTAAACCGTATCAGTTGCTGAAGAAGTAGTTGAACGGCGCGTTGGCACGGCCACTATTGAATCCACTCCGGGTCCAGCTGGGGCCCTTGTTTCTGAACCAATTTTAGGTGAGTCGGTACCGATAGCTGAAGAAGTTGATCAGCGCAATGAGGCGGCTGTTACCGAATCTGCTCCAGGTCCAGCTGGGGCCGTAGAAGACAAGCAACCTGTATCTGTTTTGGCTGAAGTTGACATTGAGCAACCTGGGTCTGCTCTTGTTTCCCTGGCTTAAGTTAACATTGAGCAGGCAGGAGGTATAAAATTATAACTCTTTCATACTCTTTAAGTTTTTCTTCCCGTTACTGATATGTATATTACTTTATTGTCAGGTTTGGCTTCCTCCAAAGTATCTCTTCCTGGGGAAGAAGATCCCCATCAAGCTCCCTCTCCAATGACTTCCTCTGAAGATGATGAAATGGCTCAGGAAGTCATAAAAGTTTTCTACTCTGTCCTGAAAGTGAAGCTTCCTGGAGTCTTGAACCGGAATACCGCCTTCGGGCATGTAAAGGCTATTGCTGAATGCCAGGTGGCGGTCCTTGAAAGTATTACTGGTTACGAGGAGCGGAAAATGCTTCAAGGAAAGTCCTAGCTGAGTTGGAAGACCGAGTTGCCAGATTCCGTAAAGTCAGTCGACGAAGCCCAACCTCGATGTTTCTTGAAGAAGATGCAGTTTTGGTTGTGGCAATTAAACAGAAGAAGGCTAGTTTCCAAGCGAGAAAGGAAGCCCTGGCTAAAGAGATTAGTGAGCTGGCTGACCAATACGAACAGTTCAATGCTGCAAGCCAAGCTCGTATTTCGTCAAGGATAAGCTGGCCGCCAAGATCACCGAAAAGTACAATCAGATTGCGTGGCTTCATAAGAAGATTGCCCAGCTAGAGACCAACTTAAGAGCGATTGTGTCTGAACATGAGGACTATACAGTTCAGGCTGTTGTGACTGTCACAACTTCAGACCAATTGAAAGAGCAGCTGGTGAAGTTGGAGGAGGAGCATGCGAGACTAGTTCTCTTCAGGGATGAGACTACTCAGCAAGAAGAAGTGCGTCGTCGTGCTTTTGTCAAATCACAAGCTAAAGTCACGGCTTTGAGGGATAACATCAATCAATTGTGTATCCCTTAAGTCTTCTTATTTGTAATTGGCTCATTTAGCCGTAAAACTCTTGTATTCTGCTTTTTTTAGAACAATTCAATGAAGAATCTTTTAGCTTTCTGAACTCATGAATGTGGTTTGTGAAATATCCGAACTAGAGGTAGTATGGACGTAGTAGAGATATTTCTGGTAGGTATTCCGCTGGAGAATTGGATGTGGACACATTACTCGTTTTATATTCAAGGTTCTTGAATATAGATAATAAGTTGAAAGAAGCTGTTAATAGAGGTAATATGGATGTAATAACAGAGAATGTTTTATATTTCGACCAGTGGTAATATGGACGTGGATGGGTATATAACATTTTAAATAGGAGTCAGTAAATAATTCAGAGGTAATATGGACGTGATTATTTCTGATATGTGTTTTGCTCAGAGGTTATATGGACGTGGCAAAACATTTCTTAATTATCCCACTGGGGAATAATTATCGAAAAACAGTTAAGAGGTATTATGGACGTGACCATTTTCATAAGATCGAGTTTGGACAAAGTTTAAACGAAGATAATTCCACCGAGGAATCGTTTTAGAGGACCTAATATCCATGGCGTATTGAAGACTCTTGAAAATACGAATAATAGTTAGATGATTTTCTGAAGCACATAAACATCACACTGTAAATTTACATGATTAAAGTAGGGTATCTGTGAACGTTGAAGGTTACACATAATATTTTTTCAGGAACTTGCCATTGATTGGCATCATAAGCAAGTCACCTTCAAGCTTGGTTAGTCAATACGTACCGTTAGAATACACCGATTCTATAACAAAAGGACCTTCCCATTTAGGCTGAAAATTTTCTTTTATTTTGTGCATCGTGACCATTGGTCTTCTCACTGATAAGACCAGATCACCAACTTGAAAGATTCTTTCCTTCACTTTTTTATTAAAGGCTGTAGAAATGCGTGATTGGTAAGCTCAATACGCTGTTAAGCTAATAAGCATTTTTCGTCTAGCACTTCCAGCTCTTGTAGTTACAGACCGTAACTTTCTTCGACAGAAAACTCACTGGGTAAGGCTACTCGAAGAGAGAGAATCTAGATTATTAGGGGAAGAACTGCTTTACTTCCATAAACCAGAGAGAATGGCGTACTGCCTGTTGTAGTCCAAACCGTTGTGCGGTAGGCCCAGAGACATTCGTTGATCTTTTCATTCCAATCGTGCTTGTTTGAAGACACAAATTTCTTGAGAAGTTTGATGATAGTCTTATTGGAAGCTTCTGCTAATCCATTAGTTGCTGGATTGTAAGCGGTAGAGGTTATATTCTGTATTCAATTCTTATCGCAGAACCGATAGAATGTATGGCTCACAAATTGTGGACCATTATCATGGATGATCCTGTGAGGTAGGTCGAAGCGGTAGATGACATGATGTTTGACAAAACTGATCACATTTGATGTCTTTACTTTGACGAGCCGTATAGCCTTCGCCCATTTGGAGACGTAATCGGTTATAGCCAGGATAAACCGATGTCTTCTGGAGGATGGTAGGCTAATTGGGCCGATGACGTCCATACCCCAGGCTTCAAAAGGCCAAGATGTCATCGTCGAGTGTAGAAACTTTGAAGGTTCATGAATGAAATCAGCATGGAATTGAGAAGCCCTATACTTCTTTGTATATTCAATAGCATCTGTTATTATCGTGGGCTAATAATAACCAATTCGTCTGAGGCGATCTTGTAATTTGGGGCCTAGTTGGTGTGCACCACAAATTCCATCACGAGCCTCACGTAGTGCATGTTTGGCTTCTATGTCTGATAAATATCGTAACAGTAATCCATCGTAAGAACATCGGTACAATATTTTGGTAGCTATATCATAGTAAATTTGAGGGATCGTCGTTGGATAGATACTACTTCATTCGGGTCATCAGGGAGGATTCCGTAGACAGCATAGTCTATGAAAGAAAATCTCCAATCTTTGATGTCGATATTCATCTCTGCTGCGTAGCTGTGATGAATATGCAAGGCATCTTTCGCATATAACAACTCTCGACCAGACACTGTGATCAAATGCTGAGCATTGATAATATCGGTCAAGGAAGCAGCCAGACCGGCTAAAGCATCTGCTTCCATATTTTGTAATCGAGGTACGTGCTCGATGAAGAATCCAACGAAGGTATATGTCAACTCGATCGTAGCTTTGTGATATGGTATGAGATCTTCATGACGAACTTTATAATCCCCTCGAACCTGACTAACTATTAGCTTAGAATCACCATAAGCTTCAAGATAGTCAACTCCCAGTTGTTTTGCCAGTTGAAGGCCAATCAGTAGGGCGTTATATTCGGCCACATTGTTATTGCAAGGCTACACGAGAGAATACCCACGATGTATAACCAGATGATCGGGTGAAATAAGCACGATCCCTACTCCGGCCATAATATTTCCTTTAGGTCATGTTCTTGATGCACCATCAAAGAACATTCGCCAAATGGGGATTTCCTCAGTTGCAATGTTAGACTCAACCACTTCATCTGGGATTTTATCGTAGAGTTTGGAAGATTCTGGGACTGGATGAGCTGCTAAGAAGTCAGCTAATGCTTGGCCTTTTACTGCCTTCTGTGGAATGAACAACATATCATTTGGAGTCAACAGCATTGTCTATATAATTAAACGGGAAGTAAGAGAACCCGGTTTAGTCATGAGTATTCTGAGAGAATTGACTCTAGATATGATATAGATAGTCTGTCCAAACACATAATGACGTGTCTTCTGGATAGCAAATACTAGTACAAGATATTTCTTTTCCACAGGTGTGTATCTATGTTCGGTACCAACCATCGTGCGGCTGAGATAAAAGGTTTCCTGTTCATGACCGCCTTTATTTTTCTGAGCTATTAGGGTAACAAGAGAATGATCCATAGCACGAACATATAACATGAAAGGCTTTCCGACCATCGGAGCCACCAACACTGGAGGGCTTGTGAGGTACTTCTTGATGTCGTCAAATGCGCGCTGACATTGTTTAGTCCAGACGAATGATACTCCTTTCTTTATGAGCTGAGTAAACGGTTGACACCTTCCAGAAACATTTGAAATGAATCGTCTAATGTAGGCTAACCTTCCTTGGAGTTTGCGTAGCTCTTTGAGATTTCTAGGAGGATGCATATCGAGGATAGCTTTAACCTTCTCTGGGTCAAGATATAAACCCTTTGAAGTAATAACAAAACCAAGGAACTTGCAGCTGGAGACTCCCAGAAAAGACTTGGTTGGATTCATCTTGAGTTGGTGTGTACGCATCAGTTTGAACACCGTTCTCAAATCATGGAGGTGGTTGCCCTTGAGACGACTTTTAACTACAATATCATCTATATAGCATTCTACTGTTTTGCGCAAATAATCGCAAATAATTGTGTTCATAGCTCGCTGGTATGTCGTACCCGCATTTTTTAATATGAAGGGCATCACAGTATACCCCTAACGGTGTTTGAAAAGATGTGTTTTTCTCATTATCGAAAAACATCTTGATCTGGTTGTAGCCTAAGAACCCATCTATGAAGGACATTCGCTCAAAGCCACAAGTATTGTTAATCATTACGTCGGTGATCGGTAGAGGGAACTCATCTTTTGGGCATGCAGAGTTCAAATCACGGTAATCGATACAGACTCGAACATTATCGTTCTTTTTCATGACCGAAACAATATTAGCGACCCAGTCAGGGTGTTGTTCTTCGTGAATGAAACCACTTGAAATAAGCTTTTTGACTTCACTTTCGATGGCCTCCATGATATCTGGCCGGAACTGCCGTTGTTGCTGCTTCACGGGCTTAGCTTTAGACGAGATATTTAGGCGGTGTATAGCAACTTTAGGGTCTAAGCCTGGCATGTCTTCATAGCTCCATGCAAAGACGTCGATATATTCTCTTATAAGCTGTATAAGAGATTGACGTTCTTCACCAAACAGACTTTTGCTGATAAAGATTGGTTTAAGAGTTGATTCATCTCCTAAATTAACATGGACAACTTCATCTTCAGTAGGTGGTTCATGTTGTTCGAAATGTAACTCCTATCTAGTGTCCATCTTTTGAGCCTATTGTTCGAGCTCGATTGATTGGACATCTTCTATAATTTGTCAACTGACACCATGTTAACGAATAGAGTTGCTTTGAACATGTCTCCAATGCTGGAATCTGAATCCCAGAGGCAGGAATCAGAAGAATGAGAATAACGATCAACTTCAACATCTGATCCTTCAGGAGTTGTTGGAGGAGTAACATAACCCAAACCAACACCGTTTAGTTGATAAAAGTTCTCGGGTTTGCCGGGAGAAGCAAAGTGACGTACTGGCAATCGTCGTCCTTTACCGTGGTTTAGTCTCTGATCGCTTTTTATATCTTATCCCATGTTCTGGATGATATTCTTGGCCTGCCAACTATATCGGTAAAGATGTATTGTACCTGAATCATAGTCAGCTTCGGCATTGTAATTGGGAGTAGTAAAGTCTTGAACGAACTTTTTTTCTCCAATTATACGACCAAAGATGATTAGTTCTTCACCCTTCTTTCTTGCTGGAACGATAAAGTAGTGGATATCCTCTGGCCAGACTGTTTCCTGCAGACAAGGTGTCGTGACCGGCATACAGAGATGTGGTCTTATGCCATGCTCTAAGGCATACAATGTATCTACGTACTGGTTTACAGACTGGTAGACATCAGAGTATTTCAAAGATAAACCTTTACTCAGAAAATATACAAGTTTTTCTTCAGGGATGACAACATCCACTGAAGGTACATTATTTTGAGTATTGATATACTCGTTAAGGGCGTCATCATCCGGGCCAGGAGTTACAGACTTGGTCAAGTTCACTACGTAGGGTAACTCATCAGGATTGGGAGGATGGACTTCAGCAGGTTTCACCCGGTTGTTCTGCGTAGAGTGATGGTCAATGGTGCGACAACATCAGGACACTTCTTTTTGACCAAGATTGTGAGATGCTTTGAAGTACTTTGTGGAGTAGTACGTCCTTTGACTCGGATAACCAAGGGACCATTACTGGAGGATGAATTAACTTCAGCTTTATCGTCAGTCTCGTTGCCGACATCCTTGGGAGGCTGAGATTCATAGAGTATCGAATCTCCATAGTAGGCTTCAATACCCTTGAAAGGATAGACATTGACAAATTCTGTCTTCACGATGCCATCACTGTTGATGTACTTAAAGCACTGGTGATGGGTAAAAGGAATAATCATGTTCTCGTGTATCCACAGACGTCCTAACAAGATGTTGTAGGACACATTTGCATCGATTACATAGCAAGCAACCTCTGTCCGGAGATCACCAATATGGCACTTGAGACGGATCTTACCCAGAGGGTAACTTCTCCCAGCATTGAAAGCCATGATAGTTGTATTGGTTGCAGACAGCTTGTGCAAAGGGATCCCTAGAATTTGTAGTAAACTTCTAGGGATGATTCTGAGGTCAGAACCTGGATCGATATGCAACTGATCCACCTTAATCGCCCCGATATACCCTGTATAGTACAGAGGTCTATCATGATGATTATTTTTTAGTAGCATGTCCTCTTGTGAAAAGGTGATATTAGGAACCACTTCCAAAGTGCTATGGCAATGAGGACAAGAGACCGGATCTTTAGCGGAAGCTTTAACTTTAGCGAGATAAGAGTCGACATGTAGTAATACCTCACTTAAAGCTTTATGCGTCTCTTTGGAGAGGCACAGTAGATCGAATAATAACAATCTGGCAGGTGTATTGGCCAGTTGTGCCAGTATGTCAAAGTTGTAGGGCTGATCCATGCCTTCAAGAGCTGGTGACTTCAGAGATTTGTCAAATTATGTCTCCTTCTGCTTAGCTTTGCCGGCAGTTGAGGAATTAGACAGACCAGCTCCTGAACTTGTGGGGGCAGCAGGAGCTTGAAAAGGCATTACGTCCTCTTGTGCGGGGTCATAAATTCGCAGGTAAGTCTTGTCGGATCGTGTCTCACCAGATTGGACTTCATAAATAGGAGAAGACACCATATGGCATGGCTTGTATTTTTTGCCCCTCTTTGCTTTGGAAGACACTACCCCCTATTTCATTTCTTGCACAAGGTCAGGATGGACCCACATAATCTTACCACACTCCGTCATGAGTGGCACCAGAGTTGATGTTGAATCGCGAGCTGGCTGCAGATTGACGACTTCTATTATTACCTTAGGAATTGGAACTACGCCGTCTGGAACTTCTGTGGAAGGAAAGTCCCCAAATTGAAGAGAGATCATGTTAGAATACATGACCTTGTCTTCAGCTTTGATGTTGATAACTTGGCTGTCCATGAGCTGTTGTATCTTCCTCTTCAAGACGAAACAATCCTTGGTAGAATGGTGTACGTACTGATGATAGAGATATTCCTTGGGGTCGCTGACTAGGACATCGTAGTGGAGGTAATACCTGTTTATTACCCTTCATCAACGTGTTGAAAATGGTAATAACGTCATCATCGTTAAAGAAGAAAGTCTCCTTGGGTTTGTCAGGAGAACTCTGAGAATTGGGAGCTCCCTTGGAAGTGTCAACCTTCAAGACTTCTTTTCCTTTACCCCCACGGATAGGGATAGTTTGGGGGTGCTTACCTTTGTCTTCAGATTTGAGTGTCTTCAACCCCAGTAGTTCCAGATTAGGAACGTTATTTTCGGTAGCATCAGCGGCCCCGATGAAAGCGGGCCATGTATCATACTTATGTATACCCAGACAGAACTTCACTATAAGAAGGAAGTTATGCCGACAAGTATCCATAAGCTCCGAATCTGGTATACCGAAGGGCATCTTCAAGGCTAGTAGCCTGAAGCGTTCGATAAAACAATAATAGTCTCACTTTTCCTCTGCTTGGTCTCAATGAGGGTGGACATACTAACATGCATGCCACTCTCATAAAACCTATTGAGGAATAGCCTCTCCAAGTCTTTGAAGGAGTTAATGCAATTGTCAGGCAGACTGCAGAACCATTCAAAAGCTACTCCCTGCAAGGTGTTGATAAATAGATATGACAAGAACGCATCGTCTCTTGGTAAATGCAGCGTCTGTGTGTTAAAGTATGTCATGTGTTAGCAAGGAGAAGTCATCCCGTCAAACGAATTTAGCGTCAATGGCTTGTAGTTAGGAGGACAAGTGGCATTCTCCCATTCAGGAGGATAAGGTTTAGATATCCCCATCTTCTGAAGCTCGTCTTTGTGTGAGATGGTATCGAGACGGGCAACGAGAGAATCAATTGCATCCTACAGATTGAGTAGATGTTGAGAAATGGCTGCTGTACGATTGTCAAGTGCTGTTGGCGAAGGACCACCCCCAGCATTTATGAGATTTGAAGGAGGTGCAAAGGAATGGTACTCCCTTTGTAGTGAAGGTGGGTTGTTGCTACAAACCAGACTAGCATGTGCTGAGACGTTTGGTTGAAGTGGGGGAGCAACATCAGCAGTTTAGATAGCCATGATGCTGGTAAGCATATCATTAATCTTGGCAAACACCACTTCATGGTTCTCCAGCCACTGGTTGGTTTGAACACTAGCTTCAGGTCTTTCTTCATTTGCCATGTACGCCGATAGCACGCAATGATGAATAGTACAGTTGGTGCTGATACTGTCTGTCTCAGTATTTAGGAGGGCTTCATCTTCATGCAGGGGAGGTAGATAGTCACCGTCAGACTCAAAGAGATCATCGTCATCTGGAAGGCTACCCCCGGCATAGATGTCGTCCACTTCAGACTCTGAGGGAATAATACCCTCAGCTTGAAGTTTGGAGAGAACACTACCTCCAGCTTGAGAGTCCTCGCCATCTATAAGGGATCTCATCCTTGACCGAGTACCCATATAGACTCCTTCAGATGTAACAGCTCGCTGGCTGTTTGCTGGCAGACTTCTACTTCTTCTGTTCGCAGAACTGAAAAAAAGTTGGATTAGTGATCCACCTTTTTTGATAGAGGCTTCCATAGGGAGGACCCCACGAAGCCATGTTAGATGAAACACATAGTGGCATTTCATCGTCAGAATGTTGCAGTCGTCGAAACACGAACTGCCTTGGAGGAACTTTCATTGTTTTGGAGCAACAACAGTTGATGAAAATACTAGTGCACGGGTGTCCCGGTAGAGGCACCTTATGAGTAGTAATGTTCTCCCTCGCTTTACGCTTGTGAGCTATCATGTCGCATAAATCGGTAGAAGGAAGCTTCGCTTTAGAACCCATTTCACATGCATTGCCAAGCTTTGCATATGGGTTTGTAAGGGAAGTTGGCACATCCGAACTTAGTTTGTGTGCAGGAGCAACCCCCACACCTAAGTTCCATGATGACCTTAAAGATAGCCCTGTGCTATACGCGTTGGGGTCTTCCTTTTTACTGTGGGCGCATAGGCCCTGGGGCATGCCTTTGGGTGCATGCTTCCCAAGAAATCTGGCAGAACGATTGGCCTTCCTAGCTGTGGGTGCATAGAAGGGGTCAGCAGAGCCTGGGCGCATGGGTGCAGAAATTCTATGGAAGACAGAAGCCTTCTGACCAAAAGCATGCGCCCACATGCTCCTTTGGGCCCATGGCACTGGTCGTGTACTTTAGGAAACATCGACGTTTTTCTCCAGTTTTGCCTTCTTTGTTTGCAAGATTCGCTGAGTTTGCCCAAAGTGTCGAGCACTTCGATTCTTGGTATCGTAGTGTTTTACTTTGTCGAGTCTCGAGTGTTGAACACTCTGTTGTTGGTTGTTCAGGAGAGGAGTCGTCGGGCTAGTAGAGCCATGAACAGTATGCACCTTCTTCACATCAGGAGCCTCTGTGGCAGAGCTATGTGCCCACAGGGAAGCTCCATGCGCCCAAGGGGAAGGCCTATGCGCCCACGTGACAGAGTTCTTCGGTTGCACATCTTCTACAGCACTGGTAGGATATGCGACACGAGCCTTCGGAAGACAAGTCTTGCGAGACTTGTTCGGCTTCACTTATTTTGAGGGCGTAAAGCCATCCCTCGAGAGCATTTCTTCGAATGCTTGCTGATCAAACTTTACGATCAGCATCTTCTGAGTACACCCCATCTTAGCAGTATTGGACTAGTCACCACTTTCTCATCAGAGGAAAAGGTAGTCCCCAGCAGATTCGCCATTTTTTGTAGACACTTACAAAATAGAGAAGAACCACTGTCTTTTCTTATTAGCACAAGACACTACAAATCGAGTACACCTGACAGATCCTACACTGAGAATCCACGAGTACAAAAAGAATTCTGGGAAATAGGACGATGGAGATCGAGCGGCAATTGCTCTATTACTCCGTTGACACTCCGATTTACAAAGTGGGAGAAAACCTAAGAAAATTACTAACTCTCGGCTCACTGGCAAGAAGGGCAACAATTTGGCTCTGAAATACTCTCTGTTCTCTCCATTTGAAGAGGCATATGTCCTCTATTTATGCTTGTTTTACACTGAAACAACTGTTATGCGCACACAGATGGAAAATACACTGATTTCACTGTGGGCGCATAGTGTCCCTTTGGGTGGATAGGATGTAGGCACATAAAGACTGCATGATCGGGGGTAGATCGTGGCCACATGCTTCGATGCACGACTACTCCTGGAGACTGACGTGGCCGCATGCCTCGGCCCATGATTGATCGTGGTATTGACCGGGTCGTAGGGTCATTTCTTCCTTGGGTGCATAGTGCTGGAAGCAGACTATGTGCCCACACTTGGGCTCATGATTTAGTATATGAAGCAGTTTTTTGTGGGTGCATAGCCCCCTTTTCATGTGGACGCATAGCCCCCTTTATCATGTAGGCGTATAACAACTCCTTCCCCAGCAAAGTCGCCATTTTTGTAGACACTTACAAAAAATAGAAGAATCACTGTATTTTCTTATCAGCGCAAGACACAACAAATTGAGTACACCTGAGAGATCCTATACTGAGAATTCTTGAGTACAAAAAGAATTCTGGAAACTAGGACGATGGAGATCGAGCGGCAATTGCTCCTTTACTCCGTTGATACTCCGATTTACAAAAGTGGGAGAAAACCTAAGAAAATTGCTAACTCTCGGCTCACTGGCAAGAAGGACAGCAATTTGGCTCTAAAATACTCTTTGTTCTCTCCATTTGAAGGGGCATTTGTCCTCTATTTATAGTCATTTTACACTGAAATGACTGTTATGCACACAAAGGTGGAAAATACACTGGTTTTACTGTGAGCGCAAAGTGTCCCTTTGGGCGCATAGGGTGTAGGCACATAAAGACTGCGTAATTGTGGGTAGATCATGGGTAGATTGTGGCCGCATGCTTCGATGCACGACTGCTCGTGGAGACTAACGTTGCTGCATGCCTCGACCCATGATTGATCGTAGATGTTGACTGGATCGTAGGAACGTTTCTGCCTTGGGCGCATAGTGCTGGGACCAGACTATGCACACACACTTAGGCGCATGATTTAGTATATGAAGCAGTTTTCTGTAGGTACATAGCCCCCTTTATCATGTGGGTGCATAACAGCTCCTTCCATGTGGGCACATAGTCCTTCATTTTCATGCTTCTATAATGAGAATATCATCAATAAACAACACCATGAACTTATCAAGGTATTGGTGGAATACCTTGTTCATTAAGTTCATGAACATCGTCGGAACAATATCAACCCAAATGATATCACAGTAAACTCATACTAGCCATAGCAAGTTTAAAATGCAGTCTTCGGAATGTTCTCCTTCTTCACCTTCAACTGATGGTACCTTGACCTCATGTCTATCTTCAAAAATACCTTCGTGCCACTAAACTGATCAAAAAAGTCATCATTGCTCGATAGTGGGCGTTTGTTCTTGATTGTGAGGGTGTTCAAAGTCCTATAATCGATGCACATGCACAACGATCTATCCTTCTTCGGTACAAATAATACCGAAGAACCCCAAGGCGAAGAACTGCATCAGATGAACCCCTTACCCTGTAACTCATCCACCTACTTCTTCAGCTTTGTCGACTCACTATTTTTCACCCTATAGACATGCTGCGAGATAGGCTCTGAACCCATCATCAAGTCTATAGAGAACTCAACATCCCTGCCCAACGACAATCCCATCAACTCATCTAGAAAGACATCCATAAACTCTACAATCAAAGGATAAGGCAACTCCTTCTCTTCCACCAAAGTTCCGCAGATAGCACTACCACCCGGCTCCGCTGCCACTCTAGCAAACTCAAACTCTAGCTCTCCTGGCAGGCTGAACAAGACTCTACTCCTCTGCAATCTATGCTAGCAAAGTGCCTACTCAACCAATCTATCCCAAGTACAATATTGTAGCTCGAAAGTGGCATTACGAGTAAACACGCACTCAATTCCCGACCTCCTAAAGAAATAATCTGCCCTTTGTAAACATCACTGACCAGGATAATGCATCCCCCAATCATGATCTTGCAAGTCCTACTCAAAGATTCAGCAGGAATACGATGCTTGAGAGCAAATAAAACATATATAAAACTGTAAGAAGCGCTACTACCAAACAATGATGAAGCTAGAATAGAACCAAGAAAAAAAAACTTGTTATAACATCACCAACGGGCTCGACCTCCTCAACAGTTAGAGCGAACGCCCTGCCGTGAGGATACCTTTGTTGCTGATCTTGTGGAAACCGCTGCAGCTAAGTCTGAAGTGGTGGTCCCCTCGACGGGATCGCAGGTAGCTTCGTCAGTGCCCTTTGAGCTGCACCTGCTCCCTGAACTGTACTACGAGGGTTCGTTGGACAATCCCTCAGCTGGTGTCCTACGACACTGCAATATAGGCACACTCCTAGTCTTTTCCTACATGGTCGGGCTTCTTACAGAAGTGGCAACGTGCATGCTGCACCAATCTCTACTGCTGCTGTGGCACCTATTAAATGGGCACCGTAGCTGGAGCCTGAATATGTTATTACGGCAACTGGAATGAACGGTGCTAGAGCTAGGGAGGCTTAGCAGGCCCCATACTACTAGTAGCCCTCGAAAAGAAGTTACGATCTCTCTTTGGCTTCAAGCCCAACTCCCGCTCTAGCTTGTGTGCCTCCGCATAAGTCTCATAGAAGGAAGGGATAAGGATCTTCACGTTTCAGTTCAGATCCTCACCGAAGCGACTCACTATGATCTTAGGGTCTTGTACCATATACTCTGCGTATCGGCTCAGCCTACCAAACTCCGCAACATACTCCTTAATTAACATACCACCCTGCTGGAGGTTCTGAAACTGTCTGGCCAGGTCCAATCTATCAGTAGGCGAGAAGAACTTCTTCTTGAAGAGGCCCTTGGATTTAGCCCAAGTATCACCCACTCTAGCAAGAGTCGGCTCATTCCTGAACCAGGTGTGAGCAATATCTAATAGCTGAAGTCCTACTGCCTCAACCCTCAAGTCATCAACAAGGCGGGACACCTTCCTAAGTCACTCGATATCCTCGAGCCAGTCATCTACATAAATGATGTCCTCGGTCCCCCTAAAGTCTTGTGGTTCCAGCTTCTTGAAATCTTGGATGTTACCCAGCCTAAGCTGGGCATCTTGCTGCTGGGTCGGAGCTTCCTGCTGTATTGCAGCTAGAGCGAGTTGATCGTCGCTCTCTATGCCCTGATGCATCATGTCCGACTGCCTATGGTGTGCCTCAGACTGAGCCCTTTGTGCCTTTAGCATCTCCCTGAACAGAGTAAACATCTTCTCCATATCAGTAGGCATTGGAGGCGGAGTAGGAAGATATCCTAGAATAGATGGAGAAGTTCATTGCGCAGGAAGAGAAGGAACACTCGCAACAACCTCGGGTATAACCCCGTGTATTGGAGGAGGAGCACCACAACGACCACGTGAGAGGTCCTTTGAACTGGAGGAGGAGTACCTTCGAAGGCAACTGATACTCCAATCGTTGGAGAAGTAACTGGAGCAGGCCCACGAGACGTCGGAGATCTCTTTGAAGCTGCTGTCCGGGACGTTATGATATGGTCTTTAGCGACATCCTGAAGACAGATCAAAAAAAGAAAGTCAATATGGCACAAGATAAAATATATTCAAAGGAGGATAGTTAGAGTGCAAAGTATCAATATCAAAGAAAGGACAGTTGCATAGAAATAATAGATTTAAAGTTTTTTATTATTGTGATTGAGTATCCCTTAGCCTATAACCTATACCCTATTTATATATATCAGGCTCATAACAGCACTCTAAGTCGAGCACCACTACGACATCGCACTAATTGTGACTTCTTGACCGGCATGGGCCATAACTAAAAACATGTCAAGATCTGCACCCGATGTAAGGATACGAGTATGCGACAGCGCCCAGCCTACGCCACAGCATCGGCGCTAGAACGATGTCTAGGTCTAATATACTAACTAATAGAGTATATCATAACCTATCAAAATAAAAGGACAAGAAATAATAATATTCGTACTCAATCACAAGACTATAAGGAAGATAAATGGCATGATTAAGATAGCAACATCATGATAGGAATATCTAGAGAACGTCTAACATAAAAAATAATACATGTCCAACAAGAGTCTAAGATTCATCTATCTCAAAATCAGTCGCAAATAATAACATGTCAGTAGTCATAAAACTGGAGACAAATCCAGTACAAGACCTCGTCTAACTGAGTCGCTACTAAAGCCTCCTCGGCTGGAGCTAAGCCCTCCTGGATCAGGGTCTCCCGGTCCATGCCTACTACATCCTGTAGGCCATAGTAGGTAGGCCAACCGTTATCTGTATCGTTTGAAAAATATATCCAGTCAGGATTGGAGCGAAGTACACCTCTAATAAAAGTTACCGTAATTGATAAAGACTATGTAACAGTAAATATAGAAAATATACAAGAATATAGTAACATGTACATGAATGTAACAAGGCTTGAGTAAAACTATAAATAAGTACAAAAGCAAGAGACATGATATATCATGCACAAGAACCAAGAATAAACTATATATGTAAGTGAGTACTAGTTTGAACATGTGACCGGCTTGTGAACATACACAAGAACATATGGCCTGGTTAACCATACATGGAACAAGGCATGCACAAGGAGGGTATGATCATATATCTACACAAATACTTCCCGCCCCCGACTGATATAGTATCAAGGTATGTTACGACATAAGATTCTTTGAGAAGGTCGCGAGCCCCTCATAGGAATTGTCACGCCCCGCTCCCGTAGGAGCGATCGTCCTCGCTAAGGCGTGATGCCGCACAAGCCTAGATTGCGCTCGTGCAAGGCAATTCCATAACGGCCGATTACATCGGCGGCGACGGGGTCGTCGCACAGAAGTCCCAAGCAGAAACATTGAAAATATTGCAGCGGAATTTAAAGAAGAACACATGGACACAAGTAACTCAAAAGAAACTCTTTATTGATATTGAATACAAGGATTACATTGTGGGCGCAAGGCCAATTACAAGTCTCTCAAGTCTCACTTTTCTCTCATTTTACAAGTCACTCTGCTCTCTCTCATCTCTCGATACAATACTTGATTCCAGCGGAAGCTTCGGAAGGCGATGTCCATACATTACGTCCTGTATAAGTCTTCAGATCACGCGACCGCACGCTTCGACGCATCCAAGCGAACTCCGCGCCACGAGCTTCTATCTGTGCCTGCACATGAAACACTGTGTGGGTGTCAGTACCACTGTACTGGTGGAGTGAGCTTCTCGCCCACCCATACAAAACCAACACGTTTCATTTACTTTGTGCATCTTAAACCCTTTCGATTGTCTTTCAAGTCTTGCCTTAGGATCAGTTTTAGGACCGGCGCCTTAGCGCAACTTGTGTATCAGAACCATCCCGTGCTTGTAATGTCAACGTTAACTCATACTTTGTGCCTAGACCACTCCTTGTGCCAACAACGTTAACCTATCAAGTCGTGTTTGCCTTACGGCCATAATCGGAGACGCAGCTACACGAAAGACTCCATTCCCTTGCCTCTAGACCTTTCTCGTGCTTGCATTATCGACGCACCGACTTATACTTATCTTTCGTGCCAAACTCTGGGACATAACGAATCGGTCGTGCCACAACTCGGTTCGTGCTTCAATACCTCCGAGGCAGTACCTCATCGCTTAGTCTCGCATACACTTGAGTTTTGACAACGCGACCGTGCCTCATAACTCAACGTAACTTCACACAACATGCCCTACGGCCCTTTTTGACTTAATTCGCAACTTAACAGTCGATGCCACATCTCGTGCCGAAGCACGCCGCCTTCTCGCTGTAGCCAAATCTTAGGCCCAGACATTGTGTCTTCTTTAACTAATACATATTCAACTCAATCCAAAGGCACCCACGCGGATTGCCGCCCGTGCCGACACATCTATATGAAAGGTCACTGGCCTAACCAGCCATTTTGGACATAGCCTGGTACTCGGGACCCTTGCACCGCCGGTTGCGATCCTCGCTGCAAGTCCCCGACATACCGGTTGCTTCATACCCAGCTCGGCTATAATTCTGTTCTTCCTAGGCCGGATCGGTCCCTGGCCCAAGGTTTCCGATCCGAAGAACCATCGCCCTTGTCGACAAGTTGTCCATGACCACGCACCTACGCTAACTTCTAGACTTAACGTAATGCATGGTCTCATTATTATCACAGTTCCTTTGCTTTTACTCTTTCCACTTTTCACACTTCATTCACAGAGCCCAAACAAGGGTTGCCTCGGCGACTGAACCGCAGTCCCGATATAATTTCTCTCGACGAATAACCATCGCTTAGACTTAATATTCTTTGAACTCAGGGAACGGCTACTGCATAGCCTTCCAACTTAACTTGAACATAACGTGTTTCCTTAAGTATCGACCGACCGTGGCTAACTTTCCACTGAACCAACCGTGGCTCGTGTCTCTAAACCGACTCGTGTTCGACGCAACGCTGTCGCCC
The DNA here is from genome assembly GCA_029216955.1 of Iris pallida. Lineage (NCBI taxonomy): Eukaryota > Viridiplantae > Streptophyta > Magnoliopsida > Asparagales > Iridaceae > Iris > Iris pallida. Next base: position 37,615,318 of record JANAVB010034417.1, read on the forward strand.
AAGTCATACTTCATATGACGGGCCTTGGGGTCGTGGGACTATTTATCTTGACAACCGCAGAATGAGCGGAACATCACGTAGAATAACTTAGGTCGACCGACATAACTTTGCCTAACTCACTCAAGCCTACAACTTAACCCAAGGGACGAGCAAAGGCTACGCCAAGCCTTGCGGGACAGGACCGTGCATGCTTTAGCAAGCATTTGTGCGGGCGACGCCTATGACTTAGGCTAACTCTCAACTTTTGCACCGAAGACCAACTTTCCTTCTCCCAAGCCACGGGACGAAGGACCGAGTGTCATTTTCAAAGCACGCCGTGCACCAACTCTAAGCCGACCGTGGGACGTTTTCCATGTTCTAACTCATTTTGACCCGTCGGGATTATTCCCTTAGCTATGTGGATGCGTAGCTTTTATTTATCAAGCCTAACTTGTGCAGGTTGAAAACACGATTTATTATGTGAAGGCAAAGATGAGGAGAGTTCACCGAAACTACCCCACCTGAGCGATGTCTCCGAGCAAGCCGTTGCAAGGCTAAGACCGAATGCCGTCGGCGTTTCGATTCCTCCGATTGACTTTGCGGGACGGGGTACTACATCATACACCACTCAGAACAAGTCTCGTCCTCGAGACTTTCCTGAAGGCAAGCTATTCTACCATTTCTATGGCCAAGACTTAATCGTACACATTTCGCCTACGCGTTCCTTCGATTCTGAGCCACGCTCGCACTATTATCAATCACTCCTTTAACACGATTTCAAGATCTCGACACACTCCCATCTTTCAAGCCTTGCCTGAACTCGTCGTATCACTTGGCCGGATCGTGCATGCATTCCAAGCGTCCCCAGAATACCTGCATTCAGCCAAGCCGCATGATAGAAAATTTGTCATTCTCACTCGAGTCGTATCGTGCACATACCCAAGCGTCCCTGAAATATATGCATGTCAGCCGAGTCTCGTGAGCAGGTTTTCCTATATTCGTGATTCATGCTATCCATTCATGCCAATCCTCAAGATCAATCCTTTGATTGCTAACACTTGCAACAGGGCGTCTCGCCTAACCGCTAGGCCAATCTTTACGAGGCTAAGTCAATGTCAGGATTGGAATCATAGTTCCCCAACAATAATGCCAACACTGACCCCAATCCGAGGGTCAAACCAAAGTCGATCATACGGGGTTTTCTACCCAAGCTCGCGTCACTCAGATTTCTAAACATCGAGCACGATCACCTATTCGCATCAGTGCGTTCGTTGCGCAGAATTCAAATCCATTCAATCACCAATTCTAACCAATTCATGTATTCGATCACGAGGTCATCTAGCTCGACAATACGTTGTGCCCCAATCTCACGCGAGTTCGATTATCCACGGTGGTTCATGAATCACCATGCAATGCACCCGCAGAATAATCATTCTCATCGGGGCGTAACTCTTGTTTGAGTTTAGACTAACTCATTTTCGATACGTGGATTGGACCTACTCAATCCTCAAGTTCAATCGACAAGCACACCAATTCAATCTCAAGTCTATCCTCGCGTCAAACCACAAGTCAAAGCACAATCTGTCGCACCGTACAAGTTCGACCACTCCCACTGTATGAATCACCATACCAGCGCTCACGCAGAGTGATCGTCCTAATCGGTGAGACGCATGTGCGAGGCTGGAGTAGCGCTCGCATAAGACAAGAACATCAACATTGTGGTTGTCGACGAAGCAAATCCAAACATTCTAGTTTTCATCCAAGCCAAGTTCGATAGTTCGATCGTCATTCGTTCAACTTAGAAAGTCCTCGAGCCAAGTCTATCCTTTCCTCGACACATTTTTAATATTTCAAGTATAGCGTCCAACGGAACAATGACATTTGCACGACCGTCATTTGCCGAGTCAGAGTGCCCCCGAGTTATCGCATATCGATCTTTGATACGCCTCAATACCATCGACGATATGCGTAACCTGACGATCTTCCTTTGCAACCAATTTCGAGTCGTGCGTTGATGCTGTTGTCCGAGTTGGATATTCCTCAATCTTCTCAATACTCAAGATCAAGTTCAGTCGCTTTTCCTCAAGCTCGTTTCAAGATCGTTATTCAAAACTCAAGTCACATTTCAGTTGCATCAATCCGAGATCGCACGCGCGATCCTCTAAGTTTCCTCGATCAAGACCATTCAATTTCATTCATCGTTTCGAAATGTTTTCTAACTCGCGTTGCTCGTTCACAAGTTGTCCGAACGAGATGCTCGTTTGGGACATTCGAAGTCACGACCAACTAAGCGTGACGCGTTCTAAGGCTTTGCGCGATCGCATCGCCTCGCCGACATACTCGAAATCCTCAATATTCACTCGAACAATTTCCAAGTCAAACTATACACCACTCGGATTCGAGCCACTCGACTAGTCATCGACACTCATTCTTATTCATCTCCGAACCTATCACATACACCACTCGGATTCAAGCCATACGATCTAGTCCTCAATCACATTCGCATCATTCGCTAAGACGTCCTTCAGATTCGTTTGACGAATCGCTAGCGTAGTCGCTCGCGTCGTACCGACGCACTAAGTCGTTCGTACTATTTCCTCAAAATCTAAATCAATCTTCCGTGTACGCCTAAGCGTTAGTCCGATAGCGTTCCTATCGATAGACACTCTAAGTGCATCTCCGTTCCCGACCGAACGATACTTGATATCGCTCGCAACTCGTTTGCACCAAGGGTCAAGGTGCGCGACGCGAAACACAACTTAGCCAAAAGGCCGTGTGCATAGCCATCCTGTGCGGACTACATTCCGAGTTTGCACGCTCAATTGCTAGGGTCAACGTTGGACTAATTAGGCATGCACGCGACTTGTTAACAGCAGCACATATTTTCTATCGCGTCAAGTTTGCAACGTTCGGCACAAAGGCCCTATCGACGTATTTGGCAACGGCCTACCGATGCGTTAGATTGAACGCTTGTACGAGCTTTCGAAAATATTTAGACTTATTGTATGGACATGCCGAGGAATATTTGAGAGAGAGCGCACCAACGATATCAACTTGCGGAAGCAACAGAGTTTTGCTGAAACATCGAAGTTAAAGAATTCAATCGACGGTCCAAGGACGTAAAGCCGTGCTCTGATACCACTATGTCACGCCCCGCTCCCGTAGGAGCGATCGTCCTCGCTAAGGCGTGATGCCGCACAAGCCTAGATTGCGCTCGTGCAAGGCAATTCCATAACGGCCGATTACATCGGCGGCGACGGGGTCGTCGCACAGAAGTCCCAAGCAGAAACATTGAAAATATTGCAGCGGAATTTAAAGAAGAACACATGGACACAAGTAACTCAAAAGAAACTCTTTATTGATATTGAATACAAGGATTACATTGTGGGCGCAAGGCCAATTACAAGTCTCTCAAGTCTCACTTTTCTCTCATTTTACAAGTCACTCTGCTCTCTCTCATCTCTCGATACAATACTTGATTCCAGCGGAAGCTTCGGAAGGCGATGTCCATACATTACGTCCTGTATAAGTCTTCAGATCACGCGACCGCACGCTTCGACGCATCCAAGCGAACTCCGCGCCACGAGCTTCTACCTGTGCCTGCACATGAAACACTGTGTGGGTGTCAGTACCACTGTACTGGTGGAGTGAGCTTCTCGCCCACCCATACAAAACCAACACGTTTCATTTACTTTGTGCATCTTAAACCCTTTCGATTGTCTTTCAAGTCTTGCCTTAGGATCAGTTTTAGGACCGGCGCCTTAGCGCAACTTGTGTATCAGAACCATCCCGTGCTTGTAATGTCAACGTTAACTCATACTTTGTGCCTAGACCACTCCTTGTGCCAACAACGTTAACCTATCAAGTCGTGTTTGCCTTACGGCCATAATCGGAGACGCAGCTACACGAAAGACTCCATTCCCTTGCCTCTAGACCTTTCTCGTGCTTGCATTGTCGACGCACCGACTTATACTTATCTTTCGTGCCAAACTCTGGGACATAACGAATCGGTCGTGCCACAACTCGGTTCGTGCTTCAATACCTCCGAGGCAGTACCTCATCGCTTAGTCTCGCATACACTTGAGTTTTGACAACGCGACCGTGCCTCATAACTCAACGTAACTTCACACAACATGCCCTACGGCCCTTTTTGACTTAATTCGCAACTTAACAGTCGATGCCACATCTCGTGCCGAAGCACGCCGCCTTCTCGCTGTAGCCAAATCTTAGGCCCAGACATTGTGTCTTCTTTAACTAATACATATTCAACTCAATCCAAAGGCACCCACGCGGATTGCCGCCCGTGCCGACACATCTATATGAAAGGTCACTGGCCTAACCAGCCATTTTGGACATAGCCTGGTACTCGGGACCCTTGCACCGTCGGTTGCGATCCTCGCTGCAAGTCCCCGACATACCGGTTGCTTCATACCCAGCTCGGCTATAATTCTGTTCTTCCTAGGCCGGATCGGTCCCTGGCCCAAGGTTTCCGATCCGAAGAACCATCGCCCTTGTCGACAAGTTGTCCATGACCACGCACCTACGCTAACTTCTAGACTTAACGTAATGCATGGTCTCATTATTATCACAGTTCCTTTGCTTTTACTCTTTCCACTTTTCACACTTCATTCACAGAGCCCAAACAAGGGTTGCCTCGGCGACTGAACCGCAGTCCCGATATAATTTCTCTCGACGAATAACCATCGCTTAGACTTAATATTCTTTGAACTCAGGGAACGGCTACTGCATAGCCTTCCAACTTAACTTGAACATAACGTGTTTCCTTAAGTATCGACCGACCGTGGCTAACTTTCCACTGAACCAACCGTGGCTCGTGCCTCTAAACCGACTCGTGTTCGACGCAACGCTGTCGTCCAAGTCATACTTCATATGACGGGCCTTGGGGTCGTGGGACTATTTATCTTGACAACCGCAGAATGAGCGGAACATCACGTAGAATAACTTAGGTCGACCGGCATAACTTTGCCTAACTCACTCAAGCCTACAACTTAACCCAAGGGACGAGCAAAGGCTACGCCAAGCCTTGCGGGACAGGACCGTGCATGCTTTAGCAAGCATTTGTGCGGGCGACGCCTATGACTTAGGCTAACTCTCAACTTTTGCACCGAAGACCAACTTTCCTTCTCCCAAGCCACGGGACGAAGGACCGAGTGTCATTTTCAAAGCACGCCGTGCACCAACTCTAAGCCGACCGTGGGACGTTTTCCATGTTCTAACTCATTTTGACCCGTCGGGATTATTCCCTTAGCTATGTGGATGCGTAGCTTTTATTTATCAAGCCTAACTTGTGCAGGTTGAAAACACGATTTATTATGTGAAGGCAAAGATGAGGAGAGCTCACCGAAACTACCCCACCTGAGCGATGTCTCCGAGCAAGCCGTTGCAAGGCTAAGACCGAATGCCGTCGGCGTTTCGATTCCTCCGATTGACTTTGCGGGACGGGGTACTACATCGGAATGGTTGTCCATACAATGCATAAGAACAATAACAAGACTTGTACATGGTACACCAAGATATACAATGAATGACATCTCACGATGGGATCCAGAAAATACCAATCCGTGTGACCAATATGTCAAGAAATCAAGAATATCTACACTAAATACAGGAAACACAGAAGATGTTATAAACGCAAAATTATCAGAGAATGTACTCGCCTGAGATCCGGTGTAAAATGTCAACAGTATCCGATACGGTGCCTCAAAGACCTAAATATGGAATATCAATGTCAATTCCTGTTTTGGAATCATAAACATGCTACACTAGCTCATACTAGCTCTTCAAGTCATTTATAGGTCAAACTGGGTCAATTTGGTCAATACCTTGCTAAACAAGATCAATCTAGGTCAAACCTAGGTTTTGGGGTTCATACCTTGCCATTCCAAGGTATCCTAGTCTATACTAGGCTAATACCCTATGTATCTACCTATCTAGTTTACCTATAGGCTTAATTAGCAATATCCTAACATCAACTCAATAACTTATACTCTATCCCATATCCCATTACTAGTATCTCCTAGGTAATTCCTATTACCTACTCTCATATATATAAACCAATTACCTAACTCCTATGCCTAACCTATCTTCATTATCTATGCCCAAAGCCACTTAGCCTATCATTACCTATTTCAAAACCCTCTAGGTAAGTTCCATTACATACACATATAGGTTTTAGGATTTACCCCTCACTCAATTACCTTTGTGTTTCCCCTAAACATTCCTTCCCTAACCAACACCTTACCCTTACCTATTCCTAGGCATATCCTTAGATAACAGTCACACACACAAAACTATTCCTACACAAAGACTGTACTTTACACTCTCCCACATGACACTCAAACACCCATACTCAACACACATAAACCCATTACACAATTAAGCACAACCTACTATCACTGTTATCCTGTGCACACTTGTGATATTGCTACTGTTATCCTATGCACTTGTGTGCACAGGAGCTTGGCTCTCTCCGCCACTTATCTGCCATTTTCTCCTTCAGTTTACTACTGCTGTGCACCTACTCTTAAACCCCAAAACCCCAAACCTTAGCTAACAGGTATCAGTGTCAAGTCCACAATGTGCACCTGGCCTAAGACATGCCCCTCTTCTTCTCTTACCTGTAAATAACAGGGCTTGTTCCCCTGCTGCCTAGTGCAACAGGGTTCTACTGCTGCTGTTGATGGCTTAACAAGCCTGCACTGCTCCTACTCTTCCCTTTCCGTTCAGTAAATCCTCCCCTTGCCTTTAATATATCATGTTCACATGTGTGTACGGGAGTTAACTCCTTCACTTGCTTTTGGTGCCACTTCCTCCCTCTCCTACTACTATTCTTTTCTCCATATTGTACACTAATATTAACCCCCTATATGCTCATATTATCCTCCCTCTATTTGGTACTGCCACCAGATCTTCTTTCATAATTACTTCTCAAACTTCTCCTCCAAAACTGAACATATATACACCAACATATGTGTGTCCCCTTATACACCCACACGCTCTGATACACATGCCTACCAAGACACACTCCTCTATGTTCACAAGTAAGGGATACACACACCCACAATTCCTATATCTATATCTTCACTCACAAACACATGTAGATGTTCCACAATTGGATACACACACACTGGTGTTCAGAGAACCCCCTTCCCGGCACAAGCTGCTGATGTCCCTGTTCTTCAGTACAGAACAGGTTCAAAGGTGATGCTCTCTAAATGGACTTCCCCCCTCTCATATTCTATAAATCATTAGGCCTATCCCTCTAACACATGTACTCAACACACTCAAACAATGTACGAGTGTACAACAATTGAACCCTATTACGTATACATAGGTAAAATAACATAAAGCACACATGGCACTCACTCACACAACTGAACACCAATTTGTTTCAGTCATCACACATTTCCTATGTATATATATATATATATATATATATATATATATATATATATATAAAAATATATATATATATATATATATATATATATATATATATATAAATATATATATATATATTATATATACACATACATACATTTATACATAGGTATAACCCTATGTGCATATACACACACATATGTATATCTTTAGGCATAAACAAACATCTAAATGTGACACATACCCTTGTGTAGCCACAAGATATATACACACACATGTGCACAAACACAAACACCTGGCGTGCATCACCACCGTATCGTATTATTCTACGATACGCTTGTGATACGACAAAGATACTTATACAAAATCTTATCCGAATCCTACCAAATCACATGAGCAAGTCTAATATATACATATAAACATAATTAGTGCAAATCGAGGCTAGTGTCAAGTGTCATGTGCAATTGGGCAGATGCACCACAAGTGTCGGAGGAAAAAACCCCTAAATTTACCTCGTGTCCTACCGTATCATGACACGACCTACATGTATCCATTTGTGGACACGAATCTAGACACAACCAAATCTAATCTAAATAGGACTTACAAACCTAATGACAAACATTTGGTTCACCAACCTCAGAATTTTCCAAAAAATGACGCAAAACACAATATAACTTTCAAATAGAGAATCATTAGTGTATCAAAATTCTTCCTATGGGTAGTCCTAGTCCATGGGTAAATTCCTAAGGGTCAAATAGCACAAATAGAATCTATTTAGAGAGAAAATGATATATATACCTATTGGGAGATGGATTCCAAATGAAGAGCTAAATAGACATGATCCGGACACGTAGCTCATAGCAAATGGACTCTTCTCCTTGTGCTCCTAGTCTCCTGGCTCCTAGGCTCCTTCTAGTATAGAGAATGAAAGGAATAGATGAGAGATTGAGTAATACTTGAGAGAGGTTGGTGGAGGAATGGCTCTACTCGGGGAAGAACACCAAATTGGAAGAAAATGGAACAATAGAATGAAATAGAATGATGGGGAGCCCTTCCTCTTGTGGCCGGCCATATTAGGGCTAGGGTTAGGCTAATCCAAAAGGTCTAACATGCCCCTAAAGCTTGTCATGTAGCTAAATAATTGTATAGAAGGGTTTAAACCTATATCGGTAAATAGTCTAATACCTATTTTAATTTAATGGTCATGACTAATGGGTCTAATTGGGCCTAGTCCAATAAGTTGGTTAATGAGTCATGTCATGCTAATTGTTGGGCTCTAGTTTAGTGTCTAGGCTAATCGGTTCACTAACACAAGTCAAACAATTAGGCTATCACTAACCATAATAACTAACACAATATTAATAAATAATTATACACAATATAATATAATATGAAATGACAAAATTATCCCTATTTGGAAAAGTGGTAGTGACATCCACCAAATCAACCTCATCGCTGAGGGTACCAGATACACATGATAGAGTCACAGAGAGCACTTCAAGAAGCAACTAAGTATTAGATCGTCAATATTGTAAAAGGGTTATTACAGTACTCGATCTCCATCGGCACACTTCCGCAGAATCTATTTTCGTGTATTAGCAAATCCTTACTATTAGGGCTTTGTTGTAATATTCAAAATTGTAATATATAAAAGAAAAAAAGGAGTCTTATCTCAACTTGTCTCTTCTTTCCTCGTCGTCGTCCGCTTGCAACTGTTCAACGAGGTAGGTGGAGTGGATGTAGCAGGTAGTAGCCGTTGAAATACTGACTGCCTTTCTGGGACTGCTGTGGATTTCGTGTAGCAGCAGTTGACAACAAAACTAGCACACGTATGTACACCTAAAAGGATTTCGTGAGTAGTGTTTGTTGTGGTCCCCTTTTCTCTGCGTTTATGATTAATCACATGATGCAGGTCGTGGGAGGGGAGATTCACCTTCACGCCTCCCCGGTAGACCGAGTGTTGTGGCACACAAGTGGATGTACCCCCAGACTTGCTTCTTGAGCCTGTAAAATATTTAGGCATTTGGAAGACTCTGGAACTTGGTCTGACCCTGGCGTAGATGCATGCGAGCAAGGCCTATAGAGAATTCCATCTGGCGCACGCAACACCAACAGAGGCGCACGCCTCGCTGTAGCGTACGAGGCATGTGTATCCAGCACCTTTGTTCTGGGTTTAGACTTGTCGTGTGTTACGCCTCCTTCTGAGATCGTCTCACACACTTGAGGTCTGCTACCTCCCAGGGTTCTGAATTGGCCTGGGTCGATTCCCTTCTATGGCAATTAGTAGGTGTGTGCTTCCTCCGAGCATTGGACTTCCCCGAGCTACGTGTCTGAGCAGGTTTAGGAAGGGAAGTTATCGGCACGCCCTATGAGGGTTGCACCGGCGCGTGCTGCTCTTCTTCAGCAGGTTGTGGGTAAGCTATACAAGCTTTAGGCACCCACGTCTCCTTCATCTTCTTAGACTTCAACAGTCTAGAAGAAAAGCCCGTACTGTCCCCTGAAAGCATTTCCTCAAATACAGATTGGTCAAATTTGACGACCATCATCTGTGTAGTAGTTTCGAGCATGGCCGTGTCAAATGCGTCACAGCCTTCCCTTTTGAGGAGAATGACGTCCCCAGTAGAGTCGCCATCTTGTTCGACATCACTTTCGAGCTTAAGAGTAGGCTGTTGTGAAGGTTGCGAACTAGAATACGAAGAGGAACTCCTGGACGGGAATCCCTTAATCGTACTCTGTTTTTGATCTGGGTTGTGACGGTGGAGGGTTGTTTCTTTACTCCGTTGACGATCTGATTGAGCGAGAGAATTGTCGGGCTCAACTTCACTGGATAATGGGAACGACAAGGACTCTCTCTGGGATACTCGGGATTTCTTGAGGTACTCAGAAATCGGAGGGAATCGACCTTTTTAAATGGAGGAGGGCTCCTCCTATTTATAGTGGATGGGGATGAAGCTCATGCGCCTAGGAAATTGCAGACGCAAGCTTCAGCTTGCCACGTGGCACCCCTAAACAGGGGTTGGTTACAGCCAGGCGCACACTTCACTGGTGAGAAAACCATGGCTGATTGCCACGTAGTAGATATGATGTTTGAGAGTATTTCGAAAGCACTTCAAACTCATTCTTCGACGTGACTAGGCTCTTGACTCGTGGCCTACGCCAAGGACATAAATGCGCCTAGGAATCACTATCCTAGGTGGCACGTTCATTATTTTGGATGAACTTGTAGGTGCGGGGTAGAAGCACACACGCCTAGGAGGAAAAACTCCAAGCAACACACGCCTGAGTTTGACGCGCGCATAGGAGGAAGGACTTAAGGTAGCACACGCCTGAGCTTCACACGCACCTGGAAAGAACTTAAAAACACGCTTAAGTTTGATACACCTGACTGTACTACTTCCGAGGAGAATGAACCTTGACTTTCGTGTCCATCTTCTGTATGAGAATCGAAGCATCTCGTTTGGTGTCTTCGAGAGAGGCAGTTTAGACTTAATAAATGCTATCTCGAAAATGGTGGTTTAGTGAGCGTAGACATGGCATGATAATTCAGGCACGCCTAGAGTGGTAGGGCGTAAAAAGAAATACGCCTAGATAACACGTGCCTGTTTTGCACTGCTTCTAATGTAGATGTACTCTAATCTTCCAGGTTTATCTTTGGCACGATAGTCGAAGCGTCTGACTGACATCTTGAGAATGATCTCATCTCATTAATGTAGTATGGGAGAAAGTGACGTGAAGGATCGGACGCGCCTATGAGGCACGATTAGACAATTTGGGCATGCCTTAGAGGGGGCGTGATTGGCCCAGAGCGTAGAGATAGTCTTCTTTCTGATGTCATATTGCTTCTAATTAAGCGTGTATAGCTCTTTGCCAAGTCGGATGCTAGCATCATACTTTGATCATGTTGGGGCACGCGACCCATGCGCCTACATTGCGTATTGTCATGTTGCACAAATTAAATTTATCAATTGCCGAATGTTATGTGTTTGCCATAAAAAAATCAAAGACATGTATTACAGAACACTGAAATTTATTGCAAACTCGCTTATACAAAGAAAAGACTAGAAAGAAATACTAGAAAACAATTTAAGTATAATTGTTTAGTTTTGATTCTGGGGGTGACGGTGGAGGCTCGAAAAAGTGCTATCAACTCTACCTTACTCCGTGGACTATCTGATACAGTCTTTAGCTCGTGAAGAAACTGCTTTTTTCTTGAATGTTGCCAGCCTTTTGCAGGGGTGTGGCACCCTGCAATTTATAATAGAATGTATGTTGAGCCGCATAGATGGCTTACGGCCACGTGGCTGATTAGTACGCGAAGACCCGCTCTTTGGCTGCCATCTATCGATTTGTTGGGATTTTGTTGCAGCAAATCTGGGTAGTTAAGGACTTGGTCAAATTGCCGCGTGTCCTGTTGTGGGGAGCTGCATAGTTTTCTCACTCTTCGATCTGTATTTTGGATGCATAAAGCTCATGCGGCTTGGATCACAGTTACTCTTGGCTGTATGAAGTTTGGAAATTTTGGGGCCGCATAAGTCTAAGCTGCATAAGGTTTATGCGGCTTAGATGACACTCTTCTGGACGCATAAAGGCGTACGAACCCTGCTTTTGGGTGACGTCTCATGTCTTATGTTTTTTTTGTCGAAGTGTCAGAACTGTCATTTTTGTCAGGACTTGTCAACTTTATCAATCGAACTGCTCCTCTTGGTCGCTTATCTTCCTTCTGTAGCAGTTTATTGACGGGCCGCATATATCATTGAACTAATCATGCGGCTTTCCTTCATGCGGTCCTGTTTGGCCCAAAGTTATAATCCGTATGAACCCCATATTTTTCATGCTTCTACATTATGCGCAAACTATGAATTGAACTGAGAACTATCATAATTGTCTGCACAAATCAAGAACTGACTGTGTGCACCATTTAGAGACTAGCACTTTGGCATTACGAAGGTTTAAAGTCATTTGATTTTTTGCAAGAGTGATTCTAACTTTTATTTCCTTTTGCCTTTCTGCAGCATCTATGGTAACACCAAAAGATGAGGTCGCTGTCTGGGAAGAATTGATATCTCCTTTCATCAAAGAGGAACCGGTGCCTATTAAGGAGAAAATAACTCCTAAAGTCGAAATTCCTGTAATGGAAGAGTTGGCTTCAGAAGACAGTGGTACCGGGAGCTTCAATCACCCAGCTCCTATGGATGACCTTGACCAGTTAGGGCCTTTCTATGCGCGATAGTTCAGGGAGTGGTACTTGCCCCAGCATGGCTATCCTCGGACAAACGAATAAAATAGCTTTCTTGTCTTCAATGTTTCCTGCTTTGATTTAGTTTTTTTTATATGTTCTAAGATATAGTTTGCTTTCCTTTCTTTGCAAATGTAGTCCTTTACTCTTTTTATGGAGAAAGAAATAAAGAACCCTTTTGTTTGCTCATTTGTTGTGATGTTATCTTTTTGAAACAAGATTTATCAATGATGAGTCGTTTAATACAGACAAAAAAAATTAAAGGTAATGTGGACGTGACAAGCTATCGATGTATATGATAGAATTCAGAGGTATATGTGGACGTGAATTCGTATATATGTTGATTATCCTTGGGTCAACTAGGACTCAAGAATAGGATATCTCTTAAAACGACTTGGTTTCAAAAAGGTGATGCTTGTAGTGAGGTAGAAGATGGGTCAATCCGTTGAGGATGTATCATAAGATCTGGGTAGACTCCGCTGAAGATTTTTGAAAATTTAAAGTATGTACAATATTTGTCAGAAAATATGGTATACACTTTCAAACATGGTATTTCTTCAAGAATTTGTCGTTGATAGGCATCATAGCGATTCGGTCGTCTATCCCGGTTAGTTGATAAGCTCCATTTGAGAAAACTTTGCTTACAACGTAGGGACCTTCCTACTTTGTTTTGAACTTACCCTTGCTCATGTGTTCATAGTTATAGGACGTCTGACTGTAAGGACCAGCTCACCTTTTTGAAATGCTCATACTTTAACTTTACGGTTGAAAGCTTTTGAGATACGGGCTTGATATAGCTCGATGTGTTGTTGAGCTAGTAGTCGCTTCTCGTCAAGTGCTTCAAGCTCCTGAAGTCGAAGACGGTCGTTGTTTTCTACTGTGAGTTCGTTGGCAATAGTTATTCTTAATGACGAAATTTGAATCTCCAATGGTAGGACAACTTCACATCCATATACTAAAGTGAAAGGTGTACAGCCAGCCAAGGTGCATACACTAGTACGGTAAGCCCATAGACATTCTCCAAGCTTTTTGCTCCAATTTCATTTATTGGTAGAAACGAACTTCTTGAGAAGATTGATGATTGTTTTGTTGAGTGCTTCAGCCAAACCGTTAGCTGCGGGATTATAAGTCGTCGAAGCAACATTGGTAATTTGATTATCATCACAGAATCGAGTGAATTTTTGACTGACGAATTGAGGTCCATTGTCATGGATAATCTATCGAGGAACATAAATCGATAGATTACGTGATGTTTGATGAATTTGATGACACTGCTTGTCTAGACATCTGCTAAGGGTATAGCTTCTGTCCATTTTGATAAATAATCGATTATAGCTAGGATAAATCGATGTCCTTGAGATGATGGCAAATTGATAGGACCGATGACATCCATGTTCCAAGCTTCAAAGGCCAGGATGCTACAGTGGGATATAGGAATTCTTATGGTTGGTGAATGAAATCTGCATGGATTTGGCATGCTCGACATTTCCTCGAATACTCAATCGTATCTATTACCATAGTAGGCCAATAATATCCCATGTGTCGGATATGATTCTGTAGCTTAGGACCAGGCTGAAATGCCCCACAGACACCATTATAAGCTTCACATAGTATCTACTTTATTTTATCTCCCGTACGACAACTTAGGAGCATACCGTCAAATGATCGTCGGTAGAGTGTTTTGGAGGCGTGATTGTAATAGAATCGAAGCGACCGTCAACGGATTGTCGTTGCTTTTTGGGGATCTTCAGGTAAGATGTCATGTACCATAAAGTCGATGAAAGGAGCCCTCCAATCTTCACTAGTAGTACAGATCTCGACTGAATTGCTGGATTCAAGATGTAGATTATTCACAATGTAGAATAATTCTCTGTTAGTGATGACGATCAACTGTTGTCTTTTTACAGGAATCACTAATACTGCTGCTAGATTAGCAAGTGTGTTATCTTCTGTGTTGCATGCTCAACGTACATAGCCAACTTGACTGCTGCTTCCTGGTATGGGATGAGATCTTAGTGTCAAACTTTATACGTGCCTCTAATTTGGTTGACAATCAATTTAGAGTCTCCATACTATATTTGATATCCAATTGTTTAGCTAATTGGAGACAGATGAGTAGAGCATTGTATTCAACAACATTATTGGAACATGGATCGTCCAGGGAATAGGCTCTTTGGATAGCTAGTCCTTCTCGTGATACGAGGACGATTCCAACTCCAGCAACAATAATACTGTTTGGTCCGATTCTAGATGCACCATCAAAGAATAGACTCCAAGCAAGGATTCCTTTTGAAATCATGTTAGATTCCAAAGTTTTATCAGGAATTTTGTCATAGAGTTTAGAAGTCTCATGGATTGGATGAGCAGCCAAGAAGTCAGCTGGGCTTGACCTTTAACAGCCTTTTGTAGGACATTGACCATATCATATTGTGCTAAAATATAGCCCATGTAGCTAGTCTGGAATTGAGTGTACTGGGCTTCTTAATCAAAACCCGAAGATAATTGACTCTGGAGATGATATGGATAGTCTGACCCGTGATATAATATCGTATTTTCTGGACGACGAATATTAAGGCTAGACATTCTTTTTCTACCGGGTTGTATCGATGTTCAGCATCGATCATTGTACGACTGATATAGTAAATTGCTTGCTCATGGCCTTCCTTGTTCTTCTGGGCTAAGAAAGCAACCAGAGAATGATCCATTGCTCGAACATACATCAGGAAAGGTATTCCTATGATTGGAGGAACTAAGACTGAAGGGTTCATTAGGTATCATTTTATGTCTTTAAATGCTTGCTGGCATTCGTCAGTCCAAACGAAAGACACACCTTTCTTCATCAATTGGGTGAATCTCCTGATGTAAACAAGTCGATCATGAAATTCTCGTAGCTCAATTAGGTTGCGTGGAGGACGCATCTCTTGAATGGCTTTGAATTTCTCGAGGTCAACATGTATGTCCTTAGAGGTAATAACAAATCCGAAGAATTTACCACTTGAGACTCCTAGGAATAACTTGGTGGGATTCTTCTTTAGTTGATGCTGGCGCATTAGATTAAAGATAGTTCTTAAGTCTTGGATGTGATCTTCCTTTAGACGACTTTTGACAGCAATGTCGTCAACATAGCATTCGACTGCCTTCCATAAATGTTCACGGATGATGGTGCTCCTGACCCGCTGAAAGGTTGCACCAGCATTCTTAAGACCAAATGGCATGACTGTGTAGCAGTAGACTCCTAGAGGAGTGCAGAAACATGTATGTTTTTCATCTTTAGGATTCATCCTGATCTGATTATATCTCGAGAATCCGTCCATGAAAGACATTCGTTCAAACCCACAGGTGTTGTCGATGATGACACTAGTGATCGGAAGAGGGAACTCATCTTTGGGACAAACTTCATTAAGGTCTCTAAAGTTAATACAGACTCGAACCTTCCCGGTTTTCTTCATAACCGGGACGACGTTAGCCACCCAGTCCGGATGTTGTTCCTCTCTCACAAAGATGCAGGCGATAAGCTTCTTGACTTTAGCTTCTATGGCGTCCATCATATCAGGTTAGAACCGATGTAGTTGTTGTTTGACTGGCCTAGCATTTAACAGAATATCGAGCTTGTGAGTAGCAATCTAAGGATCTAGCCCCGACATATCTTCATAGCTCCAGGCGAATATGTTAATATATTCTCTGATGAGCTGGATCAACTCTTGCTTGTCTGCTTCCGGAAGACTTTTGTTGATAAAGATTGGCCTTGGAGAAGCTTCATCTCTGACATCGATCTGGACTAATTGATCCTCAGTGGGTGGTTCAAGTTGTTTGAAGCAAAGTTCCTATAGAGTGTTTTTGTGCCAAGGATCAGTTTTAGGGGTCTCGGTGAAGTCATCATCGTCCTCCGTGAACTCAACAGTCACCATATTGGCAGATAGAGCCACTCGATGGACATGCCCTATGCTGGTGTCTGAATCCCATGAAGAAGAATCATAAGAGTTAGATCGTTCTTCTTTATCGGACTCAGAAACATCTGGGGTTGAGATTGGCGAAGTGTAGCCTAACCCATGCTTTGTTTTTTTGTAATATTGTAATGAGTTTCCTTTCGAGGTGGGTATGCGAATATGAGTTCTTCTTCTCTTACAACCGTTGAGGCCGAATTTAAAATTATAGTCCATTTTCTGAATGATGTCTTTAGATTTTCGACTGTAATGATGTAGTTGAATTCGCCCACTATCGTCATTTTCAGAGTCGCTATCAAATGTAGCCTTTTGATTTATTCCTTTGCTTAAGAAGATAGGATTCTCATCTTTCTTCCAAAAGGGAACTAGGAAGAATGAATTTTGTACAGATTCTAATGATACCTCATTTTAAAGGGGTTGAATTGCCTCCAAGGTCAGAAGTTTGAAGTTATCCAGAATTTCTAGATAATACTGTGTATAGTAATTAACATCAATGTACTGCAAAGGAGATGCTACTTTATTGATATTTGCATCAATATTTACAACAGTATTCTTAACCTTAGCCGATGGCTTTCCAAGATTAATAACAAGAGGAGGAAAAGTAGGAGGCTTGTTACGACGAAGGTCGATAACAAGAGGCTCAGAAGAGGTGAGCTCCCTATGCTCTATTTTTTCAGCCGGAGGATGTTTGGTAGAAGGAGAGAGATTGATGGTCAGCGTCTCAGAAGACGAGGGACGAGAAGTGCGTCCTTTGACTAGAATTACCAGAACATTATCTGGACTTTCTTTCCGGTCTTTATCGGTGTCCATAGCTAATACGACCTTCATGAATTCTTTTTTATATATTATAGAGTCTGTATAATAGGCTCGATACCTCGGAAGGGATTAAGGTCAACCACTTTCTTCCGGACTTCTCCGTTGTCGTCAACATATTTGAAGTATTGATGGAGAGTTGATGGCACGATATTATGTTCATGCAATCACGGTCTTCCTAACAAGACATTGTAAGAGACGTAATTGTCAATCACATAGAATGTGACTTTTGTGCGGAGATTGCAAATTTGGACCATTATGCGAATCTTTTCCAACGGTTCTCTTCTTCCATAATTGAACCCCATAATAGTCGTGACTATTATAGAGAGGTTATGGATTAGGATCCTCAGCGCATCCAACAAAGTTTTAGGCATAATGCTGAGTGCTGATCCAGGGTCACTAGAATGAGATCAACCTTTATTGTATCAACATACCCCGTATAGTAGAGAGGTCGGTCATATCGATTGGCTTCCAATAACATATGATCCCGAGTAAAGGTGATATTGGGAATTAGTTTCATCACGCTATGACAATGAGAGCATGTCACAGGTTCCTCGTCTGGTTTCTTGAGATGTGTCCGACAAGCATCAACTTGCATCAAAGCTTCGTTTAAAGTTTCTCGAGTTTCCTTCGAGAGGCGCAGAAGTTTAAAATATGATAATCTTGCCGGAGTATTGGCTAATTGAGCTAATATGTCAAAATTATACGGCTTTTGAGTCCTTGTAATGTAGTTTTCTTTAAACTTTTATCAAAGCGAGCCGGCTGCTTGCCTTTGTCAACTGTTGTCGGTTTGGGAGGAACATGTTCCGCTTGGGGCGATGACACCAAAGGAATATTGGAGACAAGAAGAGAAGATGCCGGAGGTTAATCGGAGACAGGAGGAGGAGTGACAACATTCTCTTGTCCCTTTGAATAGTCTCTGAGATAGAGCCTCCCAGATCTGGTACCAGTTATAGCTTCTTCTTCCGGGACAGATGCGAAAGAAACCATATTACAATCATTCATTCGAGTCTTGTTTCTGGAAGACTTCTTTTGGGAAGATGAATTATTTGTCCAGAATCCCAGGTCGACACAGGACTGGTTGTCCTGAAGACGTAGAAAAAGAGGTATGGAGACCCTTTTCTATTATTCAAGCCAGGGGCTTTCTGTAAATCATATCCCATCTTTGTTATCAGTTCGTAGGACTGCTGACTGTACCGATAGAATTTTGGCTGGTACTTGATTTTTGGTTTCGGTGCGACTACCTTAGAGGAGGAAGATGAAGCCACCGCTGGAACGAATGTAGCATCCAAAGGTAGAAGATGACCGCCTAGTGATGTCATGTGACATGACTTGTACTTAACTACTTTTCTTGACTTGGTAGAAGGAGCATATGTCTTTGGTTCAAAATCAGCGACCAGGTCAGGGTGAATCTACATAATTTCTCCTTTATCAGTTGACAGAGGTACAAGATCGTCGCTTCGTACTGGCGGAAGGTTGACGATCTCCAAGGTAGCCTTTGGAATGGAGACAACAACATCAGGTACCAGTAGAACAGGAAAGTCACCGAACTATAGAGAGACGACATTAGCAGTCACCATCTTCTCGTTTTGTTGAAGAGTGATCGCCTTGGCATTGATTAGCTCTTGGATCTTCCCTTTGAGTACGTAGCATGCCCTGGTTGGATGCCCCAAGAACCTGTGATACATACAATATTTGGGACTGCCAGTTTTACCTACTTCATCGTGCCGTTTATCTTCGGGCAGTTGAAGTTTGTTGTACTTGATTAGACAATCAAATATGCTCAGAATGTTGCCTTCGTCATAGAAATATTCCTCCTTGGTAAGTGTGCTCTCTGCGAAGGTGTCGTCGCTATAGGTGTTGACTAACCCATGCTGATAGCTAAGGCTTCTTTGCCTTTGCGGTTGTTTTGATGACCACCATTGCTGGTAGTGGGATGTTCCTCTTTGTCGAGGTTAGGCATTTAAATGCCTAGTTGCTTGAATTTATCAGCACCGTCCTCAGCTGACCTGGCACTTACTATGAAGGAGGCCTAATCTTGGAATTGTGTGGGTCCACTCTACATGCTGACTATAGGTAACAAGTTTAATTTGCATGTATCTATAGTCAATGCATCTGGAGTCTCCAAAGGCATTTTGAGTGCTTCACGACGGAAGTGCTTTATGAAACTTTCGGTAGTTTCATTAGGCCTTTTTTTGATCTTGATAAGGGCCGACATGGTCATGTCATTTTTTCCCTCATATAATCGTTCCTGGAACATTTGTTTCAGTATTGCAAAAGATGTTAAGCATCAATCTGGCAAGCAACGATACCAGTCATAAGCAACGCCTGCCAAACAACTTACGAACACTCTAATGAGTAGAGAGCCATTCTGTTGAAGCTGGTCAGTCATCACCTCGAAATAATTGAGATATTGACGCAGAGATAAACTGTCGTCAAATAGCATTTTGGTTGGCGGCTTGTACTTAGGTAGAAATAGAACTTTCTTCCATTCTACAGGATAAGTTTATTTGATCCCTAACTTTTGTAGACCATTCTTTTGCTTAAAAGCTTTAAACTGATTTCGTAGAAGCTTGACTGCCTCGAGAGGATCCCCTGATACTTGAAGAGAAGTAGATTGGTTTGATGTGTTGGGAGGTGGAACCGTACGATATGTACCACCTCCAGCACCAGACAGACTAGGGGTAGCCTGAGCTGGTATGGTAGCATTAAGAAGGGATTGTACCCCCAAACCGGTGTTGACATGTGCAGATGCTGCTATGTGTTCTTGGGTTGGAATTGGATTCACAACCGGTGGAATAGTATATTGTGCTACAATCATGGCATGCATACTTGTAACCATTTCAGCCATAGTTTTCAAGTTGTCAGCGATCTGCTACTCTCGACTGGCGGAGCTGGAAGCATTTTGTTCTTCATTAGTGACATAAGCAGTCACTTCTCTAGCCACTGAAGATGAACTGGTGGATAAGATAGTCCGGTCAGAGTCTTCACTATCGGCATTGAAGTTAGGTAGAGAGCTACCCCCAAGATGAGGAGTAGGAAGATTCCTTTGACCGAGGAAGTCTCGATTAGAATCAGGAAGATTCCTTTGACTGAGGAAGTCTCGGCTTCTTGACCTTGTGTTTTTGTAGACTCCTTCGGAGTCAGAATCCGATCAAGTTATTACTGACTAGGATTGTGGGATGCATTACGTCTTGGATGTTTTCTACCCTGAGTACTGCAGGACGTCATGTTGACCGAAGCATACATCAATTCATCTTCTTCCACCATAATTAGTTCAGGAGTCCAAGTGTAATTCAAGCGGTCAAAAATAGACCATTTGGCTGATTGACAGCAGTACTTGATTACTATCTCACGGTGCTGATTACAGTGATGACTCTGATGTAGAGTTACAGGTGTGTGAGATGGTCCTGCAATCTTCTTCTTTTATACAAGAATCTTACGAAGATTAGTTACTATAACAGAAGTTTAAAAAGAAGATGTAGGTACGTGTTCTCTGATTATATTAGGAACATGGTTCATGTTCTTGAGTTTTCGTGTCCTCTGTGTGTACAGAAAAGTGCTGAGTTCATTAGCATAAGTGATAGGGTTCTTGATCTTTTAAGCCTTCACTGTGTGCAATTTAGTAGATGGTGCAGATTGTGTCTGTGCATCATATGACTTGATGAAGTTGGTTCTGTTCTGTGTTGGTTCAGATAAGTGCGCATGTCTAAGTTATGCGCCACTTGCATGTCTGTGTGAGATACCATTAGTTTCCCCTACCTTGATCTGGATATGCACAAGATAGGGAGATCCTAGCTTTGGCTTGATTGGCGCTGGCCAGCTTGATGAAGGGTGGGCAAGATGCCATATTGTTCTGTGCACACTGTTCTAGCACGTTTGGCGTAGCGCAAATGGGCAATAGGAAGTGACCTTTGAGGAGAGTCTACATACTTGGCATCGATTTGATTATCGCTGCTAAGAGAAGTAGAGTTTCTACTCAGAAGTGTTCTTGTATTGAATGGCACAGAGGCACAATCAGATGGGTTTTCTATGAAGTCCAGGACTGGAGAAGGATAGGGAGTAGCCATAGGGTGTTTCCCTTTATTCTGTACAGAGGCAGTGGTTGCTAGACTCTCCACCAAGTTTAGAACAGGGTGTTGTCCCTTAATTGGCGTCGAGACAGTAATTGGCATGCTCTGGAAGGATTGAGAGATGGCCAAATGACGATGTCCCTTAATTGGCGTCGGGACAGTAATTGGCGCACTCTCCACCAAGTTCAGTACTGGTGGAGTGGCCACAGAACATTCTTCTTTATTTTATACAGAAGCTATGATTGGCACGTTGGAGTACTTTGGAGTCCAGATAGCGCGAGTCTTCTTATCTTAGGAGACAGTAGAGGATGTGCGCTTGGCACCCCAGCGCCAATCATGGCTTCATCGGCTGTTTGGTCGACTTTTACGACCAAAGTCTTCTGTGTCGTGCTGATCGATGCAACATCATATTAAATTGTCACTTTCTCGTTAGAGGAGAAAGTTGTCCCCAGCAGAGTCGCTATTTTGTTTGTGGAACAAAAGTTTTCCAAGAAAACTAGTTTATAAACTAAGAAAGACGAGTACAGAAGTATAATTTGATTCTGGGGAAGTACAACGGTAGGAATCTGATCAGAAGACGATCACTTTATTCCTTAGACGATGCGATGTTAAAGAAGAAAGCCTGTGGAGAGTGCTGCAGCAACTTGGTCAGAAGATTATGATCATTATTGATGCTTGTAAATTAATTTGGAACTCTATTTGTAGAGTTTTGAGATAACCGTTAAGTAGTTATCCTGGTTGGCGCACACTTGCAATTGGCGCGCCATCATCCATTCGCGCAAACAGTTGGCTTAACTGCTTGGGACACGTGACATTCTGTGAGAGAGATACGCTTGGTCGTAGACAGTGTCACGTACATGTTCTTCGAGATTAGTGGCATGCATGCCACATCATCTAACTATCTATGGATGATGATTTGATCAATTGGCGCTTGATTTGATAAACAACGCAAGCCCTGCACTATCTGTAGGAAAGTGCTAATTATTAAAAACTGTGAAGTACTGCCTACTTCGTACCAATTATGCATGGTGCATAGTAAATGACAACTGCAATAATGACGACTCTGACAATTTTCTTTGACCGTTGCGCACTCTGGATTCAAGAAGATTTTCCTCGACTGACGTGCTGACTGTCATGATGACAGCCATTTGGCTTCTCGAGGAAGATGGTCGCATGGCAGCTGGTGCCATGTGAAGTTTAGCGCCATCTGATCTTGTGCACCATCTGATCATGGTGCCATCTAATGATTTGAGTAAGGCACCAAAAGTGAATGGCGCATGGTAGTATTTCATATATTTTGAGCTTCTCTCTCTCTCTCTCTCTCTATATATATATATATATATATTTAGAGAGAGAGAGAGAAAGAAAGATAGGAAGAGAGAGAGAGAGAGAGAGAGAGAGAGAGAGAGAGAATATTACATAAAACCCAAAATAATACAAAATAGTTCTGTATTGACTCAGGCCCTAAGCCCCAAACCAAAAGCTCCAAGGTTTTACTCTGACCTACTAATTACCTATTTTACTTATTACTAAAACTGGGCTTCGGCTTATGATAATGGAGTAGCCCCAAGCCCAATTGTTAAGGCCCAAACTAAATAACACAAATTAAATCCCAAATAACCTAATTGATCCAGTCATGGCCCATTAAACCCAATACCAGTTGAAATTAGAGAAAGAAAGAGAGAAAGAGCTAGAGCGGGAGAAAAGAGGGGATGAAGTGTGTAAGAGAAAGATCGAGAGATAGAGAGATCCAAGGAGAGGAAAACGAGGGGAGAGGTTCACCTAAGGTATGGCGATCACTAGAGGAAAAAAGATAGTGATGTCCATGCCAGTGCTGGATCGGAGGTCTAGTGGCGATTATTGGAAGAGGGGCTCGGTGCACGAGGGGACGTGCGCTGGCACTTTTTGCTGTCGCAGGTTATCGTTGGTTGGCGTGGACTTCGATTGTCAACGGAGGAGAAGCGGCTGGGGGTTGGTATCGATTTTGGCCGGAGGGATGGGTCTGGTGGGTGATCAATGTAGTGGACTCATGCGTGGTGTGTGGCTGATTTTCACTACCACATTCCTAGTTTGAGGGTATTTTTGACATTTTTGGGGTAATTTAAATTTATTAGAATTTATTTGAATTTATGGGAATTTTTAGAAATTATTTTGGAATTGTTTGAATAAGGGTTGACTAGGTTGACTTTGACTAGCTTTGACTTTGTGACCTAATCCTAGTTAAGTTGGACTTGACTAGATGTGAGATCCTAGGTTAAGTTAACCATACTCTAGTTAGGGAAACCAATTAGGAATATTGAGATTTGAATGGAAGGATTTTGACCATAAGTCATGACTTATGATTTTTAAGTCATTGATTCATGGCTAAGCCCAAACCCTAACCCTAACAATTTTGTCCAGCCAACTTAACCCACCTAGGGATTCCCCCACTATTTAATCCCGCCTAAAATCTAGGGCTAGCCTCTTCTTTAGGAATTTATTTCAAGAGAAGAAAGAGGTGAGTCTCCATGTTCAAAAACCCATAGAAAATCTATTTTTGATCCTTTTTCCTCCAAACAAATTGCAATAGGTTTTAATTTGAGTATTCTTGTTGTTGTTACAATTTATTATCAGATTCAAATCAATTTGGAGGAGTTTCACCATCAAGAGGAGCATCTCTCTTTAGAGTCTTTTTGGGGTTTTGATACATAGAGGTAACTTCCTATTTTCACCATAGAATCCTAAGATTTTTGCATCATTAGGGAGCCCTAGACCTAACCTAACAGTAGGAATAGGAAACCCTAAGTTTTTGTGTCCTTTCGTGTCCAAACTGGATACATATCAGTGCCTAGCTTTATGTGTTCGACGAAATGCCTGTGAGAATAAAATGTTTTTAATTTCAAAAACTAATTGAAAAGAAAATTAGGTTTTGTATTGTAGATCAGGAATCTTGAGGACTGAGTCAAAGTTTTGGTGTCCTCGTGTCCAAAATGGACACGCACATGCACGTGCAGACACGGTGGCAGTGTCCTGCTGCCACGCGTGTAGTACTCACTGCACAGGCCGTTAGGAACCACCAAATTTGGTGTGGGACTCGGGGCAGTGACTGAGAAGTCACTCCCCAAGTTTTAGGACTCCTAGTATCGTGTCGGACACGGATTTTGGCACGCACTGATATTGTTCTAAACTGTACACGCGAATATTTTCCACTGATACGGTCTTTGCGTCGGACACTGACACGCTTTGGGCTCGATGCAGAGTGTTCAACCCCTAGCCTGAGACCTCAGCTACCTATGGACACGTACACGAGACCCCACGTGCTTCGTGTCGTGACCTAGGTCGATTGACACGGCTGTACGAGCCTGTGCACAAACTGTGCACTGAGCAGTGTACTCGTGTGTGTTCGAGTGTGCTGGACACTTCGTATCCACTCTAGTGGATACGAGTGATACCCCTTAGACCCAGGACACATGGGTATCACACTGGTACACCTGTTTGTGAAAATTTAAATGGTTATATTGGGTTTCGAATGGATAAAATTCATGTATCAGTGTTCTATATCAGTTGGGTTTTCTTGTTGAAACTGTCAAGGGGTTTAAGAACCCATTTCCTTGAGATTCAATGTTAATATTAGTTTAGAAACTATATTGTGTATGTATGCATGTCTGTTTGTTGAATCCTGTGGTTTGATTTTGGTTTAGAATGGGAAACAGTTCATGTATCAGTCGAAATTTCAGTTTATATACATGTTAGTTCAGTTGAGTTTAAAACTGAAATAAGTTTCAATGTTTTAAATATTAAATGAGATGCATATGTGAATGTTTGGATTGATTACTGTAAATCAGAAAACTGAGAATTCCTGAGAAACATTCCCATTGCACTGTTTGAATAAAACTGAGGTTGTTAACATAGAATTGAATTGGGGT
Organism: Iris pallida; assembly: GCA_029216955.1. Classification (NCBI taxonomy): domain Eukaryota; kingdom Viridiplantae; phylum Streptophyta; class Magnoliopsida; order Asparagales; family Iridaceae; genus Iris; species Iris pallida. The sequence goes on from JANAVB010034417.1 coordinate 37,640,669, forward strand.
TTATGTATATGAATTCCTGAGATTCCTGAAAACATAATGCAAATGACCTTGTTCAATAAGGTTAGCTAACTGTTAAGGTGTAACATGGGTTATGACTGAATTTACAATGTTAACAGTTATTGGGATACTGAATTGGTTTTCTATTCTATTTTAACACTGTCACTAGTGATCACAAACACAGGGTTCTACCTAGACACACTGAATCCTATTCCTGGGGAGCTAAGGTTATACACCCTTTCACTGAAATTTCAATGTAATAACTAAGTTCATTCTTCTCTTTTGAACCTGAGATTGTTGGGTTACTGTTGAAGGGAAAAACCTGAAATAAATGCAAAACCTGAGTCCTCATGTTGAAACTGAAACCTGAGTTGAACTGATATGTTAACTGTTATAGGAATGTTAAAATCTGAGTTGTTAGTTGAAACCTGAGAACTTAAGATGAAACTGGATTCATAATATAGTATAAAACCTGAAAACAGTTTAATTATACACACACACATTCCTTAACTTGATTTTTCCTGTCACACACACTCCTATCAATCACTATTACACACTCATGTGATTCCTACACTGTCAACTATCTAACACATACACACTCTAATGTCCACACACCCATTCCTGAACCCAAGCTCTCACATACACAACCATACACACATGTAAACCCCTTAACCCCCTCTCTATCTCTCTATGTATAAATAAATGTAAAATATATATGTATGTATGCATTATGAACCTATGTAAATATATATGTATGTATGCATTATGAACCTATGTAAATATATATGAAAGTGTGTAAATATGTATATATATATATATATATATATATATAAAAAAAAAAAAAAAAAAAATATATATATATATATATATATATATATATATATATATATATATATATATATATATATATATATATATATATATATATATGATATTGATATAGATATGATATTGATATTGATATATGATATTGATATATGATATTGATATTGATATATGATATTGATATATAGGTTGGCATAAGGTTGGTATAGGCTTGGCTTGGTGTTGACCTAGTCCGACTAGGGTTGACCTAGATTGGACTAGTAGACCTAGTTTGACTTCATGTTGACCAAGAGTTGACTTTGGCCTAGATTGACCTAGATTCATGTAGAGTGCATAGTAAAACTTTATTTTTACCATTCTGGACATGTTATGACTTGTGCTGTTCTAAATAGGAGCCAGACACCACTCTTCGGACAGTATTTTTATCTCGGACACTCAGATACCCGGCGAGTACATTCTCTGATCATTTCATATCATGTTTAGGATTATATTTCCTGCTTTAGACTATCTTACTTGATGCTGACACGTTGGTAACACAGACTGGCACTATATGGATCCCTTCATGAGATGTTATCCCTCTCGGGAGCATCAGATACTTTTATCATGTGTGTTTCACTTACATCACGTATTATATGCTTCTATCATCATAAATCTTCGGGAATCAGCTAGTGACTCATGTACCCTCATGATCACCGAGCCTTCACGAATCAATTCATGAATCACCCTTTATGGGCAACGTAGTATAATCATGAATCTTAACGTAACTTGAATGGATCCTTGTGTATTGATTGGGGTACGGGGGAGTATGAATGGTCATATGAATAAATATCCAAAGTAGTGTAGTCATGAATCACTCTTAGTGTAGTCATGAATCAGTCCTAAGCCATTCACATGTTCGTCTGTACTCTAAATCACTAGCACTGTCTCTCTTTATATATATATCATAGATATTTACTTACAGTCTCTCTTTTTAGATTATGCTATTTCTTCAGATCCTGTATATTATTCTCTAGCATGATTATATTTCCTTTTCTGCTATGACTTGTTGAGATGTATTGTGCTCGCTCCTGTCCTGACTGGACCTGTTGAAAATATTACAGAGGACGAGGACGAGGAGGAGGCTGGTGTGGATACCTATTACGGTGCCACCCTAGATGAGATGTTGGACCTGGACCATCAGCAGGCCCCACTAGCTGTGGATGACACACCCTTAGACTAGGATGTTTTCATTTTCAGTATGTCATGGATGATTGTATATATTTGATTCTGGGATTATGTATTTATCTTAGACACTTAGACTCTTTGATGTACTTGGGATTTCCTTTTATTTCAGCAGTTTTATTTATCTATCCATCAGCTATGTTATCATCTGTTTTTCCTTGAGTTTTATATTATATCGTGCTTCTTCTTCCATAGTTGTGATTGAGTCTACTTTTATCATGTCACCCCCATTCGGGAAGTATAAACTATTTAAGCTTTATATTGCTAGATGTTGTGACCTAGGACAGCGTTCTACCGCCGACACTGCGGCGTAGGCTGGACGTACCTACGTCTCGTGCCCTAACTCTAGGGTGCGGGTCGTGACACTGATAGTGGTGGATGTGGGTGTCCTCCCACTATCTCATAGCCGTAATATATGTACAATCGTCTTCCACATGTCCGATACACCCGATATACTCCAACATCACCATCACCGACGAGCCGTCGCTGCACCACCATGGCCACCGCGGCCCAAAACCCTACCTGACCATTTCCTCGGCCAACCACCTCGATGATGGAACTGGTGATTCCCAGGAACCTAGTTTGGTGTCCGTATTGATTGATAGAAAGTTAAACAGATATAAACGTGTTCTAACCCTTCATAGGCAGAAACTAGGGTTCACGAATTATACCTGCAACGAAAAAAAGACAACAGTTCCTAGTAATCTCAAGCAGTCACGACCCCAAGATCATCTGCACGTATTCCTTCGTCGAGTTGGACGTTGTGTGGGCGACGACCTCCCAACCTTTTCTTCTTCTTGGCAGCCCCTTCATTCTCTCCTTACGTGGATCACAAATTTAGAGAAAGTTTTTTAGTTCTAATAATCATTTGGCAGCCAAATATTAGAGGATATATATAAGGCTACAGTTGGGACCATGAGAAGAAATTAGGGTTAGGTCTCCTAACGAATCTGGGTGTCCTGTGTTCAGCTCGAACACACAACCAGGACCATTAACAATAGCTCGGTCCACTAATGAGCTATTGTTGTATTACCTTCCTAATCCTAAATTATGATTGTAGGCTTCTTCTATTATATGCTCGTTTGGCTCCCCATGTTAAGATATCGAATGTCCGTCGATCAGATTAAGTTACCGACAACTATATTGATCGATATCTTTTATCCTTAAGTAGTACCACTCAACTGTATTTGTCATCTTGGATATAATCCACCTACAGGGTTTACATGACAATCCTTATAAGCTTCTTAAGGGGACATCATTAACCTGACGTATCAGGACAAAGATTCCTTTTATAATCAACAGCCCATCATATATACAATATTATTACCCAATTCATAGAGGTTGTTGACCCATAATGAATCTCACTCTTTTATGTGTTAAAGTAATGGATACTGCATGTACATGTCTGTTATTATATCCGGATTAAAAGCATAAGCATCCATAATAACAGAGGTGTCTGTTCTCTTATGTAGTCAGTACAAAGAGAACAACCTCAAGTGGTCCTGTTCAATACACACAAAGTGTACTAGTGTAAACCTATAGTCAAGATAGACTAACACCAGATTATACTACAACCTTTCCAATAGATTGTCCAAGTCCATCTAGATTGTGAACCATTTATATATTCCATAGGGAACTGATAATATGATCTTCTGTGTGACACTATACACCATATTATCTACAATATAGAGTATCAGACACTTACATCGACACTTGTAACGAATACAATATGCAAACATTGTCCATATGATTCTCATTCAAAATTTAAGGAAATAAAGTTAATACAAAAGTGATGCTTTTAGTATATAACCCTAACAATCTCCCATTTATACTCAAAGCATTGCTTTTTAGTATACTGTTACAAATCTTTCACTTATACTTGAAGCCATGCTGCTACGCATCTGACTCCTATTCCCTCAACATGACTATAAAAAGCCTTAGTCGGTAAGCTCTTTGTAAAAGGATCGGCTAGGTTGTCGGCTGATGCTATCTTGATCACAACAACCTTTTTTTTCTTTACGAAATCTCGTATCAGGTGGTACTTGTGCTCAATGTGTTTACCTATCTTATGGGCTCGTGGTTCCTTCGAGTTCGCAACTGCACCACTATTATCACAATCTAGTGTAATAGCCTTAGGCAAACTAGGTACCGCATCCAAGTCCAACAGGAAGTTTCTGAGCCAAACCGCTTCTTTGGCTACCTCAGAGGCTGCTACATACTCGACTTCCATGGTGGAATCAACAATACATTTTTGCTTGATACTCCTCCATATAATGGCTCCACCTCCCAAAGTAAATATATAACCTGAGGTAGATTTTCTAGAATCCCTATCTGACTGAAAATCTGAGTCTGTATACCCCAAGAAAACTAAACTATCTGCCTGGTAAACTAGCATATACTCTTTAGTCCTTTTCAGGTACTTCAAAATATGCTTTACGGCAGTCCAGTGCTTTTGTCCTGGGTTAGACTGATATCTGCTGACCATGCCAACGGCAACGCAGATGTCTGGTCTCGTACATAGCATTGCATATATTAAGCTTCCTACTGTTGAAGCATAAGAAACTTCTTTCATGTTCTCTATCTCTTTAGGTGTCCTCGGACACTGCTCCTTTGATAGAGCAATTCTATGCCTAAAAGGTAATAAACCTTTCTTAAAATTTTGTATGCTAAAACGAGTTAGTACAGTATCGACATAGAAAGCTTGGGACAAGCCCAAAATCCTTTTCTTGCGATCTCGTAGAACTTTAATCCCAAGGATGTGACCTACTTCTCCCAAATCCTGCATATCAAACTGTTTGGATAACCATACTCTTACATCAGATAACACCTTCATAATGTTTCCAATGAGCAAGATGTCATCTACGTAAAGTATTAGGAATACCACCACATTTTCGTCATACTTTCTGTATTCACATAATTCATCTTTACATTGATCAAATCTATAGGATTTTATCACCTGATCATAACATATGTTCCAAGATCTAGAAGCTTGCTTAAGTCCATAAATGGACTTTTTGAGCTTACAAACAAGATGCTCTTAGTCCTTTTCAATGAATCCATCTGGTTGCTTCATATAGATGTCTTCTTCAAGACTTCTATTAAGGAAAGCTGTCTTGACATCCATTTGCCAAATCTCATAATCGAGATGAGCTGAAATAGATAAAAGAATTCGAATAGACTTAAGCATGGCTACTGGAGAAAAGGTTTACTCATAATCGATACCCTCTCTTTGAGTAAAATGTTTTACAACAAGCCGAGCTTTAAAGGTTTCAACCTTACCGTCTGACCATCTTTTTCTCTTATAAACCCACTTGCATCCAATGGCTTTTATACCAACGGGTGGTTTACAAGCTCCCAGACCTGATTGGAATCTATAGATTCTATTTCAAATATTATTATTTTTTGCCAAGACTTTGCATCGTTATCTTGGATTGCTTCGTTATAGGTACAGGGATCATAATCTTGTTCCTCAGGGACGAAGTATGACGACTCTCCCAAGAACATATATCTATCAGATTGTATCACAACCCTCCCACTACGACGATGCACAATCAGTTGTGGTGTAACATTTGTGACACATTGTGTAGTTATTTTTGGTTCATCCTCTTGTACTGTTGGTACTGAAGTGCATGGTGTCTCACCTCTCAGTTCTTCTAGAACAACTCTACTTGTGGGTTTATGGTTCATCACATAGTCTTCATCTAAGAATCAGACATTGGTGCTGACAATGACCTTCTGATCCTTAGGACTATAAAATTAACCTCATTTCGTTTCTCTTGGATAGCCTACAAATAAGCATACTTCTGTACAAGATTCCAACTTATCTGCTTTTCTATTCAGCACATGTGCTGGACTACCCCAAATTCGAACATGTTTCAGATAAGGCTTACGCCCAATCAACAGTTCTGTGGGAGTAAGAGGTACTGACTTAAAAGGAACCAAGTTCAGAATATAAGCTGCAGTCTCTAAGGCATATCCCCAAAACGAATCTGATAAATCTGAATAACTCATCCTTGACCTAATCATCTCCATAAGAGTTCTATTCCTTCTTTTGGCTACACCATTCTACTGGGACGTTCCAGGTGCAGAAAATTGGGATGTAATCCCAGCCTCTGATAAATAATCCCTAAACTCTCTAAAGAGGTACTCGCCATCACGATCTCATCGTAATGACTTGATACATTTTCTATGACGTTTCTCCATTTCAGCCTTGTACTCTTTGAATTTTTTAAAGCACTCAGACTTATGGTGCATCAAATAAATGTATCCATACCTTGAATAATCGTCAATAAATGTGACAAAATATTCAAATCCACCTCTAGCTTGGATAGTCATGGGTCTACACAAATCAGGATGAACCAATTCCAACACATTTTTGGCCCTATACCCCTTTGCCGTAAAAGGCCTTTTGGTCATTTTACCTTCCAAGGAGGATTCACAGACTGGTAGTGCCTCCATTTCCAATGAACTCAAAGGTCCATCTTCAACTAGTCTTTGAATCCTTCTTAGGTTAATATGCCCCAATCGCCAGTGCCAAAGATATGTTTGGTTCATCTAAGAAGGTTCCTTTATCTTATTTAAGTTAAATGACATATTATTCATTTCAATAAGTTGTATTGTAGGAAAATAGGATTAATGACATACAGATTATCAACTAATGCACCAGAACAGATGAAATGTTTATTCTTTCTAATAACAATATTGTCATTAAAATAACTGAATATTCATCATTAACTAACATAGGAAGTAGAAATTAAATTCCTTCTAAGTGAAGGTGCATAAAGACAATCTCTCAATGTCAAAGACTTATTTCTACCAAAAGATAAAGTAACATCTCATAATGCAATGACCACTACTTTTGTAGCGTCACCCATGAACAAGCTCCATCACTGAGTCGTCTGGTTTCCTGGAACCCCTGTATTGTATTACAGACATGATTAGTGGCTCCTGTATCTACACACCAGGTGCTAGTAGATAACACCGCTAAACATGTTTCAACTACTAGTAAATGAGATATGCCTTCTTTGTTTCCTTGTTTGAGAAGTGGACAGTCAGTCTTCCAATCTTCTGACCCTTTGCACTTAAAATATTTGTCTTTCGACTTTTTTACAGCTGCTTGAGGTCCCATGACCTTCTTTGCTGAGTTTGCCTGTTTCTGAATGTTATTCTTCTTCTTACCGCATTTTAGCTTAGAAGTAGAAGCCTTTTTAGAAATAAAAATATGAGCACTCTTCCTAAAGAGAGATTCAACATCTAGTAGCTCAAGACTATACAACCTTTTGTTCATGTTGTAATTAAGGCAGAAATTGTCAAAACTTTTAGGCAGAGTCCCGAGAATGATATCGACCAGGGATTTTCCATCAATTTTAGCTCCAAGGATCTCCATCTCATTTAGATGATCCATCATCTTGATAACATGATCCCTTACTGGTGTACCCTCAGCCATTTTTGTATTCATCAAACACTTCATAGCAAACTGCCTAGCTGCTCTACTCTAATGTCCGAAGAGTTCTTTGAGGTTATATATACATCATGTCATAAGCTATGGCCATGGCTTGATGCTAATGTTCTAGTACATTTGAGATAGCTGCCAGAATGTAACACCGCGCTATCTTATCTACCTTTTTTCACTTCTTATAGACCTCTTTGACCTCTTCATCAGAGTTATCATCAGGCTTAGGTGGACATTACTCAACAAGTACATATTTGTACTCCTCAGCAGTCAAGATAATGTCCAAATTACGTTTCCAGCCAATATAATTAGGTCCAGTAAGCTTGTTTTCTTTAAGAATCACCATAAGTGGACTGAAAGAACCCATTTTTGAAATCCTGAGAATCACATAAATAAAAATTATATAGGGCAAAAAACTTTTTGTATTAATTAAATATTGATTCTCTCAAAACAATAATAAGAAATTCACCAACACCTTGAACATCATGAATTTAGCATGCCACGATAGTGTGGACGTATACAAATTCAACTTTGTTCAAGTAGGTACTTTCTATTAATTTTACTATCATGTCAACATAACTTTATGAATAATAAAATTAATCTGTTGGTTTTTCTCTGGTCATACAAATAATACTAGTGACTCCGATGGGAAGGATACCATTATTTGTATCTAAGTGTATATCATTACTTAATACTAAGTCCATTACCTTGTAATGAGTTCCTTCAGATGGAGAAGTGTACATACTAGGTAACTTTCTACAATTATCCCTAAGGAAATTTGTACTGGTGATCCATAATTATACTCATCCGATATGGAGGAAATCACTAAAGCAAACACGCTGGTATAATTACATCACCTACAAACCAGTAATTGCGGCCATTTTTTTTAAGATTTTGGCTGTCTGTAAACCCCCTAAATTTCTACTATGATTTTTTACATAAATTGGTATTTAATGATATTTACTAGTACTTCGTATTTATACACCGCGTACAAGTTCGCATTCTCGTAAATGTACGTCGCGTGCGAGTTTCGGTTCGAAATTGCTCGTCGAGTGCGAATATGTGCGAGGTACATATTTTTGTAAAATATTTTATTGAAGATTTATAAGAGAATTTAGTTTCAAAATAATACGTGATAAATGTTTTAATTACTTAAAGTTGTAAAAACATCACATCGAGATGCGCCACAACTTATGTTTTATTGTAATATAAGTAGTAATTTAGATAACTATGATTTTATGTAAATATATTATTTGCGTGCAAGTGACATGAAATTTATTTCATGTCCACTTTGATTTACAAAAACGAGTATAATTATTTTATTGCAAAATGATATTCCAAATATTTAAACATTTATCATGATTTTTGAAATTTATTTTTATATTTTATTATTTACTAAAATGATATTTGGAAATTGTTTAATTTAATATTTAATTAATTATGCTGATTTAGATTTGAAAAAGATTTTGTTTAATTTATTTTAAATAGCATTTCAAATTGAAGATAAGATTTATCTAAAATTAATATGGATTTGGATGATTGAGCTAATTTTGATTTGATTTAAATTAGATGTGAGAATTATCTCAAAGGGACATAGAAGGTCATCTTAATCCTAATAATATTGAGATTAACAGTTTCGGCCCCGAAGGGATATAACCATATCTTCCACGCGCATTAAAAAACCTTCCTATGCACATCTTACACATATATCATATTCCCATATATATCTACACCCAAGATAGCTCTCAAACTCCCTCTATATATATATATATATATATATATATATATATATATATATATATATATATATATATATTTTATTATTTTTATTTTATATATCTAATATATATATATATATATATATATCTATATATATATATATATATTATATATATATATATATATATATACCACACACTCGGCCTCATCTCTTATACACGAACTCAGCCAAAAACCTATCCCCACCATCAACAACACCTATAGAAGCTGTCGGCAACCACCACCACCGCCGAGATGACCACTCGAGCGACGGAACTCGTTGACGTACGCTTTTCGCGTTGTGTAACCATCGCATGCATGCAGAGCCGGAACCCCGCAGTGGCCACCGGAGGCTATTCCTCTGACTGGAAGACCATGATGCAACCATCGTGAGCTGGACCGAAGCTGTGGTAAGATCGGTAGGCTCGACCATACTCACCATCTCGTCGAGCCGCTTCGAACGTATCTCCAGTTCCACCAACGACCGAGCTATCAATATCCAGTCCTTCGTTTCTCTTCCTCTCCTCTCGACGTCACCCCGGATCAGTTCATCGGTGCCGGACTTCTATCATCTCGTGCGCGCCCACCTCATGGCTGAGAGGAATATGGAAAGCCCCAGCCTTTAGGGACCAAGAGGAGACTCCTAATTGATTGAAGAAGAGCCAAAAAGAAGGAATCTTCTATTGCTTCCTAGAAAGGAAGAAGAGAAGCATGCTTCTTTCTCTTTTAATAAAGAGAATGGTTGTGGGACCCACGAAGAAAGGAGTAATTTCATTACGTGAGTGAATCAAAGGAATATGCAAATTTTGGCATAGATCCTTCATAAAACAGGTACTTACAAACTTCACCTTAAAGCTTATTATAATACAAAGTTTTATATTATCTATTAGAATTAAATAGAAGTGAATGGCACCATTCCCAAGCCCTCCTTTCTTTGCTGTTGTTGTTTCTTCCACAAGAATAAGTGAGGAATTAAATAAGAAGGTAAAATTTCATATACCCCTTTATATATTGCAAAGAGTATTCAAGCACTATTAGCTAGAATATATAGTTGCATTATATTAAATAATTAAACCATGGTTATGCATAGGCTATTAAGGAAAAATCACGGTTATAACATAACTTATTAAATAATATTTCTGTCATTCAATCAAATGTATAATTAGCCCTTATACTATTTAGGACTTGGATTTGACTTGGACATTCTCGACTTCAGCGGATTGGACAAATTGGACAAACACCTCAGGCACGACACCTTGCCTTTACTGTTTAAATTTCCTGCTCAATATCATGCATTTTTTTTTATTTTCAAGTTGTTTCTTTTAAATTATATGTAGATGCAAATTACTATATTTTATATAATTAGCTTAGAGTTAAGGGACTACCGTCAATATAGTGTGTCTCATTGACTTGTCACGATTGTACACGAGTTGTGCGTGAGAGTTATGAGTATCATATATAGGTCACTTGCGTGTGGGCTGATCTCCCGTGCGCATGCGTAGGAATAACTGTCAATAGATGCATGTTAGAAGACTTGACAGTTATCTAATATAAAACAGTGTGGTGGAAACGACACGTGTTTGTTTGTCATGGTTACGACACACGTATAGTATCATTGGGGGAGAGGACAGCTACTAGCGTAGGGGCTACATTTATTTTTACACACATTTGGAAGATAGTGTCTCGGATGAGCGCTACGTGTTACCCGGCCGATAGTGTCTCGGATGAGCGCTACTTGTTGGCCACTCTTTATTACTTGCTTGCGTGAATCCGTTACAGCCCTGCATAGAACGTTGTCCTCAAAGTGCATATCACATAGAATGGTTAGGAACCTTTACTCATGCATACTTTTCTGTTGAGCTTTTATTATTCAGTTTATTGGCATGATATTATGTGTCTTGTTACGTCCCTCTGAGGACCTGGTGATTTCTCCAGGTGTGTTTCGTATTTTCTTACAGGTGCTCTAGCTAAGGCCATGACTTGCGCTCTATTCCGTCATGATGATTGCTCTTGGACTCTTCACTTGCTTCGCTCAACCAATTATTCCTTTGTATATTTCTTATTTTAAATTGTTGGTAGTGGATGTGTCTCTACCCAACTTTTGTACAAATGACTATTTGATTATATTATTAAAACTTCATATTTGTGGATGAGATTTAGTTTGAGCTTGGCTTTCTATATTTTATCGCTTATGTATACATACGAGCCTTTCATTTACTCGTATGTATACAGCTGGCATGATACGTATCTAGTCCCAACTATTTTGGGACTGGGGCGTTACATGTTTTTGTGGTGGCCCATACAGGTCACGCTGCGTTTCGGTTACATGACCGTACCGAACGGGCCTGCATATAGGATTAGAGTCTAGAATCTCATCCACCTACTTGACATCCTTTCTTGACTTCAAATTCCGAACTATCGTTCGACGTCCTTGATTTGCATCTTGCTTGACTCCTTCTACCATAAATTCATAGTTTCGTGTTACTAAGATGACTACCTAGTATATGCCCATAGGTTGAACACATGGCTAGAAGGTTACATTGACCATTAATATGTATTGAGGTTTTAATGGAGTCATAAAGGCATTATTTTCCTAGAAATATATTTTAAGGATTAGTTAATTCCAAGTTGGGTAGTAGCATATTACCGCCTTCAAAGGATAGTTAGAATTTTATTTTGTTATTACAAGGTGGTATACGCAAGATGATAGCTAGATCGAGAAAACAAATTTTTGATTTACGATTTTTTTTGAAATGGTGAAATCGTTATGATTTATTAGGGATATGAAATCGATTGAGAAATAACTTAAGTTTTTATTTTGTGACGCATGATTTACGATTAACTTTAAAGTTTGGATTATAATATTATAAGTTTATCTCGAGATTATTTAAGGAGTTTCAATTATGATTTTTAGACAACTAGAGAAGACGAAAGTTTAGTTTGAGAGAGCTTGAGGTTTAAATTGAGTCGTACGATTTATAAGTTTATTTAATTTTGAGTTTAAAGAGATGGTAAAAATTTTGTTTAAATATTTTGGAGCATATGAAATTGACTTTGAAGGAAAAATTCAAATTTTAAATTGTTTCATATGATCTATGATTTATAAAGTTATTTAGATTTCAAGTTTAATGCCTTGATTATGGATATTTAAATTTTGGTGAAAAAAAGGAAGTTGACGACTAATAGGGTTATGGAGTTTTATTACAAGTTTAATATAATAAAAGTTATTTTTTTAAAGGAATTTATATTTTAAGTTATGATTATGTTGGACGATTTATAATGAACAGAAATTATGGTAGATTATTTTCCGAGAATTTTTTGTAAAGGCTCGAGTTCAAGAAGTTAGACTTATAATCGTAGGCAACCAAGATAGCCATAATGAGATAGAGTAGTCCACATTAGTGACATCATCCATGGCCATGATAGTCGTAAATACTCAAGCATAGTTAGTCATCTACTAAACCATGTGATCATATCTCGACCTTCCCTCAAATCTAGATCTTTTATCATGACCATCTAATTGTTTAGAAATGATTAGAATCTTTCCTTGACCATGTTCCATCTAAGAGACTGTCTTCTCTCTAGAAACCGTGTCCCTAACTTATTTTACTTTGATCTACTAGATTCCTTAACTATCTTTATTTCGTGCCTTAACTTAATCCTTTTTATTTTCGTACGTTAATCATTATCTCTTGAACTCCCACTTTCTATTTTGATCATTTGGTGTCCCCTATCGTGACGTTGATATTTGGAGCACAACACTAGACTTTTCCTTCCAACAAATTTTATATGCAACCTAGATGAGCCCACCTTCGTGTAGGTATATCATGCCCCACTAAAACACGTCCCCTTGCACTCTATTTTTATGATGTGACTCCCAAGTCAAAATGGCTAGCCTATAAACCCTACCATAATACTATCGTCCTTTTCTGACTTTGGTTAGAGACCAAATCTTGACTCAAATCTTTTCGACCCAAAGAATGATTGTGATCTATTAATTCCATAAATGCTTAACTTTGTGTTTATCCTTGGTTGCTTATCCTTTATTTATCTTGATTTACTTAGACCCATAACATCTTCATAACCCTCACCACGACCCTTGAACCTAACCGTATATTTTTTTTCCTTTCCTTTTGGCAAGCTTCCTCTCGAGGATTTCATTAAACTCCTTCACGATTCATGCAGCCTTGGTTCGTATATAATTTTTTGCAGAGATAGAGACTGGATCACTACCCCTTTCAGTCACACGGGACTAGATTAGAAAATTCTATAGAGGAGACTAATGGTATAGTTGGTTAAGATGAGTAGGCGATTACAAGGTATATAAGATTTGACATAAGTTAAAAAATTTAGATGGAATAGAGAAAAGGTGATATTATGTTTAAGTAGATGGTATACTTGTGAGTGACAAACAGGTTCAAGAGTAATCAAGAATATTGAAGATGGATTTCTATGATGATACCTTAAAGAAAAAAAAATTTACGTTGTTAAATGAGTATGTGAAGAGTTTGATTTTTACTTAGACTAAATTCATTGAGGGTTTATTGAATTTCAAATTCAAGAGGACTACGAATGACAAAATTTAGCTTGAGGCAAAAGGGGTATATAAATAGATATGTTATAGGAAGATTAGAATTATTGAATCGAAAGTTTTAACTTATCAAAATTTCTATTTGAGCTATAGGATTTAAACATCTCTCTAAGGAATCAATTTTTGTGAATTGGATTTTGGCAATAAATATCGGTTTGAAGGTCGAATATATAACGTAAGTATGCCTCGAAGAATTTCTAATAGTTTATGAGATTTATTTTGAGGATAGTTATAAAGGAATGAAAATACGTTACAAGGTAAAAAAAAAATTTGATTGGGGAATTTATTAAATTCCAAAAGTTTGAGACTTATTATGAGGTATGTGATTTTTTTTCAAAATGTTATAATCAAGATTTAAAACTAAAGTTACGAGAGTTATGATTTGACAATATGTTTTGAGGAACCAAAATTTTTGTGAGTTAAAATTTGACGAGAAACTCCAATTTGAGGGAAAAAAGGGTTTTATGGAAAATTTAAGTTTTTGTGGAATAGAAATTTGAAGAGCCTGTATAAAGTTTCTATTGAAGAGACAATTCGAGATATAACGATGAAATTTTGAATCAAGAGTATCGAGCTAGTAAATTTTTGAGATTAAAAATTGTTGCATTTTGTGAGCTTGCACGTCTTGGATAAATGATAGTCATTGATTGGGATGCCATGAGATATCTCCTAAATTATACCGATTTTTCTAGATTATTGACTCTCGTGCCTATGATTTTTCCATCTTGACAAATAGTGCCATTAAAATCTAGTTTTGCAAGCTCATTGATTTATCGAGCTTGTTCATGACTTATGTTATTGAGCGCGCTCACTAACATGTTGTCTAATCAGAACCGGTGCATGATGGTCTGATCAACCAAGTGCACTTTGGTTCGCTTTTACCTATTGTTCTGCGTAGATGGGACAAAATTAAAACTTGGCCTCTAGAATCCCATCCACGAATGCCTTGACAATTCTTTTGAAATTATTCGGTTGTCTTTGAATCAAGTATTCGTAATATCGCTTTTGATCTCTTTATTTCTTCGCCTTCACTTATCTTGGAAGGACGAAGGCACTTATACTAGAATTCCCTCTAGTCTACCTATCACTTATGACCCTTGTCATCCAATGTGACTACATCTTCGTCTTAAACTCCTCGCCCTTTCCTCGACCTACATTTATATTCACCACTCAAGTTATGAGTGAATCATTCTCGTAATCGTGCACTCAACCCTACCTATTCCTAAATTTTGAGGACAAAATTCTTGAAAGTTGGGTAGGATGTAAACCCCCTAAATTTCTACTACGATTTTTTTAAATATAAATTTGTATTTAATGATATTTACTAGTACTTCGTATTTATACGCCGCGTACAAGTTTGCATTCTCGTAAATGTACGTCGCGTGCGAGTTTCGGTTCGAAAATGCTCGTCGAGTGCGAATATGTGTGAGGTACATATTTTTGTAAACATTTTAATGGAGATTTATAAGAGAATTTTAGTTTCAAAATAATACATGATAAATGTTTTAATTACATAAAGTTGTAAAAACATCACAACGAGATGTGCCACAACTTATGTTTTATTGTAATATAAGTAGTAATTTAGAAAACTATTATTTATGTAAATATATTTTGCGTGCACGTGACATGAAATTTATTTCATGTCCACTTTGATTTTACGAAAACGAGTATAATTATTTTATTGCAAAATGATATTCCAAATATTTAAACAATTATCATGATTTTTAAAATTATTTTTTTATTTTATTATTTATTAAAATGTATTTGGAAATTGTTTAATTTAATATTTAATTAATTATGGTGATTTAGATCTGAATAAGATTTTATTTACTTTATTTCAAATAGCATTTCAAATTGAAGATAAATTTATCTAAAATTAATATGGATTTGGATGATTGAGCTAATTTTGATTGATTTAAATTAGATGTGAGAATTATCACAAAGGAACATAGAAGGTCATCTTAATCATAATAATATTGAGATTAACAGTTTCGGCCCCGAAGAGATATAACCATATCTTCCACGCACATTAAAAACCTTTATGCATATCTTATACATATATTCATATTCCCATATATATCTAACCCAAGAAAGCTCTCAAACTCCCTCTCTATATATATATAGACACTCGGCCTTATCTCTTATACACGAACTCAGCCAAAAACCTATCCCCACCATCAACAACACCTATAGGAAGCTGTCGGCAACCCACCACCACCGCGGAAATGACCACTCGAGCGACGAAACTCGTTGACGTACACTTTTCACGTTGTGTAACCATCACGTGCATGCAGAGCCGAACCCCGCCGGCCACCGGAGGCTATTCCTCTGACTGGAAGACCTTCATGCAACTATCGTGAGCTAGACCGAAGCGATAAGATCGGTAGGCTCGACCATACTCACCATCTCGTCGAGCCACATCGACCGTATCTCCAGTTCCGCCAACGACCGAGCTATCAATATCCAGTCCTTCGTTTCTCTTCCTCTCCTCTCGACGTCACCCCAGATCAGTTCATCGGTGCCGACTTCTATCATCTCGTGCGCGCCCACCTCATGGCTGAGAGGAATATGGAAAGCCCCAGCCTTTAGGGACCAAAAGGAGACTCCTAATTGATTGAAGAAGTGCCAAAAAGAAGGAATCTTCTATTGCTTCCTAGAAAGGAAGAAGCATGCTTCTTTCTCTTTTAATAAAGAGAATGGCTGTGGGACCCACGAAGAAAGGAGTAGTTTCATTACGTGAGTGAATCAAAGGAATATGCAAATTTTAGCATATATCCTTCATAAAACAGGTACTTACAAACATCACCTTAAAGCTTATTATAATACAAAGTTTTATATTATCGATTAGAATTAAATAGAAGTGAATGGATCCTTTTCCAACCCTCCTTTCTTTGGTGTTGTTGTTTTCTTCCACAAGAACAAGTGAAGAATTAAATAAGAAGGTAAAATTTTATATACCCCTTTGTATATTGCAAAGAGTATTCAAGCACTATTAGCTAGAATATATAGTTGTATTATATTAAATAATTAAACCATGGTTATGCATAGGCTATTAAGGAAAAATCATGGTTATAACATAACTTATTAAATAATATTTCAGTCATCAAATCAAATGTATAATTAGCCCTTATACTATTTAGGACTTGGATTGGACTTGACATTCTCGACTTCAGCGGATTGGGCAAATTGGACAAACACCTCAGGCAAGACACCTTGCCTTTACTGTTTAAATTTACTGCTCAATATCATGCACTTTTTGTTTATTTTCAAGTTGTTTCTTTCTAAATTATATGTAGATGCAAATTACTATATTTTATACAATTGGCTTAGAGTTAAGGGACTACCGTCAAATTTAGTGTATCTCATTGACTTGTTACGATTGTACACGAGTTGTGTGTGAGAGTTATGAGTATCATATAGAGGTCACTTGCGTGTGGACTGATCCCCCGTGCGGATGCGTAGGAATAACTGTCAATAGATGCATGTTAGAAGACTTGACAGTTATCTAATATAAAACAGTGGGGTGAAAACGACACGTGTTTGTGTGTCATGGTTACGACACACGTATAGTATCATTGGGGGGAGGGGACAGCTACTAGCGTAGGGGCTACATTTATTTTTACACACATTTGGGAGATAGTGTCTCGGATGAGCGCTACGTGTTACCCGATAGTGTCTCGGAGCGGTACTTGTTGGCCACTCTTTATTACTTGTTGTGTGAATCTGTTACAGCCCCTGCGTAGAACATTGTCCTCAAAGTGCATATCACATAGAATGGTTAGGAACCTTTACTCATGCATACTTTTCTGTTGAGCTTTTTATTCAGTTTATTGGCATGATATTATGTGTCTTGTTACGTCCCTCTGAGGACCTGGTGATTTCTCCAGGTGTGTTTCGTGTTTTCTTACAGGTGCTCTAGCTAAGGCCATGACTTGCGCTCTATTCTGTCGTGATGATTGCTCTTGGACTCGTCACTTGCTTCGCTCAACCAATTCTTCCTTTGTATATTTCTTATTTTATATTATTGGTAGTGGATGTGTCTCCGCCCAACTTTTGTATAAATGACTATTTGA
The DNA here is from genome assembly GCA_029216955.1 of Iris pallida. Classification (NCBI taxonomy): domain Eukaryota; kingdom Viridiplantae; phylum Streptophyta; class Magnoliopsida; order Asparagales; family Iridaceae; genus Iris; species Iris pallida. The sequence continues at coordinate 37,658,586 of JANAVB010034417.1, forward strand.
TTATTATTAAAACTCATATTTGTGGATGAGATTTAGTTTGATCTTGGCTTTCTACATTTTACAGCCTATGTATACATACGAGCCTTTCATTTACTCGTATGAATACAGCTGGCATGATACGTATCTAGTCCCAAGTAATTTGGACTGGGGCATTGTACTGTCGATTCCTTTATCGAAAATCATACGTCTACCTTTGAACTGCTTAAAACCAATCTCGTCCGGCGTCAGAAACACCACCACCGCCATCACGATTGATCAAAAATAATTAAAATTACATCAATCCTATGCCTCCCGAAGAGTTCACACATAATCTAGATTAAAATTAAAACAATAAGCACGATCAATCCTTGTGATTTTAATTACATCCAGAATAACAACAACATCCACGACATGTCCGTGGTTTAAAACAACACAAACAAAACCATGCATTGGACCATAATTGTTGGATCTAAGTTTCCTAAAAAATTGAGTTAGAACAGATGAACATCTACCGACTATTACACAGCGCAAGTTTTATTAGACAATGGGTATCAATCAATACGCAGATCCATAGTAGCTCTGATACCAATTGATGGAACTTCGGATTCCCAGAACCCTAGTTTGGTGTGCGTATTGATTGATAGAAAGTTAAAAAGATATAAACGTGTTCTAACCCTTCATAGGCGGAAACTAGGGTTAACGAATTATACCTGCGATGGGAAGAAGACAACAGTTCCTAGTAATCTCAAGCAGTCACGACCCCAAGATCATCTGCACGTATTCTTTCCTCGGGTTGGACGTTGTGTGGGCGATGATCTCCCAACCTTTTCTTCTCCTTGGCAGCCCCTTCTTTCTCTCCTTACGTGGATCACAAATTAGATAAAGCTTTTTAGTTCTAATAATCATTTGGCGGCCAGAGGATAGAGGATATATATAACGCTACGACAGGGATCACGAGGAGAAATTAGGGTTAGGTCTCCAACAGATCTGGGTGTCCTGTGTTCATCCCGAATACACAACCCAGGCCCATTAACAATAGCTCGGTCCACTAATGAGCTATTATTGCACTACCTTCCTAATCCCAAATTATGATTGTGGGCTCCTTCTATTATATGCTCGTTTAGCTCCCTATGTTAAGATATCGAATGTCCGTCAATCAGCTTAAGTTACTGACAACTATATTGATCGACATCTTTTATCCTTAAGTAGTACCACTCAACTTTATTTGTCATGTCGGATATAATCCACCTGCAGGGTTTATATGACAATTCTTATGAGCTCCTTTAGGGGACATCATCAACCTGACGTATTGTGACATGGATTCCTTTTGTAATCAACATCCCATCATATAATATTATTACCCAATTCATAGAGGTTGTTAACCCATAATGAATCTCACTCTTTTATGAGTCAAAGTAATACACACTGCATATACATGTCTGTTATTATATCCGGATTAAGAGCACAAGCATCCATAATAACCGATGTGTCTGTTCTCTTATGTAGTCAGTACAAAGAGAACAACCTCAAGTGGTCTTTTAATACACACAAAGTGTACAAGTGTAAACCTATAATCAAGATAGACTAATACCATATTATACTACAAATTTTCTAATAGATTGTCAAAGTCCATCTAGGTTGTGAACCATTTATATAATCTATACGGAACTGATAATATGATCTTCAATGTGACACCACACACCATATTTTCTATAATATAGAGTATCAGACACTTGCATCAACACTTGTAACAAATAAAATATGCAAACATTGTCCATATGATTCTCATTCAAAATTTAAGAAAATAAAGTTAATACAAAGTGATGCTTTTAGTATATAACCCTAACACTCGACCCATCGACTCCGCTCTGGCCATGAAAAACCACCATCGCTATTGTCGACGTCCTAATCACCGTCGTCTGTCCTCCTCCGCTCGCCGACCTCCGATGAAGCATAGCGCTGCCCCTCGCTTCCTGTGTGACCCACCCTTTTCACTGCCGAGTCGGACCACTCGGATCCGGTTTCTCCCTAGCGCGTCGTGTTTCCACGCTCCCACGACGGTCGCTCAGTCGCGTCCTGCAACGACGCCCACCGACAAAACCCTCTCCACTGCTTCGAGCTTTCCACGACCCATCCGTTGTACTCCGCCCTATAGCGCTGCCGGTGATCAGCCAGCGCCAGCAGTGGCTAGGTTAGCTCTCTCCCACTTTTCCCTCTCTCTTTTGGATTTTCTCATCTCTCTCTCTCTCTCTCTCTCTTTACTTTCTCTTTCGTTTTCCCTGAATATTAGAGAAAGATTATTATTAATATTCTTATTCTTATTCTTATTATTAAATTTTTTTATTTATATTAGTATTGTTACAGTATGTATTACAATAGTATATATTTTATATATAATAATTAATTAATATTATTTTTATTTTTATTACTAGCATAGTAATTATAAATTATATTATTAGTATCTTTTCATTAATATTGTCATTAATATTTCTAAAACTATTTAGTAACAACAATATATATTAGGCTTGCCTATATTTATTTTCAATTCGGTTTCGAACTATAGAAATATTTTTGTAATATTTTTGTTAAATTAAATATAGCTTTGATATAAAATGATTTGCTAGATTTCCAAAATATTTATCTAAAAATGTTTTGACCCATAAAATGTAGTTTCCAAGTATAAAATGATTTCCTAAGTATTTATAATTACTAAATGTATTTTTAACTAATAAAATTTGGTTTTAAATATTACAAAATATTTTCTAAAAATAGTATAAATAATATTTACTCAATTACCTCTTTGTTACATCATTGATCATATGTAATCGCACGTTTCTATTTCCTCGTGAATTCACACCCTTTTACATCAACCATGGCTATTAGACAAATTGAAACATGTCAGACCATCACACAACATCAGGCAATATACCTTGTCATTACTGTTTACTTACTTTACCTCACAATATTGCATGCATTTATTTGTTATTTACTTTCTGTAATATAAAATTGTTCTTTAAAATCATATTTAGATGCAATTTACTGTTTATGTTTTCATTATTTTATTTATTTTGTGCACATTAACCTAGAATTAGGAGATTGTCCTTTGTTTGTGCCACATTCATTGGCCTTGACATATGTGTGCCACGAAGTCGCAAGTCATATAGATTCGAACTTGCGTATCGACTGATCATTCGTACGTACAGGAATACGTTAGGGTTTAACTGCTAGTAGTATTTATATGATTAGTGTTTGCCATAAAATATCAAGCTCAACAAATTACAAATGAATTGAACTTGATTGTAAACCCGCTTGTACAAGAGAAATCCTAGAAAGAAATCTAGGAAATAATCTAAGTACAATTGTTTAGTTTTGATTCTGGGGGGTGACGATAGAGGCTCGAGAAAGTGTAGCAACTCTGCCTTACTCCTTGGACTATCTGACGCGTTCCTCGTTCTTGAAGAAATTGCCCTTCGTAGGTTGTCCGTCATGGATTGCAACCATTTGCATGAGTGTGGTACCCTGCTATTTATAGTATTTTTGCAGTAGCAGATTTTTGGGCCGCATAAAGGGCCATGTGGCCACGTGTCCATCACAGCACACAAAGACTCGATCTCGGACTACCAGCTGGTGGGGGTTGTTGAGATTTTGTTGTAGCGAATCTGGGTGGTTGAGACTTGGTCAGCCTGACACTGTCTCATCGCAAGTAGGATCAGTCTGCTTGAGTCATTTTGAGCCGCATAGGCCTTTCAGTGTTCGGCCATGCTAGGCCGCATAAGACTCATGCGGTAGTCTCCCTTAGTCCGCATGTAGCTTGGGGACTTTTGAGCCGTATAGGTTCTATATTCTGGGCCGCATAAAGTTCATGCGGCTAAGATTACAGTTACCCTTGGCTGCATGAAGCATACAGATTGAGCCGCATAAAGTTCATGCGGCTCGGAATGCAGTCCTTTTGGCCGTATGGCCATGTCCAGTTTGGTGGCGTGATATTTGTCTGATCACGTCTTATTTTCTTTTTGTCAGAGTGTCAGAATTGTCAGAGCGGTCAGTCTTGCCAATATTGATAGAGTTTGTCAGCTTTATCAGAAGGGTTATTAGCTTGGCCATAAGTAACTATTCCTTCTGCGGCTCAAAAATCAGTCTGGTGAAGATGGGCAGCAGGGGCGTGCTGAGTCATCATGCGGCTCTTCTTTATGTGGGTCGATCTATTCCAGTGTACTCATGCGGTCATTTGTTATCCGCATGAACCCCATATTTTCCATGCTTCTACAAGACACCCTTCAAAGTTTTCAAATTACAAATTTGGAATACTTTGAATAAGAAGCATGGACATATGTCAAACCGCAGGAAAATCCTCAAGTCAGGAGAGACGTCGTACCGCAGGATATTTTTAGCCGCAAAGACATTTTTGGGCTGCAGGTAGATCTTTTGCTGCAGGAAGACCTTGTGTCGCAGGAGATCTTGTCTGCTAGCTGTCACTACTGCATTTAATGTCTTAATTTGGTTTTGATTTGGGCTCTTTTTTTGAGATAAAGCTGACGGTTATTAATGATAAAATCCCCAAACATCATTATTATCTTTAATGGATACGATAATTGAAGCGGCGATAACGGTTATTAAGGATAAAAATCCCCAAGCGTCACCATTATCTTTAATGTCACGATAACCGACGCGACGTTCATCTGTTTCCACTTTGAAGAGGCTATAAATATGGGCCATAAGGAGAGAGAAATTCTTTAACTTTTTCTTCCTCGTCTTCATCATCCTTTCTGTCCTGGTTAGCCATGGCTCCGAAAGCTTCCAAGTCGACTGGCGCTACGGCCAAAGGAAAGGGGCTCGCCTCCCCGTCGGGTGCTGCAGACTCTTATCACTTTCATCCTTACGTGCAACCCCCCATTAAGGGTAAGGACGATGGGAAAGTGATGACTTAAATTTGAATAGCCATATCGTATATTTTATGCGTGGGTCTGTCATAGATTGCTTCTGTACTTTGGGCATGATCGATATATCCTCCATCTCATGGGACTGCATGTGTTCTGTATGATAGGGTCGTATGGGTTGAGCCGCATAAGCGCCACTGACCTGTATGGATAACTCATACCTGTGCCGCATGAGCGCTACATGAATGAACCGTATGGATGCCTCGTGTCCAAGCCGTATATACATCTCATAAGTGATCTGCATGAATGCCCCATGGCTTAGCCGCATGAACATTTTGCATAACAGAACCGCATAAGTGCTTTTAAGACTGAGCCGCATGCGTCCCATATTTTTAAGCTGCATGCACATTCCTCATAATTGTGCCGCATAGGGTCTATTTGGCTGAATGTTGTTTTCTTCTACCTGCTAACCCCTTTCTTTTGAGATGTAATGAATGTAACTGATTTTGAATAAACATAATACATTCACCCCTTCTTTGTTTGTGGTATTTGTGGTGTCTGTACTAGAGGGCCTAATAGAGCATTTGTGTTAGATAAAGGATATCCAACTGGAGGACTTTTTGTGGACCTATTGCCCTTTTGTGCATCTGAAATACGAGCAAATAGATTTGAATGACATTTTGTGGACCTACTACTCTATGGTGCACCGATGGTAGGAGTAATAGATTAGGATAACTTCTGTGGACCTATTACCCTTTTGCGTACTGGCGGTGCGGGTAATAGATTTGAAACAAAACCTAATAGAGGTAATATGGACGTGATAGGTTTTATGGTCTTAACACCATGTCTTTTATCCCGGGTTGGGTACATGTGCTAAGTCAAGAGACTATCGATATCAGAAGTAATATGGACGTGATACACGATAATCAAGAATAACTTTTTGGTGGGCCTATTTCTCTTATGTGCACTGGTGGTACGAGTAATAGATTTTAAAACAAAACCAACAGAGGTAATATAGACGTGATAGGTTTTGTGGTCTTAACACCATGTCTTTTATCCTGGGTTGGGTACAGATGTTAAGTCAAGAGACTACCGGTATCAGTGGTAATATGGACATGATACACGATAATCCAGAACAGGAAGTTTGTTCAGTGATAACGATAAGCTGGGCAGACTCCTGTGTGATAAAGCATTAGAGTGGGAGTTCAGAGGTATCATCATACATTACTCACCACTCAGGGAGATGCGATTGAGTGTGAGTTCAGAGGTACTTGGTGTACATAACTCGATAGTTTGGAAGATTTGACGGTTTGAGGGAGTACCAGGATGTCCTTAGACATAGTATTTCTTTAGGAATTTGCCGTTTATGGGCATCATGAGCAAGTCCGTGTTCTGTTTTGTGAGCCGGTATGCGCCATTGGAGAATACGATCTTGATGATGTATGGGCCCTCCCACTTGGGCTAGAATTTTTTGGCAGTTTGTGAGTCATGACCATCGGTCTGCGAACAGCCAAGACGAGATCGCCTACTTGGAATGTCCTCTTCTTGACTTTCTTATTGAAGGCTCGAGAGATGCGTGCTTGATAGAGCTCGATGCTTTGTTGAGCTTGCAAACATTTCTCGTCTAACGCTTCCAACTCTTGTAGTCGTCGGCGGTAGTTATCGTCCGACGTTAACCGGTAAGTAAGGGCCATACGAAGTGAGGGAATCTGAGTCTCCAATGGGTAGACTGCCTCGCTCCCGTACACCAAAGAGAACGGTGTATTTCTGGTAGCCGTTCGACTTGTAGTGCGGTATGCCCATAAGTATTTGCCTAACTTTCCATTCAAGTCGTGCTTGTTTGAAGACACGAACTTCTTGAGAAGCTTGATTATGGTTTTGTTAAAAGCTTCAACCAAACCATTAGCTGATGGGTTGTATACCGTTGAAGCCACATTCTACATTCAGTTCTTGTCACAGAATCGATAGAAGGCATGGCTTGCGAACTGTGGACCATCATAATGAATGATCCTCCTTGGCAGCCCAAAAGGTAAATGACATCATGTTTTATGAAACTGATCACGTTTGATGTCTATACTTCTGTCAATGGAACAGCTTTCGCCCATTTGGAGAAGTAGTCAGTGATTACGAGAATAAATCGGTGCCCTTTGGACGACGGTAGGGTGATTGGGCCAACAATATCCATTTCCCATGCTTCAAATGGCCAAGAGGCCACTGTTGGGTGCAAGAACTCAGATGGCAGATCTATAAAATCTGCGTGGATCTGACAAGTCTTGCACTTCTTTGCATAATCGGCTGTGTCTGCTACCATTGTAGGCCAGTAGTAACCCATCCGACGGAGATGGTCCTGTAACTTTGGGCCCGGTTGGTGAGCCCCACAAACGCTATCGTGAGCCTCGTGTAAGGCTTCTTTGGCTTCTTCATTTGACAGACATCTTAACAGTAGTCCGTCGTAAGATCGTCGATATAATATTTTCGTTTATGTGACATAAAAGAATCTAAGAGAACGCCTTCTGATTGAAGTTGCTTGTTTCATATTCACAGGCAGGATTCGTAGACCGCAAAGTCAACGAACGAGAGTCTCCAATCTTGCACATCTTTGTTCATCTGGGCGGAGTTACTCGTATCTAGTTGAACGTTGATCTTGGGACAGACCAGCTCATGGCCTATAACGTCAACTAGATGATGAGCATAATTTGGAACCACCAAAGAAGCGGCGAGGCCCGCTAGGATGTCGGCTTCAATATTCTGGAGCCTAGGAACATGTTCTATAAAGAACCCCTTCAAGGTTGCTATGATGGCAATTGTTGTCTGATGATAAGGAATCAGGTCCGCGTTACGAACCTCGTAAGAGCCTCGGATTTGATTGACAATCAACTGCGAGTCGCCATATGCATCTAGGTATTCGACTCCCACCTCTTTTGCAAGTTGGAGCCCGATGACCAAAGTGTTATATACGGCTACATTATTTGAATAGGGTTATGTGAGAGAATATTTCCGGTTGACCACCAACCCAGAGGGAGAAATTAATACTACCTTGACTCCAGTGACGATATCACCTTGTGGCCCTGTTCTTGAAGCACCGTCAAAGAACATTCGCCAAACGTTATCATGTGAAGTCATATTTTAGTTAACGACTTCGTCTGGGATTTCCTCATAGGTTCTTGCTGTTCCTGAGCCTGGGTGGGCTGCTAGGATGTCGGCGAAGGCTTGACCTTTGACAGCCTTCTGCAGAACGAAGACCATATCGTAGGGGGATAACAGTATCGTCCATGTGGCTAGACGAGAACTGAGTGCGCCTGGTTTGGTAATGAGAACCCTGAGGGGATTAACTTGCGAGACAACATGGATGGTCTGCCCTGACACATAGTATCGTGTTTTCTGAATAGCGAACACCAAGGCAAGGCATTCCTTCTCCACGGCGGTGTACCAATACTCCGACTCCACCATCATTCGGCTAAGATAATAGATGGCTTGTTCGTGTCCCACATCATTGTTTTGTGCTAGCAAGGCACCGAGGTAGTGTTTCATCGCCCGTACATAGAGCAGGAAGGGCTTTCCGGCGACCGGGGCTACCAGAACTGGCGGATTCGTCAAGCAATCCTTAATGTCATCAAAAGCGCATTGACATTACTCATTCCATATGAAAGAGATGCCTTTCTTTATCAGTTGTATGAAGGTTTGACATCGCCCTGAGAGGTTAGATATGAACCTCCTGATGTAAGCTAGTCTTCCCTGAAGGCCGCGGAGTTCACGGAGGTTCCTTGGTGGACCAATATCCAGGATTGCCTTTGTCTTATCGGGGTCTATGTGAATGCCCCAGGAAGTAATGACAAAGCCCAAGAACTTCCCGCTGGACACATCTAGGAAGGACTTGGTAGGATTCATCATCAGATTGTGCGCTCGCATAAGGTCGAACACTGTTATCTAATCGTGCAAGTGATTATCTGTGGAACGACTTTTGACGGAAATGTCGTCAACGTAACACTCCACCGTCTTGCACAAGTGATCTCTGAAGATGATGCTCATAGCTCGTTGATATGTAGCACCGACGTTATTCAGGCCAATGGGCATGACTGTGTATCGGTGTTCGGAATGAGGTATGCTTCTCGTCGTCAAAAGACATTTTGATTTGATTGTATCCTAAAAAGCCATCCATAAAGGACATGCGCTCAAAGCCACACATATTATCGATCATTATGTCGGTAACTGGAAGAAGGAATTCATCCTTAAGACATACCGTCTTCAAATTACGAAAGTCGATACAGATTCGAATCTTCCCGTTTTTCTTGACGACTGGAACCATATTAGCTATCCAGTCTGGGTGCTGCTCCTTGCGGATGAAACTGCTATCTATAATCTTGTTTACTTCCGTTTCGTTGGAGTTCATGATGTCTTGACGGAACCGCCGTTGCTGTTGCTTGACTAGTTTCGCGTCTGGATGAATATTGAGCTTATGAAGTACGATCTCGAGGTTTAACCCTGGCATGTCTTCATAGCTACAGACAAAAAATGTCGATGTATTCTCTGACGAGTTGCAACAACGATTCTCGCTCGCCGTCTGTCAGGCTTTTACTGACGAAGATTGGCTTTGGAGAGGATTCATCACCGAGGTTAACTTGTATGACCTCATCTTCAGTGGGAGGGTCACGTAGCTCAAAGCGCTTCTCCTATTGTACATCCAGTTGTTGGACCCATGGCTCCAATTCAAGAGGTTCGAGTAGATCCTTGTCTTAATCTTCAATGTTAGCAGATGCCATATTGACAGATAATGTCTGCCTGAACATATCTCCAATGCTGTCGTCAGAATCGTATGTAGGTGATTCAGATGAGTGAGAATGCAAATCGTATTCCTCATCGGAGCTCTCGGACGTTGTTGCTGGTATAACAAAACCGAGGCCGCATTTGGACTTACCGTAATAATCTCGAGGTTTCCCAAATGGGTTGACAGCTGCAGAGGCGATCGCCGACCGTTGCCGTAATTCAAAACTGGGGTAGCCTCCATGTCATACCCCTGATTTTGTATTAAGTACTTGGCTTGAGGACTATACAGGTAGAGTGGTAGTCTTCCTGTATCGGGTTTGAGATCAAACTCTTGAGGCATGAAGGGTTGAGGTCCTTCTTTTTGGCCAAAGACGATCGTGTGATCCCCTTCTCTTCTGCCTGGGACTAGAAAGTAAGGGACTTTAATGGGAGCAACTCGGTTCATGGTATGGACGGTTGTCACCTGTGTGCAGGTTAATGTCCCGACTGAGTCCTACAGTATACATCAGATTGAGTTTATTACACTCAGGATAGTTCAATGGCAGCCTCTTTTTGATGAAATAAGGAATTTTGTCCACAGAGATTACATCATCAAGAGAGGGACTATCTACCTTTGCAACAAGATACTTCGTGAGTTCTGCATCCTCTTCAGCTACCCCCTGTGTGATCGGAGGTGGGGACGCTATCCTGGGCAACTTGACCACCAAGGGTTAAGCTTGTGGCATTGGCTTGCTGGTCTCGGATCTATACTTGATTGCTGGCTCGTCTTGGGTAGACGGATAACCATCGGCTCGGCAGAAGACTTGGTGTCTTCCGAATGCTTTTGACTGGATCATGGCAATCGGATCACCATCAGCTCCCTAGAGGGCCTTGCATCTTCTGGTCGCCTTTGATTGGATTTTGGCAATCGGATCACCATCGGTCCTATGACGGGCTTTGGCTCTTGGCTTTGGGAGTTGGATGACCCTTGGTTCCGACTGCGCAGCTGGGACGAGAGAACCAGGCACCTCTTTGTGCAAAGTTATGACAAGGGGTACGGCTTTGCCCGGTTTACGGGCCTGTTGAGAATTCTCAAGGGTTCCTCTGGCCCTGTGATGGCCTAGCCTCCAGTTCATCTGTTATGTATTTCTTGAATTCGTCATATAGACATGCCTCCGAAGAATAATAAGACTCAACTGTAGAAGCATGGAAAAGAATAAAGAAAGGTCCATACGGCAAGGATCCCCATGCGGCTCAGAGAGCCCATACGGCTCAGGGGTCCATGCGGCTCAAGCGTCTATGCAGCTCGGATAGACCCAGAGCCACGTGGCCTTCAACAGCTTTTTTCTTCATCTTTGGCTACATTTAATGCCCTGACGGCTGACAGCTCTGACAAATGACAGCTCTGACATAAAGGCACAATAATGACTGACATAAAGGCGTGTTCCTAAGGAAGAGGAGAAAATCTTTTCACAGCTGGCTGAATCGACCGAGTCCCGAGGCATACGACTGCTGTATTTATGCGGCCAACCATTTTATGCGGTCGCCCCCCTCTTGCGGCCACCCATCTTCATGCGGCTGCATCCTTGATGCGGCCGGCCGTTAGCATGCGGTTGCCCACTCCCATGCGGCTGCCCATCGTCATGCTCTGTTCATTCCCATGCGGCTGTCCATCTTCATGCGGCCGTTCATCCTCATGGGAATCACCATAAGTGCCCAGATTAAATCAAATCGAGTAAATTAGACACGTGGCAGCCATTACAAGTCGTGAATATTCATGGCAATCAATATTTATTGTCCACAGAGATTTAATGCAATCACATTAATTGCTTAAATCTATTATATTCGAGATGGACGGCCCAGATTAATTAACTCTTAGGCCGTCGACTTTTGAGAATGGGCAATCATTGCAAACCCTAATGATGCCCCCCCTCTTATAAATAGCAAGGTGCCATTTCCTTGTAAAATACCTCCCCGGATCCAGAGAGAATCGGAGAGAGAATATACAGAGATCGAAAGGACAGAGGAGCATATACAGAGAGAACAAGGAGAGCATTTCTTCATCAACGCCAAGCAGTTCTTCTCTAGAGCCAAGGCTGCACCTGATCGTCCAAGGAGTAAGGCAGAGCTGCCGTCGCTTTTTTGAGCCTCTATCGTCACCCTCCAGAATCTAAAATAAATAATTATACTTAGATTGCTGTACCTAGGTTTTTGTCCCTAGGCTTTCTTTGTACGAGAGTTTGTATTGTGAGTCTAAGTTCAGTCCTCCTATATAAATTATTCTGTACTTTTACAATCAATGACAAACACGATGGCGACTCTGCTGGAGACAAACTTCTCCACGGCTGAGGAGTTGGTGATGCAATCGGATGCAGCCAAACATGGCTCCACACAACAGAAGATGGTCGTCCGCTTCGACCAACAGGCGTTTGAAGAAATGCTCTCCGACGGAAGCGCTAGTCCGGTCCAGAACGAACCCGCACAAAGAAGGCTCGCAGGGAGTGGAGGCCAAAATCATTTGCTCCTTCCCAAGCTCTGGACGGAGTACTCTCTGCTGCCCAGGACGGCGAAGGCAACTCTCATGCGGCCTCACTTCAAGCCATAGAGGACTCTGCTGTCCCCAAGTCTGGCAAAGAAAAGTACTACGATGCTGGACATGCAGGGGCAAAAATAATTCTATGTGCTCCAGGAAGAAGCCAAACAAAAGCACTAGCCGCAAAACGAAGACTCATGCGGGCAAGATTGCCAGCCGCATGAACGATGTCCATGTGGCCGAAACTGCCAGCCAAATGCAAAACACTCATGCGGCCAGGATTTCCAGCCGCATGGAGAAGACCCATGCGGCTGAGACTTCCAGCCGCATGAAGAAAGCCCATGCAGCTACGACAGCCAGCCGCATTGATTCCAGCCGCATGCCGTCTGCTCCACGAGGCTCAGTCTTCGACCGCCTCTCCTATGGTCCTGATCTCTCGTACTCCCAAGAAGACATGTCTGACTCTCCAGTACCACTTAGACTCTTCCTATTATGTGCCCTCACGCACCAGAGTGAAGAAGTCTAGGGCAACGCAAGCTTGGCAAGCTCAGTCCGCTGACCCGACCTCTGACCATCCGAGCGTTCCACATACTGTTATGCGGGCCTCTGATGGAAAGTTGTACAGAACCACTCGAGTCTAGCCCCCGACGGCAAACGGATATGATGGTCCTAAAATTCTCCCAAAATCCAGGGAGCAAACATGGTCGTTCCGGACCCATCTGACTTGCGTGAGGCTATCCTCCACAAACGTAAGGAAAAAAAGGGGCCTCGGGGTGCAAAGAGTCCTCCCACGAACGTCACTGCACCCAAATTATTGTCAACTACTGTTGCAATAATACGACGATATGAGAAGACCGACAGTCCATCTTCCAAAGACTGCAACAACCATGTTCAGAGGATGAGGCACCTTCCGTCGTCTCCTGCAACTCTGCTCAGAAAATTCTCGCCGATGGGAGAAGGAAGAAGACAAACGTTTCCAGCCCAAAGATTTTAACCACTATGACTAAGAGACTGTCGTCTAAGCGGTTGCCCACCACCGGAGTTTTTCAAGGTACCCGTTCAAAGACAAAATCTGCTATAGTGGGAGATTCATCGTCCACATCACTAGGGGTTGCTAGAACTGGGGTAGCACTCCTCCGAACCTCTACGACAATCTGATGTTCCATGAAGACGAGCTGGGGGAAACAACTCTCCCATCAGATGCAGCAAATCCCGACGTCCCCGAGGACGTCCATAATTCCCAACGAGGCAAACTCGGAAGCTGGGGGTACTGTTCCTTCTGAGTCCGAATCAGAGGAAGGCATTCCCACATACCCCTATGACTTCTCGTTACAGGGGTATGATTCGGAGTGTACGTCATCCACCGTCCCTTCCACTTCTACTCATGTCAGGAAGGCATTCATGACAAACGAACATGATGGTCCCAGTGATCGCCAACGCATCGACACTCTGGAGGCCATACTACGCACTTTGGTTAAATCCGTGGACGAGATCAAAGCAGCTCTCCATACTCTGCAAGGAGGGACGCCTGGCCAAACCAACTTGGGCCCCACGGTCAATGCGGACTCGAACTCAGCGACACCGAACCCGGGCAATAATCCTCCTGAAATGTCGGCTCCTACCGCTGCAGACGAGGCCAGGGAGGCAAGAAGAGAGGTCCAAGAGCTCCGGGCCATGTTCTACGCTCGAGAAAACTGCCAAGTCCTCAGGATACGACAACCGTATCCCGCTGCGTGGAGTGATGTTCCCTTTCCACCAAAGTATAAACCATTCCACATCAATCCATATGATGGGAAGACCTCCGCAAGTCGGTACATCACCTACTTCGAGGTCACCACCGACCATCTGTCCCATGATGATGCCATCCTTACACGATTATTCATTGGGGCATTGGAAGGGGTCGCCTTCGACTGGTATCGCAACCTGCCAGACAACTGTATCCACTCCTTCGCCAGCTTCAAGCGCATGTTCTTGGAGAGATTCTATGAAGTAGGATAGGACATCACAATGTCCACCCTCATGGACGTCATTCAAGGGGAGAAAGAGCTGACAAGGAACTATATTGAGCGGTTTCGCCAAACCGTCATGAAGTTGCCGTCCGGTAATCCGGATTCCTTCTTAATTGAAATTTGCCAAAAAAGACTGCTTCCAACAATCAGCCTCTGGATGGGTGAAAGTCAATTTAAGGACTGGAAGACGTTTATCATCAGTGCCACTAGCACCGAAGAACGGTTGAAGAAGGCTCGCCAACTTGGATTGCACACCTCAGAGGGAGAGGACAAGGGCAGGCGTCCTAATGCCAACAACAACAATGGTGGTAACTTCTCCAACAATCGGGACAACAAGGACAAGCAGGCTATGGTGGCCGACACAGCACAGAAACCTAAGTCAAAATCGGCGGACAAATAATGGCCGCAAATGACCAACCCCTTCGAAGACGGCCACGTCAAGCCCATCTAGGACATGCTCATACTAGAAGATAGAATTCAGCTCCCTCCACCAAGACGGGAACCTCGATCGGCAGAAATAGAGAGTCCAAAGTACTGCCATTACCACCGCTACGTCCACCATGCTACACGACTGCTACCAACTGAAATGATACATCCAACATCTCATCGATTCGAACGCTCTGGCCATTGATTTTGAAGAGGTAACCGTGGCAGCCAATATGGTGTCAGTACAATTTGGCAGCTTCCCTCCAACAAAAACTTAAGACGGTGTGATACCCATCCCTCTGGCGACAATGGAGATTGCTAATCTTCCACCTTCCCGGGATCAGGCTGCTGGTCTAGTGCCCCTCACCACATCACGGGGTGAGGTCATGTGGGTCCATCTGGACCTGGTACTCGAGGTGACTCAATCAACACACCTTCCATTCGCAAGAAGAAGAGTGGAAAATTCAGATCCTGCCGTACAATCTCGATAGATGTCGAAGAAGTCACGGTTGTCGTTACCCTGGTCTGGGCACAATCCTAACCTGTGGCTGATAACTCGGCTGAAGATCATCAGCCAGCTACTACTACTGACGCTCCAGGACCTTCTCAGCCTCCGACGACCGACAAGCCTAGGCCGAAGGAGACTCGCTTTGACAAATCCCTCCGAAAAGAGGCACCGCAGGGGCTGGAGAGGCCCCTACAACGTCGACATCTTGGCACAATTGGCCAACACACCGGCCAAATTGTCATTATACGAGCTCCTGAGACTCTCAAAGGATGTTTCGCAGCGGCTTTGAGCGATGCACTCCAGAATGCCGACGCCTATCTGGCTCAGGTCAACCTCACAGGAGAGAGCCCGCCTGCAAATCTCCAAGACAGCGCTTGCACAGGAGCGATGCCCAATATTGTCTTCACTCTGCAAGACATGCTCATCAAAACCAATCTGCAACGATCGACCGTTATATTATACTGGATACATCGGCGACGTAAAGGTGGACCGGATGCACATTGATCCTGGTTCTTCCATAAGCATCATCCCGAAGGGTCTGTTACATCATCTCCGCATTCCTATGAATCGTCTGACGCCAACAAGCACTGCCATCAGCGGTTTCAATTCGGACAGGAGCTACCCGATCGGAAAAGATTCGCTTGAAGTACCAAATTGGCGATCTCCAGTCAGAAGTAACCTGTTATGTCATAGATGCGGACACTTCCTACAACATCCTCTTGGGGCGCCCTTGGATACATGATTACATGATCGTGCCTTCCACGCTATACCAGTATTTCAAGTATGTCAATAAACACGGCTTCGTGAGGACAGAGTTCGCCGACATTGATCCTTTCAAAGGGGTCGAATCCTACTACAAGGATTCCTGCCTATACGAGAAGTCGAAAAGGCACCTAGATGAAGATGTACAAACTCGAACTGAGACGGCCTCAGGATCAGAAGAACCTCTGACGATCCACCTTCAAGCTCGCAAACCTGGCAAATTCGCACCCCTTACGGCCGTTCTGCGTAAGGACGCAATCAGCCTCTCGACACAAGAAGGGCAAATAATAATCCGGCTGCCAAGGTCCGGCAAAGCGCCAAGACCCACAACAGAGCCACTGACATTCAGATTGCTTAGAGCCGGTCAGCAACGAACGGAGAAGCTCAATCCCTCCGATAAACCAATGATGATACGTCTTCCCAAGAAGAGTCGTCACCTCGATGCAAAGTCTGGGGCTTCTAGTGAGCCAACAACTCCCTGTCCAGCATCGAGTACCAAACTAGGGGTCGCTAGTTTGCCAACGACTCCACGTTCTGCTCCACCGGCAGAACCCCTGACGATCAAGCTGTCCAGGTCATCCTCTCAGTCTTCATTTATACAAGGGGTGGCCGAAGAAGAATCGGAGCTAGCCAAGTATGTGGCTGCCCACACTGATGTTCCCTCCGCAGATGATGTAATCCCGCTAGAAAAGATACCTTACTTCATCAATAAAGGGCTATCTTTGAACTACCTCGAGCTTAATAAGCTTTGTACAATGTATGCTATAGAACACGGTATAGGCACTCACCTACACGCAGGTGACAAATGTTTATACCGCAAACCAGCTTACTCCAGTGGAAATGCTTACCGCATAATCGAGGGAGGGAACCATCCAATCATCTTCGGCCGGAAGGACGACCCACAGCCCTTCACCATAGAAAAGGTCAATCTCGAATCAGATGCCGGGAGACTGCCGCTTTATCTGTATAGCCCCCAATCCAAATATCTCATGCAAAAACAGGGGTATGATCTGGAGACTATGCCAGGCTTGAACTACGGCACTGGTCGACGATTACCTTTAAAGCCGCCAGTCCCGATTGGTAAACCACGGGACTACTACAGCAAGACCCGATGTGGATTAGGGTACGTTACGCCCGCAACGACCTCTGAAAGTTCAGATGAGGAATGCGACTGGCTTTCATATTCAACCGGGTCACCAACTTCTGATTCAGATGCCAGCATCGGAGACGTATTTAGACAAGTCCTGTCAAGTCAATATGGCATTCGCCGACGCTTACGAAGAAGATGAAGACTTTCCTGAAATCCTCGAGTTAGAGCCGTGGACCCAACAGCTAGATACACAATAGGAAAAGCGGTTCGAACAAAAAGAGCCTCCTACTGAAGATGAGGTCATACAAGTGGATCTAGGCAGCGACTCTTCTCCACAACCAATCTTCATTAGTAAAAGCCTGACAGACGAAAAGCGAGAATCGCTACTGAACTTGTCAAAGAATATATTGATGTGTTCGCCTGGAACTATGAAGACATGCCAGGGTTAAATCCCGATATTTCTCTTCACAAATTCAATATCCGGCCAGATGCAAAGCCAGTCAAACAACAACAACGACGCTTTCGCCCACGCATCATGGATGCAATCGAAGCCGAAGTCAACAAACTGATAGCCAGCGGCTTCATACGTGAGGAGCAACATCCAGACTGGGTCGCCAACATAGTACTGGTCAAAGAATATATTGATGTGTTCTGCAATATGAACGAGGCTTGTCCCAAAGATGAATTCCCCCTCCCTATCACAGACATCATGATCGACAACACATGCGGCTTCGAACACATGTCATTCATAGATGGTTTCTCCGGGTACAACCAAATCAAGATGTCTTTTGACGACGAAAAGCATATATCATTCCGAACACCGATTGGCACATACTGCTACATAGTCATGCCTTTCAGTTTAAAGAATGCTGGTGCCACATATCAAAGAGCTATGAGTATCATCTTCAAGGATCACTTGTGCAAAACCGTGGAGTGCTATGTTGATGACATCGCCGTCAAGAGTCGCTGTAAGGGAGACCATCTCCAGGATCTGAGGACGATATTCGACCTGATGCAAGCACACAACCTGAAGATGAATCCCACAAAATCCTTCCTGGGCGTATCCAGCGGGAAGTTCTTGGGTTTCATCATCACCTCCCAGGGTATCCACGTAGACCCTGAGAAGTCGAAGGCAATTATGGAGATGGGTCCCCCGAGAAATCTCCGCGAACTCAGAGGCCTTCAAAGGAGACTAGCTTACATCAGGAGGTTCATTTCCAACCTCTCCGGGCGTTGTCAGCCGTTCACCCATCTCATGAAGAAGGGCGTCTCATTCATATGGGACGAAGAATGTCAGCATGCCTTCGATAGTATCAAATAATATTTGTCGAACCCTCCAGTCCTGGTGGCCCCGGTTGCTGGAAAACCATTCTTGCTCTATGTACGAGCAATGGAGCATTCCCTCGACGCTATGCTGGCATAAAATAACGATACAGGCCATGAACATGCTATATATTACCTCAGTCGAATGATGATCGGGCCAGAGCACCGATATACCGCCATGGAGAAGGAATGCCTCGCTCTGGTGTTCGCCATTCAAAAGATGCGGTACTATGTCACAGGATAAACCATACATGTGATCTCACGAGTCAACCCTTTCAGGGTCCTCATGACTAAACCAGGGGCACTCAGCTCTCGCCTCGCTACATGGGCAATATTACTGTCCCCCTACCATATGATCTTCGTCCCACAAAAGGCTGTTAAAGGTCAAGCCCTGGCAGACTTTTTGGCAGCCCACCCAGGCTCGGAGTCGGCCAGAATATACGAAAAAATCCCAGATGAGGTCGTCGACTCGCATACAACCTCTCACGATGATATATGGCGGATGTTTTTCGACGGCGCCTCAAGGGACCGGACCTAAGGGCAACATCGTCGTCGGAGTCGGGGTGGTGCTGGTTTCTCCTTCCGGATTGGTGATCAATCGCGCTTACTCCCTCACAGAACCCTGCTCTAACAATGTGGTCGAGTACAATGCTTTGGTCATTGGCCTCCAACTTGCAAGAGAGCTGGGGGTAGAATATCTTGAAATATACGGCGATTCACAGTTAATCGTCAATCAGATCCGGGGTTCATACGAAGTCCGCCATGAAGACATGATCCCCTATCACCAGATAGCGATCAACATCATCTCGTCATTTGAAGGGTTCTTTATCGAACACATCCCCAGACTCCAAAATATCGAAGCCAATGCCCTAACAGGCCTTGCCGCTTCCCTAGCAGTGCCAAATCATACTCATCATTCGGTGGATGTGATAGGCTACGAACTGGTCTGTCCCAAGAACAACGTTCAATTCGTGGCGAGTTATTCCGTTCAGACGATCGATGAAGTGTCAGACTGGAGACAACCATTCATAGACTTCGTAGTCTACGACATCCTGCCCGAGAACCCAAAGGAAGCTACCTCTATCAGAAGGCATTCTCTCAGATTCTTCTACGATACAGAGACGAAAATGCTGTATCGCCAATCCTACGATGGATTATTGCTTCGATGTCTGTCAAACGCAGAAGCCAAAAAAGTCGTACGCGAAGCCCATGACGGTGTCTGCGGGGCCCATCAGCCTGGCCCAAAATTGCAAGACCGTCTTCGCCGAATGGGCTACTACTGGCCTACGATGGTTGCATATGTGATAGACTACGCAAGAAAGTACAAAGCCTACCAAGTCCATGCGTACTTCATCTACCAACCATCAGGATTTCTACATCCGACAGTGGTGTCCTGGCCATTCGAAGCATGGGGAATGGATATCATCGGTCCGATCACTCTACCTTCTTTCCGAGGACATCGCTTCATACTCGCAATCACAGATTACTTCTCCAAATGGGCGGAAGCTGTTCCGTTCGCAGAAGTAAAGACTTCAAACGTGATCAGCTTCCTCAAGCATCCCGTCATCTATCGCTTTGGACTGCCCCAAAGGATCATCCATGATAATGGTCTGCAGTTTGCAAGCCACGCCTTCTATCAGTTTTACGACAAGCACAGAATTTAGAATGTTGCTTCAATGCCATACAATCCGACAGCAAATGTGTTGGCAGAAGCATTCAACAAAACCATCATCAAGTTACTCAAGAAGTTCGTGTCCTCCAACAAATGCGACTGGAACGATAAGATTGGCGAATGCTTATGGGCGTATCGTACTACAGTCTGAACAGCCACCGGGAATACACCATTCTCTCTGGTGTACGGGAGTGAGGCAGTTCTCCCATTGGAGACTCAAATCCCCTCGCTCCGCGTCGCTCTCACTTACCAATTAACGACGGACGATAACTACCGTCGCCGGCTACAAGAATTGGAGGCCTTAGATGAAAAATGCCTACTGGCTCAGCAACGGATCGAGCTATACCAAGCACGCATCTCCGGAGCCTTCAACAAGAAGGTTAAAATCAGAACATTCAAAGTGGGAGATCTCGTTCTGGAAGTTCGTAGGCCGATGGTCATGACTCACAAGACCGTCGGCAAGTTCCAACCAAAATGGGAATGCCCATTTATCATTGAGGCTGTATTCTCCAACGGTGCTTACCGCCTCGCAAAACAAAATGAAGACTTGCTCATGCTGCCCGTCAACCGCAAGTTCCTGAAGAAATATTATGTCTTAACGACATTTTCCAGATTATTGAGCCATATATCCGCTGGTACCGCTGAACTCATATTCACAAAATTTCAGATTATTGAGTTATGTACCCTCTGGTACCGCTGAACTCACATCCTCCAAATTCCAGATCGCCGAGTCATGTATGCTTTCGTACCACTGAACTCATACCCTTCATCCACAAATTTTAGATTATTGAGTTATGTACCCTCTGGTACCGCTGAACTCACATTCTCCAAATCCCAGATGATTGAGTTAGGTACCGTCCGGTACCACTGAACTCACATTCTTCCTCCACAAAAAATCCCAGATTATTGAGTTATATACCCTCTGTACCTCTGAACTTACACTTTGATTCCAAAATTCCTGGATTGTCGAGTTATGTACCCGCTGGTGCCTCTGAACTCACACTCCGGTCACTCTTTCAGATAGTAAGTCATGTATGACCCTACCTCTGAACTTATTTCTCTGAAAGAGCTCCTCCCTCATGATCCACTACCCGCACTCTCAGTGCACAAAAAGGGTAACAGATCTGCAAATTTGCAAAACGACAACGTCGATGTTACCTCTGAGTCGTTTTACTTCCGCTAAAAACAAATCACCCCTCTACATAGAACTTCCATGTCCTCATTACCTCTGAGTCATTCTATGTACCCCTTCATGGAGCCCACTCCTGTCATGTCCTCATTACCACTGAGTGGGAAGGCTCCATCGAAGAAACCCTCATATTTGTTATGTCCTCATTACCTCTGAGTAATATGTTGGTTCTCTCTCGACTTATTATTTGTACCAAAAAAACCCCAGGGTACGCCGAAGATAATAGGTCCACAAATGTCCTCATTTGACCACAAATATCCTCCGCTGAGTCCACTCCTGCCATGTCATCATTACCTCTGAGTAGGAAGACTCCGCGGTAAAAAACCCATACTTGCCATGTCCTCATTACCTCTGAGTAAGTATGATGGTTTTCCCTCGTCTTATTATTCGTATCCTGAACCAGGGTACACCAAGGATAATAGGCCCACAAATGTCCTCCGCTGACCACAAATGTTGTACTAAGTTTCCTAGTACATGCACATCATTTCTCATCATGCCCCGGGAGCCCAGCTGCTCCATGGCATTCGTTCTTCCGATACCCGGAACGTCCATGACCACCTTATCGTGGAATTATTCTAGGTATCCCCACCAAACTTGTTATCCGTACCTAAAATCCAGATACGCCAAGAATAATAGGTCCACAAAAAGTCTCTCATTGGAGCAATTACTACAAAACAAAGAATAGAGCGAATGTATCCCAGTCATTCAAAGGCGGTGACATTCACATGACTACATCTCACGAGCAAGCCAAAAAAGTTCTCTATTATTTTATTCAGACAAAAGGAAAGAAGATTATATCGATGTCCAAAAGAAGCAAGACATAAACCGCAGCTAATAACAGACAGAAGTATCAAAACAAAGACGGGCATTTGTGAGAGCCCACAAATCCTAGTTGCGGGGACGCATATACCAATCCCTCAACCATTTTGCATATAAAGGATGTACTTGAGCGAGATCCTCGTCCGAAATAGGAAGATCAGAACTCCTAGTAATACCGCCGTCAGACTGGGCTCCTCCTTTACAGCAATGGGTGCCAGCTCTCCTTTCTGCTCCTTCACTTCTGGTGTTACCTCTTCCCTAACAAGCGATGATTCTTGTTGGAAAGGGGGCAACAACTCTTCCTTCACAATGATCTCAGCCTTCGGTAGGGTTGCTGCAAGAATCAATGATAAAAAGAAACAAAGTCAAATGATGGTCATACAATTCGAACAGTCTACATTAAAGGCTTGTACATAAAGCATGCAACAAAGCCGTTGTTAGGACTTTTCCAAGTCCATACCCTTAACATCAGGATGAACGTCGGAGTGAGCTTCGGATGCCGCAGCCGACGTCGAAGTCGCACCCTTATCCTTCGCCGCAGTCTTCGCCGCAACCTGGAAGGACTTGGGAGCCATTGCTGATGATCAGAAAAAGAAGATGAAGACAAGAAAGCTAGGGCAAGAGCAGAAAGTAAAGAAGTTTCCTTACCAAAAATATGCTGCTATTTATAGACGAAGTCCATAGACCGACGCATCGATCATCGTACAATGAACCGACTCTTCGGTTATCAAGACAATCCGACTATTCAAGGCTAGACTCTTGGGACTCCCTCCAAAAGACGGTTCAAATCAATGGCAATCAATACAAAGATTTGCACACATGGCATGAAGACGTGGCAAGGAGCCCATGCGGCCAAGCAGCCCATGCGGCTGGAAAGCCCATGCGGCTCAGATGGACAGGCGGCTGAGGAGGCTATGCGGCTGGGACGTCCATACGGCCCGAACACCCTATGCAGCCAAAGGAGTTTATACATAGCCATGCTTCTTATTCAAAGTATTTCAATTTTGTAAATTGAATACTTTGAAGAAGATCTTATAGAAGCATGGAAAAGAATAAAGAAAGGTCCATGCGGCCAAAGATCCCCATGCACCTCAGAGAGCCCATGCGGCTCAGAGGTCCATGCGGCTCAAGCGTCTATGCGGCTCGGATAGACCCAGAGCCACGTGACCTTCAACAGCTTTTTCCTTCATCTTTGGCAGCATTTAATGCCCTGACGGCTCACAGCTCTGACAAATGACAGCTCTGACATAAAGGCACAATAATGACTGACATAAAGGCGTGTTCCTAAGGAAGAGAAAATCTTTTCACAGCTGACTGAATCGACCGAGTCTCGAGGTATGCGGCTGCTGTATTTATGCGGCCACCCAATTTATGCGGCCGCCCCTTCATATGGCCACCCATCTTCATGTGGCTGCATCCTTTATGCGGCCGTCCGTCAACATGCGGCTACCCACTCCCATGCGGCTGCCCATCGTCATGCGACTGTTTATCCCCATGCGGCTGCCCATCTTCACGCGGCCGTTCATCCTCATACGGCCTACTCATATACGGCTCTGCCAAGATGACCCAGTAGAGACAGGTAGCACTTTTTACGATGATTGAGACACATGGCAGTCATATCTTCCTAGAATTATGGGTGCTAACAAATCCTAACAAAATTAGATTTGTTGCAATCACCATAAGTGCCCAGATCAAATCAAATCGAGTAAATTAGACACGTGGCAGGCCATTACAAGTCACGAATATTTATGGCAATCAACATTTATTGTCCATAGAGATTTAATGCAATCACATTAATTGCTTAAATCTATTATATTCGAGATGGACGACCCAGATTAATTAACTCTCAGGCCGCCGACTTTTAAGAATGGGCAATCATTGCAAACCCTAATGATGCCCCCACTCTTATAAATAGCAAGGTGTCATTCCCTTGCAAAACACCTCCCCGGATCCAGAGAGAATCAGAGAAAGAATAAACAGAGATCGAAAGGACAGAGGAGCATATACAGAGAGAACAAGAAGAGCATTTCTTCATTAACGCCAGGCAGTTCTTCTCCAGAGCCAAGGCTGCACCCGATCGTCCAAGGAGTAAGGCAGAGCTACTGTCGCTTTCTCGAGCCTCTATCGTCACCCCCCAGAATCTAAAATAAACAATTGTACTTAGATTGTTGTACCTAGGTTTTCGTCCCTAGGCTTTCTTTGTAAGAGCAAGTTTGTATTGTGAGTCTAAGTTCAGTCCTCCTATACAAATTGTTCTGTAATTTTACAATCAATGGCAAACATCAACCCCCTTGAAGGGATCGATGTCGGCAAATTCAGTCTTCATAAAGCCATGCTTACAGACATACTTGAAGCATTGGTAGAGGATGGATGGCACGATCATATAGTAATGTATCTACGGATGCCCCAAGAGGATGTTGTAGACGTATCTGCATCTATGACATAGCAGGTGACCTCTATCCTTAGGTTATTGATCTGACATTTCAATCGGATCTTTCCTAAGGGATAGCTCCTTTCTGAGTTAAAACTGCTAATGGCAGTGTTGGTCGTCGCTAGCCAGTACATAGGGATGCCGAGGACTTGAAGCAAGCTTTTCAGGATGATGCTGATCGATGAGCCAGGATCGATGTGCATCTGATCCACCTTGATGTCACCTATATATCCAGTGTAGTACAAGGGGCAATCATGCATGTTGGTCTTGATCAGCATGTCCTGTGGGGTGAATACGATGTTAGGTATTGCGTCCGTACAGTTGCTGTCCTGGAGATCTGCCGACGAGTCTTCTTCCGTAAGTTTGACTTGGGCTAATTACGCGTCGGCATTCTAGAGCACTTCGCTCAATAGGACACGAAGATCCTTAGAGAGCCTTATGAGCTAGTACAACGACAACTTTGTCGGCGTATTAGCTAGTTGTGCTAATATGTCAAAGTTGTAAGGTCTTTCCAACCCCTGAGGTACATCCTTTCGGAGCGGCCTGTCGAAGCGGGTTTCTTTTAGCTTGGACCTGTCCGTCGGTGGAGGCTGAGATGGCCCCAAAACATAAGTGGCCGACAGCGTTGCTGGCTGAGGATCTTCAACTGAACTACCCGGAGTAGGCTGGACTTGTGCCCCAGAACGGGTAACAACGGCCACCATTTCCTCAGCTTCGGCTGAAAGTTTATGGCAGGATCTGGACTTCCTGCCCTTCTTCTTGTTGTCTGGAGATGACACCGCCTGGGTAACTTCGGGCACTAAGTCTGGGTGCACCCACATGATCTCTCCTCGTGATGTGGTGAGAGGTACCAAGCCGGTCATCTAGTCCCGGACGGAAGGAGGATTAGTAACTTCAATCGTTGCCCGGGGGATAGGTATCATCCCGTCTTGAGTACTTGTTGGAGGAAAGTCGCCAAACTGAATTGATACCATGTTCGCCACCACGGTAACCTCTTCAAAGTCTAGCGACAGAGCTTTGGAGTCGATAAGATTCTGGATGTACGTTTTAATTGAAAACAGTCATGAGTGGCATGATGAACATAGCGATGGAAATGGCAGTATTTTGAGTCCTCTATTTCTGTCGCTCGAGGCTCGTGCCTTGGTGGAGGGAGTTGGATCGTGTCCCCTTGTAAGAGCATGTCGAAGATAGGCTTGATATGACTATCTTTGAATGAGTAATTTACCTTGGGCCACTGAGCTTCTGCATGCTTTTGTTCAGGCTTCTTGGTCGAATCAGCGACCAGGACCTATTTGCCTTTGTTGTCCCGGTTATAGGAAGTGTCGTCAGTGTTGTTGTTATTGGAGGTGGTACTAGGACGTTTGCTTTTGATCTCTCCATCCGGGATCTGTAATCCCAGCTAGCGAGCCTTCTTTATCTTTGTCTTTGCATTGGTGGCGCTTATGATGAAGGTCGTCTAATCCTTGAACTGATCTTCATCCATCCAGAGGCTGATTGCAGGGAGCAACTTCTTCAGACAGATTTCAATCAAGAAGCTTTAGGGATTGCCTTGTGGCAATCTCATTGCCGTTTGGTGGAACCGCTCGATATAACTCCTTGTTAGCTTCCATTCTCCCTGAATGACATCCAAGAGGGACGACATTGTCACATCATGCCCCACTTTGTAGAATCTCTCTAGGAACATGTGCTTGAAGCCGTCAAAAGAATGGATGCAGTTGTCCAAAAGGTAGCGATACCAGTCGAACGCGATCCTTTCCAATGCTTCGATGAATAATCGTATAAGGATGGCGTCACTATGTGGCAAGTGGTCGGTTGTGACCTCAAAATAAGTCATGTACCGACTAGCAGAGGTCTTTCCATTATATGAATCAATTGAAACGGCTTGTACCATGGTAGAAAAGGCACATCTCTCCATGCAATGGGATACGGCTGCCGTATCCTCAGGTCCCGGAAGGAGTCTCGAGCATTGAACATTGCCCGAAGCTCCTGGACTTCCCACCTTGCTTTCTTGGCTTCATCTGCAGTTGAAGGAGCGGATGCTCCTAGAGGATTATCACCCAAAGAAGGAGCGGTTGTATTGGAGTCCGTATTGACTGTGGGTCCCAAGCTTGTTTGTTCAGGCGTCCTTGCTGGTTGAGTCGGCAAGACAGCTTTGATTTCGTCTACTGACTTGACCAAGGACAGGAGCATGGCTTCAAGTACTTCTAGACATTGTCTGTTAGTAGGCGCTTCATGATCATCGTCGGCCATAAAGACTGTCCTCACGTGGGTAGAGGTGGAAGGGATCGTAGCAGAGGTACTCTCTGTGTCGTACCCTCGTACCGAGAAATCGTCGGGGAATGTCGAAATATCTTCCTCCTCGAACTCGAAAGGGGTGCTACCCCCTGTGCAGGAAGCCACATCGTCTTGGCGAGGGCGGTCATCCTCAGGGACGTCCACGTCTGTTGTATAATTCTAGTGGATCGCTATCCCCTGTGTGTGCTCTTGGAATACCGGATTGTCGCATACATTGAGGGGACTGCTTCCATCGGCCTCATCTACCCCTAGGGAGGTCAAAGATGTACCACCAGGTGTTGGAAGCTTCTTTTTGGATCGAGTGCCTAGGTAGACACCACCTGTGGTTGTCGGTGGTAGTCCTCTAGATGAGAGTTTCCTTGCAATACTGGAGGAGATTGCCGGGCTGGAAGAGCCTGCCTTATTCCCTTCCTTGTCGGAAAGAACCTCACGAGTTGAATTATAGAAGGTGAAAGGAAATTCCTCATCTCCCAGGTTTTGTACCTATTTCTCAAGTTGTTGTTGGAAAGGTGCTGGCTACTGCAGTCGTTGGAAAATGGACTACCGTTCTTCAGGTGTTGTCGACTTGTCGCAGCAGCAGTTGATGATGACTTGGGTGCAACGACGTCCAAAAAGGGGCTCATCGCATGCCAAGGTTGCTTTTTTATCCTTGCGTTTGTGAGTAATCACCTCACACAAGTCGATAGCAGGCTGATCTACCTTTACATCCAATTTGTGGACTCGGGTATCCCGAGCACATGGGTACGTAGGTATCATGTTTGCTCCCTCATTTGAGGCTAGTAAAAGCACTTGCTCTCGATCGTTGGAGGGATACTTTTGAGACGCACCCTGTCCGTTAGCCCTGGAGGACTGGACGTGGGTGGCTCTGTACAACTTTCTATCAGGAGCCCGTATAATAGTTAACGGTGCCCGCTGACGATCAGCAACTTGGACAGTTGACTGGGCTTATTGGGCCCGTACTGCCCTAGACTTCTTTGACTTAGCACCTGAAGGCGCATAGTAAAAAAGTGTCCAAATTGATACATCCTACATTCTCAATGGGCCGTATAGAGTCGGGCCCGCATAAGAGATGGTCGAACATAGAGCTTCTGACAGGGCCGCATGAAACACTCTGTCTATGGCCAAGATTGGCTGCCGCATGGGCCCTCTGCCTGCGGCCAGAGTTGGCTGCCGCATGGGCGACCTATCTGCGGCCAGAGTTGGCTGTCGCATGGACCATCTATTTGCAGCCAGAGTTGGCTGCCGCATGGGCCATCTGTCTATGGCCAGCGTTGGCTGCCACATGGGCCATCTGTCTGCGGCAAGAGTTGGTTGCCGCATGGGCCATCTGTCCATCTCTCTTATCCAGCCTCCGTACAGATTTCCCTTATGCCCCAAAAAACTCAGCATCGTAGTATTTTCCTTTACTGGATTTGGAAACAGTGGGGTTATCTGCGGTCGAAAGCAACACCGTAGGAGGGTCTTGATCATCGTCTTGGGCCGCAGAAGGAGCTTCTTCGAAAACCTGGTTGGAGGCAACAGTTTTGCGCTTCGACATGTTGCGGGCTCTCTTTGGCTTGGGTCGCTTCTGCGATGGGCTGGCGCTCCCTTCAGAGAGCATTTCTTCGAATGCTCGTTGGTCAAATCAAACCACGGGCATTTGCTGCATGGAGCCGAGCTTGGACGCGTCAGATTACGTCACCAACTTCTTATCAGAAGAGAAAGATGTCCCCAGTAGAGTTGTAGTGCCCCGCTCCTTGCGGTCCACTATGTAATACCTACGGCTTGTTGACTCAGTCATGAACTGAGTATTTGGTGAAACCTTTGCCGGTATCGATTGATCACGGATGAAATGCAATGAACCTTTCCAATTGATGGATTGGCTTCTATTGAAATGAATCCAAGAGTTTTGCTGAATGTTTTCTCTTTGCTACTTGGTTTTGATGAATGCGTTTTCGTGTTGGTTTTCGATGATTGGTTTTCATTGTTCGCTTTCATCGCATTTCGCATTCATTCCGAATCTTGAGAGAAAGAGACGAAGTATGCTAATCAACTGTTGGTGCCATTGTAGGCCGCGTGAATTGTTCGTGAACGGCGCATGAAGTCCCTCCTTCTCTCTACTAAGATTCATCTCGGTGAGTTGCTTCAACCGAACAGACATTGATCTGTACGCCTAAGAAAAATGATCTCTAGTCTACTCTGTTGCCTTGTCCCAATGATCAACGATACCACATCCACAAAAGATAAGAGAAGATAATTGAATTGAATCAAATGCAAGAATATGTGTTGCCACTCTATCTGCTCGATAAGAATGATCATCTGCTTGTCATCAGTATGCTTGAAATGTAGACATGTACAGACGAACTTGTACGTGTTGAGATAAACCTGAAGGCACGAATCAAACGTGTCGTATACCTGTGCATAAGTCCAAGTGTGTCTCATCTGATAGAACGGCTAGAGCATGCATTTGGTCTCGGACAACTTGTATACAAGGAAATATTTGTCTCTCGGGTGGTATCTGGGGGCACCTGGAACCGCTCGGCCTAGGAGAGATTAGGGCCTCCATGTAAAAATGGGAGTCGATCTGAGTCCTTAGCGACGAGCTGAACCAAAGAGTCACAGCGGCTAATCATGGGGAAAACCCATGGACCAACATGTAGAATAGTCCACCTGCATGACCCGAATGACAACTTCAATATCTGCAAGAATGAATCATGAATTACTCATTATGCAAATTGTGCTAACGTGGTTTTGTGCAGGGATGACTGCCGGCGAGGGTAAGTTGCTATGATATATTCTATCTGTCATGTTCTTATGAATTGTTAAAAAGAACCTAGACAAGTAGAAAGATCACTAGTAAATGTTAGCTCAACATATTGATTTAGTGCAGAGATTTGCGAGTTCGGCCAAAAGCCGCTCGCCAGTACATGATGTGTACTGACCCACGTTGTGGGCATCCTTTTCAGAAGCAAAAGGAGACAGGGGGATTTCAAGTGAGGCACCGAAGCTCGTCTAGCCCAGTAGAGCTCGTGGATCGCCTCGAAGTTTACTTTCAGTCAATTGCAAGTTTCCAGTTTTCATTTCCTTGAAGGTGTCTTTCAATTCCAGCTTGTAATAAAGGATATCATGTATGGGCATTGTGGCTAATTTCAAAAGAGTATTTCAAAGAGAATCTTGTAGCCAAATTATAAGGCAAATCTGAGTTGCAAAGCTTTGTACTTGTATTCCTTTCAAGCTATGAATAAAATGAGTATTTCCATTTCAAATCTCTGTGTCCAACATTTGGTTTTCTGCAATGGGTGCGTGCGTGTGTTATGCTTGACTAATGGGTGCGTGCGTGTGTTTTTGCTTGACTAGTTGTTTTTGTGCAGGTACATGGCCTTGTGCAAGCGCAACTTAGGCTTGCACGGCATCACGCCTTAGCGAGGACGATCGATCCCGCAGGGATCCAAGCAAGACGGACGACCCTAGCGGGATCGGGCCGTGACAAAGTGGTATCAGAGCACGGTTTTACGTCCTTGGCCTCTTGCAAATATCGTTTTCAAAAAGTATATAAAGTACTTTGACGGCTTTCAAAAGTGTCCCAATTTTGAGTTATGAAAACCAATGCCCCATACAATAAGTCCATAATATTTTATGAGACTGACAGAAGTTATACTGTTTTGTAGAGAAATGGCTCCTCCTCGTGCCTCTGGCTCGACCGATCCGATAGAACGGATCATGAGAATGTTGGAGCTGCAAAGGCAGGATAGTGAGGAAAACAACCAAATACACCAGGCCCGAGCGGCTGCCCAACAAAAGCAGTTGGATGCCTTGACCCAGCTTGTCACGGCGCTTGCGACAAATCAAAATGCCACTGCAGCGACGGAACAGACGGGAACGCCCGAGATCGAGCCCGTAGAAGGTGATGAGCCCCAGCCGGCGCAAAGGCACACTGTCTTTAGGCCAAAGGACTTCTTGGACGCAAAACCTCCAGAATTTCAAGGCAGGACGTCACCCGACAAGGTGATGGACTGGATTGATAAAATAGAGACTCTGTTCGCGTTCATAGGAGTTCCAAGTAGCAAAAAGGTAGTCTGTGCCGTTATGCTCCTACGGCTGCGGGCGAAGGACTGGTGGAAGGCGAAGAAGCCGGCGCTGCTCGCAACGGCTAGGAATGGAAAGATCTCGTGGGCCTTGTTCAAGAAGGCGTTTCTCGATCAATATCTGCCTCGAGCCATGAGCAAGAAGATGGAGGATGACTTCATCACACTGAAACAGGGGGATATGTCCGTGGAGGACTATGAATCTGAATTTGCTAAGTTGGCAAATTTTCCCGCTGCTTGGCTCCCCACGGAACAGACTCGCATAAATCGATTCGTGGAAGGTCTGAATTACGACATCCAGTTAAGTGTGCTGAATCGAGAATGCGAGTCCTATTCTCAAGCCTTTGAGGCGGCGCTCCAGGTAGAACAGTTCGAGCAGAGGAAAGCGTCCAACAAAGCGCAGAACAGTCGGAATCAGCCCGTCAAGAGATATCATGACGGAGAGAAAAAGACTGACGGGGAACAAAACAACAAGCCTGTATGCGGCTTCTGCGGTCGTCGAGGGCATGTCAAAGAAGACTGCCGCTATGTGAATGGCCAGAGTTGCAGTCACTGTGGCAAGAGTGGGCACGTCAAAGAGGACTGTCGTGCCGCTAACAACGCTTGTTTTCGTTGTGGCCAACAGGGCCATTCAGTCAAATATTGCCCGAAAAAGAATAGAACGGATCAGAATAAAGATGACACTGAAGAGCGTGGGCAACTGCCAGGCCCACCGCCGCTTAGAGACCATCCGCACAACCAGCCGCAGCGGACTAATGCGCGCGTCTTCAATCTCTCCACGTTGCTTGACCCAGAATGCAACAATAGTGGAGGTGAGTTTTGTTTCTTAAGTTTTGAGGACAAAACTTTTTCTTGGTGGGTTATTATGTAGTGCCCCGCTCCTTGCGGTCCACTATGTAATACCTACGGCTTGTTGACTCAGTCATGAACTGAGTATTTGGTGAAACCTTTGCCGGTATCGATTGATCACGGATGAAATGCAATGAACCTTTCCAATTGATGGATTGGCTTCTATTGAAATGAATCCAAGAGTTTTGCTGAATGTTTTCTCTTTGCTGCTTGGTTTTGATGAATGCGTTTTCGTGTTGGTTTTCGATGATTGGTTTTCATTGTTCGCTTTCATCGCATTTCGCATTCATTCCGAATCTTGAGAGAAAGAGACGAAGTATGCTAATCAACTGTTGGTGCCATTGTAGGCCGCGTGAATTGTTCGTGAACGGCGCGTGAAGTCCCTCCTTCTCTCTACTAAGATTCATCTCGGTGAGTTGCTTCAACCGAACAGACATTGATCTGTACGCCTAAGAAAAATGATCTCTAGTCTACTCTGTTGCCTTGTCCCAATGATCAACGATACCACATCCACAAAAGATAAGAGAAGATAATTGAATTGAATCAAATGCAAGAATATGTGTTGCCACTCTATCTGCTCGATAAGAATGATCATCTGCTTGTCATCAGTATGCTTGAAATGTAGACATGTACAGACGAACTTGTACGTGTTGAGATAAACCTGAAGGCACGAATCAAACGTGTCGTATACCTGTGCATAAGTCCAAGTGTGTCTCATCTGATAGAACGGCTAGAGCATGCATTTGGTCTCGGACAACTTGTATACAAGGAAATATTTGTCTCTCGGGTGGTATCTGGGGGCACCTGGAACCGCTCGGCCTAGGAGAGATTAGGGCCTCCATGTGAAAATGGGAGTCGATCTGAGTCCTTAGCGACGAGCTGAACCAAAGAGTCACAGCGACTAATCATGGGGAAAACCCATGGACCAACATGTAGAATAGTCCACCTGCATGACCCGAATGACAACTTCAATATCTGCAAGAATGAATCATGAATTACTCATTATGCAAATTGTGCTAACGTGGTTTTGTGCAGGGATGACTGCCGGCGAGGGTAAGTTGCTATGATATATTCTATCTGTCATGTTCTTATGAATTGTTAAAAAGAACCTAGACAAGTAGAAAGATCACTAGTAAATGTTAGCTCAACATATTGATTTAGTGCAGAGATTTGCGAGTTCGGCCAAAAGCCGCTCGCCAGTACATGATGTGTACTGACCCACGTTGTGGGCATCCTTTTCAGAAGCAAAAGGAGACAGGGGGATTTCAAGTGAGGCACCGAAGCTCGTCTAGCCCAGTAGAGCTCGTGGATCGCCTCGAAGTTTACTTTCAGTCAATTGCAAGTTTCCAGTTTTCATTTCCTTGAAGGTGTCTTTCAATTCCAGCTTGTAATAAAGGATATCATGTATGGGCATTGTGGCTAATTTCAAAAGAGTATTTCAAAGAGAATCTTGTAGCCAAATTATAAGGCAAATCTGAGTTGCAAAGCTTTGTACTTGTATTCCTTTCAAGCTATGAATAAAATGAGTATTTCCATTTCAAATCTCTGTGTCCAACATTTGGTTTTCTGCAATGGGTGCGTGCATGTGTTATGCTTGACTAATGGGTGCGTGCGTGTGTTTTTGCTTGACTAGTTGTTTTTGTGCAGGTACATGGCCTTGTGCAAGCGCAACTTAGGCTTGCACGGCATCACGCCTTAGCGAGGACGATCGATCCCGCAGGGATCCAAGCAAGACGGACGACCCTAGCGGGATCGGGGCGTGACAAGAGTCGCCATCGTGTTTGCCATAAAATATTAAGCACAACAAATTACAAATGAATTGAACTTGATTGCAAACCCGCTTCTAGAAGAGAAAGCCTAGAAAGAAATCATAGGAAATAATCTAAGTACAATTATTTAGTTTTGATTCTGGGGGTGACGATAAAGGCTCGGAAATGTGTAGCAACTCTGCCTTACTCTTTGGACTATCTGACGCGCTCCTTGCTCTTGAAGAAATTGCCCTTCGTAGGTTATCCGCCTTGGATTGCCAACCATTTGCATGGGGTGTGGTACCCTGCTATTTATAGTATTTTCTGTAGTAGCAGATTTTTGGGCCACATAAAGGGCCACGTGGCCACGTGTCCATCACAGCACACAAAGACTCGATCTCGTACTGCCAGCTGGTGGGGCTGTCAGTCTTGCCAAATTTGACAGAGTTTGTCAGCTTTATCAGAAGGGTTGATTAGCTTGGCCGCATAAGTAACTATTCCTTCTGCGGCTCAAAAATCAGTCTGGTGAAGATGGGCCGCAGGGGGCGTGCTGAGTCTGTCATGCGACTCTTCTTTATGCGGGTCAATCTGTTCCAGGGTACTCATGTGGTCATTTGTTATCCGCATGAACCCCATATTTTCCATGCTTCTACAATTAGTTTGACTTAGCAGTTAATAAAGGTTATATGTGTTGTGGATACAACATAGATAGGAATGGGGTAGGGAGGACATTTCCTTAGCGTATGGGCTACCATGCACATTACCATTTGTGATCGTACACTCCACCGAAAATATGGGTTGACGACCCTATATTTACTGATGGTCACCAACGTTCGAGAAAACATGATGCTTTGAGGCCTCTAGTGCCCAAGAGGGGAGTATGCCAATCCCATTTAAGCTAGAGAGCCCATGCATTGTAGGGTGTTCTTAAAATTTCATATTAGCCTAGAATGGTTAGATGACCTTTATCCGTTTAGGTATATATACATTTTGATTTGTGTACTTATACCTGATCATGGCTTGGACCAATATTTTGTCACGAACTAGTGTGCCATACCTTGTTCTTGTTTGGTTGTAGGTGTGGTTCACTGCTTCAATGATAAAATACTGAACCATGTTGTGATCCAGATTCTACATAGGATTTAGGTGTGGATAAATACTTCATCGTGGATTAAGGTGCCATCTCATGTACTTGTTTGGTTGGAGGAATAGTACACTAAGTCAAGGATGGAGTATTGGATCATGTTATGATAATAATCATTGTTCAGTAGTTTATATTTAGTTATATGGCATATTTTTCTGTGTCTTGTTACGTCCCTCTGAGGACCTGGGTATCTCTCCAGGTGCAGGTGTTCATTACTTTTTGTAGGATTTTCCCCCAAGATCGCGATCTTCTCTTTCTATCAAAGATGATTTGATCTTGGATCATCCTTTACTGCTTGTATTCTTTATTTACTATTTTCTTCTTTCTAGTTGAATGCTTGGTAATAGATTTGTCTCCTTCCAGCAACTTATACAACGACAAATCATATTTGATTTATAATATCTTTATTTTCTTATTTTTGTGGATGAGATTTAGTGAACCATGGCTATCTATATATTGCTTGCAGCTTACGTATATTTATTGTACGACTGGCATGTTACATTCATAGTTCTACGTATTATGGGACTGTGGCGTTACGACGGACTTATAGGAACTAATGAAACAAGTCAAGTAAATCTCATGTCAAGTCCAAATAAAGGAGACATGATCAAGTCAACTCAAGTGTACAAGTATACGAAATCTAAAGGAGTACGGTGTAGCGTGGATCAAATATGTGATAAGAAAAGAAGACACCCGACACGCAAGATATATAAAATAAATAAATATGCTTTATAAAACATGTACAAGAAACATATGATAGGACAAGCAAGAAACATATACGAACATAATCAAGCAAAAATAACATGCATAAATATTGTACAAGTTGGCAATATATACTTGCCGAACATGATTTGTTGGAGTTGATGCATGGCTTGATCCTCTCGGCACAGAATAGATACGAAAGTCATACTTCTAATATCATCCCAATTTATGGCACAACATTCAGTCTAGAACATTCCAATGAACTAGGGTTGACATGTAGAAGTCCGAGTTCGCAAAGGAAATAGGAAACATTCGACTAGTCATGATCGGGAGCAATCTAATTTTAAGTGGAAAATTGATTTAAGAAAAGATATTCTTTAGTCAAGATATATATATTGTAAACCCTTTTTAGAAACTTTATATATATATATATATATATATATATATATATATATATATATATATATATATATATATATATATAATTTCTTAAATCAGTTTTAAAATAATCTATATGTATTTTTTAAATGAATGTTGTATTTTGGGAATATTTTAGAAATATCATTTATTTAAATACAAAGCATGATTAATATTTTAGAAATATCATTTATTTAAATACAAAGCCTTTTGAAAATATTCCCAAAATACAACATTCATTTAAAAAATACATATAGATTATTTTAAAACTGATTTAAGGAATTATATATATATATATATAGAGAGAGAGAGAGAACCGCCTACGGTGCCTGGGCGGGGGGCACGCTACTTCCTCGTGATGCGCGCCCATTGGGCCTAGCGGTTGCAGCGAGCATGCATCCCTTCGGGTTGCGTGTCCTCGGGCAGCACACCCGGTTCATTGGGCAGCGTGCCCATCCCCTTAGTGCCGTGAGCCCAACCAGTTTCAAATTCCAAATTTTTTTCGAAATTTTGCAAGTTACCCCCTCAAACTTTTGTGTTCTCTACTTTGCTTTCCAGGGATCTTTTTGTGTTTTTGGACCCTGGCTCTTGTACTGCTCGTTTAGAGCCACACCTTTTATTCAATAA
Organism: Iris pallida; assembly: GCA_029216955.1. NCBI lineage: Eukaryota > Viridiplantae > Streptophyta > Magnoliopsida > Asparagales > Iridaceae > Iris > Iris pallida. The sequence continues at coordinate 37,694,793 of JANAVB010034417.1, forward strand.
AATACTGTGTTTTTTAAAAAAAATAAAAATAAATAAATATATATATATATATATATATATATATATATATATATATATATATATATATATATATATATATATAGAGAGAGAGAGAGAGAGAGAGAGAGAGAGAGAGAGAGAGAGTATTACATAAAACCCAAAATAATGCTAAACAGTTCTGCATTGACTCAGGCCCCAAACCTAAATTTGAACTAAACATTTAGGCCCCAAACCAAAAGCCCCTAGTTTTAACTCTAACCTACTATTACATATTTGACACTACAAGAAAATAGGGCTTTTCCGAAGTTTTTTTTCTCCAACGTTTATGAAAACGTCGGCTCAGTCATCTTATACCGACGTTTTGAGATAAACGTTGAGATATACCCACGTTTGTGTTTAAATGTTGAGAAATTTACTGACGTTCTACGATAAACGTTGAGAAAGACCTATGATTGTGTTTAAACGCCAAGGAATTTATCAACATTTGGTCAAGAACGTCGCATATTTGGAAAAAAAAAATGATATTTTTTCCTGGCATTTATAGTGTAATCGGCTTATACAATTATTCCCAACAAGAAATGCTAGACTTCTGCGCAGCCAATAAGGTTTATCCACAAATTGAAGTCAGTCCAATCCATTACATAAATAAGGTACTTGACAGGATGGTAAAAAAGGATGTGAAGTACCGATTTGTGATTGATATTGAGAATTATCTCAAGTGAATCAAACGGAATGGAGAAAAATTAGTTGCGTAGATGCTATTTATGTCATGTTCTATGTTGCCTAAAGACTTGATAAATAATGTCCAATACTTAGCACAGGTATCAGAATGTAACTTTGAGTATGTAGTCTTCAGCTTGCATAGCAAAGTAAGAAGGGATATCGCACATTCTCCTCTTGTTGGAACTATGCTTCAATCTTGCACTTAAATTTTTAGTTTGTAGTCGTATAGTAGCTAGCATGTTAGCAAGTGCTGAGAATGACAAGAATCTTACTTGATATTAATGACTTTGTGGTGGTGGTGGAGGGCACTTTCCCAACAGGTTTTTTTTCCCTCTTGAGGCTCTGATGAAATGTAGTAACTAATAGAAATTTTGATGTCCATAATAGATTGTATTAGACTATCAGTGAGCTAGGATTATTGAATATATAGAACAATGCTTAGTAAATCTTATCAGTTCAACTTTTGTGCCCGTTTGTATCAAGATGCACTTTTGTGCCCATTTCTAAGGAAATCTCTATAATATTTTTCTTGTTTCCACCTCTTAATACATTCTCTGTTGTAAAACTGATAATTTAGAGTACTTGCAGGGGAATGTATGTGATTCTTGTGCATCTTTATAATGTTTATAACAAGTTTGAGATTCGTTATTGAAAGAACATTTGGAGAATGATTTGTAGCTTTGTGGATAACCATTCTTTGTTACTAAACCCTTGAATCATGTGTTTGCCATTTTGTAACTCTTGATAGTGCATTCATATTATTTTTTAATGTTGCTAGAATAACAATATTTCCAGTAGAAGTATTTATTGGTAGCAATTTCTAAACCTTTACTTTTTTGTACATAAGATAAAAAAATGCTTACTCATTTTGTAACTCTTGTTTTTACTTCCCTCAGAGTTTTGAGCCTATTAGGACACAACTTTCTCATGCTGTTGGAGCTGCTTACTCACTCAAGATGGACAAAAAAATTGCTTGTGCAGCTGCTTTCCTTGGAGATGGAATAAGAAACGAGGTATATGGATCGATACATAATTGTTTGCCATTAGTTTTATTTAAAAATGTTCAGTTTTCTAAAACCTGTGTTGATTGGTTTCGGGACATTTCTGTTCTGTCTTGAATTTTGCTGCTGTAATGGAGAAATCGATCGTGTTGTCACTCCCACAACAGATAATTTTGAAGTAGGGATTGTTCACCCATGTTAAGTTCTGTTGTACCTTGTCAGTGTTATGAATTTTAACTTGTTCTATTTTGTCAAACTCGGTGGTATAACAAAATGTTATATTTTGATCGATAAAAGTTTATTTGGCAGATTATATACTGCTGAATTTATAATGTTAATTGGAGTGGTTTATTTACTCATTGGAAATGGTTGAATACAAGTGCATTGTAATATATTCAAATTATTATTATTTTTAAATTAATTTACCTATACCGACGTTTTTGTTAAAACATTGGTAAAATAAATTGTCGAGAAAGAAAATACCAACATTTTTGCAAAAGGTTAGGACAGTTATGATTTTGACGATTTTGGTAAAACGTTGAAAAATTGTTACCCATTGTTCCACAATTCCTGACATTTATTAAACGTTGCTGCAAACGTCGTCTTTATCGATACCGACGTTTATCGGGAACGTCGATAATTCCTGACTAGGGCAACGACGACGTTTGCAGAAAATGTTGGACAAACGTCGGCATAACCTATGCCAACGTTTTCAATCGTTTTGTCAACGTTTATAAAACATTGGAAAAGCCTAATATTCTTCTAGTGTGACTTACTACTAAACTGGGATATGGCCTATGATAATGGATTAGCCCCAGCCAAATTGTTAAGGCCCAAACTAACTAACACAAATTAAATTCCAAAAAGAAAACCTAATTGATCTAGTCGTGGCCCATTAAACCCAATACAAGTAGAAATTATAGCGAAAAAAAGATAGAAGGAGCTACAGAGGAAGAGAACATGAGAAGAAGAGAGAGAGAGAGAAAGATCGAGACAGAGAGGGATCGAGAGAGAGGAAAATAAGGGGAGAGGTTCATCTCAGGTCTACCGATCGCTAGAGGGAAGGAGGAGGCAGTGTTGTCCATTGTGGCACTAGATCGGAGGTCTAACGGCACTCACTAGAGGAGGGGCTTTGCATACGAGGGGTCGTGCGGTGGCACTCTATGCTGGCCTGGGTTATCGACGGTTGGCGTGGGCTTGGGCGGTCGGCAAAGAGGAAGTGGGCGGTGGTTGGTGCCGAGTTTGGCCGAAGAGATGGGTCTAGTGGGTGGCTGACAGTGATGTACTCGTGTGTGGGGGCAGCCGTAGATGGTCGGTCGAAGGAGTAACCATAGCTGACCGGGAAGCAGTGGTGTTCGTGGGGTTGCCTAGGGTCGGAGACGGTGATGGCAGTTCTGGTAGCCTGGACGTTCCAGGCTGCTACGGGTTTGTGGGTGGACTTCGGTGATAGGGAGTTCGCGGGTGACTCGACGATGGAGAGGGTATTGGTGATGAAGATGATGGATGCATGTGATGGTGCGGCCAGACGGTTGGTCGATCAGGGTGGTCACGGTGGATCGGAGCAGGTGACTGCTGGGGATGGTGGCCGAAATAGCTAGATTAGGGCCGGAATAGCTAGATTAGGGTTAGGGTTATTAGTCAAAGAAACTGTGTCAGGATTGGGTTGTGTCCGGCATGACACGTGAAAGGTGTCTAGAGTGTCAAACACAAAAGAAATAATGTAATTGTAATAATAAAAATAGTAGGAAGACACCCGGGGTCGGACCCGAGGTCGACACAGCTAACATGGATAATGATGGACACGGACACATGGCTATGGTGGTTGGATAATGGTTGTGGCTCATGATGGCTAAAATTATTCAGGATTTGAGAATACTGTAGAAGCATGGAAAATATTAGAATAAAAGCATAGATAGCCCATGCGGCTTTGGATAGCAAGCCTATGCGGCTCATAACTGGAGTTGCCCCATGCGGCCCGAAAGAAGACCCTCAGACTCATGCGGTTCGGGCATATATGCGGTTCAGCAGGAACATGCGGCTCAATTGACGCCACGTGTGATCCCCCCACAGCTGGCTACGGGAGTAATGGCCTCATTTAATGCTCTGACACGACTCGACGGCTGCGACGTCTCTGACATAAAGCGTCATAATGGCTCTGCCATAATGACAGACTCCTCGGGGAAAGAAGACAATCTCTGACCCGATCTGTCAGAAATCCTAGATTGCCACGTGGCAAAAGTCTCATGCGGCTCGGGTAGAGAACAGCTTCATGCGGCTCAGCGAGGAATCACTCTAATATGATTAACAGGAATCCGCCATATGCGGTCCACCCATTAGCCCGGTCTATGCGGCTCAATACCATGTTAACTCAGGCTGCCCACAGAAACTATGCATATGCGGCTCATGGAGGGTTCGTCCCCTGCGGCTCGCAGAGACTACGCATATGCGGCTCACGGAAAGTTCGTCCCCTGCGGCTCGATGAGGCATTGACTCATGCGGCTCATGAAGAGTATCTCCCTGCGGTTCAAGTGTTGGCCATCCTATGCGGCCCTGGCAGGACCTTCAATTAAAACACGTGGCATTGAAGATTCAACCGAATCCCAACAAGAATATTTGACACCATTATCATAATTGCCGAGATCAGGGCATATCATTTATCATCAAGCCAATAGGACACGTGGCGAGCAATCAAATATTGGTATAATCAATCACGAGGATTTAAAGCAGTCAACATTAACTGCTCATGAGATTTGGTGCTATCAGCATTAGTGGCCGAGATTCATTATGATCAGGATCAAGGGCTCAGATAGAATGAAGGAAGCGCCGACATTCCAAACAGATAATCATCAGCAAACCCTAATGATCACACCCCACTCCTATAAATAGCCAGCATCCTCCCCATGCAAAAAAAAAGAAGAAGAAGAGAGAGAGAGAGAGGTCGGCAACAAAAAGAATAAAAAAATAAGAAGAGAGAGATCTACACAGAGAGAGCTCCCCCCTTTCTTCTTGATACTCACAGAGAGAGAGAAGCCATGAGAGCCACCCGAGGAGAGTAAGAAGAACCTTTCTTCGTCAACGCCAAGCAGATCTTCCCCGAGCCAAGGCTGCATACTGATCGTCCAAGGAGTAAGGCAGAGCGGCCGTCGCTTTCCCGAGCCTCTATCGTCACCCCCCAGAATCAAAAATAAATAATCGTACTTAGTCTGCTGTACCTAGGTTTTCGTCCCTAGGCTTTCTTTGTACGAGCGAGTTTGTATTGTGAGTCTAAGTTCAGTCCTCCGATAATTGTTCTGTTCTTTTACAATCAATGGCAAACACGATGACGACTCTGCTGGGGACTAACTTCTCCACGGCTGAGGAGTTGGTGACGCAATCGGATGCAGCCAAACTTGGCTCCACACAACAGAAGATGGTCGTCCGCTTCGACCAACAGGCGTTCGAAGAGATGCTCTCTGAAGGCAGCGCTGGCCCGGTCCAGAAACGCACCCGCACCACGAAGGCTCACAAAGAGTGGAGGCCAAAGTCATTTGCTCCTCCCCAAGTCCTCGATGGGATACCCTCGGTCGCTCAAGACGGCGAGAAAAACTCTCCTGCGGCCCCACTTCAGATCGCAGACACCTCTGCTGTCCCCAAGTTCGGCAGAAGAAAACACTATGATGCTGGACTTGCAGGGGCAAAGAGGGTCTCTGCTCAACCTGAACCGCAGAGGGGTATTAGCCGCAGAAAGAAAATCCATGCGGCCACAACCGTCAACTACATGAAGAATACTCATGCGGCCACTTCTGTCAGCCGCATAACTTATGCAGCTACATTTTCCGACCGCATGGATGAGAGTCATGCGGCTAGTAAAGTCAACCGCTTACAGAAAACCCATGCGGCCACAGATGCCAACCGCATGCGGACAGCCTGCACGGCCGTGACTCCTAACCGCATAAGAACTCGTCCCACAACAGAAGACAGTCGCATGCAGATAGCCTGCACGGCACCCAACGCTAGCCGCATAGCGTCTCTACCACACTTTTCTCGATCAGTTTTCGACCGACTCTCATGCGGTCCTAACTCTGATCACTTTCTGGATGAAAATCCAGACTCTGTGATACCTAATGTGGACTCTTCCTATTATGCATCCACGAGTGCTAGAAAGAAGAAGTCTAGGGCAGCGCGGGCTCATCAAGCCCAAACAGCTGCCCCAACCTCTGACTATCAGGGCGTTCCGCTGATTATCACACGGGCCTCTGATGGGAAGTTGTACAGAACTGCTCAAGTCCAATCCCCGGCGGTGAACGGACAGAGTGGTTCCTCTGACCTGCGTGAGGCGATCCTCCACAAGCGCAAGGAAAGAGAAGGGGCCTCGACGTGCAAAGAATCCTCACATAGACGTCACTGCACCCAGATCATCGTTAACTGCTGCTGCAACAACGCGGCAGTGACGGAAGATCGCCCGTCCGTCTTCCACAGACTACAGCACCCGAACTCAGAAGATGAGGCACCTCCTGTTGTCTCCTGCAATTTCGCTCAGAAGGTCCCCGCCGAGGGGAGAGGGAAGAAGACAAGCATCTCCAGTCCAAAGATATCAGCCACTACAGCTAAGAAGTTGTCGGCTAAACGGTTACCCTCCACCGGAGTATACCAACACACCCGTTCGAAGACAAAATCTGCTGCAACAGGAGACTCATCGTCCCCGACCCTGGGGGTCGTAGGAGCTGGGGGTAGTACTCCTCCGAACATCCACAATAATCTAATTTTTCAAGGAGACGAACCCCGAGAAACAACCCTCCCATCGGGTACAACAGATGCTGATGTCTCCGAGGACATCCATGATTCTCTAGACGAAGCAAGCTCCGAAGCTGGGGGTAGTGTTCCTTCCGAATCCGAACCTGAAGAGAACATCCCCACATATCCAGATGATTTCTCGACGCATGGGTACGACTCGGAGGGTACATCCTCCACCACTCCCTCCGTCACTCCTCATGTGAAGACGGTATTCATGACAGACAGCAATCAAGGCGGTTCCAGCGATCGCCAGCGCATCGACACGCTGGAGGCCATATTGCATGCCTTGGTCAAGTCTGTAGACGAGATCAAAGCGGCACTTCCTACTCTGCAGGGAGTGACACCTGGCCAGACAAGCACGGGTCCCGCAATCAACGTAGATTCAAATTCAGCGGCGCCAAACTAGGGCAATAATCCTCCCGAGATAACGGCCCCTACCGCGACAGATGAGGCCCGAGAAGTAAGAAGAGAGGTTCAGGAGCTCCGAGCAATGTTCCACGCCCGAGAAAACTCTCAAGACCTCAGAATACGGCAACCATGCCCAGCTGAATGGAGGGATGTGCCCGTTCCCCCAAGATATAAGCCGTTCAATATCAACCCATATGATGGTAAGACTTCAGTAAGCCGGTACATCACTTACTTTGAGGTCACTACCGACCATCTGCCCCATGAGGATGCCATCCTCACACGGTTATTCATTGGGGCACTGGAAGGAGTCGCCTTTGATTGGTACCGCAACCTGCCAGATAATTGCATCTACTCCTTCGCTGGCTTCAAGCGCTTGTTCTTGGAGAGGTTCTATGAGGTAGGGCAGGACGTCACGATGTCTACCCTCATGGACGTCGTCCAAGGAGAGAAAGAGCTGACAAGGAATTACATTGAGCGGTTTCGTCAAACCGCAATGAAGTTACCATCTGGCAACCCGGACTCTTCCTTGATTGAAATTTGCCAAAAGAGACTACTCCCAACAATTAGTCTCTGGATGGGCGAAAGTCAATTCAAGGACTGGAAGGCCTTTATCATCAGCGCTACAAGTGCCGAGGAACGATTGAAGAAAGCTCGCCAACTGGGGTTGCATATCTCAGAGGGAGAGAACAAGGGGAAGCGTCCCAACGCCAGCAACGACAATGGGGGTAGCCCCTCCAACCGAGACAACAAAGGCAAGCAGGCCATGGTGACCGATACAGCCCAGAAGCCCGAGCAACAGCCAGCGGACAAACAATGGCCTCAAATCACTTATTCTTTCGAAGACGGCCACGTCAAGCCTATCTTGGACATGCTTATACAAGGAGATAGAATTCAGCTTCCTCCACCAAGGCGGGAACCTCGGCCTGCTGATTTGGAAAATCCGAAGTTCTGCCATTACCACCGCTACGTCCACCATGCTACACACGACTGCTACCAACTGAAACGCTATATCCAGAACCTCATCGATTCAAACGCTCTGGCTATCGACTTCGAGGAGGTAACCGTAGCAGCCAACATGGTGTCCGTACAATTCGGCAATTTCCCTCCAACAGAGACTCAAGACGGTGTCATGCCCATCCCTCTGGCAACAATGGAAATCACTAACCTTCCGCCTGCCCGTGATCAAACTCCCGGCCTAATACCCCTCACCACATCACGAGGGGAGATCATGTGGGTCCATCCGGACCTAGTCCATGAGGTGACTCAGCCCACTTTATCCTCTAAAAAGAAAAGTGGAAAGGTCAGATCATGCCGCACCGCCTCGGCAGAGGAGGAGGAAGTCTCAGCCGTCACTACCCGATCTGGAGCACAAGCCCAACCAGTGGCCGAGAATCCGACTAATGATCAGCAGCCCACAAACGCTGATACTCCGGGACCGGCTCAGCCTTCGACGACCGACAAGCCTAGGCCGAAGGAGACTCGCTTCGACAAATCTCTCCGAAAGAAGATACCTCAGGGGCTGGAGAGGCCCTATAACTTCGACATCTTGGCGCAATTGGCTAACACACAGGCCAAATTGTCCTTATACGAACTCCTGAGACTCTCAAAAGATGTCCGTACAGCTCTAAGTGAGGCGCTCCAAAATGCCGACGCATACTTGGCTCAGGTCAACCTCACGGGAGATAATCAGCCTACATATCTCCAAGATAGTGCGTGTACAGGTGCAATGCCCAATATCGCATTCTCTTCGCAGGATATGCTCATCAAAACTAACCTGCACGATCGTCCATTGTACTACACTGGATACATCGGCGACGTAAAGGTAGACCGAATGCACATTGACCCCGGGTCCTCCATAAGCATCATTCCGAAGGGTCTGCTACATCATCTTCGCATTCCAATGCATCGTCTGACGCCTACAAGCACCGCCATTAGCGGTTTCAATTCGGGCAGGAGCTACCCAATAGGGAAGATTCGCTTGAAATGTCAGATTGGCGACCTCCAATCAGAAGTCACCTGCTACGTCATAGATGCCGATACTTCTTACAATATCCTTCTGGGGCGGCCTTGGATACACGATTACATGATCGTGCCTTCCACGCTATACCAGTTCTTCAAATATGTCGATAAGCACGGCTTCGTGAGGACAGAGTTTGCTGATATCGATCCCTTCAAGGGGGTCGAATCTTATTACTCAGACTCCTGTCTTTACGAAAAACCAAAGAAGCATCTGGTCGAAGAGGAGGTGCAAGCTCACACCAAGACGACCACAAGATCAGAAGAACCCCTGACAATCCATCTCCAGGCTCGCAAACCGGGCAGTTCTGCACCCCTTACGGCTACTCTGCGTAAGGACGCAATCAGTCTATCGGCGCAAGAAGAGCAGATGAGGATCCGGCTGCCGAGGTCTGGCCAAGTGCCGAGACCCACACCAGGACCTTTTACCATTAGACTACCGAGAGTCGGTCAGCTCCAAGCAGAGAAACTCAATCCCTCCGACAGACCGCTCACGATACGTCTTCCTAAAAAGGGCCGTCACCCCGACGCGAGGTCTGACACTTCCAGCGAACCAGCCACTTCTCGCCCCACGTCAGATGCCAAGCTGGGGGTTGCTAGTCCACCAACAACTCCACGACCTGCTCCTCCGGTCGAGCCCCTAAAGATCAAGCTGACTAGGTCGCTCTCCCAGTCTTCATTTATACAGGGGGTGGCCGAAGAAGAACCAGAATTAGCCAAATATGTGGCTGCCCACTCCGATACCCCTTCCGCGGACGATGTAATCCCTCTCGAGAAGATACCTTATTTTATCAATAAAGGGCTATCTTTGAATTACATCGAACTCAACAAGCTATGTACAATGTATGCTATGGACCACGGTATAGGCACTCACCTACATACACAGGTGACAAATGTGTACACCGCTATCCAACTTACTCCGGTAGAAGACGCTTACCGAATAATCGAAGGAGGGGACCACCCAATCATCTTTGGCCGGACGAACAACCCGCATCCCCTCGCCATAGAAGAAGTCGACTTCGGGTCAGCTAACGGGAGACTGCCTCTGTATCTCTATAGCCCTCAATCCAAATATCTCATGCAGAAACATGAGTATGATCTAGAGACAACGCCAGGACTGAACTATGGCACTGGACGACGATTACCTTTGAAGACGCCAGCCCCGGCGGGCAAACCACGGAACTACTATAACAAAACCCGATGCGGTTTAGGGTATGTAACGCCAACTACGACCCCTGAAAGCTCGGATGAAGAATGCGACTGGCAGTCACACTCAACCGGGTCACCAACTTCCGACTCAGACACAAGCATTGGGGACGTATTCAGACAAGTCCTATCAGTCAACATGGCATTTGCCGACGCTTACGAAGAAGACGAGGACATTCCTGAAATTCTTGAGCTTGAGCCGTGGGCCCAACAGTTAGACGCACAATGGGAAAAGCGGTTCGAGCTAAGAGAACCTCCTACGGAGGACGAAGTTATGCAGGTCAACCTCGGCACCGAATCCTCTCCGAAGCCAATCTTCGTCAGTAAAAGCCTAACAGACAAGGAACGAGAATCACTGCTGGAACTCATCCGAGAATACATTGATGTATTTGCATGGAGTTACGAAGACATGCCGGGATTAGATCCCGACATTGTTCTCCATAAACTCAATATACGGCCGGATGCAAAGCCAGTCAAGCAGCAGCAACGACGCTTCCGCCCGGGCATCATGGACGCGATCGAAGTCGAAGTCAGCAAACTGATAGCCAGCGACTTCATCCGTGAGGAGCAACACCCTGACTGGGTCGCCAATATAGTCCCGGTCCTTAAGAAGAACGGGAAGATCCGAATCTGCATCGACTTCCGCAATCTAAATGAGGCATGTCCGAAAGATGAATTTCTCCTCCCGATCACGGACATCATGATCGACAACACATGCGGCTTCGAACGTATGTCATTCATGGATGGATTCTCGGGATACAATCAAATCAAGATGTCCCCCGACGATGAGAAGCACACATCATTTAGAACACCGATCGGCACATACTGTTACACAGTCATGCCATTCGGTCTAAAGAATGCTGGTGCCACATATCAGCGGGCTATGAGTATCATTTTCAGAAAACATTTGCGCAAAATAGTGGAATGCTACGTCGACGACATCGCTGTCAAGAGTCGCCGCAAGGAGGATCATCTGCAAGATCTAAAAACGGTATTCGGCCTGATGCGAGCCCACAACCTAAAGATAAACCCTACAAAGTCGTTTTTGGGCGTATCCAGCGGGAAGTTCTTAGGTTTCATCATCACTGCACGGGGTATCCATGTAGACCCTGAGAAAACCAAGGCAATAATGGAGATGGGTCCCCCGAAAAATCTCCGCGAACTTAGAGGCCTCCAAGGGAGGCTAGCCTATATCAGAAGGTTCATTTCCAAACTCTCCGGACGATGCTGGCCGTTCACACACCTCATGAAGAAGGGAGTCTCATTCGCATGGGACGAAGAATGCTAATGCGCTTTCGACGACATCAAAGAATATTTGTCAAATCCTCCAGTCCTGGTGGCCCCGGTCCCTGGAAAACCATTCTTGCTCTATGTACGAGCAATGGAACACTCCCTCGGTGCCCTGCTGGCACAAAATAACGACGCAGGACACGAACAGGCCATATACTACCTCAGCCGAATGATGGTCGGGCCCGAACACCGATACACTGCCGTGGAGAAAGAATGCCTCGCCTTGGTGTTCGCTATTCAAAAGACACGGCACTATGTTACAGGACAAACCATACATGTGATCTCACGGGTAAATCCCCTCAGGGTCCTCATGACTAAACCAGGGGCGCTCAGCTCTCGCCTCGCTACCTGGGCAATACTGCTATCCCTATATCATATGATCTTCGTCCCACAGAAGGCTGTCAAGGGTCAAGCCCTAGCAGACTTTTTGGCAGCCCACCCAGGATCGGAGTCATCCAGAATCTATGAAGAGATCCCAGACGAGGTCGCCGATTCGAATACAGCCACTCACGATAACATATGGCGAATGTTCTTCGATAGCGCCTCAAGAATCGGACCCAAGGGAAATATCGTCGTGGGGGTCGGAGTGGTATTGATCTCTCCTACCGGGCTAGTGATCAATCGCGCCTACTCTCTCACGGAACCCTGTTCCAACAATGTGGCCGAGTACAACGCTTTGGTCATTGGCCTCCAACTCGCAAAGGAGCTGGGTGTAGAACATCTCGAAGCATACGGCGATTCACAATTAATCGTCAATCAGATTCGGGGGTCGTACGAAGTCCGCCATGAAGACATGATCCCCTACCACCAAATAGCAATCAACATTATCTCCTCTTTCGAGGGATTCTTCATCGAACACGTCCCCAGACTTCAAAATATCGAAGCCGATGCCCTAGCAGGCCTTGCCGCTTCCTTAGCAGTGCCGAACCAAGCGCATCACTCGGTTGAAGTGATAGGCCACGAACTGGTCTGTCCCAAGAACAATATTCAATTCGTGGCGAGCTATTCCGTCCGGACGGTCGACGAAACACCAGACTAGAGACAGCCGTTCATTGACTTCGTCGTATACGACATCCTCCCGGAGAACCCAAAGGAAGCCACCTCCATCAGACGGCGTTCTCTCAGATTCTTCTACGACACAGAGACAAAAATGCTGTACCGACGATCCTACAACGGATTATTACTCCGGTGCTTGTCAAACGCAGAAGCCAAAGAAGCTGTACGAGAAGCTCACGATGGTGTCTGTGGGGCCCATCAGCCTGGCCCTAAGCTACAGGACCGCCTTCGCCGTATGGGCTACTACTGGCCCACGATGGTGGCAGACGCAATAGACTATGCCAGAAAATGCAAGGCTTGCCAAGTCCACGCAGACTTCATTCACCAACCCTCCGAGTTTCTACATCCAACGGTGGCATCCTGGCCATTCGAAGCATGGGGAATGGATATCATTGGCCCAATCACCCCACCTTCCTCCCGAGAACATCGCTTCATACTTGCGATCACCGATTACTTCTCCAAATGGTCGGAAGCCGTCCCACTCACAGAAGTTAAGACGTCAAACGTGATCAGCTTCCTTAAGCATCACGTCATCTACCGCTTCGGACTACCGCGGAGGATCATCCATGATAATGGTCCACAGTTTATAAGCCATGCATTCTACCGATTCTGCGATAAGTACCGCATTCAGAATGTCGCTTCGACACCATATAACCCAGCAGCAAACGGGTTGGCAGAGGCATTCAATAAAACAATCATCAAACTCCTCAAGAAGTTTGTCTCCTCCAACAAACGCGACTGGAACGAGAAGCTCGGCGAATGCTTATGGGCTTATCGCACCACAGTTCGAACAGCTACTGGGAATACACCATTCTCTTTAGTATACGGGAGTGAGGCAGTCCTCCCACTGGAAACTCAGATTCCCTCGCTCCGCGTCGCCCTCACTTATCAATTGACAACGGATGATAACTATCGACGTCGATTACAAGAGTTGGAGGCCTTAGACGAAAAGCGCACTAGCCCAGCAAAGGATCGAGCTATACCAAGCACGTATCTCAGAGCCTTCAACAAGAAGGTCAAAATCAGAACATTCCAAGTGGGCGATCTCGTTCTGGCAGTTCGGAGACCAATGGTTATGACTCACAAAACCGCAGGCAAGTTCCAGCCAAAATGGGAAGGTCCATTTGTCATCGAGATCGTGTTCTCCAACGGCGCCTACCGCCTCGCCAAACAGAATGGGGACTTGCTTATGTTGCCCGTCAACGGCAAGTTTCTGAAGAAATACTATGTTTAGACAACATTCTCCAAATTATCGAGTCATGTACCCTCTTAGTACCCCTGAACTCGCACCCACCATTTTCCAAATTATCGAGTCATGTATCCATTGATACCACTGAACCCACATCCACAACATTTCAGATTACCGAGCCATGCACCCGCTAGTGCCACTGAACTCTCATTTCCTCAATATTCTAGAAAATCCAAATTATGTACTTACATTCCGGTCACTCTCTCAGATAGTAAGTCACGTATAATCATACCACTGAACTTTCTTTCTGAAAGAGATCCTCCCTCATGATCCACTACCCGTGCTCCCAGTGCACAAAAAGGGTAATCGATCCACTAATCTCCGAAACGACCATGTCCTCATTACCTCTGAGTCGTTTTCACTTCCACCAAAAACAAACCGCCCCCTCGCATAGAACTTCCATGTCCTCCTACCTCTGAGTAATTCTATGCACCCCTTCTTCATTGGGCCCACTCCTGCCATGTCCTCATTACCTCTGAGTGGGAAGGCTCCGTCGAAGAAATCACCATATTTGCCATGTCCACATTACCTCTGAGCAAGTATGTTGGTTCCCTTTCAACCTATTGTCTGTACCCACAACCGGGGTGCGACAAGAATAATAGGTCCACAAATGTCCTCTGTTGACCACAAATGTCCTCTGTTGACCACAAATGTCCTCTGTTGACCACAAACGTCCTCTGTTGACCACAAATGCCCTCTGTTGACCACAAATGTCCTCTGTTGACCACAAACGTCCTCTGTTGACCACAAATGTCCTCTGTTGACCACAAATGTCCTCTGTTGACCACTATTGATTATAGAAAAGTCTTCTGTGAAGTCTCCCCCTACCATGTTCGTATTACCTCTGAGTAGGAAGATTCCACGGTAAAACCCTTATGTTTGCTACGCCCTCGTAACCTCGGAGCAAATATGACTGGCTTCCTTCCAACTTGTTATCCGTACCTAAAACCAAGGTACGCCTAGGGTAACAGGTCCACAAATATCCCTTGCTAAGCTTCTTGGCATAAATCCACCATTTTACCATGCCCCGGGAGCCCGGCTGCTCTACGGCATTCCTTTCCCCAGTACCGAGAACATCTATGACCATTTTGTCATGGCTGTCCCGGACATCCTGATCAAACTTGTTATCCGTACCTAAAACCAAGGTACGCCTAGGGTAACAGGTCCACAAATAACCCCTCAGCAAGTCCGATTCTATGAACGCCGATACAAGAAAGAAAAGATGAGTTGAAACATGCTCATTTATCCAAAAATCAAAGGGCTACATCATTGGGGATCACATCCCTTCCAAATAAAAATATACACATGTGAAAAAAAGAAAAAAAAAGAAGAAGCAGAAGAAGACAGAGGGCGAATCACTGTTCCGGGGCACATAACACCGTGAGGCGGTCCTTTATCAAGGCGACCGACCGCTCAAACCTCTGTTTGGCTCGACGCTCAGCTTCCTGGTTCAACACCGCCGGGTCCTCCAGATGAACGTGGGCCTGCCAGTTGTCCTCGAACTTCTTAAAAGATCGCTCCAGGTTGGCAGAAGTTCGAGAAATCCGCTCGGCCTCCCCGGCAATCGACTCCTGTTCTGCATGAGCAGCCTCCCGCTCTGACTCTAAGAAGGCTAACTCCTCCTGGAGCGCGAGAATCTGCTCCTTCGTGTCAGCTATTCCATGAGAGGCAGACTCTTCTCGGGCCCTACAAGCCTGACTCCGACGACCCAGCCGGTCATAGGAGGCGGAAAACTTGTCAAGATCCCCCTGCACAGCCGGCCTGGCAATTTCTCGAGCGAGCTTGATCCTGTCCCGAGCCGAAACCAGGAAGCCCCGCTCTCGTTCGATCGCGGCAGGCAAACCAGCCTGCCGTACTGCCAGCAGTTGGGTCACAAGCTGGTCAGCCTCTGTCAGCTTAGGCTCCAGGAACGCTGCTAACCCCAGCCCGCCAGGAAGACCCTTCAGAGTGTCAATTTGACCCCGAGCTTCCCGTAGAGACAGAGAAAAAGGGACCCCCCGGTCCACGGCAGCATTTATACCCCTCCCTAAGTGGCGATAAAAGCTGTCAACCACATCCTGCGTCACCTCGTCCAGAGCCTCCGAGGAAACCGGTGTCAACGGAAGTGTGGCTGGTAGCACGGAAGAAGACGCGACGGAGTCTGCCGCTCCTGCCACCAGAGAAACCAACTCCGCACGGAAAGACGCTTGAACAGCGGCCAACTCCTCTTCAGCAGCCCGCAGGATTTGGATGCTCGACAAGGTCGAGAAGTCGACTTCCGGAGCCGTGTCAACAGCGGAAGACGAGGCGGAAACCATTGCCAACTCCCTCCCCGTCTGCCCGAAGACGGCAGGAGGCTCTTCAACATGAGAGAGAGGAGAAAAAACATTCCTTTCGTCCGGATAATGGCCAACCGAACTCTCCCTGGGAACAACCGCGACGGAAGGTAAAAGGTCAGGACCTGCAGGGCCAAGGCAACCATGAATCGACTTGACCCGAAGGATATGTTGATATAGCGAATAAGCCCCCTCGGTAGTCAATATGTGGCTCAGCTTACCAGTGGAAGAATGTGGAGGCTGAGGTTTGCCTACAGCCATCACAACCTCTTCACCAACAGCCTCCGAGTCAGGAATAAAAGACTCATCTGCCCTTGCATCCTCGGAAGGGGATGCACCGAGGATGGTGTTATCTCGTTGAAATTCAGAAATCCCGTCACCCCGGGCTGGAGCCTCAGCAGCTTGGGAGTCCTTAGTCGCCGCTGAGAGAGCCCCCGCAGAGAGGACCGCGGCACACATGTCGCCAATCAAAACGGTAAGGGCCGGATCAACTACTGGAGCAGCGGATGGTCCAGGAGAGCCTGGTTCGTCAGACACCTATAAAAAGAAATGACCAAGTCATGTCCCCGAGAGGAAAGAAGACTACAATAAAGATAGAACTCCGGCTTGGACTTACCTCCGGAACATCGTCTACACCCTCACCTTTCTCCGTAATAAGCAGCCGACGGGGACCGACAGCCACTCTCTTTACAGAAAAAGTTACTTCTCCGCCGGTAGGCTCATGCCTGCCTCGCTTACGCGAAGGACCAGGCATGGCGGGCGATAGATCTACCCGTACCTCCTCCGACGTAGACGGTAACGGGTCCACTGCTTCGTCAAATACGACCGACGGTTGTTCCATCGCCATCTCAGCAGCCATAACTGGAGGCTGACCCGCCATTATCCCATCACCCGAAGAAAAGGAGTCTTCGCTGTCCCGGTCATTATTTTCCTCAATTGTGTCAAAGGATTCGGAATCGGGCAAGGGAACCCTATTCGCCCTTTTCTTCTTTGCTCTCGACGTCATAGCCTTCTCCGCTAGACGAGTGTCCATAATGAAGCTAGTCCTCAAGTCAAAATTGAGGGAAGAAGGATTCGCCGTGACATGATACAAGGCTGCCATATGCAGGATTTCATCCGTCACATTTACGGCAGGGACCAAGAAGCTAGTCCGAGTATGATAGGTGTCATAGTAGCTCCATGCTCTGATACCGTCAAGAATGCTGCCTTCAAATCCCAGGTGAGAACTGGGGCGCCCGAGGAACAGCTGACTATACCCAAATTGACGGGCAAACCTACTAGGCAAGTAGGGCTCCAAATACACAGTGGTGCGATTCCGGTAAACTAGATGCGCCGGGCGAATGTTGTGCAGCAAAAAACGCATCTTTTCAGGCAAGAAATGAGGAGGTCCGACCCCATCAACATGAACACTCCTCACCTCTTGATCAGTGAAATGAGGAACGGATACGAAGAAATTGTACCCATCCACCCTCGCCAGTATCCTCCGACACGCCGGCATGGTACTACATTCCCAAGGCTGGTGGTGATACTTGAAAAGAAACGCATCATCACCTGTAACGCCTTCTCCCGTCTCGGGTCTCATCAAGGATTGATAATGCAGCAATAGCCATCCCAGTAAGTAATGGTAAGGCAATTCTACACGTTCAAAATCCATTGCCACGTCACGAGCAATGACCTTGGACGAGAAGGCACGAAGACCATGTTGAATACTACACACCATAGCAGGAAGGAGGGCCAGCCTGACCCCAAAGGCCAACTTCACAGCAGGAAGAATGAAATGGCGACTGATCCTCTCAATAGAGCCTGCCCCTCCTGAGACCACGCAATTGTGCAGCCATACCATTAAAAATCCGGCCAAGAGTGCCTTCTCGGACAACCGTCGGGTGCCATAACGAAAGTAGCTAAAGGAGTCAATCTGGCTCCCGAACCTGTCACTGTGAGACCTCGACCTCCGGGCAGTCGACATCAAGACCTCCACTTCCTTAGGAGTTAAACGATCTCGGGAAGTAACTCGGCCAGCCGCGCTAAATTTGAAAAGGTATGCAACCCAAGATTTAGTATGGGGAGAGTCCCCCTCCGAGCTATCATTTTTTTGGATAGTCGTCCGGTGACAGGTGCTATGATGGCATAATAATTCTTGATACACGGTGACGAAACCGGGGAATCGCTGATCCAAATTTTGGATCTCCTCATTCGTCGGCGTATACACTTCGAAGGGTTCATCCCCCCAGGGGAGCTTGGAGACAGCATACATCTCGTGAAGAGCGAGCCCTAATTCTCCAACAGGGGTAAAAAAGGTCCCCATTCGATGATTGTACATCTCCAGAAGGGCCATGAACAGTGGCTTATTAACGGGCAATCCGTGGCTGGTACCCCGTATAGCTTCATAAAGGTTGACTCCCCGCAAAAACTCTTCATACTTCCGTAGGATCCATGAAGACAGATTAGCCCACGGAGGAATGGGGTGTACCCAGCTCGGCAGGACCAACCTACCAATAGGATAGGACCCTTTGAAAGCTAGCTGACTCAGGAAGGTATCAGCCTGGAAGAATGAAAAATTAGGACCCGGGGTGTTGATGAAGGTACCTGGAACTAACCCTATCACGGACCGACTGGCTGGATCTTTGACTGCGCGCACTGACCTAGTGGCTCTGTTATAACGGATATTACCAACAAACATCCCCGGTCTGGTTGGGGTGAGGGTGTCCGGCATCTGCCTATCCAGAACGATCATATTGAACCACTCAAAAGGGAAATGGCGCTTCATAATAGGGATGTGAATCGGCATCCCATCCAAGTCAAAATCCCAACTCTCCGAAACATCCAACACTCGGGAGTTTTCTACAACCAATACATCCCCAAAGAGGAAGACCGATTTCAGATACTTCCCGTCAGACTGCCCAGAGCATATCATATCAACAAGGAATTCAAAGAATTGAACCCTGATGACATTTAGCCGTTCTAAAGGTTCATCAACAAGTAGCTGTTCGGACACTTGACGAACTAAGTCATCCCGATGAACGCCCGAGGCTAACTGACGCGAGCCTACCATAAGTTCCCCAGCAGGATTCACGGGCAGAGTCACTGAAGACAGGCAAAAGAAACCAGGTCAGAAGAGAAACAAAGAAGACAGAAGTATTAGAAAAGATTACTGAAGTCTATGCGGCTAAGGTTGCCACAGCCTCATGCGGCTCATCAGCAGATAGGTCCATGCGGCTCTGCGCGTCATAGCCCCATGCGGCTCTGAATTAACCAAATCCGTACGACTCAGATTCAGAAGGGTTTATAAATTCATGCGGCTAAGTCCGACTCATATAAACCACTGCGGCTACAAACCATCAAGTTCATGCGGTTCAAAAGTGAGCAACGCTTATGCGGCCCAAGTCGAAAACACACATGCGGCACTGATCGAATATGACAAACTCATGCGGCCATAATGGACGAAGTGCCTATGTGGCCACATCGATACATCTCGTACATGTGGCTTGTGCATAAAGTATGCAACAGAGCCATGGCAGCAGTTAGGGTTTTTCGGAGTGACCCCCTTACCAGCGATGGGCGGGTGAACATCAGGATGGACAACGCCTACAGCAGCCGACGGAGGAGCGACCACATTCGTCGCTGCAGTCGCCGCCGCAGCAACTGCCTTGCCCTTCGCGGCCTTCGATGCAGCAGATCTCTTAGGAGCCATGGTCGATAGATGACGACGAAGAGCAAAACTGACAACAGAGAATTCAAGCAAAGAAAGGAGATAAAGAAATCCCCAAGAGCTGAAAGACTCCTATTTATAGGCGATCCATGAAGTAGAAAGACGCCTCGGATTACGCGCCGCCTCCAAAAATAAAGGCAAGAACGCTTCGGTCAAAGCAAAAACCGACCCTTGGGATCCTCCCCCAAAAGACGGCGTTAAATCAAATCGAAAGCAATTAATGAAGATTTGCTCACGAGGTCAGGACGCGTGGCAAAGAGCCTATGCGGCCAGAAGGAGCTATGCGGCCGAGATGCTAATGCGGCCAGGAAGCTCAGGTAAACAGAACATCCTATGCGGCATAAACGGGGCCATGCTTCTTATTCAAAGTGTTTCAATTTTACAAATTGAAAACTTTGAAGGGGGTCCTATAGAAGCATGGAAAATATTAGAATAAAAGCATAGATAGCCCATACGGCTTTGGATAGCAAGCCTATGCGGCTCATAACTGGAGTTGCCCCATGCGGCCCGAAAGAAGACCCTCAGTCTCATGCGGTTCGGGCATATATGCGGTTCAGCAGGAACATGCGGCTCAATTGACGCCACATGTGATCCCCCTACAGCTGGCTACGGGAGTAATGGCCTCATTTAATGCTCTGACACGACTCGACGGCTGCGACGTCTCTGACATAAAGCGTCATAATGGCTCTGCCATAATGACAGACTCCTCGGGGAAAGAAGACAATCTCTGACCCGATCTGTCAGAAATCCTAGATTGCCACGTGGCAAAAGTCTCATGCGGCTCGGGTAGAGAACAGCTTCATGCGGCTCAGCGAGGAATCACTCTAATATGATTAACAGGAATCCGCCATATGCGGTCCACCCATTAGCCCGGTCTATGCGGCTCAATACCATGTTAACTCAGGCGGCCCACAGAAACTATGCATATGCGGCTCATGGAGGGTTCGTCCCCTGCGGCTCGCAGAGACTACGCATATGCGGCTCACGAAAAGTTCGTCCCCTGCGGCTCGATGAGGCATTGACTCATGCGGCTCATGAAGAGTATCTCCCTGCGGTTCAAGTGTTGGCCATCCTATGCGGCCCTGGCAGGACCTTCAATTAAAATACGTGGCATT
The DNA here is from genome assembly GCA_029216955.1 of Iris pallida. NCBI lineage: Eukaryota > Viridiplantae > Streptophyta > Magnoliopsida > Asparagales > Iridaceae > Iris > Iris pallida. The sequence continues at coordinate 37,715,654 of JANAVB010034417.1, forward strand.
GAAGATTCAACCGAATCCCAACAAGAATATTTGACACCATTATCATAATTGTCGAGATTAGGACATATCATTTATCATCAAGCCAATAGGACACGTGGCGAGCAATCAAATATTGGCATAATCAATCACGAGGATTTAAAGCAGTCAGCATTAACTGCTCATGAGATTTGGTGCTATCAGCATTAGTGGCCGAGATTCATTATGATCAGGATCAAGGGCTCAGATAGAATGAAGGAAGTGCCGACATTCCAAACAGATAATCATCAGCAAACCCTAATGATCACACCCCACTCCTATAAATAGCCAGCATCCTCCCCATGCGAAAAAAAAGAAGAAGAAGAGAGAGAGAGAGGTCGGCAACAAAAAGAATAAAAAAATAAGAAGAGAGAGATCTACACAGAGAGAGCTCCCCCCTTTCTTCTTGATACTCACAGAGAGAGAGAAGCCAGGAGAGCCACCCGAGGAGAGTAAGAAGAGCCTTTCTTCGTCAACGCCAAGCAGATCTTCCCCGAGCCAAGGCTGCATACTGATCGTCCAAGGAGTAAGGCAGAGCGGCCGTCGCTTTCCCGAGCCTCTATCGTCACCCCCCAGAATCAAAAATAAACAATCGTACTTAGTCTGCTGTACCTAGGTTTTCGTCCCTAGGCTTTCTTTGTACGAGCGAGTTTGTATTATGAGTCTAAGTTCAGTCCTCCGATAATTGTTCTGTTCTTTTACAATCAATGGCAAACAAATACTAGGGAAAAGCCTCTCCTTAAATAGGCGAAGGAGATTCCTAGTTAGATAAGGATAGGACTCATATAAACCCCAATAGATAAATCTCACCATTTATTTAAATCAAATGAATTTAAATGTAATCCTAATCAAATATTGATTACAATAACATTTTAAACTAATAGTTAATAAAATAATTTAAAGAATATTTTATATTTATCAGAAAAATAAAATCAATAAATTTAAAACTAGATCAATCTAATCTCAATCCAATAATCGATCGTACTAATAATATTTAATATCTTCAAAACAATTTAAATAATATTGTACATTTATCCAATAAATAAAGGTAAATTTTCATAAATCTAAAATTCTATTTAAAATAATTAGCCAAGTTTTTTAATATTCAAAACTACTTATGATTTATCTTTTCGGTTAAAATAGAAATTATTCTTGAAGGATAATATTTATAATAGATGAAAATTAATTAAAAAATAGAAAAATACTCAAAATATTAATTAAAACTTTTTGGGGTTTACAGGGATCGTTTCACAAAAAAATTAATGAATAGTGTATCAAAAAGGAAATTTGTAATTATTTTGGTGAAAACTTTAGCACTAGTGGTGGAGGCACTGGCCACCTTATCAGACATAGTTCCAAATGTAATTTAAAAGGGGCCTTTGGCCAATTAACCAATTGTACATGTAACCAAACTAGAATGAGAGAGGGTTTGGATGATAGCTGCTGACAACCTAGCTTATAATTTTGTTGAAAGTCATAATTTTAACAAATGGATACAAGAATGTATCCTACCTACATTTATGAAAGTTTCTAGAAATAGCTGCAGAAATGATGGCTTAAAAGTTTTAGCAAAAGAAAACTTGAATTGATTTATGAGTTTGCTCACTGAGTAAATACTATTTGTTGTACTTACATGTACTCAATATGGATATATTTGTGTGACTGCTCATTATATTGATCACCAATGGATTTTTAAAAAAATGATTATTGCATTTAAACAAGTGGAATATCCTCACACTAGTTCTAATATCATTAACTGCATCATGAATGTGTTTAGAGAATATAATATCAACATAAATTTTTGAGTATTAGTTTTGATACTGCATCTTCAAATAATTTTGTCATTTACTTATTTAAACGCCAGTTGCCATTTCATGTGGTGGACATTTTCACCATGTTAGATGTGCATACCTTATAATCAACTTATTTATTCAAGATGGTTTAAAATTGATCAAAGTACACAGAGAATATTAGAGATGTTATACAATTGATCACCTCTTCTCCTAGTAGGCTTCAAGCATTCCATGAGCTTTGTAAGACAGGTGGAGTTAAACCCAAAAATTTAGATTGGATATGCCTACACGTTGGAATTCCAAATATCTAATGTTGAAATCTTGTAAAGGTTTTGAGTTTGTTATTTTTGAGTTTCGTAGTAAGTATGGTCAATCATGTATGTGTGTTGGATTTGGTATGATGGATTTTTTGAAAGTCTTTTATGATGCCACTGAAATTTGTTCTAGAGTTTATTATCCTACTTCATGTCTTGTGTTACAAGAGTTATATAATATAATTGTTGCCTTTGTCCATTATAAAATTGTGGTTGGTTTTGAAAATTTTATTGCTACAATGGAAATGAAATTTAAAAAGAATTGGGAGTTGATACTTTCCATTTGTTTGCTCTAGCTAGTGTGATGGATCCTAGAATGAAGTTGGAAAACACTGAAATTTTTATAAGTGAAACTGTAAAAAATTTACAGGTTACACTTCACTGGCTCTATCTAATGTTAGGCAAATGTTAACTACCATGTATAGTAAGTATGCAACTATATATATAGTAAGTTTACAAGTATATACTGTCAATCTACATCATCTTCACCAGCATTGGAGGTTCCTTCTTATAGAGATACAAATCTACCAAGCCAATTGTTGGATAGGCTTGGAAAGCAAAAAATTTGTAAATACTTCTTCCAATACATAACTTAATCAATATATAAATATTGATTATGAGCTTGAGTATGAAGTAGATTTGATATTTAGGATTGATGGAAGTTACATGCAACCAAATTCCCGCACTTTCTATTATGGCGAAGACTTGCTAACACCTCCCGTAACTATTGTTGCATTGGAGTCTGCTTTTAGTTCGAGTGGAAAAATTATAGATGAGCTTAGAAGTTGTTTATCTGAAGAAAGCTTGGAATGTCTCATGTGCTTGAAGGATTGGGAGGCTTACAGAAACAAAACTCAAAATGGTTCATTGGAATTGGACGAGCTTATGAAGTATTTTAGCAACTTGGATTGTGAAGATAGTAATTGCTCTTAAGGTTGGTCATTTCTTTTACTATGTATGTGGTTCTTGTATTTTGAAGGAAATGTATTTTGTTGTATGTTCTTGTTAATTACTATAACAATCTAGATTATTAAGATAAGCTTACACTAACATATTAACTACTAGAATAGTATGTATGTCTTATATTTTGAAGTTATTGTATTTTGAAGATAAACTGTCAGAAAAGTATGTATGTGGTTCTTGTATTTTGAAGTAATTGAAATTTGAAGATTAATTATCATAATCATAATATTTTGAATAAATTTAATTTGGAGTTCTTTCCTCGTAAATAAGGTTCTCATGCTTGTAAAGTCTTCTCGACCCACAGGCACAGACCGACCCAGGACAACATTCCAGGCTGGTCGAAGCCCACCATGCCATGGGCCACATTCCAGGCTGGTTGAGATTTTTTACCCTTGCTCGGCCAGGACTGGCCCGTCTTGCTATAATGCATGTGTCTGATGAGCATGGCCTGGGCCTGGCCCGGCCCATCCACATTTTATGCCGAGTTGGCTCGGTCTGGCCCATTTGATAGGTCTATACGTAGGAGAAGGTGTATATAGTTTTTTTTTTCTTTTTTTTAAGTAAGAGGCCCCAAAAATATGATTCTCTTATACGTCTAATACATGTAAGGTTATATTTTATTAGGTCAAAGTTGGAATCAGACGTAGTTATTTATATTACTAATTTAGAATGAGATAAAAGTCTCAATGATTGGGTTTGGGCGGCAAAGATAAACATTCGAGGTAATTTGTAGAAATTTTCTCCTACCCCTCCGTCCGGGCCATGGATGGTAGGGACCAAACTTCCTACTCAAAACCATAGCATTGTTAGTTGTTATTGTTTAAGCTAGTATAAAATTACCATATATGTAATGACGAAAGAAACAAATACTACCTTACAAAGTACCAATAATGGAACACCAACCACAATATCATTATAATCTGCATATACCATATATATAAGTTAATTCTCTTCATACAAGAAGATCCCTTCAAGCATAGAAACATTAAAGAGCTTATAGTCTTTTTTTTGTTTCATGTCTCATAAACTTCTTATATATTTTGAAAATTGATATCATTCATGTCAACATATAGCCTCCTTTATAACTCCTTAATTAGTTACTTATTGTCTCTCTCTCTCTCTCTCTTTCTCTCTCTCTTTCTCTCTAAAGAAGAAGAAGCAAACTATGGAGAGAAGTACTACTTGTTTCCTCACCATCTTCCTCATGCTAGTATTGTTCTCATCTTCTTGTGAATGCTGTAACAAGCGGCTCGGCAAGCCGTACAAGAACCTAGTTCTCTACTTCTACGACATCATCTACAATAGTCAGAACACCGCGAACGCAATGTCGGCTATCGTTGTCGCCCCAAAGTGGGGGAACCTCATGCTACTAGCTAGTCGGGCTCTGGACCTTTAGCGACGTGGTCGTCTTTGACGACCCCATCACCCTGGACAACAACTTGCACTTGGAGCCTGTAGGCCGAGACCAGGGTATGTACATGTACGACATGAAGAAAGTATTAACGGCAAGGCTAGCCTTCACCTTCGTGCTCAACTCGACTGACCACAAGGGGACCATCGAATTTGTGGGGGCCGACTCGAGGGGCATATAGGTGGTAGGAGGCACGGGGGATTTCATAATAAGCAGAGGGATTGTGACCCTCATGGTTGATTCGTACGAAGGCGAGGTGTACTTTCGGCTTATGATGGATATTAAACTCTATGAGTGATACTACTGTAAACCCCTAGATTTTTTTTAATTTTTTATTTGGCCTAAATGGTTTATGGATTTCTATATATTTTTAAAGCAATATTTATTATTTATATATATAGCCTTAGTCGTGATTGAGTTTTGAGATGCATATTGACAAAAAATTATGGCATGGCTAGTGTAGTCGTGTGCCATGACTAGCATATTAGCCATGGTAGGGATGACCTAGCCATATTTTTGTCCCTTGTATGGTAATAAGTCAAGTTGTAGCTTAAACCATATTTTTGTCTTAATTAATTATTTTTATAAAGTTTCGACTTTTTAGGAGACTCGGTTGTACCAAACTAGTCCAAACTCGACACGAACCAAATCCAAACCCATGTAGACATGTAGTGTGTCCAAATACGTCCATACGTATATATATATATATATATATATATATATATATATATATATATATATATATATCTTATTTAGATTAATATGTTTTCTTTTTCGGAAAGTTTCTACTTATAGAAAGTGTTCTAGGTGTAATCATAGTTGGCATTAGTTTATATTTGGCCTAAAGTCAAACCAAATCCAAACTAGGCTTGGAATGCATCGAAGATACACCCAATATTTATACAAGTGTCAGGCACACGTGTTGCGTGTGCAACATATTTTAGATTTTAGAAATATTAATACAATCTAAAGACAACTACTATAATTTAAATGTAAATAACCAAATTCATGGATAATTATATTTTATCTTATCCATAGTTTCAAATTTATGATTTAAAATTTAATAAAATCTAATCTATCGAAACTTAAATATAATATATACCTAATATTTAAACCTAATTTATAATTTTGATTCTAATCTATCTAAAGATTTAATGTAAGATAATTTTAAATAACAAACTAATTTTGTAAAAATTAATAATTATGACATAATTAATTTTAATTTAGTCTAAGGCATATTCACAATCCAAGTTAATATAAATATAAATATAAATATAATATTATTTAATCTAATCTAATTTAATTTAAATTAATCTAGTTGGTTAAAATTTATTAGAATTTAACTTAATCTAATACAAATTTAAAATCGTATTTCAAATTTATTCTAATCAATGCAAATACCGTAAAATAATGGAGAGATAGAAAGAGTGAGGACCTTGTAGTACGTTGTTTTTTCATTTGCTAGCACAACGCATCATTGTTCCTTTTGGTGGCAGAATATGCCGCTAATATTGCATGTTCTTTTTTTTCTTCGGAGAATACTATAAAAGAGAAAGTAGAAGAGGAATAGATGGATTATTTATTTTAAGGTGTATATATATATATATATATATATATATATATATATATATATATATATATATAAGAGAAAACAATTATATGCATATGCATATATAATAGAAAGAAACCAACCTGACATATGTATTTGGAAAAAAAAAAAAATCTTTTTTCTAAGAATGCTGCAAAACAAAAATCAAGAAAATATTGTGAGAGTTAAGAGGAGGTTACAATCAGTTGTAAATTTAAATTAGTGGGGTTGTGAAATGACCGTATTATCCATTCATAAATATATCTTTAGCTTAGAATATGTACAATCCAAATAACCCTGCTATTTGGATTATATATATATTTATATATATATATATATTTATATATATATATATATATATATATATATATATATATATATAATATATATATATATATATATATATATATATATATATATATATATATATATATATATATAATTTGATAGGGTGTATCTATTTGTATACATAGAGTTCATATATGGTAACTATTTAATTAAATTTCTAACCAACTAGCTAACCACCTTTCCTAATTAATCCAAACTGTAACTAACTATGTAAACCCCCTGAGTTTTCAATAGTATTTATTATTATTATCATTTTTATAGGTAATTTTTGTTTGTTTAGAAGATTTTGGTATATGGTACATTGAGTTTAAGCTTTTTTTATTCATATTAAATATCAAATATTTTATACATGATATATGAAATGGGAATTTTTTTAAAAAAATATTTTTTAGTTTATTTTAGAATGTATTTTTAGTTTTTAAAATTTTTAGAATTATTATTAGAACTTTAGAGTTCTACTTATTAAATATCTATAAATAGCAAATATTTTCTCCATATATAAATGGGTAACTTTTACAAAAATTAAATAAATAATTTTTAGATTATTTAGAATTATTTTTAGATTTTTAGGAATTTTTAGATGTATTATTAAGAAAAAAATTAGATGCATTTATTAAGTTATTTATATATGTATTAAAAAATCAGCTGTATTGTTCCCTTGCGGTAATAGTGAGAGCAAACCCACGACTTTTCTCCCATGACCCGAACAAAACTATATAAGAAAAAAAAACTCTAGCAGCATCGTGCACCCCTGCCCCGACCCATGGGTGCGCCTGTCGACCATCGACTCTGCTCGTCGATGGCCAGAACTGCCGTAACAAGCAGTGGCAGCAAGCAGTAGCTACAGGAACCGAATAGCAGCAACGTACTAACCACCCTGGTTCACGGTACGTTTTCTTCCTCATCGCTCGAATAATTTTTGATTTGTAAATTTCTACGTACAACGGAATCGACCCCTACAAACCCCTTCAAATGGTTTGTCTTAATTTTTCCTATGTTGCTCATGAAAATATTAAAAAGTCAAGAAAAATCACCGAAATAGAAATATAAAACTGACAAGATTTTGCTTTAATACCTCGTATTGCAAGCCATTTTTTAGGGTTCTAGAAAGAAGAATTTTAAATTCTAATTTAACAGCTTCGTAAACAACATATACGGCTTCAAAACACTTTTTATAGTTTTTGATTTCATCCACTGACTGTAGAGAAAACCGATTTCCAAAATCAAGAAAATTTGTTTTCAAAATAGTAAAAAAAATAGAAAAACCTCTAATACAGCTTTCTCCGCGACAAACTAGGCGACGTGGTCACGAATCGAAAGCATCGAAAGGCGCGTATCGACTTTGACGACGTGTGGGATTCGATAGAACTCGAATGGATTGTGTGTGCGCGACGAAATCGAGGCGTATCGGTCGAGGTACCCCGTATCGGTTCGTTTCTACTAGCTCATAACTTCTTGCACGTTTATCACATCAAGATGAAACTTGTACCGCTAGACTCGTGTCATTTTTTTGGTCCTCTGAGCCATGTTTGGTCCGATTATAAGAAGGTTAATCGAAACACTATTTTGGCGGGCATACGATCCGATCCAATAGAAGAAATTGTGCATGGATCACTGGAATCCAAATTTGGACATACGGTTGAGTTCGTATTGTCAAACTGGACCCATAGATATATAACTTAAGGGCTTTAGAGACCGTAGGATTTGGCATGCTTTTCGGTACAAAGTGGGTCCAACGACGGACACCGATTATTACGATTTGGTCCCTGTGTCCATAATTGGACTTATGGGTAGGCGATATTAGATATTTCCCTTATTCCAAAAATGTTGGTGATGTCTGTTTCAGCATCCGAAGACGTTTACAGAAGTTCCACCATTGCTGCTTTCTTTGTCTTGATGAGTTCACTTGCAGGACGTCGTCAAATCATCATACAAACCAGGTAAGATACCTTACTATATTTACTGTCCAATATATTTATTTTCAGTATTTATTTATTTTGTTTCATATTTATTTTACTTTTTATATATTATAAATTGTGCGTCTAAGTCATATTTTGGTACAAGCGACTTTGTTAGTCATTTATGGTTGCTTTATTTTATTTGATGCATATTGACTTAGTTTTAGAGGACTACCTTATGATTGCGGGGTATCACTATATCTCCTTTCACTATGTCACATGTATCCCACAAATTGGGAGTTTTATATAGAACATGATCTTGCTTATTCGATTTACCATTGATACGTATAAGACATGTGATAGTTAGAACGCAACTATTATAACTAGTGTGTTAGAGACTCATGCAGTTACAAACTGGACAAGTCATGGATACAACTTGGTTAGTGACATTTCGGTAGGGAGATGACAGTTAGATGTCTGGGCCACATAATCCAAAAGTCGTAGTAACTGCGTACTACGGTAGTTATATCACGATGGTCACTAGCCTCGAGCTATGTGGATTGATGGGTCACGAGGGCCGCTAGCCTCGAGTTATGTCGGCTGATAATACTGGTACCTAGACGTCCGTGATCTGTTACGTTGTGAGTTAGTCAGAGGGGAGTCAGCCTTTACATGCCCGTACATCGAGATGTCTTCTAAAACTGCACATAGATGGTTAGGGACACCCTTGCATGTCTATTTACCATGTTAGTCCTTTGCATATTTATTTATCTATTACTGTGGTTTATATATCATAATATTATGTATCTTGTTACGTCCCTCTGAGGAACTGGTGATTTCTTCAGGTGTTGTTGGACTTCAGGCATGGAGTTGATGTGATGTGTACTGCAGGAGTCAGGTATCGATAGTAGTATCATTTATCATTTCACTTGAGCTTTTATTCCCTCTTGCATTTTATATAACTACCATGATTCTTATTGTTGTTATAGCCTAGTTTTTGCAATCTATATTCTTCTTCTTTAGCTTGTTCGAACATGTGTAATACAGGGTGGCCGACTGTATTATATAGTATTTATTCTTATTATTCACTTATTCTTTTTGTGGATTAATATATAGGTGACTAGTCATTTTAGCCATTATACTTGACCTCTAGATAGCTTATATGTTTCTTTTTAAACTAGAGTCCACTTGATATGTAGCTAGCATGCTAGCTCATCCTGGTCCAACATATATTGGGACTGGGGCATTACATATTTTTGTGGTGGACCATGTAGGTCGAGAGCATATCATCATAGTCATGTTATTGTACCGAGCGAGCCCGCAATAGGAACATATTAGGATCTCAATCCATAATTGTTTTGGAAATTCTTTTAATTTTATTTATCATCTTTGGAACTTGTAATTGAACTCCATCAATTGCTTGAACTCCTTATTTTTGACTTCACATTCCTTATTTCGAAAAGACGAATAATTCGTGCTTGAAGAACCCTTTAAGTTATATTCTATTATGTGATAGTAGGTAGTTGGTAGCATTTTAAAAGGGGTTAGTTATTTAAGATAATAAATATTTGGATAGACACTTCTATTAGATAGACCGAGTCGATTGGATTGGCAGTATAGAATTCACATAGGCGACTTAACCCCAACGAGAGATTCTAGAGAGAGGTTTGAGGTACAACAAGTTTAAGTAGGTTAGTCAAGAAGTTATGATTTGCTTCTCCACCTTTACCTAGCAAATAGGTGTAGAAAGGGTTAGACGTACTTGTAAGTATTGAATAGCTTTCCATAGCTAGCAAGGGTAGGTTGTTACTTACATTGTTAAAGATATATACCCTATATGAGTATGGCCTAAAGTTCAAAAGATTGATTATGATATTCCTATTTTATGTATGGATAGACCTAAGTAACGACCTGAGAGTAGAATTAAAAATCTTACCTTGAATAGACTAGTAAACCATATGTATGTTAAACTCATCCGCGATTGTCACTGCCACTTTTCTATATAGGGATATTTTTATCATTTTACACTATTAGTATATTGTGAATATTTATTTAACTAATTATAATGGTAGTTGTATTTATTAGTGGACTAGCCTATTTATTGGACCCTTGGTTAGTGAACCTATTTTGACTTGTTATGACACTTGGACCTATATTCTAGGTTTGCCATTGAGAGTCTTTTAAGTCATAACATGTCCTGAATAAGGATTAGAACTAATTACCAACTTAGGCTAGAAGCTTCCATAGGTTAACCAGACCTTCATGACAACTTAGAGGGGCATTGTGCACTTATCAAATGGACAACTAGCGCTCCATATGGCCGGCCACAATAGGGAGTGAGTTCATTTACTTAACTTCTTCATTATAGCTATAAACCCTAGTTTTGGTGTTCTTCAGAAAACTCTCTTCATTCTTCAATTTATTCCTCCATTAAATCATCCTAAAATCACTCTCAATCTTCTCCTACTCTCTATCCAAGGAGCCTAGAATCTTGGGAACTAAGAAGCACAAGAAGAGGGGCTATTGGCTTAAGGATTGTGCTGAACTTCACCCTTGTGTCCATTTGTGGTGCTACATTGGGAATCCATCTCCCTATAGGTATACATCCAACTTATCTCTATGTTTAGACACGATTATATGCATTGGATCATTATAAACCCACCCATGGACTAGGGGTACCTATAGAAAGAAGAACTATGCTCTAATGACCATGTTGGTAGAAATTACATAGAGTTTTGTGCCATTTTTTGGAAAATCCAAGAATGGTACACCAAGTATTTGTCATTTGGTTTGATAGGCTAAATAGGCATGTGAATAATGTGTGTGGCTAGATATGTGTCCACAAATGGATATGAGTAGGTTGTGTCATGTTACACTAGGACACGGGGTCAATTTGGGGGTTTTCTTCTCCTACACTTGTCACACACATGTCACATTTTACATGACACATTGTACTAGCAAGACACCACTATAATTAGCTTCTAATTGTCATTTTAGGCATGCTCATGTATCTTAGTAGGATTTAGATAAGGTTTGTTAGAGTATCTTGGGCGTATTGTAAGCTTGTGCACCAAGTGTTCGATACGTATCCCCAAAGGAATTTTGTGTCCTTTTTGAGTCATGATTTGTCTTTTTGTGGATTGATATATAGGTGACTAGTCATTTTAGCCATTATACTTGACCTCTAGATAGCTTATATGTTTCTTATTATACTAGAGTCCACTTGATATGTAGCAAGCATGCTAGCTCATCCTGGTCCTACTTATATTGGGACAGGGGCATTACATATTTTTGTGGTGGACCATCTAGGTCGAGAGCATATCATCATAGTCATGTTATTGTACCGAGCGAGCCCGCAATAGGAACATATTAGGATCTCAATCCATAATTGTTTTGGAAATTCTTTTGATTTTATTTATCGTCTTTGGAACTTGTAATTGAACTCCATCAATTGCTTGAACTCCTTATTTTTGACTTCACATTCCTTATTTCGGAAAGACGAATAATTCGTGCTTGAAGAACCCTTTAAGTTATATTCTATTATGTGATAGTGGGTAGTTGGTAGCATTTTAAAAGGGGTTAGTTATTTAAGGTAATAAATATTTGGATAGACACTTCTATTAGATAGACCGAGTCGATTGGATTGGCAGTATAGAATTCACATAGGCGATTAACCCCGACGAGAGAGTCTAGAGAGAGGTTAGAGGTACAACAAGTTTAAGTAGGTTAGTCAAGAAGGTATGATTTGCTTCTCCACCTTTACCTAGCAAATAGACGTAGAAAGGGTTAGACGTACTTGTAAGTATTGAATAGCTTTCCATAGCTAGCAAGGGTAGGTTGTTAATTACATTATTAAAGATATATAACCTATATAAGTATGGCCTAAAGTTCAAAAGATTGATTATGATATTCCTATTTTATGTATGGATAGACCTAAGTAACGACCTGAGAGTAGAATTAAAAATCTTACCTTGAATACACTAGTAAACCATATGTATGTTAAACTCTTCCGCGATTGTCACTGCCACTTTTCTAGATAGGGATATTATCATTTTATACTATTAGTATATTGTGAATATTTATTTAACTAATTATAATGGTAGTTGTATTTATTAGTGGACTCGCCTATTTATTGGACCCTTGGTTAGTGAACCTATTTTGACTTGTTATGACACTTGGACCTATATTCTAGGTTAGCCATTGAGAGTCTTTTAAGTCATAACATGTCCTGAATAAGGATTAGAACTAATTACCAACTTAGGCTAGAAGCTTCCATAGGTCAACCAGACCTTCATGACAACTTAGAGGGGCATTGTGCACTTCTCAAATGGGCAACTAGCACTCCATATGGCCGGCCACAATAGGGAGTGAGTTCATTTACTTAACTTCTTCATTAGAGCTATAAACCCTAGTTTGGGTGTTCTTCTGAAAACTCTCTTCTTTCTTCAATTTATTCCTCCATTAAATCATCCTAAAATCACTCTCAATCTTCTCCTACTCTCTATCCAAGGAGCCTAGAATCTTGGGAACTAAGAAGCACAAGAAGAGGGGCTATTGGCTTAAGGATTGTGCTGAACTTCACTCTTGTGTCCATTTATGGTGCTACATTGGGAATCCATCTCCCAATAGGTATACATCCAACTTATCTCTATGTTTAGACACTATTATATGCATTGGATCATTAGAAACCCACCCATGGACTAGGGGTACCTATAGAAAGAAGAACTATGCTCTAATGACCGTGTTGGTAGAAGTTACATAGAGTTTTGTGCCATTTTTTGGAAAATCCAAGAATGGTACACCAAGTATTTGTCATTTGGTTTGATAGGCTAAATAGGCATGTGAATATTGTGTGTGGCTAGATATGTGTCCACAAATGGATATGAGTAGGTTGTGTCATGTTACACTAGGACACGGGGTCAATTTGGGGGTTTTCTCCTCCTACACTTGTCACACACATGTCACATTTTACATGACATATTGTACTACCAAGACACCACTATAATTAGCTTCTAATTGTCATTTTAGGCATGCTCATGTATCTTAGTAGGATTTAGATAAGGTTTGTTAGAGTATCTTGGGCGTATTGTAAGCTTGTGCACCAAGTGTTCGATACGTATCCCCAAAGGGATTTTGTGTCCTTTTTGAGTCATGATTTGGGGTATGTGTCCAAAATAGGACACATGGTGTTATGTCATGGTATCTCATGATACACACTATTAGATTTGTGTATACATGTATATCTACCGATTTATGTACCTGTATCTACCTATGTGTATATGGATGTGTGTATAGTGTGTCTGTACTAGGACTTGATAGGTAGGGTAGTATAGAAGGCATATGTATTCAAGTATGGGTGTGTGTGTGTGTGTTTAAATATAGGTATATATGCATACATAAATTTGGTACATGGGTGTGTGGATACCTATAGACACATAGATATGTTTGTGTGTGCGCCTATGTTCATAAATGTGTATGAGGGTGTATGGGTATCAATTTTGAAGAAGGGAAACCTGTGTGGTATAAGTGCCTGATATACTTACATGTGTGTGTGTGTTGATAGAGAGTATAATAGAGAGCAAGAAGAGAGAGAGCAGGGTGTAAGGGATTTCCTCACCTGTATAGCAGGTTAGTAACCTGCTTGAATAGCAGGTGTGCCTGCACTGGAGTGTGCAACCTGTACACACTTGGTCTGCAATGCAGTGTATGCTCTTGCACACAGAGCCATGGCCGCAGGGGATCCTTCCTGCATTGCAGCAGGCTAGTACAACGTGGGCACATGTGTGCACAAGTGACAGCATGTGAGGGGGGAACTTAAGCCCCTGTATAGACAGTCGGCATGGGCACTTGGCCCCTATATAGTCCTTGCACAGGGTAGCAGTGCAGCTTGTACTGTTTACACAGACAGTGATATGAGCTTGTGTGTGTGAATGTGCGTTAGAGTGAGTGTTGTATGGGGGAGGGGGCCCACACATGTTTGTGAGAGAAGTGTCTTAGTGTGAGTGAGTGGTACACATATGTGTGTATCCTAGAATACACTAGTATATATGTGTATCAGTGTGTACGTACATATGCCTAGATTGTGTGAATACAAGTGTAAGTGATAGAGAGTGTGAGTGATAGAAAGTGAGAGAGGGGACACTTGTGTTCCTGCATACAGCAGGTAGTGGCCTTGCACAGGGCTGCTAAGCCCTGCTGGTTGCAGCACATTCAGGCCCTTGCGCAGGGCCAGTAGCAGGGGACTTGCGGTCCCTACACCATCAGGGTTAAGCCCCTGCACATAACAGTACATATGTGAACACATCTGTGCACAGACAGAGGTTAGGCCCTTTCTTGCACAGACATGTAGGGGCAGTGGTGTGTGCTTTTGTGTGCGTAGTAAAAAACACATGGGTGTTGGTGAGTGATTGTGAGGAGTGTTTGTGTGTATCTTTATGATATGTGCTCTAAACTCCTGTGAGCATAGGGCAGTGGTAAGTATCATTACATAGGTTATATAGGAGTGTAGGCTCAGTCTTGTATAGGGAATCACCTGTGTAGGAACTTTGCAGTGTGCAATAAACATGAATGAGATATACATGTGTTGGGTATGTGTCTATAGAGGTGTGAGTATTAGTCTCTATATGTGTCAGTCCATATTAGACAGGTTGTGTGTTAGGAACTGAACATGAGGGTTGTTGAGTGTGTGTGTTCATAAATATGAGTATTCAGTAGAGGTAAGTGGAAAAGGGCATAGTGAATAGGTTAATAGATATCTATATCTACATATGTATACCATAGGGCCATATAGATAACTAAAGTATCATGGGAATGTAAGGGTATGTGGCATATAAGATAGGATATATATATATATATATATATATATATATATATATATATATATATATATATATAAGGTAAAAAAAAAAATAAAAAAAAAAAATATATATATATATATTAAGGTAAATAGATAGAGTATTACCTATTTGAAGCTATGAGTATCCATGTGATACATGGATACTAGATTTAGGTTTTACCTATGAGTAATAGCTAGGGTAATAGGTATAAGGTATTTGTGTAATAGGGTAAGGTATAGCAAGATACCCTCTGAGTATCCAAAATTACGTAATTGCCTAGGATAAGCCTAGTACTGCATAATATAGGTTAGTTTACCTTGATATGACAAGGTATTGACCTAGAAACTTAGGTTTGACCTAGTTTAACCAAAGTTGATTAGTTTGACCCTAAAAGTCAGCCTTTGAGTCAAAGTGACCTAGTTTGACCACAGAGACCTAGTTTGACTTCCATGACCTAGAATTGACCTATAAATCATATTTCATCTTAGATGTCGATATTTAACATACTAAAATGCTATTTGATGTTAATATTTCATATTTAGGTCTTTGTGTCTCCACTTTGGACCTCGATTCACACTTGTTGCTCAGAACCACATGTGAGTATATTCTCTGATAGTTTCTGTTGTTTGATGATTTCTATGATTCTGGTCTATAGTATTGTACTACTTAATTCTTTGACACAATGGAGACACGGATTAGTATTTTATGGATCCACTCCCTTGTGACATGTGCATCATACTTGTCTGGCCTCTATATCAAGATTCACTTACTAACATCACTTACTTTTATTAGGCTGGCCTTTACTTGATTTGCGTATCGGGACTTGGATTCATTATACTAGTCAGGTGAGAAAATACTTAAGTAGACATGTAAACATTCCCAAAATCTAGAACCACCCCTACTGGTCTAATCTTGAATGATAGCGGTCGCACACCTTACTTACGATGAGCCGTAGTACCTCTAGCCATTTACGTGTCAAAAGTGATATTTTAAAACACACTAGTTTAGTTACATTTTTGCTGATTTACAGTATATCTGCTGGACACATCATATCTATATTTATTTATATACTCTCTTATTTCACCATGCTTATTTTCACTGCCCTTATTCAACTATTGTCCTATTTTATTTTCGGTTTCAGTCTTTCTTATTCATCATGTATTACTTACTGTAACTATTTTATAGTCTTTATCATTTAATTGGAACTATTGTTAGAGGTGTGCTTCGCTCCAATCCTAACTGGATAACATTTTTCAAAGGACTTACAGGACTTCTATCCCACCTACTACGTTCCCGGGGTAGATGACGACTATGCCCAGGAGATTCCTTTGGAGCCGGTGCCCGTTGAGGATGCACCACCAGTAGTACCTTAGCTATTAGCTAGGAATACTGGATTTGTCACCAGTTATCGAGACTTGGACATGTTATATTTATTTGAGACATGTATTATTTGAGAAATTAGATTTTTAGACTATGTTGTGTATTTGACTTATGCTACTAGACTTTTATATTTCGTCATTTCATATCTTATATCATTCGTGCCATTATATTCTTTTAGATATCTGTGATTTAGTATGATTCTAGATTACATATTATCATCCGTTCGGAGTTGAGATTACTGTTGACAGGTTATGATCATATTACTATTAGGCTGTTAGATAGCACAGTTGACCTATACAGTAGTGTTGATACTGCAACGTAGGCTGGACGTGCCCACGTACTCGTATCCATATACCGGGTGTGGGTCGTGACAGCAATACAGGTTAGTTAGGATTCCCAAAGGACCGTAGTTAGAAATATTATATTGGAATAAGATACATGGTTGGTATAAAGAGGGAAGAATCATAGGAGCAGTATTATGTTTAGTTGCAAAAAAAAAAGGATCAATGAGGGTTGGACCTAGAAAACTGCATTCTTTAACATGTTATTTTAGGTGACGTTTGAGAAAACCATGTCATAGAAGGGGGTAAAATGGTTAGAGTTCAGATATAGAAGTTAAGGTGGTATAAGTTAGACTATGACTTTAAAGATTAGCTAGTCACATTCTTAAGAATCGAAGGTTACCCTACAAAACCTTGATAGGTAGCCTATACACTAGTATGAGTAGGAATTTGTCATCTCCATACTGATTGACCATCCGAAGCCCAAGATCGTTCTAGTAACCCGAATTGTAATTTGTTATCGACCATACCACTATCATTTTCGTTGTGAATGCTTGTCCAAATCGGCAACCACCATATCATAATTATTCGATGACCAATCCTTTTACTTATGCAAATAAGTATGATCTTTATTCCTTTCCTAAGTCATGCCAGTAAAAAAAGACAAATCTTTTGGTTGTTGCACCTCCATATGGTTAATAACCATATCACCATAGGTAAAAGTTCTTTTCTACTCGAATTTCATCAACTTGGTCTTTTTGACTTTACTCTTCCTACGCCTGCATTTGACCTCTTCCAAAATTAAATTCCTTTTCCATTTGACATCTTGCTGGGATGGATGAATTGTTAGCCATTCTCAAATTTTAGGATTTCTTAAGATTAATTAGTGATGGGAATAAATTGAACTCGACTAAGATAATAACTCAGTGATTCATAATGCCTATTTTTATTCAAATCAATTGATACCTTTACCGTGACTTTGGTATTTGAAGTACAAAACTATCATTTTTCTTCCAACAAATTTTATACTCATGATCTAGACGAGCCACTCTACATGCATGACATACATGTCCCACCCAAATACACCTACAGGTGCTCCATTTTAATTACACAATGTTCATGATCCATTTTTACTTAGAACAAATATTAGATGTCCATTCTTATTCCATTTGGTTTTAACCACACAATACCAACCCCATCCCCTCAAACAAATTGAATATCCATGATCCATACAAGACACACAACACCCATGACATTTGTATCCCACTCAAACAAGCCCCTACTAAATCTAATAAGTTAGTGGTTCATAATGTCCATCTTCTATTCAGATTTTTTGATGTCCTCTACCGTGACTTTGATATTTGGAGCACAATACTAGCCTTTTTCTTTGAACAAATTCTATTATCATGATCTAGACAAGTCCACCTTCGCTTTGATATATCATGTCCCACTAAAACACATCTCCTTGTACTCTATTTTTATTATACCACTTTGAGTCAAAAATTCTATTCTAGCACCTACCAAACAACAATTGTCCGTTCCAACTGAAATTAGAGACTCAAACTTGACCCAAATCTTTCGACCTAATATATGGTTATGATCTACTCAAAGTCTACTACACACATGCCACTAGTAACCCACTCATTTGAGTTCTCTCATGCTACTTATACACAAAAGTCATAAAAGAAGCCTTTTTGGCTCTTGGAACCTAACTAGTCTATATTGACCCGAAAATAAACAAACGAGGAGTGGTAGAGCCTAATCTAGTTGCCCTAACCTAATGTGTCCATCTTTGACAAAAATAATTATCTTGTTCAGCCTAATAAATATTCAGATCAAAGATCGCATCCACCATTGGAACACTCCCCAAAAATTTTGATCCATCAAATCTTTCGACAGATTTGACCAATCATATATTTTAGTATGGGATCCATAAATGCACTAACCTACTTGTAACTGAAGTCACGTTAGTCCACAACCCTCTTCTCAACCTATCCTTACAAATACCTAGCAATATAGAGCCAACCACCCCTCACTACCCTAAAATGTTGGCCCCTCTCATACACTAGTCAATATGACTTAAATCAATCAAACTCTCTCTAAATCATGCCTCATCTTCAACCTAAATTATAGGAAAGGATTTTATTCACCTATTATAAATTTCTATGTCTAGTATACAAATTTGTTTTCCATAAATTCTTCAATCTTGTCTCTTTGTCGCCCATGTTATGCGAAGAACGAATCATTTTATATCAAATCATTCGAGTTATATTTGACTAACATATTTCCCACTATCCTGTTGAATCATGACCTATATGGAATCGATGTTATTTTGGTAATATTTTTCTTATATGAAGTTATTAACCAAAAACCCCACGATGATACATATGTTTCTTTAGAGTCAGTGACTACAGTCAGAAGTACCTAATATTCTTGTACCGGTCCCTAGAAATTGGCCTCCTCAGAAATCTTGTAACTGTAATTTTCACGGCTAACACATTTCCATAAGTTGGGTAGAACCTTGAACAAAGTGTACCCTCTCTCTTAGAATGTGACTTCAAATAAGGATTCCATTCGTAATCACCTTCTCATCTTTTTGGAAATCGGGGTACGACTTCACATACTTAATTTTCTTTAATATTTAATTTGTTCTTTTATATCAAAAATTAGTTTACTTTGAGAACTGATGGGTAACAACTTTAACCACTAGTAGAGTTTTTATAAGTTAGGTAATGTTGCAGGGAATTAGTCATTATGAGGAGTAGCCATGAAGATTCTGAGTCACAGGTGAAGATTTAGAAGGAATCAATATATATCCCTCGGTTTGTGTATCATTAAAGCATCTCATGTCTTACATTGGAGCGCAAGGATGACATGACAACCGTTTCTCTTCTGTAGAAAGCCGTGATACGATCTTTGTACTTAGCACTTTTTTTTTATATTTACACCCCATTCTTGATTTGATCGTGTATTTGATAATCGGGGTACAGTAAGGCATCATTAACTCTTCTAACTTTGTTTCGAGATAGATCGTGCTTTAGTTTTAATTTTGAGGACGAAATTTTTTTAGGTTATTGTAACATCCAGTTTCTAAAATGAGGGTAATTTTAAAATTTTGTATTTTAATTTATTTAACTATGGTATTTAAAATTTTAATATAATTTTTAGTGATTTTTAATCTTTTTTAAACTATTTAAATCATGGCTTATGATTTTGGTGTTTGGCTAGTGTAACCGTAGAGACTGTTTGCCCTAGAGTCTAGCCATGTGATTAGGATGTTTAATTAGTACATTTTAGCCTAGAGGGTATTTTGGTCATTTTAGGATTTATTTGAATTTATTATGATTTATGGGAATTTCTGTGAATTTAATATTAATTAAATATTGTTATGTGTTATGTTAGTTTTGACTAGTTTGAGACTTGTAGACTAGCCAAGAACCTAACTCTAGCTATGGTAACCCTAGCCTAACTTGAGTTAAACCATTTTAGTCATTAGGGATTGGTTTTAGAATGAGGGAATTTGGTTTAGCGAAATTAAGTCATGACTTATGGTTTAATGCAATGACTTGTGATTTAATGACTTGTGAATTGAACCATAGGCCCATGACTTAAGCCCAAACCCCAACAAGCCCACCCTTGGCAGCCAACCTAGGGTTCCACACCCTATTTAATGCCTCTTCCATTTGTTCTTGCCTCTTTCATTATTTTTCTTCTCAGGCTTGGAGAAAGAGGTAAAGCCATCTTCCTCAATCCATAACTTTTCCATTTTAACTCCTTTTTGGCTCAAACCACTTGTATTAGATTCTAATTGTCTTTCTCTTACTGTTTATGGAGAGTATTCTCAGGCTTGGGGCAATTTGGAGAGTTTGGCTAACAAGGAGAAACCCCCTTACTTTGGAGCTTGCCTAGATGACACTCGCGACCTGGACCCCTTGGGAGGTTCAGGCAGCTGCTGAGGACGATACCTTGCATAGTGTAGATAGATAGCTTAGATTGTTCTTTCTTTTGATGTTTAGTTGTTGTCTTTATTTTCAGAGTTGTATATTTTAGAGATGTTGAGACTTGTTATTTCTTTCTGTTGTACCTCAGTTGAGGAGTTCTTATCTATTTCCATCGTGCTACATTCTACCTCTGATTGTGATTGAGTTGTACCTCTGTGTTGGCCTCCTTTTTGGAGAGTATATTCATGTTAGTTAGTCATAGTTCATGACCTAGAACAGCGTTCTACCGCCGACACTGCGGCGTAGGCTGGGCGCTGTCACGTACTCGTACCCTACCATGATTCTAGAGGTATGTGCCTTAGTCGAGGACTCTGTGATTATCGTAGCCTTGCTCACTAGCACGACAAAGATTCTGAGTATCATGATTTTGGACAGACGCATATGATTATCTGACGGTATGTTTGAGACTTTGATTGTGGGGTGTTTGACCTAGAAGGACTACTACCATTTTAATTTCGAGGACAAAATTTTTCTAAGGTGGATAGACTTGTAACACCCAGTTTCTAAAATGAGGGTAATTTTGAAATTTTGTATTTTAATTTATTTAATTATGGTATTTAAAATTTTAATATAATTTTTAGTGATTTTTAATCTTTTTTAAACTATTTAAATCATGGCTTATGATTTTGGTGTTTGGCTAGTGTAACCGTAGAGACTGACTGCCCTAGAGCCTAGCCATGTGATTAGGATATTTAATTAGTACATTTTAGCCTAGAGGGTATTTTTGGTCATTTTAGGATTTATTTGAATTTATTATGATTTATGGGAATTTCTGTGAATTTAATATTAATTAAATATTGCTATGTGTTATGTTAGTTTTGACTAGTTTGAGACTTGTAGACTAGCCTAGAACCTAACCCTAGCTATGGTAAACCTAGCCTAACTTGAGTTAAACCATTTTAGTCATTAGGGATTGGTTTTAGAATGAGGGGATTTGGTTTAGTGAAATTAAGTCATGACTTATGGTTTAATGCAATGACTTGTAATTTAATGACTTGTGAATTGAACCATAGGCCCATGACATAAGCCCAAACCCCAACAAGCCCACCCTTGGCAGCCAACCTAGGGTTCCACACCCTATTTAATGCCTCTTCCATTTGTTCTTGCCTCTTTTATTGTTTTTCTTCTCAAGCTTGGAGAAAGAGGTAAAGCCATCTTCCCCAATCCTTAACTTTTCCATTTTAACTCCTTTTTGGCTCAAACCACTTGCATTAGATTCTAATTGTCTCCCTCTTGCTGTTTATGGAGAGTATTCTCAGGCTTGGGGCAATTTGGAGAGTTTAGCTAACAAGGAGAAATCTCCTTACTTTAGAGCTTGCCTAGATGACACTCGCGACCTGGACCCCTTGGGAGGTTCAGGCAGCTGCTGAGGACGATACCTTGCATAGTGTAGATAGATAGCTTAGACTGTTCTTTCTTTTCATGCTTAGTTGTTGTCTTTATTTTCAGAGTTGTATATTTTAGAGATGTTGAGACTTGTTATTTCTTTCTGCTGTACCTCAGTTGAGGATTTCTTATCTATTTCCATCGTGCTACATTCTACCTCAGATTGTGATTGAGTTGTACCTCTGTGTTGGCCTCCTTTTTGGAGAGTATATTCATATTAGTTAGTCATAGTTCATGACCTAGAACAGCGTTCTACCGCCGACACTGCGGCGTAGGCTGGGCGCTGTTACGTACTCGTACCCTCACGATGGATGCGGGTCGTGACAGTTGGGTAGGATATAAACCCCCTGAATTTTCATAATTATTTTTTTATTACTTTTTTATAGGCATTTTTGTTTGTTTGGCAGATTTTGGTATATGGTAAATTGAGTTTAAGATTTTTTTTATTCATATTAAATATCAAATATTTTATACTTGATATATGAAATAGGAATTTTTTTACAAAAATAATTTTTAGTTTAATTTAAAATGTATAGTTTTTTAAAAATTTAGAATTATTATTAGAAATTTAGATATTCTACTTATTAAATATTTATAAATAGAAGATATTTTCTACAAAATGGGTAACTTTTACAAAAAAATAATAAATTAAGAGGGACTTCCTACTAAACTAAAACTCCTATAAAAGCATAATGTCTCTATGTTCTAGTCGGTCTTTCGAGTAGATATATTCTATCCTACTCATATATCATTAGATAATCACCCTCCTATGAAATATGCTACCAATATAGCTTCTATCCTATGATAAAATGTAATCAAACTACCATAATTGTCCCAGATACCGAGGAAACACGATTCACCCAACTCATAAATATAGCATGTGCATTTTACAGTCAAAAGGTATCACCAAAATTTATAATGGTTGTAGCGGGTCCCGAATGATGTCCTTAGAATATCTTCTCTCCGTGCATTCTCCTGATGGTATCCCGATCTCAAGTCAACCTTAGAAATAAAAACTTTTGCTCATGTTAGTTGGTCGAACGGGTCGATGGTGGACTATAGTTCTGGTTACTTGAAGGATCTTGGACTTCAAATGATCAATCCATCTAAAGATGATGGAAATCGACTTATGTCAATATAGGCTATCTATCAAGTTTTTTGAAGGATGAGACCAGCTAAACTTCTTGATCTAACTTATGCTACCATAAAGATCTTCTATCTCGATTCCAACCAACTTACTCATTTATGTAAACTGAGTTTCCTCCAATCGTCACATCTTGCAACTTGGTGTTACATACTAAAAATGAGATGTGCTAGGTCCTAGCCATCCTTGACTACTCCTACGATTCTTTCATCTTTATTACCTTTGTGCATCTTATTCCAGCACAATTATTGTAACTACAAGTCTTTTAGAATTTCTATCTGAACTGTGTTGTGGAAAAGGGTTCAACATCTCCATGATTTTCTAGTCTACTCAAACTAAGATTCCTAATTTTTCTCTCAAGTCCTTAGTTAGGTCTATCTACAAAATCCAGGACTACTAAAAATCAATTTCTAATGACTTTGTCCACTCACTCAGATCAATCGTCTTCTGTTGTAGAGCCAGCAATCCGATCGCTCTGTTTATCTAGTGTCTTCGCGGAGCGGGGCACTACATAATTACCCCTGAGAAGAAGTTTCATCCTTGAAACTTAAGAAGAAACTTAAGATATCCATAGCAGCGATAGTCCTCATCCTTCACCATTATAAATCCATGAAATCACGATTCATTTCATATCAAAAGCTCATGTTCAATAAAATATCTCAATCAATCAAATTGATAAAACATATGTCGACATCATAAAATATTTACGGACTCATTGTAGGGAGCGTTCATCTCATTGATGATTTCTAGCAGGCAAAAATTTTTTGATCAGGAGAACATCTTCAAATTAAATCGAATCAATAATTGGCTAGAGGATCGTGTTGCTCTGATACCATTCTGTCACGCCCCGATCCCGCAGAGTCCTTTCATCCTCGCTTCGGACTCTGTGAGACCGTTCGTCCTCGCTTAGGCGTGATATCGTACAAGCCTAAGATGCGCTTGCACATAGCCAAGACCTGTACAATGACAAAATAGGCAAGATAGACAATACGCAGCGGAACATATTACAGATATTTGAAGTTAGCAGTGGACAGATTACAGAATATAATTAAACACAAGGTAGCAGAAACAATCTCTTTATTGATTTTCTTTTGAACATATTATAAGCTCTCAATTCTCTCTGATACAATGGTTATATTCTCTCAGAATTTTACAGATTACAATGATCTCGTTCCATACATTACATCCCATTATATGCGAAAATAACTCCTGCAACAGATGTCCATTTCTTGGCATCGCTTCTGATTTATAGCTCCTGAGGATGAGGCATGGGCTATCGCTTCGGACTATCCTTCTCGATGCATCCTGCACCGGCGTGCAGACTGATGATGGGTCAGTATATCAGCACACTGGTGATTGTGAACAAAGGGGTATTTGTCTGAAACGATCACTAATTCATTTAGTGAGAAAATATTTATTGTGATGTGATCTTGCTACTTTTACCTGTATTCATTTCATGCATATTCAGAGTCAGATTACATCTTTTTGAAAACATCTTTGAAAAGCCATAATTTATTTCATTTCACTCGATTTCTATTCATTTCAAACATACAAGGGACTATTCATTTCTGTTGAGTGCGCAGCGTGTTTTATGAACCATAATCATTCGTCTTGTTCAAGTAACTTTTAGGGACATTAGCAGTATTTTATGCATCAAAACATCTTTAGCCACTCTTGGAACAACAACATTTCATTACATCAGATTATTCATAGAAGTATTTTATTATGGAAACATAAGGATTAGCGGACATCACTTATTCAGTGATTCTTACCATAGCCGACGGTCCATCCCTGCACAAAACAAGGATTAGAATAAATATAACCTAACCAACATTTCTTCATGTTCGTCTCTGCATCGTTAGCTCTTAACAACATCTTTCTTATGCATGTCATCGATTAGCAGCTGTGACTCAAGGCTCAGCTCTACACCAACACATGTGTAGACCAGCAGCTGTGACCCAAGGTTCAGCTTTGCCCTGATAACACATATGCTAGCAGCTTCGGCTCAGGGTTCAGCTCTTAACTAATCGACACTTATCTATATGATGGTCCATAGGTCATTCCCTATAGTTGGCCACTGTGACTCTTGGGTTCAGCTTGTCGCTAGTGGACACTCTCTCTATATACCGTGAGGTCTCTTTTACCTCAGGGCGTTACTCTATCCTCCCCCGGACCGAGCGACTCTAGTGCCCCAGAACCAGTCGTGAGGATCTGCACAAGTTGTCCAGGTCCAATGCATGTATGCAACTATATCAGATAAAACTCTACTATGCACAGATCATTGGACAACATTCATATTCCATCAGTTCTTTTCCTTTCATATGATCTAGCCCGTAGCTCAACTCTTTTCTCTATACGGACAAGCCGTATAATCTCTTTTAACAACACAATGTGCCTTCTCTATACACCTCTATCTTTATAGCGACAATCAAGGGACAATGAACAATCTTTATTCAAGCAAGCACGATATCAAGAAGCATGAACTCTACTCTTGATAGGCATACTCTATTTCAAGGGCATGTAAACATTCTCTTTTCTCTTTTATTAAGCATGGCAACAGTTCATTCATTCGAGGCACATCTATAATTTAGCACGACATCATCTCATTTGATTTAACATGGTAACAGTTTATCGATCAAGGCAACATTCATTTCTTAACAAGGAAATCGTTTCTTATTAGCAGGCAACAATTCTTCTTTTTAGCATGCAGGTTACCTCTTTCTTGTTCTTAGCATAGCAACTTGTGAGTTCTCTTATAAGCATACTTAATGATTTACCATCTTGTCAAGCGAATCATAAAATGAGTCTTTGTCCACTCACTCAGATCAATCGTCTTCTGTTGCAGAGCCAGCAATCCGATCTTTCTGTTTATCTAGTGTCTTCGCAGAGCGGGGTACTACATGTCTAGTATAACGCAGTCATGTCCATTCTACATCCTATCCCATGGTCACACTATGGTACAACCAAATATCACTTATTCCTTTGATAGAAATCTTCCTAGTAAGGTCTTTCGGCCATTATCCAGTGGTAATTTCATTTCTTGA
The DNA here is from genome assembly GCA_029216955.1 of Iris pallida. Classification (NCBI taxonomy): domain Eukaryota; kingdom Viridiplantae; phylum Streptophyta; class Magnoliopsida; order Asparagales; family Iridaceae; genus Iris; species Iris pallida. The sequence continues at coordinate 37,742,056 of JANAVB010034417.1, forward strand.
CCTATGCCTACTATCATAATTTCTATATTGTTCAAGCGTAACTTCCTCCGCCTCAATGCAACCATAGAATTTCTATAGGATTTCTATCTATATTAAGTACAGTGCTTATAGATTTATCATATTCATAACAAGACTTTTGAATACTTTCAAATGTAGTCTTTCATGTGGGTGATCGCATTCTAATTTGGAAACCATATCATCCTCTAAATTCTACTACTCGTTCTTTCAAATCACTCCCATTATTTTGATTGATAACCCTATCATACCTTCCTTACTAAACCAAATTAAACCTTGTTAGACTTCTATCCCATCTCTATCTAACATAGCAAAATAGTAGAATAATTGTAGTCCATTGCTCCTATAGTCTCAATAGGATTAGGTAGGATATATGAATTCTATATTGCTAATTCGACACAGTTGGTCTATCTAATAGAGACGTCTATATAACCCTTATTATCTTTAACAAACAATCCATCTTAAGATGCTCTAATAACTACTTTCTATCCTATGATAAACAAAAATAATCCAAAAGAGTGTCAAACACGAGCATTCGTCCTTCCGAAATAGGGAAGGGCGTGAATTCAAGGTAAGGAGTTCAAGAATGATGATCCAATGCAATATTCAAGTTTCAATGGCGATAGATGGAATCAAAAGGATTTTCAAAGCAATTGTGGATTGAGACCCTAATATTGTATCCTTATTGCAGGCTCGTTCGGTACAGTAACATAATCGAGACGATATGCTCTGACCTACATGGGCCACCACAAAAATATATAAAGCTCTAGTCCCAAAATATGTAGGACTAGGAACGCATATACATGCCAGCTACGTATCAAGTGAACTCCAACCCAGCTTGAGTACGTATAAGCTGTCTAAGTCAGGTAGTTATATCTCTATATCACTAAGATAATTCTAATGTCAATCTACTAAAGATGAATCCAATGTTGGTCAGGCATTAACACACTGGATCCCACAGACAAACAAGAATAGGCAATATATAATAAAGTTGACCAAACTCTATTATAATTGTCTGAACAAGCTTATAACAAAGGATAAACCTTGCAAAACTAGGCCGTGTCAATAGAATAAATTGACAAAAAATATTGGTATAATGCTGGATGAACATAGTAAAAATATCAACCAAATATATACCTGAGTCGAATACAATAACACCACCTGAATCAGTTAAACTTCTCTGCAGAAGCGACTACCTGGAGAGATCACCAGGTCCTCAGGGGACAAAGCAAGGTATATAATACATGCCAAGTACAGGTAAAGAGAATATGTAATATAAAAGGTAACTACCATAGCCATCTAAGTAAAATACAAGTGAGAAACAGCTCTGTACATCAGGCTAACTACGCCAAAGGTACCGTATTAGGGGACCTCAGGCGTATAGTAAATATTGAAGCTCTGCTACAAAGATCGCAGTAAACAGTATGGGTAACAGCCATGTCCCGGCTATAGAGACGATGACTAGCATGTATCTATAAAGTAGTCCAATGAATCAGTATATGTTCTCTCAACCCCATGTTCTATTTGTCACGACCAGCACCCGCTTTTGGGTTACGAGTACGTGTCCAAGCCCAGCCTACGCCGCAGTGTCAGCGGTAGTACGCTGTCTATGACAAGCATTATCCATACAAGTACACAGTTCACATTTATCATCCACAACTAAGTTATAAAAAATATTAAACTCAAGTCTCAATAAATAATTTAAAGAAAGATCCACTACAACTCAGCTAGTCTCGGGAACAAACCCGCTAAAATAAATATAAAACCACTGAAACTAAAGTTCGCTAAGCTCACTAGCTAAGAATAACACGAAAAAGCATAAGAAAGAAATATACTACTCCGTATCAGTAGAAGTAACCGGCACATTGGTAACATCAGTGTCACCAATATACGCACCATAAACCTCGAGGCAAACCACGTCGTCTAAAGCTGAAAAACAGTTATCCAGTCAGGATTGGAGCAAAATCACCATAACACTACACTACACAATATAATATACAAGCACGCATAATATCAATAAGAAGAGGATGAGTATAACATGATATCAAAAAAAATCACTATATCTTGAAAAATGGTTTGAGAGTACAATTATGACTTGGAGAAGTTGAAGGTATAATTAAGACACGAAGACAATACAAGAAAACGATGAATATAGGACAAACCTCTAGGCAAAAAGTCAACACAAAATAAATCACGTGTACTGTGTATTTTAGAATACAAGTATTCCGTATATGGATGGGTTAGGACATCCGGCAGTCGGTACGTGAGGTGCAACGACTGCTATCAACATTGACATTAGGGAAAAATTGTACATTGCATATACCACATGCATACTAGTTGTATTCCCCCTCCCGACTCTTTCACAAGTAAACATGATCACTTTAACATTAACTTTAACTTTAAACATTGAACATTGAACATTGAACATTGAACATTGAAAATGGAACATTGAACGAAAATATTAAGTGAACATGTATGGTTATGGTAACAAGTATAACTCTCGTGCACCAATGGTATAAAAGATAAGACTATCAATTTAAGAAAAAGAATAACATGCAGCATAAAATAAAGGAAACATAGGTCATAGTGATACTTGCCTTGCTCCGGTAGATGATGAAGTCACAACTCAAACGTCGTAGACCGATCTACCCCGTCACATAAATAACCATAAGTTAGATTATGAAAATCCCACTCTAAAAATCGTAGAAAGTGGCTACTAGTTTAACATAACAAATCCTATTTAATTCTGAAATAAATCATCTAAAACCTAATTTAATCTAATATAATTCTGGAATTAAAATTAAATACTAATTTTTAGCCAAGGAAGATCACAGTTTCCTATTTGGAACCCGTGGCATGCAAATCGAGGCGTATTGATGACTAAATAGTCCAACGACACAAACATTATGACTTGACTGCACATCCTAGTGAATTTCAATGCCACGAATGTACTGGAATCGACCGTGACACAAAATCACGCTTCGGTCAAAAGATATCGCCGTTATGGCCATCTGTGACCAAATTGATGATTTATTAACAAAACAGAGTTCTACGAAATAATTTAAATATTAGATGAACTAATTAATTTTTGGAAAAAATATATGTTGTGGATCTCTGTGTTGGCTTTCCGAAACTTCAAACAGTTCGAGATTCGGATTCCTGGTTCTTCCGGAATCTCGAAAATACGAAAACGTGTCAATTTTATCACAACTAGCACTCTACGAATTTTCCAGAAATTTAGGTTCAAAAATTATGAAAATAAATTAGATATTCAGCAAATATACCTCAATACGCTTCCAATAAAAAAAAACGGCGCACAAAAAGCTCTTCTGGTTTGGCGGCAATCGCTTCGGGAAGGTAAAGGACTGCTAGATAAAACCTCTCAAAATTGGCAAGAATTTAATTAGGTTTCGAATATAATATATATATATAGGAGAGAGAGAGGCGGTTCAGCCTGGGCGCCGACAGGTGGGCCTCCCTGGGTTGATGACTGGATAATTCTTTATTCTAATTCTGAAAATTATTTAAAAATTATTTTAAGTCCAAATAAATCAAAATAAATTGCAGAAAAATCCTAGAAAATTCTAGAAAATATTTCTAAGTGTCAAGAATCTAAATAAAATATTTTAACACAAAATATCATCGTGTGACCTCGCAGTAAATTCCAAAAACCTATAAATTATAAATTCTATATGTTTTAATAATCTAAAAATTCTAAAAAAATCCGAAAAAATCCTAGAATATTCTAGAAAATATTTATAACATAGTAGAGCCTAAATAAAATACTGGGTCCCAAAAATAACTCCGAATGGCCATATGATAAATAATGAAAGTCAATAAAATATGTAAATCCTCATAAAATAAATATTTAAAAATTATCTAAAATATCTAAAAATCATAATAAACCATAAAATAGCTATAGAATGTTTATATAACCTACCTAGAGGCTATATAACCATAAGATGGTCCTAACTTAACTGTGGGCGTAGGCATGACATCCTATGATCATAGAAATCAACCATAATCTAATTAAATAAAATTTAAAAAAATCCATAAATTTTTAATCGGGGTGGCAGATGCCACATACTATCCCTCTTAAAAATAATTTTGTCCTCAAAAATCAAACACACAAGTTTATATATAAATATAGTAATATATGTAAGCAATCTTCTATGGCAATCTAATAACAATTCTTACAGTAAGTCATGGGAGGGTCATTATTGAAAAAAATCAAACTATCATGGCCATAGGGGAATACTTCGTGTCTTCGATTGCTTGTTTTTTCGAAATAAGTGACGAAAAAAAGAGTTTAAGGGAGATGGGATCGATTTACAAATATAGGTTCCAAGGGTGATTGAATAGTTCAAAAGGGAGTTGCCAAGATCGTTGCGGTTGAGATCCTAGAGGAAAAATTTAACTATATCTCAATCCATGTAGAATAATCATACGAAGAGCGAACCAAGTGCACTAGGTTGATCAGACCATCATGCACTGGTTCTGATTAGACAATACATTAGTGGACATGCTCAGATAATATATGTCTTGAACAAGCTCGATAAAAGGATGAGTTTGCAAAACTAGGCTATTATAGCAGCATTAGTCAAGATAGTTAGAATTATGAGTACACGAGAAGATGAAAAAGGTGTGAATAGTTCAAGTTCTTCAAATAAAATCTAAACTCATCCGGTGTTTGTGCTTATACATTCGTCCTATTGTCTTCTTGTCTAAGGCCATGGTTAAGGTCAAAAGGAGTGTTAGGTCGTGAGGCATTCTACCCAACTTATAAGAGTTAAACTAGTAATGTGATGGGACAATGGAACATGTCTACCTAGCATGAGTCTGAAATAACGTGTAGGCAACTCTAGAGGGGGTGAATAGAGTTTATGTCGATAATCACCAAATAAAAATTAACTCTATATCACCTCCACAAAATAACTATCAAGATAGTAAATAAATCAGAAAGAAATTGGGAAGTAAATAAAGATCAGAAGAGCATTCGCAAACACATCAGTTTTAACCTGGTTTTCCTCGTGGAGGACTAGTCCAGGCTTCAGAACCCCCGATCAGAAGAGCATTCGCAGACACATCAGTTTGTATGACGCCGTCTTTGGTCTATCATTAATCTTTTTTGTCTATACCCTGGTTTGATCATGTTTGATCATGCTTACTGCATGTCTACAAATACATGTTAGGCGAGCAAAATATGTGGTAGTACGATAGAAGCATGGCAATATGATATAGGACAATTAGGACAATGCTAAGTTTAAGTAGCAACATAATGGTGAGTATATGAATATTAGTGACATCATTATGTTAAACTTAATTGAATAGCCATATTCAAAAATACGATGTAATCATTGGGCTAACAATCTTCTCCTTTTTGATTATGGTAAATCGGTTAAGTTTAAGACAAATACGGTAGATGCATGTATTATTAATAAACACATATTACGAGAAGATTGTGTGCTAACTTAAACTTATTTCTTCTCCTTTGACATGATCAAAAAATAAGCTCTCCCGAAATAAGAGATAAAACGAACTCAAGCATAAGTAAAGGAGGAAGGCATAGACAATCATGATCAAGATATACTAAATGAAGAACAACGGGAGAAGTGTGTAGAGACAATTATAGAAACTACATACCAAATGTAGAGTGCCAAATAGAAAATAGCTTGTCAAAACACAAATAGTTGGTAAAATTAAAAGAATTTGAAAATAATCAATTGATAGTTTACCAGCATGAAATCCAAGAAAGACATCTAAAAACATAGTATGATATGAAATATTGCTCTAGTTTTGGAAGAGAAAAAAAATTCAGTCAAAAACCATGTGGATTAGATAATTGTAAATAATAGATATCAAAGAAGAAAGATACCAATTGAGATATTGAAATATATAAACTTGATATCAATTGAAATAAATAAACTTGAAACATTGATCAATGAAACTATGATAGTCACAATTGTCCACAGATAAATGGTGGAACAAAATAAAGGAATGATCAATGTAAAATAGAGCAATTGATATAAAATGATCTCATTATTTGTAAATCTTTTTGCTTATCCAAAATTCATGCAATTGAACTCAATTACCTTATCATGCTTATGAATACCCTTTAGATAAACATAAAGGTAAAGGTGAAAATTTTTTGAGAAAGATAATTTCAGTCGACTTGAATGCTCCCCCTCAAACTATTACCAATGTAGATAAAATCATGAATTTTGGGTAAGTCCTCAACAAGGAAAGCTAAATCAATTAAGCATACAAGGAAAGCTAAATCAAAGAAAGCACAATAGTCATTAAGATAAGATACGAAAGCTAATATTAACGGGATGACTCATATAGAAGAAAAAGATAATATTATCAAAACAATTGCATATACTCTCATAAACTTTTCACAAAATATCAGTATCATAACCTCAATCACTAAAATAATGATAAAAATATGGGTCAATGATGAACTAGCTATACAACATATTAAAGGGTATAAATGAATTGAACCAATTTATTTTCTCCCCCTTAAAATATGCGTATCTAGTTCCAAAGCACTTATAGCATAAAAAAATGATAAGTTCAAGATCTAGGGATAAATCAACTATTGATTTATCCCCTTGCTTAATGCATATAAGGCTATAAAAACGTCATAGAACGAATAATGTCATCTGTAGTCAAGAAAAGATATCCACTTAATAGCTACTAAAGATGAGAAATCAAAAGAATATTCTATTTTGGCACATGTAATCAAAAGATGACATACACTAACCTATATAGAAGAATCTCATATTTAAATATGATAGATCAATATATGCTACCTTTTAAGAAAAATGTCATCATGAAAAGGAAGAAAGTCAATTAAAACAATCATGATGAAAGTCAAAATATAGCTCAAGAATAAAAAAAAATAAAATGCAAATATCATATCCATGATTATCTAATTAAGAAATGATCAACCAATTTATTGCTTTGCATGGACTATGTATGTTTTACTACATATATACCCATCAACGGGTAATAATCCAACCTTGCTAATACTAAATGAGAAACCAATGAAGTTCAAATAGCAAAGAGCATATGTGAAAATCCATGAATAGTCAAAGTAGAGTAATAAATTAACTTGATAACCGCATAATTAGATAATATAGGACTACTCAATCATTAGGATCATTTATCAATAACATCAAACATGATCCAACGAATCTTTTCAAGAAAAAAATCTAAAATCCATATTTATAATAAAATCTTACAAATCGATGAAAAATATGGAGAGAAAAAGTCAATCTCATTTAAATTATTACAAATTTATTCCAAAGAAATGATAATATGATAAAATTATGACTCAAAAGATGAGAAAAATTTAAGAGATGCTTACCAATGACTAGTATGGAAGGAATTTAAAGCGATGAATCACAAACCTCAATGAAAACATGATTAAATAAAAAATTTGTCAAACTAATTTTAGAGACCAAACATATGTATCTAAAATAGAATACAAATCTAATCAAGAAAATTCATAAATTATGTTTTTGTAAACTAGCATATCGCATATAAATTAAAATTCAAGAAGATAGCTAGATGAGTGAAAGTGAACAAAAATTATGTAGCTTAACAATACATCGCAAATAAGCAAGCTTCATAACTAATTAAGATTAATGAGGTAGGCCATTTACAAGATAAATGTGCTCATTAAATCTTAAGTCACTAACACTAAAGATACATGCTTAACAATAGAGTTCACAATACGGGTAATACATTTTGAAATGATTTATATACTCTTTATTAAGCAAGGATAAGAGTATAAGATAGCAAGTAAATGAATTAGACTCTCATCAAGTAAAGGACAAAAGAGATGTTCATGAAAACATAATAGAACACATCTCTTTGCCAAGTATTGAGATTAACCCAAGATAATAAAATAATAGATTGATCTAGAGAATGCAAAATTATAGCCATTATGAAAGTGTATTCTCTAGAAATGGAAAATCTCAACACAAAAATTCAAACCATAGTAGCTAAAGACATGAGAAGTATGATATATCAATTACATGTATTCTCATGTGTTACAAAAACATCATTGGACAATAATAATAAAATATTTATAGCTAGATATGATGATGTATTCTGGAACTTAGGGGTGGATCCAGAACTAGATAATGGTTGCAAGTAGACCTTCATAAATCTTAAGTTTATAAAGTATTGATCACTTTGGGTTAGCTGTAGGGGCCGATTCCCAGCTAGCGGTAGTCCGAAGACTAGTACACCGTGCACTTCAGGCTATTTACACCTGTATGACAAAATGACCCTTTCGGCTTGTTCCTAAAATGTTCTTTATTTTTAAGAATTTGGATATAAAGCAGTATATGCAGTATTATGAAACAACATCAAAATCCAAAATCCCTAAGTATAAGAAAGGTAAATATCCAAATAACAATGAAAGAATGATCATCAAAATTTGCTAAGAATATTTTCAAAACAAACATTTTCATAATGTACTTATGGAGATAAATATATAGAAGATACATGCTCAAAATGTGCACTAATAAGTACGATGATTTTAACAAGTAAGGTAAAGCACAAAACCAAGCATTTCTTAAAAAAACTTCCATAAAAGTCATGAACAAGACACTAAAAAAATATTTTCTCTCAACATTCCCACTTAAAGGTATTGAATAAATAAATATCAACAGTTGGACTCATTAATATATATATATATATATATATATATATATATATATATATATATATATATATATATATATCATAAATATACATACATAATATACATATATATATCTCATTAATATATATATATATATATATATATCATAAAAAAAAAAAAATATATATATATATCATAAATATACATACATGAAAAGATTCAATAATCAAGTAAAAGATATGTGTCCATAAAGTCAACAAAAAATATCATCAAAAGAAGACTTTAAGGAAGAAGCTAATTGATTCAAGAAGAGATGCACAAATTTGGTCAAGGAATCAATAGCTAAAGTATAGGATAAGCACATGTCTGAAGGAAGCAAGTATAATTAAATATTCTTCAAAATAATATAAAACTGGAGCTTAACTCATATGCCCACAAGTTATTTATACAAAAATATATATCAATATAAGAAATACATGATCTACATTTCAATGAAGATTTAATGAATATAGTCATGTATCCTTAATGAATGTTTGAAAAACTATCACAAAATTCAAAAACACGTATAAATAAGCTTTATTTGGCAAAGACATAATTGATTCATAAGAGGTTTCATCAAAATAAAGCATAAAAATCAATAATGAATATATTATGTAAGCACAAGGTTAAAAGGAAGTATAAGTGTATACTTGTGCTAAACACATATATTCACAAATACCGATTAAGATAAATATGACAAACAAATCGGCAAGAAGTAACTATCTCAAAACTTTTAAAGACGGAGAGTTAAAATCATATTAACTCGAATCAAAATCAAGGTCCTATGGACTAGAGTGATATGCATGCTTTATAAATAAAGATTAGGAATAACAAGTATGCATATATAAATGTGCATGTCACACTAATAGAAAATGAGTGAGAAACTACATAGTGTGAACTAATCATTTAAGCTAAGTAACTAGTCATGCTAGATAAGAGAAATAATAAGAAAATTAACCAATCATGCTAGTATTATATCTCACATTGATTTATATAATAAAAAACTAAAGGATGTCAATGTGAGCTAGTGGCAAGACATCAAGAGAAACAAGCTAGATTCAACAAATATAAACCATTTAAAGAGAATCGTTTAGCATGTTACCAAAGTGGCTCTAGTGGCCACACTTGTGTTGGTACAATTGCTTGGAAGATGACCTTTGAGCTTTGCAACCACCAATACGCTTCCTCGGTGCTATGTCCTGATATAAGAAGCTCCACCTACAACATTAGGCGAAGACTTTGGTATCCAAATAAACTTGGATCCACATTTGTTAGATTTAGGGACCCATATACTGTTTACTCTAGCATTGGTAGAAGAATTCCTACGAATAGGACAAGTTACACTCATGTGTCCAATGCGAGAGCAATAGAAGCACCTAATACTAGTTTGTGCATATGCATCGGAATGAGCATAATTATGAACATGTGACATACTAGAATGATGAATATCTCTAGAGTGAGCATGCATGGATTTGGTTTTAAGAATATCATGTTCTAATAGCAAATCATTATGCAAACAAGTAAGAGAATCAAATTTAGCATTTAAAGCATAATTCTTTTTTTCAAATAAAGCAATTCTAGAAATAAAATTATCATTTTGTTTCTTTAAAGAGTCAATAGAAGAATCATGCAAATGATTTAGATCATGTGCTTGCTTCTCAAGATCTTCTATTGATGAGGAAAGAGATTTGATTTTTAAAATTAAAGTCTCATTCAAACTCTTTAAAGAAATACAAGATGAGTTTTAAGAATAAAGTCTATATAATAAATCATTGTTTTCATTTCTCAAAACCTCATTAGATTCTTCTAAATGAATAACCTTTTCTGAAAGTTCTTCATTTGTAGAATGAAAGGCCTTAACAATCTTTAAGGATTGGTTAGCCATAGCTTTCCACTTAGAGCATTTTTTGTATTTAGAAGAAACATGATTGTCTATGCTACTAGAAGTAAAACCCACTTTATCGGAGGAGGAGGAATACGATGCCAAAGAAAAATTAACAAGGATCTACTCTAAGGATGTTAAGCCTAACAATAGAGTCTCTGCTCTGATACCAATTGAAATTACGTGTATGCAACTCTAGAGGGGGTGAATAGAGTTTATGTCGATAATCACCAAATAAAAATTAACTCTATATCACCTCCACAAAACAACTATCAAGATAGTAAATAAATCAGAAAGAAATGTGGAAGTAAATAAAGATCAGAAGAGCATTCTTAGACACAACAGTTTTAACCTGGTTTTCCTCATGGAGGACTAGTCCAGGCCTGAGAACTCTAGCATAGGATTAAAATCTACTATTTGTGAAATAGTGTACAACCATGTGCCTTTACTCAGAAGAGCACGCCAACTTCTTACAAACACGAGCCTTTGAAGCGCTCGCAACTTTAACTTCGCAGTGGCGAAACTTAGAATTTTCCAAGTGACATTTTTTCAACTCTTTGTACAAAAACTTCTAGCTGAATCGCACTTGAGCACCTTGGGGCTTAGGAAGTTTTGTGGCTAGTAGATTGGAAGAGTAAGGCTTAGGTAGTATAAGGCTTAGATGATTGAAAGTGAGAGATAAAAAGATAATATAAAATGAGAGAAATCAAGCCTTATTTATACTACTCTGGGGAGGCAGAGTTCGGCCCGAATTCTGCCCCAAGAATTCAAATTTTTGAACGTTGGACAGCTTGTACCAAGCAGGCCCTAAAAATCAGTTCCTAGAAATCAGGGGACAGAGTTTGGCCCGAACTCTATGTGGAGGCAGAGTTCGGCTCGAACTCTGCCTCCTAGGTGACAGAATGGCCTTTGGGCCTTTAGGCTTTGTTTGGTTTGGTGGAGCTTTGGCTTGGTTCAGGAATTGGTTTGTTTATATGGTAGAGCTTAGAGAGATATGTCTAGGGGTTGAGACGACACAGTGCGACTCAACGTACACATTCTCCTAGACTCAATAAATTAAAGATTACAGACTTCGAACAAATAGGAAAACTAAGAGCCCTTTGATGATGTCTTTCTTCTGATATTTGAGCAGACCTAAAGACATCTTTTTCCTTGATAGCAGTCGTCCAAAGATAAATAGATCTAAAAATCTGAATACCTTTCGAGGGCTTCGCCCCCGAACCCCCGACGGGGGCGCTGCCCCCTCGACCCCTGTCCGTTGACCGGGCAATGGAACCCCCAATACGAGGCCCCGGATAGGTCGCTAGGCAGTTCAGAGAAATCTCTTTGTATGACGCCGTCTTTGGTCCATCATTAATTCTTCATTGCCTATGCCCTAGTTTGACCATGTTTGATCATGCTTACTGCATGTCTACAAATACATGTTAGGCGAGAAAAATATGTTGCAGTACGATACAAGCATGGCAATATGATATAGGACAATGCTAAGTTTAAGTAGCAACATGATGGTGAGTATATGAATATTAGTGACATCATTATGTTAAACTTAATTGATTAGCCATATTCAAAAACACGATGTAATCATTGGGCTAACCGAGTCACCTTCCTAACCTTTATCAAGCACGAAAGAAGAGATAAGAATTACGATAGAAGGAATCAAGCAAGATACAAATCAAGGAAGTCAGACGAGAGTTCAAAAATGGAATCGAGGAAGAAGGTCTGGTATGTGGATGAGATCCTAGACTCTAATACTATATATGGATGATGTGACTCTCCTAGAAGTTATTCTAAGTCCTATCTTCAATTCTATTTGCAGGCTCACAACTAGTACTACTAAGTTGAAGTACTAACCGTGAGTTCGCATCCTTATGCGAAACTGCACCTGCATGGGCCACCATAAAAACTTGTCACGACCCGCACCCGCTATTGGGTTGCGAGTACGTGTCCAAGCCCAGCCTACGCCGCAGTGTTGGCGGTAGTATGCTGTCTATGATAAGTATTATCCATAAAAATACACAGTTCACATTTATCATCCACAACTAAGTTATAGAAAAAAGATTAAACTCAAGTCTCAATAAATAATTTAAAGAAAGATCCACTGCAACTCAGCTAGTCTCGGGAACAAACCCACTAAAATAAATATAAAACAACTAAAACTAAATTCGCTAAGCTCACTAGCTAAGAATAACATAAAAAAGCATAAAAAAGAAATATGCTACTTCGTATCAGTAGAAGTAACCGGCAGATTGGTAACATCAGTGTCACTAAGATACGTACCATAAACTTCGAGGCAAACCACGTCGTCTAAAGCTGAAAAACAGTTATCTAGTCAGGATTGGAGCAAGATCACCATAACACTACACTACACAATATAATATACAAGCAGTATGCATAATATCAATAAGAAGAGGATGAGTATAACATGATATAAAAAAAATCACTATATCTTGAAAAATGGTTTGAGAGTACAATTATGACTTGGAGGAGTTGAAGGTATAATTAAGACACGAAGACAATACAAGAAAACGATAAATATAGGACAAACCTCTAGGAAAAATGTCAACACAAAATAAATCACGTGTACTGTGTGTTTTAGAATACAAGCGTTCCGCATGTGGACGGGTTAGGACATCCGACAGTCGGTACGTGAGGTGCAACGACTGCTATCAACTTTGACATTGGGAAAAAATTGTACATTGCGTAGACCACATGCATACTAGTTGTATTCTTCCTCCCGACTCTCTCACAAGTAAACATGATCACTTTAACATTAACTTTAACTTTAAACATTGAACATTGAAGATAGAACATTGAACGAAAATATTAAGTGAACATGTATGGTTATGGTAACAAGTATAACTCTCGTGCACCAATGGTATAAAAGATAAGACTATCAATTTAAGAAAAAAAAACATGCAGCAAAAAATAAAGGCAATATAGGTCATAGTGATACTGGCCTTGCTCCGCTAGATGATGAAGTCATATATCAAACGTCGTAGACCGATCTACCCCGTCACATAAATAACCATAAGTTAGATTATGAAAATCCCACTCTAAAAACCATAGAAAGTGGCTACTAGTTTAACATAACTAATCCTATTTAATTCTAAAATAAATAATCTAAAACCTAATTTAATCTAATATAATTCTGGAATTAAAATTAAATACTAATTTTTAGCCAAGGAAGATCACAATTTCCTATTTGGAACCCGTAGCACACAAATCGAGGCACATTGATGACTAAATAGTCAAACGACACAAACACTATGACTTGAGTGCACATCCTAGTATATTTTAGTGCCACGAGTGCACTGGAATCGACCGTGCCACAAAATTACGCTTCGGTCAAAAGATATCGCCGTTATGGCTATCCATGACCAAATCGATAATTTATTAACAAAATAGAGTTCTACGAAATAATTAAAATATTAGATGAACTAATTAATTTCTGGGGAAAATATATGTCGTAGATCTCTGTGTTAGCTTTTCGAAACTTTAAACGATTCGTGATTCGAATTCCTGGTTCTCCCGAAATCTCGAAAACACCAAAACATGCCAAATTTTGGACTACTAATACTCTACGAATTCTAGAAATTTAGGTTCAGAAATTACAAAAATAAATTAGATATTCAGAAAATATACCTCAATACTCTTCCAATAAAAAAAAGGCGTGTGAAAAGCTCTTCGGGTTTGGCGGCAATCACTTCGGGAAGGTAAAGGACTCCTAGATGAAACCTCTCTCAAAATCGGCAGGAATTTAATTAGGATTTGAAATATAATATATATATAGGAGAGAGAGAGAGAGGCGGTTCAGCCTGGGCGCCGACAGGTGGGCTCCCCTGGGTTGATGACTGGGTAATTCTTTATTCTAATTCAAAAAATTATTTAAAAATTATTTTAAGTCCAAATAAATCAAAATAAATTGCAGAAACATCCTAGAAAATTCTAGAAAATATTTCTAAGTGTCTAGAATCTAAATAAAATATTTTAACACAAAATAACATCGTATGACCTCGTAGAAAATTCTAAAAAACTATAAATTATAAATTCTATATGTTTTAATTAACTAAAATTCTAAAAAAATCCAAAAAAATCCAAGAATATTCTAGAAAATATTTATAACATAGTAGAGCCTAAATAAAATACTGGGTTCCAAAAATAACTCCGAATGGCCATATGGTAAATCATGAAAGTCAATAAAATATATAAATCCTCACAAAATAAATATTTAAAAACTATCTAAAGTACTAAAAACCATAATAAACCATAAAATAACTATAGAATGTTAATATAACCTACTTAGAGGCTATATAACCATAAGATGGTCCTAACTTAACTGTGGGCGTAGGCATGACATCCTATGATCATAGAAATCAACCATAATCTAATCAAATAAAATTTAAAAAAAAAATCCATAAATTTTTAATCAGGGTAGCAGATGCTACACTATTCTATCAGGTCATGTCAAGTAACACTAACAATGTCAAGTAAGTAATCATGTAACCTATCACAGAGTCAAAACCATAAATCTGTCATGTCTACGACTCTGTCTCATGATTAAGTTAGTGTCCTAGGTCCATCGTGTCTCAAGTAACACGATAATCAATGCAACGCTATGTCTAAGGTCAATACCTAAAATCTGCGTACGGACATTGACACCCGAATATGCTCGGGCGTAAAGTATTAACAAGAACATACGTAAATAGTAACTATAAATTAAGCTAAATATAAAA